>CM031240.1:934453455-935657207 GCA_018340775.1 Taxus wallichiana var. yunnanensis | reverse complement strand
GTTGTACTTCGTTCAGTTGTATTGCTCAGGACACCTTGTAGGTAGTGCGATTGCTTTAACCCACATTTCAATCTTCTCTTTTAACTTAGTAGCCAAATCTTTCTTGGATCATTTCTCCATTAACATTGCCGAAAGTATCATGCATCGTACTCCTCATGCACCAGTCAATGATTGAGGAAGGCAGAATCTATCGCAGATTTAGTTGGAATGATGGCGGGGCCTTATCGGCGGCTTCACATTATGCCTTGCCTCGGGCCAGACTTATCGGAAATGCTCTTCGCAGGTACGGGCATGCCTTCCAACCTCATCTCCCCTACCTCCAAATTCAAACTTTCCGTATCGATTAAATGACGAGGCCTTTACTATATGGCTCGAGAATTAGAAATTCGAGCTCTTAGAGGAAGAGAAATTGCCATTGCTTGAACAAGAACTCCACTTTCCGAACTCTGATTCTACTGATAAACCAAATACCACCACTCCTCCACGCCAGTCGGCCTCTTACAAATCAAAGGGAGTTGTCCATAGCCAGTGATGGTCCAAATCCCAACCACCGTCCAATACTCCACCAAAAACCACCTATAAATACAAAGTCGAGCCCACCAATTACACTCCTTGGGAGAAACTTATGGCGTCATCCTAGAGAAATTGCTCAAAGCTTCGGGAAATCACCTTGCCCCATCGTAAAAACCTCACTCTGGGTTTGACTCCACCGCAGCAATACCTTCACTGTACAAAGAAAATGACTTTTGTAATTTTCACCGCGTAAGGACATAGTCATGAAAAGCGCAAGATGTTGAAAAACATAGTGATGCGGGAAATGGTTGATGTAGGGATATAACACTCGATAATCCTAACGCCCCTGCTAACGTAAAATCTGAAAATTTTCAACAAGCCATTCCCGAATCACTCGTCAGGCAGCAACGTAAACCAAGATATCTTAGGCGAGGAGAGTGTTCATGAGATCCATACGATATTCGATACTCCACCAAAGCCTCTATCGAGAAAATTTTGAATCGAAGCCTCTTCACTAACACGAGGAGCCAGAACCTCCTTTACCACCATCAAGCCAAAGCGAAATCATTCCTTTACCCATGAAGAGTTAAGCGCCTGGGCTTCCATTCCCATTAATGAGTCTTCTTACACCACATCCCCTACAAGCTACGAGCGGATGTTGTCTAATCTATCCATTTCCCAGGGCGTCTCCCTTCTGCCACTCTTGCCGCACTGAGAGGAGGAGTACGCCTACTCCTTTTGACATCCTTAGATGAGAAATCTCTCGCAAACATCATTAACTTCTTTAGTCATGGCGACCCCTCCAACATGCCCTTCGCCTATTAAATGGTCCTCATCACCTAAATCTTTTCAACAACCTGTCGACCTCTTAGCATCTCTTACGATACGTTTGCCTCATCCGCCTCCGTGTCACACCATGATGGATTAGGAATTCTGACTCACTTTTCCTCTTGTACCAAATTACAAATTACACACGGAGGTGTCATTCCACGGAAGATGAAGACGGAGCCCTATGGGAACGTTTGAGTACTCTGTTTCTACTCAAATGCGAATGAATGATCCCATGTCTCCACCATCTACCCAAGTGCTTCACGAAGCTTAAAATGCCTGTTCTCGCCTTCACCCCCTCACCTCTACGGAAATTCCCAGTCCTTCTATCAACTTACTTGGATCTTCCCCTACGCTTGGGACCTCACCAATGCCCGGTCTAACACACCTGCTGCCGACTCGGATTTATCTCCAAAATAAACCCGCCCCACTCCCTAGGAGACAAAGCGCAATCCGGCCTCTATCAAAACCCTCATCTTCACACCCACCTTCCATATTGGGACCTCATCCCTCCACCTTACATCAATATATCATACCTCCTTTGTTTTTCTGCAAAGCAACCTCGCCTTTACACTATCACGAGAGATCGAAAGGGTATCACAACATCGTTACCCCGCGTATCCGGTCCACCTATCAACCTAAACCAATCCCATCATCAAAGTTTATTTTCTGTCACTCCCCTTTCTCCGTGGTTGTTTCCATTACCATGCCATCTCGTAGCCTCATCATCTAACCGGTGAGCGTAACTTCAAGTGTCCGAGAAACCACGTTTAGTGAAAAACATGTCGGCTGACCCTCGACTAAACCACCACCCATACGAACTAAACACGCCAAACATTACCACAACCCACACAATCAATACCCTCATCTTCTTGATTTTGACCCCTCAAAGGATCCTACGCCAAAATCCTTGTTATGTTGGTGGAGAATGCGACCATCTCTACCCCCTTACTTGACCTTATGACCGTCTAAGCCCCGAGCCTGTGGATTATGATGAGTCTAAAATCTGCGCCTATCGCACGCTTTTGGACATGATGTAGAAGGATGCAAGCTCTAAAAACCATCCTTCGCGAGTCTTCCTCTTCCGGATCGAAAGATTAAGAAAAACAACTTACGCGGGGAGAGACCTCTAGCGTCGAATTCCCTCTCTTATACCATCTGTCCCCGCCTCACCAAGATCGATCATTATTCTGACCCCACCTCTTGAGACCATGAATTATCCCAACCATCTTCTTCATCTCAGGGTCTGAGATTAATATGATTAATTATGCATTAGCTACTCGAGACGAGAAAAACAATGGGAAGGTGAAAGAAACACACTGCGACATCTCTTTCTCCTTGACCATTCCAGATTACACCACCACCTAAAGTGGTTATTCGCGGACCCGCTTTATCCCGTCTCTAATGGAGTTGCCCACAGAACCATGATCAAACGACTTCATCAATCGCCCAAAAATGACACTATATGATCTCATTGAGACTTCCGAATCTCATCGACAAGCTCTTGTTGAGATCCTTGAGGGGATAGAGGTTTTTCCCAATGAAACACCTGCCCAAGTGGCCTCCATTCTAACACCCGATCACGTTTCTCTCTCACCCAAACAATCCATCTCCCCACCATACGTCTCAAAGCAACAAGCCATTGCGGTTAGTTTCTCGGAAGATGAAATTATCGACTTTGATGGGAAGACCACGACCACGCCCTTTTCATTTCAGCTTTACGTCAGAGACATTCGATCACGTCGGGTTATGATTAACGGCGCTAGCCTAAACATCATCTCTTGAAAAGCCTTCCAACAAATGAACATCCCTTCTAGTTGCATGTGTGCCTTTTGACCCCATCATGTTGCGGTCATTGATGATGCTTTACTTCTACCTTGAGGCACCGTGATCCTCAACATTCGCGTAGGCCACGTACTTTGCTCGAACTCTTCATATGTCCTTGAAGGAGAGTTCGATATAATATATTGCTAGGTCGTCGCCCGGATCCTGACCATGGGATGCGTCCTCAACATTACATCGATGCATAAAATTTGAGTACGAGGGAAGTCCTACACTTTAAGCTGATCCTCCCCCTTCAAAACTTGCAATATGTTATACCGCCCAAACGATGTGCTTATACCAATTAAGACACCCATACATTCAACCCAACCATCCTCTTCAAATGTACCTCAACCATCCACCTCAAGCTGCACCTCGCCTTGATGAAACCACGTCGCCGACTGACCACTTCTCTTCCCGCTGACATCCCAACCTCCTCGAGGCCCCTTAGTAGATGTTTTCATCGCCTTCTGTTGGGGGTATCGCCTATATAACGTTAGTTCTTTCCCTACCCCACGGGGCAGAGTACGGACAATTACATGCACACCCCACCTACGGCCGTCGCGTGGGGGAGATAATCTCTTACGGACCACCCCATTGTCGCACTAACCTAACATATGGGGGTGTTGGCGCATCCTCCATTACCCCCAGAACCTCCTCTTGGTGTGGTTCCTTCCAATCCGATTTTCAATACTTGACAAATCGTCGTTTCCTCCCTCACCTTCTTGACTCACCCAATAAGTCGTGGAAAGGCTTTGTTTTGGCCTTTACGAACAAGGCCGACATACTCTCATCCCCATCACCACACGCAAACATAATGATCGCGATGGTCTTGGTTTTCAGAAACACCTACGTAGAGACACCTCCTGTCATTTGTATCCCTGGAAGAAGAGGCGTCGTCCCTAGAACCATCATCACCCACTTTGCCATCATCTCCACGAATCGATGGACCACTGAATCTATCCCTCTAACTTTTTTTTTCATAAATGCTATCTTCATAGGTCCTCTCTCACTTATCAACGCGATAATGAGGACCCATCTTCTCTTCCCTTACGTATCCGGACATGATTGAAGAGGATTCACCTTTGATTAATGTTGTTGAATGCGGGGATGACGACTCCATCCTCACTTACCTAGGCGCGGATGATTCTTATATTCAGCGTGCCTTACCATCTGAAACTCAAACCATGCTTTGAGCGAATCTACTATAGAAATCAACATCCACACGGAGGAAGATCCTCACATAGTGAAGATCGGACAATCACTTGACACATCGTCGAGAGCCGCCTTTACCACCTTTCTCAGTGCTTTCCATGACCAAGCTTTCGCGTGGTCTTACTGTTGACATGCCGAGGAATTGATCCTACCATTGCATAGTCCATAACATCACTCTAAACCCGATTCCAGGCAGTCAGCGAGAATTGAAAAGCGCATCCACGCATTGCTCTCTTGGTCAAGAGGAGCTCAGCGACTCCTTTACGTTTCCTTCATTGCTGCACTTTATTGACTATCCTCAATGGATTTCTAACATCGTACTGTCACGAAGTGGCGGGGGGACTTCGGATATGCCGCAGTTTAAGGGATCTTAACCTCGCTTGCCCTAAGGATGACTTCCCCCTCCCAAGTATTGATCAACTTGTTGATCTCAGCTGAGTCATGAAATGCTTTCTCTCATGGATGGCTTTTGAGTTCTGACCAAATTTTGGTTGCCTTGCCCGATCAACACAAAGCTTGCCTTCATAACTCCTTGGGAACTTTACATTCACCGTGTAATGCCGTTCGGCCTTAAGAATCTTTGGTGCGACCTATCGGCGGGCTATGACCTACATTTTCCATGACATTATGCACACTATCCTCGAAGATTCGTCGATGATCTTCTTGCAAGTCTAAACATCGCAGAGTGAACATCTCGATGTTTTAACCATTATTTTTGATGCTTTATTACAATATTCGTCATCGTCTTGACCAAAGAAATGTGTCTTTGGTGTCCTTTCAAAGGAAACTTACTGGGCTTTATCGTCTCTTTCACGTGGCATTGAGGTCGATCCATCTAAAGTAAAAGCTATCTAAAATGCCCCACCCAAAACCTTAAACAATTCGTAGTTTGCAGGGGTAAACTTGAATCCATCCGGCGTTTCATTTCCCAACTCTCGGATCGATGTCACCTTTTCATCACCTTCTAAAAAAGGGCGTTGCCTTTCATGGGTGAGGAGTGTCACCAAGCCTTGAAGCTCTCAAAACATATCTCTTGCATGACCACGTGCTTATCCCACCCTAGGGACGGACCGTCCTTTCTACCTTTATCTTTCACATGCCCACTGACCATCTTTATGGGAGCTATGCTCGCCCATCGAGACCCGACACGCCGAGAGCAGGCAATTTTACTATATAAGTCGTACCCTCGTGGATTACGAGACTAGGTATACACATGTAGAAAAATTGTGCACAGCCCTATCATTCGTCGCCGCCAAACTCCAGAGCATTACCTCTGAATCACAAAACTTTCGTCATCACCAACCAGACCCCATTCATTATATGTCGCCAAACCACACCTAAACCAACGCATCACTCGATGGCTCATGCTCCTCGCCGACCTCGACCTTGAATTTATACAGAAATCAATCAAAGGACAAACTCTTGCAGATCACTTCATGGAGGCCCCTCTCCACTGGGAACAATTTACCAATTTTACCTTCCCCAGACGAACTCATCGCCACTCTTTCGCTCGGAGAAGTGTCGTATCAAATGACCCTCTTCTTGATGGATCTAAGTGCCCCGGCGCGGCGGAGGAGCCGGCATTGTTCTCATCCCTCTTGTGCTTGAACCTATGCCTCTTTCATTCCGACTTGATTTCCTTGCACTAATAATACAACGAATACGAGGCCCTTGTTCTAGGTCTCCAAGTTGCGTTACACTTAGGTATCAAATCTATCAACATTTTCGGCGACTCTCATTGGTAGTCAATCAAGTTATGGGCGTCTACCAATGCAAAAGAGGAACCGGAGTACAAACACCACGTGGAGTCACTTCTAGCCTTATTTACCCACTATTCTATACAAAGCCATTCCCGCTCCACTAACAAATTTGCGGATACTATGGCTTGCTTAGCCTCGCAACTTCCCCGCTGTAGCCAACTCGAATTGATTCGTTTGTGGTCCAATGACTTTTTTTGCACCATCCTATTTAACCCATAGGTTTGCATGATAAATCTTGTGTCTACTAATTCACGGGATACCAGTACCACCAATTTCATGACTACCTTACTGATCTCTGTCCTCCCACTTTGATCTTACTAATGCTAGCGGACAAACGTGCTTTTCTTAAAAGTGTTTGCGTTATGTTGTCATGGGGGACTCCTCTATAAACGTGGCTTTGATGGTATCCTCCTTGTTGTCTAACTAGCATGGAGGCCACTCATACCATCCAACAAGTACACGATGGGATTTGTGGTGGACACTTTAGTGGCCTTGCATAGTGGCTAAGCGAGATCCTTCGCCTAGGTTATTATTGGCCTACTCTCGATAACGATACTACGAATATGTTAAGCGTTGTGTCATGTGTCAACAACATGCCAATCTTCAACATACTCCTAGCCACCCGCTACTGACGCTCGAGATCTTTGGCCTTTCTCACATGGGGTTTAGACCTTATTGGTGAGATTCACCTAACCTCTTCACAACGTCACCGTTGGATAATCACAATGACCAGAATATTACACAAAATGGGTGGAGGCCGTTCCACTCATTTCAATCAAAAAAAAAAAATTGTCGAATTCATTAACCATCACATTATCGTCGTTTTGGTATTCCTCATCGCTTTAATAACAGATAATGGTAAATCTTTCAAAAATAAGTTGTTCTGAGACCTTTGTGACAACTTTGGTATCAAACTTAGCTTCTCATCGCCTTCTTATCCATGAGGCCAATGGTCGGGCTGAATCTTCTAATAAAACTCTAACCAAAATCCTCATGAAAGTCGTCGAATGAATGCGGAAGAAATTGGCGATCGATCATTCCCTTTGCCCTTTGGGCTTATCGTACTAGCATTCGTACCTCCACTAATGCCACACCTTTTCATTGGTATATGGCAGAAATGTTTTGCCTCTCGAAATACAAATACCCTCCCTTAGAATATCTCTTGGGATATTCTCACCAGCGATGATTTCCGCTAAGGCGGTTAGCCCAGTGGAGCTTCTTGTGACGCCAGACGCCATCTTACGGCTCTTGATCACCTTCAAATCTATCAAAACGCATTAAACGTGCTTATGATAAGCGACTTCATGAGCGTACCTTTAAGGTTGGTGATTTTGTCCTCAAAGAGAATCAACATGTAACCAAACTAGAAAAGAGCAAACGTGGAAAATTTGCTCCCAATTGGATTGGGCCTTATATAATCACTCACACCTATGGATCGGGCACTTATCATTTAGCTTAAGCAATGGTAAACTTGAGCTGAACCCATAATGCCTTGCATCTTGACCATTCTCTTTGTTGAATCTAGTGTTATATCACTCCTTATCTACCCTCTTGCTCGTCCCTTGAGCTCATTTACACTTCACATACACTTGTGTTTTCTATATCTCGAATAAACTCAAAATCACTTCGCACCTCCCCTTGATAATGCCTTCCCCTTTTTTAGTCTAGTCCATGACTTTAAAGTATTAAAATAAGCCGTATTCTTATGGGATTTTCTTGAGTCAAACTTCCTACTAAACTAGATGCTTCACGCCAAAAGAACATCTAGTCATCTAAATTTAAATATGGTGCTCCCTCGAAGGACGGCTATATGCCAAACTATTGATGCTTCTATAAATGGCTATACTCCCCACGAGAAGGACGACTATGCACTAAAATCATCTGCTACTTTATATAAATGTTGCTCCACAGAAGGACAATATACACGATCGACCTTTATCGAAGCTTCTCGCATTGATCGACTTAGTGAAGACCTCAAGAATAAAACAATCAATATCCCTTGTAGACTTCCGCATCGATCGATCTACATTCAATAAAATAAAAGCCTCATTGAAAAGAACTTTTTGGGTCATGGACTTGTCTATTTAGGGTAGGTTCTCTTTCGTTGTAACAAGTTCTTTGTACCTCGGCTATATCATCCACCTCATCTCACCATTTGTTTCATTCAGGGACGTAACATACACTTGATATATTGTGATCATCTGACTCTTTTCAACTATGGACTTCTCGTACATGCACGGCATTTAGGGCTTCGGGCTCGTTCTCACGTTGTGTGGTTTGTTTAGCTCTTCTCACCTACGGAGCACTCTTTCCACTTTGCCTCGCATCTAGAATTGTGTGTTGATCTTAATCGGGACACTATTCCCTACTACTTAGTATCTAACCCTTGCTTTACCTATACCTACACCAACACATTATCCTACCGGAACCAACAACATTACCCTACCAACATTAAATTTTTACCAAGCGACAAATTGCCTAAACCATACCAAATTGCCTAAATTCACCCCTCCACGATCCTAAGGGAGAACTACATCGATCTGAGGCCCTTCCTTGCTTTGTGCGATGGGCTATGTAGGCAGCACTTCGGAGACATGGGGTCTCCCAGGTTAGCTCGACCATCCCCTACCATAACCTATCTTGTGTGATGAATATAAATATTTTTGTGTATTTTTATTTTTTTCACATTTCTCTTTATCCTTTTTTTTTTTTTTTTTTTTTTTTTCAAACACCGAAACAATCTTATTATTATCATAACTCAAATCAACATACATATTCGGTTTATTTAGATGTTAAACAAATACATCTTCTCTATCATCGACACGCGGTCGGCATCCTTATTCTTATACCTCGCTAACATATACTCGGACCATCACAACTCATCCCGAACTAGGTGATGATCGTGATCGTCGACCCCTCTCGCCATTGGGCCTCTCTGTCCTCAAAGGTCACCGCGGCTATTAGTCTGCCCCACGATCGCGATCTCTCCTGTAGCATATGAATACACCCTCTCGCATGGAGAACTCCGACCTCTGAGTCTCGCCGCCAGTGACTCATGACCACTAACAATCCTCTTGTCTCATTCACTGCGTTTGGAGCTCTGCTTGAACCAAATGCTGCGAGGCGAT
This sequence comes from Taxus wallichiana var. yunnanensis, assembly GCA_018340775.1. Lineage (NCBI taxonomy): Eukaryota > Viridiplantae > Streptophyta > Pinopsida > Cupressales > Taxaceae > Taxus > Taxus wallichiana. The sequence goes on along the minus strand of CM031240.1, from coordinate 935,647,942 downwards.
CCCTCTCTGCTTTGTGATCACCTTTGTGTCGGGCGCTCGCGTACACCTTGCGGATTCTGCTACCCACCATAATCTATAGGCCTCTGTCATTCCTACATCCATTACCTGCGATCATTGCTATCTCCTCGGGCCCTTACGGAGGTGTTGGCCGGGGTGGTGAGAATCTTTGCCTCGGCATCGATCCTCATATATGGTCTATAAGCTTTGTGGTATGTCTGCACATATCAAATTGTCGCCGCGCGATCTATAGGAATCCTCTCATATTCACGGCTTTGCCCGCGATCCACCTCAATCGCTCTACACCTCTCAACTCCTCGGCTATGTTCTCGGTTACCATATAGTTCCCGTGAGACCTCCAACAGATATCATGGCTATCACTCTCTCCCATACACCTGCCTATAATACTCAATGTCACCCGGCACGGCTTTGAGATCTTGCCTCTTGTTCTGTCTGGACCCATCGTCGGAATCCCAACCTCTGTACTCCGGTCTCTCCTGCCTGTATAGATCGGCCTATTGGTCGCACACAAACAATGTGCTCATAGGCCCAACAGATTGTAATAAGTATGAAGCGATCCAGCGTTGTCCTGTGACTTCGCCTCAAGCCCATAAACCCCTGTGTATAGCTCCATGCCAAATATGCAGTGCCCATGCAAACGTAACGTTCCTTTCTATCATCTCCCGGATAACACACATCAATGCCTTTGGAAATTTTCCCCTTCCGCCCTCGGTAATGCATAATACCCTCTTTATCATTAATATCACTGCTAACCTTGTCTCCTCGGGGTGTGCGCATACATTACCCCATATGTAAGCGATAAACCTCATTTGTGTCAAATCTCGTGCGTATGGACCAAATCTGCTGTTATCGCTCCTAGTGCATGCTTGCCAGTAGTGCACGATATCTTGCTCTCTGTAATAGGAGTCTCAAAATCAAACACATCTTCGATATTCTTGTCATCTCACTGTTGGCGGATAGAAGGTATTTGTCTCGGATTCCATCTCTCATCGTGCCTGTAACATACCATGGTTACGTGCGATTCGTGAATAATAACGCAGTTCCACTTAACCCCAACGATTTATCAATGTCCATTCCGCTTTGGTGTTACATCAGCTTTCGGATTCGTGACAAGTAACCCAGCGGCCTTCTGCTATCATTCATCCTCAACTCTGTCTGCTGCTGCATACACCAAATCAACAAACAACCATTCAACCCGTTAGGGTCTTTTCAAACATTAAAAATTTCTCCGATGCTTGGGTGCTCGGTTATACGTAACCGATATCGGTTACGTAACCGATACGGTTCTACCTAACATTCTACCGGTCCTTTATCGATTTTATACACTTTCCTTAAAAACAACCACCTACGACATAATTTGCTCGTTTCTTCGTTTTTATACATATAAACATACACCAAACCACGATTGCCTACCGGTAACACTTACCTCACTGCTGACCCTTGTTATCATGTTTTCTTTCTCATATTTACCCACCTATTCTACCCCATCTTCTTCCACAAAACCATGCGAGAAATCAAATCACAACCAAAGCGTTTACCTCTTGGGTTGCGGTAGCTTCTGCGGTGGCCCTTGTCTTCTCTCTTGTCCTGCCTTGGATGTTTCTCCTCGTCCTGCCATTATCACCACCTTTTTCAAACTGCCTTGCTATCTTAAATCTCGGATCACAATTCCCTTTTCTTGTCTCTTCTCTCCTTATCACTCAATTTCTCATGCAAAAACCTTTGCGCGATCGTCCAAAGCGCGTCGCGTTCGCGCTTTTAACCTCTTGCGTGGCTCTAAAATTAAAACTTGATTGCCACTAGCTTTTTATTTTTAGAAAAGCCCATACCTAAATAACCGGTATCGGTTGCTTGGCCGATGTCGGTGCATTAGCTCTGGGACATCGGTTACCTAACAATCACTGGTTACACACCCTCCTTTTTGAAACGGGGTTCTTTTCTTCATTTCTCATCTAAATTTTTGTCGCGCATTTGCCTCTTTGCTGCATAAACAACACAATTTACCACATTTTGTTCATCCACCACATATAACATTACATTTTCATTAAACATCATTTATACCAATACACTGACCCTCGACTAACAAATATCAAAAACTATCAATCTATACATCATTTGGATCCAACTCATCGATTACATATATCCACCTTTGTCACAAAACCACCAATTTATCACATAACTTTGTCATTCATATATACGCACAAAAACATCGGCATCATCTATCTATCGACATGTCAATTAAACTCATCACACATTCTATATATTACCAAACCATTAACAAAATATTTCAACACATTTTAAAAACAACATGTGGATCAAAACATCATCTATATATATATATATACAAATTTTCAACAATACAATGTGCCCCTACATCGGGGCCTCTGTGATCACATAATATACCAAAGCGGCACGCGAGCATGCAATACCTACCACAAATCTCGACTCGGCTCAGAGGCGGTCTCTCATAATCAAAAATATACTCGGCTCGCGTGCGGTATCAAATGTCTGACCCGCCATTGCTCGGCTCATGAGCCGGTATATAATAAATAAATCAATCAAAACAATGAATAAATGTAGGCACGCGGGCCTCTATCAATCTGCCGGTTCGCGGGACCGGTGCCGTGTCCTATCTGAAACCACGTCGAGATCTGCTCGGCTCTCCCCACCGCCCTCGGCACCTCTCCCCGCCGGTCCACTGTGGCGCCTCTCGCCTCTGCACATCACGGACACGCCAGGTGTGGCTGCCCCTCCACGAGATCTCTGGTGCGCTTGAGGTCCTGCTTTCTCTATGAGCTGCGTATGCACGATAATCGACTCCCAAGTACTATCAGAATATCCCACGATAATAACGGGCCTCTGCTCTAACCTCCATATAACGATCTCTACGCCCTTTGAAGGAGGCCAGGGGTCCACAGCACTAACACCAATATCCCCAGGCACAGTACACGCACTTTGTGTGGTGTGGTCTTTGGTGGAGTCTTGCACAATGCTGTACTGCACTGTGTGCCGTGGTGGTATATCAGGGGCTGTTTGTGTGTCTTCTTTGCTGTATGGCTGTACACACCACTGCTTTAATGGGTGTCTTCTTGGTGGTGGTCTTTGCTGTGCTTTAATGTACACGAGCACAGGGCTAGCTGCCCTGTAAAACCCCTATTCGTACAATCAGGCAGACAGCTCTAATTGTCCTGTAATAGCTTTGCCCGGAGCTGATCTCTCTCTGCATGATCACCATTGCCGAGTGCAGTCTGGCCAGCTGTGCGGGTCATCTTCACCCTCGCAGCTCTCTCGTCTGATCCACTGACCTTCAGGACCACCTTGTCTGCCGTGCACCGGCATCATCCACACCCTCTCCTGCTTTGGTCTCTCCGCTACCCGGTCACGGATCCCAAGGCTGTGGTCTTTGGCAGGTGGGGCCTCTACATCATCCCTCTGTCTTGAGGAAGGGAGGTGGCTCGTCTGTGGCGGCCCCATGTCACTGCGTGCCTCTCTGGGGGTATCGCTCGTACTCTCCCGCCTCGATCCTGCTTTATCCAGAATGTATCTTTGGATCGGGCGCGGTAGCCGTATGCGGGCTCTCTGCCCGGTGGTGACCTCTGTAGGGTCTCCATATAATGTCTCTGCTGCGGTAAGGCCCTCTGGCATATGTCATAGTAGGCCACATCCCGACCTGCAACCGTGCTGTGGTGGCCTGACCCCAACCACCTCTCGAAAGCCATATCGGTATACGATCTGTGGCCAGTGTTTCTTTGGGTAGCCCTCTTGGCTTTGATGCATACGATGTGCTCATTAATATGCCCAGCAAAGATCTGACAAAAAGGTCGAACAAATACCAAATCGCCTCCTCAGTGAGCCCCATAACTCCTGTATAATTGCACTAGATATCTGGGGCCCATGCAAACAGTGTGCTCCTCCACCATCTCCGATGTAAGCACCCCCATCAATGCCCAGTGGGAAGCGGCCTCCCTGCGAATCCGGGAGGGCGAAAGAAGCGAGTGACCTATCATCATCAACCACGGCGAGCCGTGTCTCAGTATCTGTGTGCGCGGTACATGTCCCCATATCCATGCTCGCTTCGCGCTTATGATATGTAAGAAGCGCGGCTGCATCCCAAAACCTGCGGTATGCTATCCATGGCGATCTCTGAATCCACACGGAAAACGGCCTCTCCCTCGATCGGTGGCCGCGGATGCGTACACATCCTCTAATGTGACGGTCATCTCCCGGTCGGCGAGATGGAACACATTGGCCGCCGGATCCCATCTCTCGATGAGGCGACCATCAGTGTGATCTCTGTCGATCGCTCTGTACCTCTGGACCCATGAAGCCCCACCTCGCGCATGATGGCCCAATGCGCCGCGAGATATGTGTGGCCTCATCCGGCTCGATAGTGGAGGCATCCTATCACGCATCGTCAGCTGGCGCGTGCTGCAAAATCAACCCACATTCTTAGACCCACTCGTTCTAATAACATCTACTTTACCATCTACCCCCTTTTTTTGTAACACCCAAAATCTAACCCCACCCCAACATTTACCTTACCCACCCGAAACCCAACCTAAAACACCTAAACCCCATCCTAAACCCAACCCATACCCCCCGACTCTCTACCTACCCGGTAACTCAACCCCGACCCAACACAACCCACCCCACCAGTCACCCTACCCACTTTCAAACCCTATCAACCCAACACCCTAAACCCCACCCATACCCCGACTCTCTACCTACCCAACCCAACACTGACCCACCCCACCACGTCACCCTATCCACCTTCAAACCAACACCATACACCCTAAAAACCACTCCCAACCCAACCCAACACCCCAACACCCTAAAACCCATCCTAAACCCAACCCATACCCCGACTCTCTACCTACCCCTCACCACTCAACCCAACCCAACACAACCCACCCCACCAAGTCACCCTACCCACTTTCAAACCAACACCATACACCCTAAAACCACTCTCAACCCAACCCAACACAACCCACCCCACCAAGTCACCCTACCCACTTTCAAACCCTATCAACCCAACACCCTAAACCCCACCCATACCCCGACTCTCTACCAACCCACCCCACCAAGTCACCCTACCCACTTTCAACACCCTAAACCCCACCCATACCCCAACTCTCTACCTACCCAACCCAACACAACCCACCCCACCACGTCACCCTACCCACTTTCAGCCCTATCAACCCAACACCCTAAACCCCACCCATGCCCCCGACTCTCTACCAACCCACCCCACCAAGTCACCCTACCCACTTTCAAACCCTATCAACCCTACACCCTAAACCCCACCCATACCCCGACTCTCTACCTACCCAACCCAACACAACCCACCCCACCACGTCACCCTATCCACCTTCAAACCAACACCATACACCCTAAAACCACTCCCAACCCAACCCAACACCCCAACACCATATACCCCAAAACCCAACCCAAAACCCACCCACAACCCAAAACAAACAAACCATCCCCAACCCAACCCCACACACCTGACCACAACCGCGCCGGTCGATACATCACCGACGCCTGGTCACCAACTGTTGTACCCTTTCCTAAACTTTAGCGACCGATGTCGGTCGCTTAGTGACCGACATCAGTCCTTTGTTCTCTCCGAGCCGAACCCCGCGCGCCCCCAAACTCATTTTTACCTATTTCTACCCATTCACCCACCCAAAACCCTAAAATTTTACACACCCTAGCCGCCTTAGCCTATCTAACCTATCTACCCTCTCCCTTTCTCAAATTACCTCCATTTACCCATTATTTCCTCTGAAAATACAAATTCTACCCAAATCCCAAAAACACCATAAATCAACCAAATCACCAAATTAAAGAGTTTAGAACCTGCGATGCGACGACACGTCGTCGTGGTGGGATGGGTGGTGGCGGTCCAGCTGGTCCAGCCCTCCCCAGCTCCTCTGCCTGCTGTGCCATGGCTCCAATCCCGATCTGCTTTGGGTCCCCTGGTCGATCACCTTGCCTCCTCAACTATTCGGGCCCACTATCGACTCTCTCATGCCATCAAATCGCTCCACCTCACTCAATACCCTCCTCCAATCAACTCTCCACGTCGGACAAGTCAATTTTGGATTACAAATAACAAAAGTGACAATGACGGGCCGTATGTTTCTTTTTATAGGTATTTCGACCTACACCGATGTCGGTTTCCTTTACGCCCTAGAAACCGTATGGTCCCTTAACCGATATCGGTCATGATGATTCGACGTCGGTCGATACCCCTTTACCCCATTCTTTGCCGTTCCTTATTCCTTGCCTCTTTTTCACCAATATCGCCTCATCCGACCCAACCTCAGGCCTCGCCTGCAGTTGGCCCAGGCCCAGAGGCCTCGCCCTACCAATTGGCCCGACCTAAGGCCTCAACCTACCATTTGGCCCGACCCAGGCCTCGCCCCACTTATTTGGCCCGACCCAGGCCTCGGCCTACCTATTTGGCCCGACCCAGGCCTCGCCCCACACTTATTTGGCCCGACCCAAGGCCTCGCCTACCAATTGGCCCGGCCAAGGCCTCGCCTACCTATTTGGCCCCGACCTAAGGCCTCGCCTCTACCACGGTGCCCGACCCAAGGCCTCAACCTACCTATTTGGCCCGACCCAAGGCCTCGCCTACCACCGTTGGCCCGACCCAGGGCCTCGGCCTACCTGTTTGGCCCGACCGAGGCCTCGCCCCACTTATTGGCCACCCAGGCCTCGCCTACCCTAATTGGCCAGGCCCGAGGCCAGGCCTCGACCCTCAGCCCACTTATTTGGGCTGACCCATGGCCACCACCCAACAACTTGGCCCGACCAGGCCGCATCACTTCCATACTATACCCACATCACCGTTTTATTTTATCCATCCATCCCATGTACCTTGTGTTTCATCGAGCTCACTTGTTCGTGTTTTAGCATGATTAGGGTCCTTGACTTGATCATCGACCAACTTTTCCTGAGACCTAGACCGTGACGTTTATCTCAACCAAACCAACCATTTGAGTGCTTTGCCGAACATGCCTAAACGTTCCTGTACCTTACCTGTTATATACCACAGGAGCTACTTCACATGCCTTGGATACCGGGATTATATCACCCTTGTTTGGATAAACTATCGACCTTTGCCTATACATTCTTTGGTTTCTTAGTCAAATCATGTACCCTAGTCGTCTTATTGCATTTCAACATGCGTCTTTCCTTGGACCTACCGCACCACCTTACCATCCTCTCCACAACATTTACCTTTTATCAACCCTATCCCCGATTTCCGTTCGCTCAATCTGTGCTAGATTTGAGGGGATTACCTATATCCTTAACATGAGAAACCACTTCATATTATTGTCATGCGACTTTTACGAACAAGCTACGGCACGATAATAAGGGCTAATGTAGACACCAAATTTGTGTCTTCGACCCCTTTGTGACCAGCGTCTCATTTGTGACCTAACCTCATTACCTAAACCTTACACAAGTATTTATTAATTGCCTTGTAATTGATAAATCTACACCACCTTACCTACCACCTCACTTTGCCACTTAATCATGACCTAGCCCTAACCTAAAAACTAACCTAGTTAGGACCCATGACTTGGTCTAGACTCACATCCATAACTAATGCCTCCTTACTGCTTTTAAAGCCGACCTTCCAGCCACTTGACCAAGCCCTTGGCCGATCTCTCGGGAGAAAGCGGGGAAGGTGGGCTATTTTACTAAAAATAGCCTACTTTTTCCTAAGCGATGCGGTTCTGCTCGAATGCCGTCGTTACGCAACCATATCGGTTCCACTGTAAATGGGCTCCCCAAACTAAAAGCAACGGATCGGAATTTCATTTTTTGGAGATCGGTCGAAGGATTTTTAATCAAGGAGAGTCAGCGATCGGCGAGTCGAACTTCACTTGACCAGCGAGATGAGCGAGTAAAGAAACCGGAAGAGTTGGCGTGAAAGAGATCAACTTGCACCTTCATCAAAAAAAAACAGATAAGTTATATCTTGCATGTCCTCCATTATAACATTTCTTGTGCTTTTGGAATTGTAATCTTCCCAAATCCGTTCTGAACCCATTATCTAACGCCATTGCCTCTAACCATCATTCCTTGGCTTAACCATCCCATTTCTCAATACTATCCAAAAACCAGCCATTACAAACACCAATGACCAGCCCGAGAAGATCCTAGAACCAGCAGCGGTATCGGTTATCGGTGACCGCCATCGGTTATAGATAGCGGCATCGGTTCCTTTGATCAAAACCAAGAAAAACAGCCTTTTCCCTACCCGGTTCCACGAAACAATTTAATTAGTACTCTCGGATTTTGTGTTAATTCATATTAGCGGGAGGTGAGCCACCTTCGAAAGGAAGTTTCATACTTCTGAGCCCAAGCGTTCCCTCATTTATTATCTAATCAAAATCTTGTGGTCTTGTGTTCTTATTTGCGGAGTAGTCCTTCCAAGACAAAAGGAGTTCTTATGATCGGCTTGATCTTTCTCTGCAGTCGCGCATCATCTGACATTCAGGAGTATTCCTCCTAACCTAACCTTATACTGTTTCTATAAGGAGCGAAGCATTTCCGAGTGAAACACTCGAAATGCTTCGTTCTTATAGAAACAGATAAGGTTAGGGTTAGGAGGAATACCCGTGAATGTCGAGATGATGTGCTGTGCATCAGAGAAAAGATCGGCCGACTGAAAGAACTCCTTTTTGTCTTGGAAGGACTACTGCAAATAAGAACACAAGACCACAAGATTTTGATTAGATAATAAATGAGGAACTGCTTGGGCCCAGTGAAGTATGAAACTTCCTTTCGAAGGTGGTCGATTCCTCTGCTAATATGAATTAACACAAAATACTTGTAGAGTACTAATTAAATTGTTTCGTGGAACCGGTAGAGGAAAAGGCTGTTTTTCTTGGTTTTGATCAAAGGAACCGATGCCGGTTATCTATAACCGATGGCGATCACCGATAACCGATACCGGTTCTTAGGATCTCTCTACGGGCTGGCTTGTGTTTGTAATGGCTGGTTTTTGGATAGTATTGAAAATGAGGATGGTTGTGGGGTTAAGAATGATGGTTAGAGAGGCAATGTACGTTAGAGATAATGGGTTGAGAACGGATTTGGGAAGATTACAATTCCAAAAGCACAAGAAATGTTATAATGGAGGACATGCGATATAACTGCTAATGGTTTTTGATGAAGGTACGAGTTGATCTCCTTTCGCTACCAACTCTTCTCGGTTTCTTTGCTGTCTCTGCTTGGTCAAGTGAAGTTCGACTCTGATCGCTTTGACTCTCCTTTGATTAAAAATCCTTCGATGATCTCCAAAAATGAAATTACGATCCGTTGTTTTAGCTTGGGAGCCATTTATAGGGAACCGATGGCGGTGGCGCAACCGACGGCGGTCATTCAGCAGAACCGACATCAGGAAAAAAAGTAGGCTATTTTTAGTAAAATAGCCCACCTTCCTCGCTTTCTCCCGAGAGATGGGCCATGGCTTGGCCGAGTGGCTAGAAGGTCGGCTTTAAAAGTAGTAAGAGGCATTAGTTATGGATGTGAGTCTAGAATCAAGTCATGGGTCCTAATTAGGTTAGTTTTAGGTTAGGGCTTTGGAGGCATGATGAAGTGGCAAAGTGAGTGGTAGGTAAGGTGGTGTAGATTTATCAATTACAAAGGCAATTAATAAATACTTGTGTAAGGTTTAGGTAATGAGGTTAGTTACGAAATGAGATGCGGGTCACAAGGGGTCGTAAAGACACAATTTTGTGTCTACAATGGTCCCCATGAGTCACCAAAATGTTATCTAATTTCCATTTCCTAGTAAGATTAGATAACAAGAACATTCTGCTTAAATCAACGTTCCTTGCAGGTTTCAAATCTCACCAGAGTCAAGCCTTTAGAAATACAATTGAATCCATGATTAAAGCCAAGATTGGGACATGTCAAAATCAAAAGGAAACAACGATCTCATAGATAGTGTCAAATGTCAACTTGGCACAAGTTCTAGGAAGTAAAGGAAGCGGAAGCTTCGAACCTGCAAGGCTTACACATGTAGTCAATTGTGGATGACTAGCCCAGAGTAAAAGTATTCACAGTAATATACGGCCATCTCATTACTTACCCAAAGGATAATGACCCGATCACAAATAAATCCAGGTGTCATCCCCACGCACTCCTAGAAGCTATAATGAAAGAAAAGACCCTAGAGAAGCGCTTGACCTCCACGTGGATTTCATTATAAATTAGCTCGAGTTCGAGGTAGATTGCTAAAAGATTGGCGATAAGCCAAAATCCACGTAGGGGAGTTATGACACCTATCTAAAAGGTTTAAATATTCAGATCTTTTGAAAAGATCAAAGGAAAAGGGTCATTCAGTGGTCATTTTAGGGATGAAGTTAATGTGTAATTCAATGTGAAGAGTGCGAACACGGGATACTTAATTTGTTCACCTACATTCAAAGTGTCATTCTCATAAAAATAACATAGATAGGCACCACTTGAATCATGAGCTCAGGACCCAATGCATAAGCAATTAAAAATCCAAATATGTAATAATGATTTGGAAGAATAAGTCCACTCTAAGGGAGTCGGTTGCAAAATAGTTAAGAGATGCATTAAATAGGCATGGCTCTCACTCTTTAAAGAAAAGATAATGGGAAAGTGTGAAAAATATCTCAAAAAATATATTTCTGTCACTTCACACCATTTATCATAATTAAGAAAGATTTCAAGAAGGGTCTCTCATGTCCTTATCTTCCTATATCTTTTGAACCAAAGGCTTCAAAATAAATAGACACTTCTGGAGTTAGTTTCTTCTTCTATCTCAGTTCTTCTTCTATAAAAGGTAGGAGGCTAGAGCTTTGGCCTTCTTTCTGAGCTTGTAATGGAATTTTACCTCTTATCTATTATAATACTATGCACGATATTCGAGTAATATAATATGCCATTTGATGCATTTTGTCCATCCTTTACATAATCTATATTATCTCTTATATCCTTTATTTCGATATAGACAACTATGCATTTTGGAGCTAATGTTATCTTCAAAAGTTGTACTTGAATAAGTTTGGAGTAGTTTTTGTATGGATCTTCTCTGTTCTATGGTGCATCTTGTCCACCCTTTTCATTTCCCACATTACTCTCTATTTCAGCCAGTTATGTTACAAGTTAACTCTTTCACTTTTCGGTGCATCGCCCTCGTTAATTTTAAAGATTGGTTCATTTTCTTTGGCCTCAACTCATACTACGAGAGAGAGGAAAATCTTTAAAATTTGGAGTTCACCTTAGGGTACACGTCCCACTAAGCTAAGGTTTCCTATGACTATGACAGTTCATCTCGCTAAGTATCACATATCAAACAATAACCATCAATGTCAAGAAACCATTCAACCAAATGTATAACTATCATATAAATCTATTAAAAATGGAGTCTATAAGGTTGATCATCAACAATCAAGAACTCAGGAACATAACCACCATTACCTAGAAATGAATTAAAGGATTTGATATCTTGAATCTTATATATATAATAAATACTTACCATATTGTTCTGGATTTATTTTAATAAAAAAACCACAAGATTTATATGTATACATCAAATTAACAGTCATTCCCTTCACTTTGAACCTTCTAGGGTTTCTACGCCAAAAGTCTCGAATGAATAACAACAGTGAAACCTAGAAATATGAATCGAATCAAAATTTTTATTTTAGCACCCATATTTAGATCAATTGACACCCATAGATTCCGGTATTTACTTTATATGAAAACATGCATGAGAATATTCAATCACTTTAAACAACCAAAGGAATTTTCCCATTGAAAGTATCACAATGGAAACCATAGTAAAATTGGTAAATTTTTCCATTGATTACACTCACATAGAAACAAAATAAAGAAAAAAATGATAATATACAAAATACCCATACTCGAATCTAAGGATTCAACTTCCATGTATATGGGTATATATTTTCTACACCCATGTCTCTATGGATTTATTTATTTTACAAATACAAACCGAGGATACAATCAAATATGCTCATAAAATATATATGCATTCACCCAAAAATAATAGATCAAGCAACAATAATGAGAGCACTTTGTAACCTAAAAAAATCATACAACTCGAAGTAAAAATGAATCAACATGATAATGCCCATCAAAATAATAACATATTGACCTCAAATCCCAAAGATAAAACAAAAACTATTGTAGTTATTTTTTTATTCATGTAAATAATAAATGGAACAAGGTATTATGGAAGAAATGGATCATATCATGCCTCGTATGATTTCCTGCAATTTATCTTTGAACTCCCCTAATATCCTTCACCACATTCTACTTCCAAAAGCTAAAAAAAAGACCCTTATATCTACTAAGCAAAGTGAGCCATTATTAGATTCAAAAGGAGTATATTTGCATGCCAAGTTTCATGATGGTGAACTCAAGTTTTAACTTAAACTCCACAAAAACAATAATCGCATGTAGATCTCAAAGAGCTCAAAATGAAATAATAGATCAAAAGACAATCTAGCAAGCCCAAATTGGTAACTTTCCAAAGGATTCACATTTTCAAGGACCATTACATGCATTGAATGCATGGTTATCAAATTCTTCACCTTAATTTAACACACCCACTAATTCTTCAAACAATCTCTGCCAAATGAACCATAGAGTTTCTCCAAATCAGTCCCCTTTTTGTTTCCATTACATGGTCAGTGATGATTCAATCGAGGAAATTAATGCATGGGAATCTGTGTATATTCCTCTAAACTTAACCGACCATTCTATTGCCACTAAATTTAGCATGCCTTATTGAATCATGGAACAAATCCAATAAATATATTGGTACTAAACAAATAGCTGAGCAACTTCCTTATCTATCTCTACCTTAGCATGGTCGGTGGGGTCTATTAAGTGCATCTTTTAATGTTGCAGTAATTATGAAAATTACATAGGGTGGTGTTAATTCACCCCAAAACTATAGTTTGAACAATATAAGTTTGATCTCTTTATTAACTTAGGATTTGCTAAAGTATTCAAATCCCTCTTATACTTTATCAACATCAAGCCTATATTAAAATAAATCAATTCAAGGCTTAGACGCCCCATTATGATAACCATGGACCTATTGTCAATGTTCCCATCATTACCATTTTATTCCTTAAACATATAATTCATGCCCAAAGTAATATTAGTATGGTCCTCATACTTTGGTGTAGGTACTCAATTGAAATTACGGACCATCATATATAACAATATGATGTGGTACTATACTTGATGCAAGTTACTACTTAATAACCATCACCCTAGTTTATTAACATAGTTGTGTTGTAAGGAAATTTTCATCTTCGAGAAATGCTTTAGAATAGGATCATAAGTCGTCATCTATAAGCATTCAATAATATTCCATGAGGTCAATATAAGACCTATCAACTCAATGTCGATAAACTTGAAATTACGGTAATACCTCATAACAGGTTATACATAATGTGATATAAAATAGATTATATTTATTCCAAATGCAATTGAAATAATACCTTGATCATTAATTCCACATGTACATCAAGCACTAAAACACCATATAATGAATTGTCCTTTCATAATACATACTAACTTTATGGGGTGTGACATACTTCTCCTTTAATGAATCATTGTCCCAATGATTTCTATCTCATTAATCACATTAAGAATAGTAAATCCAAAAGTTATATCCAATTTTTATGAAGAAAAGTCATTATTTTCCTAAAAATAAATATTTTTCCCGATTTTAGCCAATCAATTAAATTTTATTCATTGTAACAACCTTCTAATCGGAAAAACTATCTCACACAGAAAAAAAAATGACATAAATTTTATCATCACAACTCATTGTATCATGTATTAATATTTAACATATGCATCAGATGGTCAAAATCAAGGTTATATAAGCAAAATAAAACTAGGAAAATGGTTTTTTTAACTTTTGCATGTTCCTTTTAGAGTCTACAAATTTTATTAGGACACTTGGTTTTCATCTAAACAACCAAATCTAATTACTACATCTTAGGTTCCTATATGAACTTAAGTATGTCATCCAATTTTCGTAATGAGGTTAAGCAATGTCAATGTTGTAATGAATGACATAATTTCATAGCTCAAACAAACCGCTTATCAAATGCTAAAGAAAATCATAATTCTCTTTCAGTTTTCAATTAGTCACTTGGTATAAAAGCTTAATTATACTAGTGTTATATTCCACTTAGTAGTCTTTTTTTCGTAGTAACATTTCCATAAAAATTTAATTTTCAAATCTGAAACTCAAATTTATTAGTTGTAACATCCTTTAAACTAGAAAAATTGTCACGCAATAAGAAATATGACATCTTGTTTCACTCGGAAATGTTTCGTTCCTTTTCAAAGCAGAGATAAGGTTAGGGTTAGGAGGAATACATTGTAGAATGTCGAGATGGTGTGTGCGTACCGTAGAGAAAGATCAGTTGACTGCGAAGAACTCCTTTTTGTCTTGGAAGGACTACCTGCAAATAAGAACACAAGACCACAAGATTTTGATTAAATAATAAATGAGGAAACTGCCTTGGGCCCAGAAATATAAAACTTCCTTTCGAAGGTGGTCGAGTTTCACTGCTAATATGAATTAACACAAAAAAGCGTAAAATATCAATTAAGTTGTTTTGTTGAACTAGGTAGGGAAAAGGCTGTTTTCTAGTTTTGATCGGAGGAACCGATGCGGTTCTTAATAACCGATGCGATTCTTGATAACTTGATACCGGTGGGTTATAGGATCTTCTTGGTAGCTATGGTGTTTGTAAGGCTGGTTTATGGATGATATTAGGAAATGAGATGATGAGAGGTAAAAGAATAAGAGTTAGATCAATGATAGCACGTTGGGTAGTGGACTCGAAAAATGGATTTAGGAGGAGTGAGATTCAAGAAACATAAGAAATGTTATAACGAGAGGACATGCAAGATGTGACTTACTGGTTTTGACCAAGATGCAAGCTGATCTCCTTTAGTGTAAACACTTCTGGTATTTCCACTCGTCTCTGCTTGGTCAAGTGAAGGTCTGGACTCTGTTCCTCGCTCCCAATAATCTCTGTTGATCCAGAAATCCTTGGTGATCTCCCAAATGAAATTCCAATCCGTTGTTTTGGTTTGGGAGCCCATTTACGAGGAAGATGGCGGTTGCGTAACCGACGGCGGTCGAGTAGGAACCGGCATCGATAAGGAAAAAAAGTAGGCTATTTTTAGTAAAATCACCCACCTTCCTGCTTTTCTCCCAGAGAGATCGATTGCGGGCTTGGTCAAGTGGCTAGAAGGTCGGTTTGGAGTGCGAAAGGGTCATTAGTTATGGGTGTAGGTGTAGACCAAGTTTTAGGTTTTAATTAGGTTAGTTTAGGATTAGGGCTGGGTCATGATGAGGTGGCAAAATGAGGTGGCGGTGAGGTGATGGGGATTTATCAATTCTGAGTAATTAATAAATAATTGTGTAAAGTTTAGGTAATGAGGTTAGGTTGCGAAATGGGATGCGGGTCACGAGGGTCGTAAGACACGAATTTGGTGTCTACATTAGCCCCTTATTGTCGTGTAGCTTGTTACGTAAAGCTGCGCGAGACAATAATATGAAGTGGTTTCTCATGTTAAGGATATAAGTAATCCCCTCAAATCTATCACAGATTGAGTGAGCGGGAAATCGGGGATAGGGTTGATAAAGGGTACATGTTGTAGAGAGGATGGTAAGGTGGTGGGGTAGGTCGAGGAAGCGACGCATGTTGAAATGCAATAGTACGACTAGGGTACATGATTTGATGAAAAAACCGGTGATGTATAGGCAAAGGTCGATAGTTTATCCAAACAAGGGTGATATAATCCTGGTATCAAGGCATAGGAAGTAGCTCGGGGTATATAACGGGTAAGGTACGAGGCGTTTAGGCATGTTGGCGAGTACGAATGGTTAGTTTGGTTGAGATAAACGTCACGGTCTAGGTCTAGGCAAAGTTGGTCGACATATCAAGTCAGGACCCTAATCATGCTAAAACACGAAGCAGGTGAGCTCGATTGAACAAAAGGTACATGATGGATGGATAAAAATAAAATGTTGATTGTGGGTATGGTATTGAAGTGATACGGTCGTGGGTCGGGCCAAGTTGGGGTGCGGCCTTGGGTCGGGCCGGATGGGTAGGGTGAGGCCTTTTGGTCGGGCCAAATTGTTGGGTGGCCTTGGGTTGGGCCAAATCGGTTTAAGGCCTTGGATCGGGCCAAATAGGTAGGGTGAGGCCTTGGGTCGGGCCAAATAGGTTAGAGGCGAGGCCTTGGGTCGGGCCAATAGGTAGGTTGAGGCCTTGGGTCGGGCCAAATAGGTAGGGCGGAGCCTTGGGTCGGGCCGAATAGGTAGGGCGAGGAGAAACTTCCGGTCGGGCGGGCCAAATAGGTAGACAAGGCCTTGGGTCGGGCCAAATAGTAACATTTTGTAGTGATTGAGGCCGCATGGTGAATAAGATGGGGCCGAAGTAGAGAGGTTGAGGCCTAGGTGGGCAGATATGAGAAATGGTAGGTTAGGCCTAACAAGGGTCGGGCCAGGTGTAAGTGTTACGGGGGTAGGAATCGAGGAATTTCGTAGTTTGTATGTATAAAAAGGAATAAGCGAGCAAAATTGTAGGGTGGTTGTTTTTAGGCCTTATGGTCGGGGCGATCGAGTGGTGGTTGAGGAACCTTGGTCGGGCCAAATAGGTTATGTTGAGGCCGTGGAGTCGGGCCGAATTTGAAAAACCTAGAGCGAATGGTTGTTTGTTGTTTTGGTGTATTGCAAATAGGTAGAGGCGAGGCCTTGAGGATGAATGATAGTGTGCGGCCATAGGTTGTCACGAATCCGAGTTGAGTAACCATGGAATGGACGGATAAATCATTTGGGGTTAGGCGGAATCCGTTATTATTCACGAATCGCATGTAACCATGGTATGTTACGGTGTTGATTGAGAGATGGAATCCCGAGACAAATACCTTTTATCTCTGCCATAGGGGAGATAGCGATGTAACATTGGAAGATGTGTTCCATATTTTGAGACTCCCTAATGGTCAGGAACCGGATATCGGGCACTAATGATTTGGGGCAGGAGTGATAACCAATATTTGGTCCATGCGGCACTTGAGATTTGACACGGAGGTTTATCATTTACGTATGGGGTAATGTATGTCGGGCACATCCGAGGAGGGGTTAGCGGGGCCTTAATGATAGCGGTAGGGTATTATGCATTAGGGTGAAGGGGGAAGATTTCCAAAGGCATTGATGTGTGTTATCCAAATGATTGAAAGGAACGTGACTTTTGCATGGGCGGGTGGTTGGTTGCGGAGTTATACGGGGTTTATGGGCTTGTGAAGTCAAATCACGGGAGACAATGGATTGCTCATACTTATTACGATTGTTGGGCCTAAGAGCACATTGTTTGTGTGGACAGGAAAGTCCATCCAGCGAGAAGGGCAGTAAGGTTGGGATTCGAATCTTTGAGGACAAAAAGAAAAGAGAAGATCCCGGTTATCTATGACGGTGACATTTAGTATACAGCGGTATGGGAGAGGGTGACGATTGTGGATATTTTGGAGGCCTTACGGTTATATGTTAAAGAACATAAAAAAGGAGTTGAGGGTGTTGTCGACTTTGAGGTGGATCGCGGGGCAACCAAATATGAGAGGATTCCTATAGATCGCGTGGAATATTGATATTGGGTTTGTTGCGGGACATACCGCGGCACTATAGACCATATGAGTGATCGTGAGGTGATTCTCACCTCCCGGCCAACACCTGAGGAAGGGCCCGGGAGATAGCATGATCGCGAGGGTAATGGATGCGGGAATGAGCAGAGGCCTATAGGTTATGGTGGGTAGCAAAAGCTGCGAGGTGTACGTGATCGCCTTGACATATGCGTGATTATGAGCGAGAGGATCAGTGCAGAGTTTGGTTCATTAGCTCAAATGCGGTGAATGAGACAAGAGGATTGTTAGCGGTTGCGAGTCACGAGCGAGAGAGACTAGAGGCTGGAGTCCTCCATGCGAGAGGGCGTATTCATATGTTACGGGAGGAGAGATTGGCGATCAGTGGGCGGTACCAATATCTCGTGGTACCTTTGAGGACGAGAGGCCCGGCGAGAGGGTCGGCGATCATGATCATCACCTGAGTTCGGGATGAGGCGTGAGGTCTAAATAAATGTTATAGAGGTATAAGAATAAATAAGGATCCGACACTGCGTGTCGATGATAGAAAGATGTATTTGTTTAACATCTAAATAAAATGAGATATGTATGTTGATTTGAGTTATAAATAATAAGAATGTTTTCGTTTTGACTTTTTGGTGTTTTGAAAAAGGATAAAGAGGAATGTGATGAAATAAGAAATACACAAAAATATTTATATTTACCATACATGATAGGTTATGGTAGGGGATGGTCGAGCTAACCTTGGGAGACCCCATGTCTCCTAAGTGCTGCCTACATAGCCCATTGCACAAAGCAAGGAAGGGCCTCAGACCGATGTAGTTCTCCCTTAGGACCAGGGAGAGGTGAATTCAGGCAATTGGTTGGTTGGTAAAAATATTGATATTAATATTGGTAAGGTAAAATGAATTGGTGATGTTGTAAAAGGTATAAGGGAAGCGAAAGTTAGCCTACCCAAGTAGAAGGGAACCATGTCCTGATTAAAATCAACACACAATCCTAGATGCGAGGCAAAGCGGAAAGAGCGCTCCGTAGGTGAAAAGAGCTAAACAAACCACACAACGTAGAACGAGCTTGAAACCTAGAGTGCAGTGCATAGGCGAAAGTCAATAGGTGAAAAGAGTGGTATGATCACATATATTGAGCGTACGTTACGTCCCTTGAGTTGAAACAAATGGTGAGGTGAGGTGAATGATATAGCTGAGATACGAGAGAACTTGTTCAAAGTGAGTGTTACGATGAAAGAGAACCTACCCTAAATAGACAAGTCCATGACCCAAAAAGTTCTTGTGAATGAGGCTTTTATTTGGCCGAATATAGGCGATCAATGCGGGAAGTCTACCGAGGGATATGGATTGTTTTATTCTTGAGGTCTTCATGAAGGCTGATCAATGCGAGAAGCTTACGATAAAAAAGGTGGCGTGTATATGTATAAGCTGTCCTTGAGGAAGCATCTATTTATAGTAGAGAGATGATTTGATGTGCATAGTTGTCCTTTGGGGGAGCTTGATCTATATATAATAGCAGCAATAATTTGGCATATAGCTTTGTCCTTCGAGGAAGCGATCTATATATAATTTAGATAGCTAGATGTTCTTTTGGCGTGAAGCATCTAGTTTGGTAGGAAGTTTGACTCAAGAAAATCCCATAAGAATACGGCTTATTTTAATACTTTGAAGTCATGGACTAGATTAAAAAGGAAAGGCATCGTTGAGGGAGGTGAGAATGTGAGCTTGATTTTATTTTGAGATATGTAGAAACAAAGTGTATGTAGCGGTAAATGAGCTCAAGGGACGAGCAGTAGGTAGATAAAAAGTGATATAACACTAGATTCAACAGTAGAATGGTCGAAGATGCAGGGCATTAAGGGGTTCAGGCTCAGGCTTACCATTAAGCGAAGCTAAACGATAAGTGCCTGATCCATAAGTGTGAGTGATTATATAAGGCCCAATCTAATTGGGAGCAAATTTTCCACGTTTGCTCTTTTCTAGTTTGGTTACATGTTGATTCTCTTTGAGGACAAGATCACCAACCTTAAAGGTACGCTCATGAAGTCGCTTATCATAAGCACGCTTGATGCGTTTTTGATAGATTTGAAGGTGATCGAGAGCTGTAAGACGTCGTTCGTCAAGAAGCTCTAATTGGGCTAACCGCTCTTGGCGGAAATCATCGTTGGTGAGAATATCCTGAAGAGATATTCTAAGGAGGGTATTTGTATTTCGAGAGGCAAAACGACCTCGGTACCATATACCAAAAAAAAGGTGTGGCATTAGTAGAGTACGAATGCTTAGTACGATAAGCCCAAAGGGAAAAGGGGAATGTGATCATGCCAATTTCTTCCGGATTCATTGACAACTTTCATGAGGATTTTGGTTAGGGTTTTATTAGAAGATTCAGCCTGACCATTGGCCTGCGGATAGTAAGGCGATGAGAAACTAAGTTTGATACCAAAGTTGTCACAAAGGTCTTGTAACAACTTGTTTTTGAAAGATTTACCATTATCTGTTATTAGGCGATGAGGAATACCAAAATGACAGATAATGTGATGGTTAATGAATTCGACAATTTTTTCTTTTTTGATTGAAATGAGTGGAATGGCCTCTACCCATTTTGTGTAATATTCGGTTGCTGTGATTATCCAACGGTGACGTTGTGAAGAGGTTGGGTGAATCTCACCAATAAGGTCTAAACCCCATTGTGAGAAAGGCCAAAGATCTCGTGCGACCTGCAGCGGATGGCTAGGAGTATGTTGAAGGTTGGCATGTTGTTGACACATAACACAACGCTTAACATATTCATGCGATCGTTATTGAGAGTAGGCCAATAATAACCTAGGCGAAGGATTCGTTTAGCCACGAGAGCCACTAAAATGTCCACCACAAATCCCATCATGGACTTGTTGGATGGTATAGGTGACCTCCACGCCCGGTTAGGCAATGAAGGAGGATGCCATCAAAGCCACGTTTATAGAGGAGTCCTCCCATGACAACATAACGCGAAACACTTTTAAGAAAAGCACATGTTTCCGTTACTAGTAAGGTCGGTGGGAGAACGAGAGATCGTAAGGTAGTCATGAAATTGGTGGTACCGGTATCCTGCGAATTAGTAGACACGGTATTTATCATGCAAACTACTAGGGGTTGAATAGATGGTGCAAAAAGTTCTTGGACCACAACAAATAATTGAGTCGAGTTGTTGTGCGGCGGGAATTTGCGAGCTAAGCAAGCCATAGTATCCATGAAATTTGTTAGTGGAGCGGGAATGGTTTGGATAGAATAGTGAGTAAATAAGGCTAGAAGTGACTCCACGTGGTGTTTGTACTTCTGAAGTTCCTCATTTTACATTGGTAGATGCCCATAACTTGATTGACTACCAATTGAGAGTCACCCAAAGATATTGATAGATTTGATGCCTAAGTGTATCGACTTGGAGACCCGAGACAAGGGCCTCGTATTCTCTTTGTATTATTAGTGCGGGAAATCAAGCCGGAATGAAAGAGGCATAGGTTCAGCGTCAGAGGGATGAGAACAACGCCGGCTCCTCCGCCGTGGCTGGCATTTAGATCCATCGAAGAAGAGGGTCATTTGATCGACTCTTCCCCAGAATGAAAGAGTGGCGATGAGTTCGTCGGGAATGTAAAATTAGGTAAATTGTTCCCGAGTAAAGGGGCCTCCGCAAGTTGGTGCAAGAGTTTGTCCTTTGATTGACTTCATTGTATAAACTCAAGGTCAAGGTCGGCGAGGAGCATGAGCCATCGGCGATGCGTTGGTTTAGATGTGGTTTGGCGTACATATAATGAATGGGGTCCGTGTTGGTGATGACAAAAGTTTTGTGATTCGGGAGGTAATGTCGGAGTTTGGTGGCTACGAATGATAGGGCTAGGCACAATTTTTCTACATGTGTATACCTAGTCTCGTACTCCACGAGTACGACTTATATAATAAATGGCTTTGTTCTCGGCGTGCAGAAGTCCCGATGTGCGAGCATAGCTCCTATAGCATAGTCGGTGGCGGAAAGATAAAGGTAGAAAGGGCGGTCGTCACAGGGTGGGATAAGCACGGGTGGCTGCGAGAGATAAGTTTTAGAGCTTGAAGGCTTGGTGACACTCCTCACTCCATTGAAAGGCAACGTCCTTTTTAGAAGGTGATGAAAAGGGTGACATCGATCAGAGAGTTGGGAGATGAAACGCCGGATGGATTGAAGTTTACCACTGCAAACTACGCGATTGTTTGAGGTTCTTGGGTGGGGGCATTTCTAGGATAGCTTTTACTTTAGATGGATCGACCACCTCAATGCCACGCAAAGAGACGATAAAACCAAGAAGTTTTCCCGAAAGGACACCAAAGACACATTTCTTTGGTTGAAGATGGACGAGAATATTGCAACGGTGATCGAAAATAATGGTTAAAACATCGAGATGTTCAACTGCGATGTTTAGACTTGCCAAGAAGATCGTCAGCGTAATCTTGAGGATAGTGTGCATAATGTCATGAAAAATGTAGGTCATAGCCCGGCGATAGGTTGCACCATCATTCTTAAGGCCAAAGCGGCATGACACGATAACGAAGGTTCCCCAGGAGTTATGAAAGCGGTCTTATGTTGATCGGCGGAGTGCGACCAAAATTTGGTTGTATCTGAAAAGCCATCCATGAGAAAAGCATTTCATGGCCCATGATGAGATCAACAAGTTGATCAATCTTGGGTAGGGGAAAGTCATCCTTAGGGCAAGCAAGGTTAAGATCACGAAATCCGTGCATATCAAAGTCCCCGTCGCTTTCGTGGCGAGGTATGATGTTAGAAATCCATTGAGGATAGTCAATAGGCGAGAATGAAGGAAACGAAAAGGAGTCGTTGGAGCTCCTCTTTGACCAAGAGGGCAATGCGTGGATGCATTTTCTCAATTTGTTTTTGACTGGTTTGGAATCGGGGTTTAGGGTGATGTTATGGATGGCGATGGTAGGATCAATTCTGGCATGTCGCGTAGGACAAGCAAAAGCTTGGTTGTGGGTACGGAGAAAGGTAGTAAAGGCAGCTTGTTACGATGTGTTAAGGGATTGTCAATCTTCACAATGTGAGATCCTCCTCCGTGTGGATGTTGATTTCAATAGTAGACTCGTTCAACATGGTTTGAGTTTGAGATGGTAAGGCGCGTTGAAGATAGGAGTCGTCGCCCCCAGGTAAGTGAGGATGGAGTCGTCATCTGGCACTCAACAACATTAATCGAAGCGAATCCTCTTTGATCATGTCGGATACGAAGGGGAAGAGAAGATGGGTCCTCATTATCAGCGTTGATAAGTGAGAGGACCTATGAAGATGGCATTTATGAAAAAAAAAAAAGTTAGGAGGGATAGATTCGGGGTCCATCGATTACGTGGGTGATGATGGCAAAGTGGGTGATGATGGTTTGGTAGGGGTGGCGTTGTCTTCTTCGAGATACGGTGACACGAGGTGTCTCTGTGTAGGTGTTTCGGGAAAATTGAGACCACTGCGATCATTATGTTTGCGTGTGGTGATGGGGATGAGCGTATGTCGGCCTTGTTCATAAAGACCAAAACCAAAGCCTTTCCAAGCACAGCGAGTCAAGAAGGTGAGGGCGAAGCGACGATTTGTCAGGTATTGAAAATCAGATTGGAAGGGGACCACACCAAGAGGAGGTTCAGGGGTAATGGAAGATGCGTCAACACCCCCATATGTTAGGTTGGTGCGGCAATGGGGTGGTCCGTAAGAGATTACTTCCCCCACGCGACGGTCGTAGGTGGGATGTGCATGTAATTGTCCGTACTCCTGCGGGGTAGGGAAAGAACTAACGTTATATAGGCGGTACTCCCCCAGCGTAAGGCGTTGAAAAACATCTACTAAGGGGTCGGAGGTTGGGATGTTAGCTGCGGGAAGGGAAGTGGTTTTTGCGACGGTGGTTTCATCAGTTGAAGGCGTAGGTGCAGTTGAGGTGGATGGTTGAGGTACATTTGAAGAGGATGGTTGGGTTGAATGTATGGGTGTCTTGATTGGTATAAGCACATCGTTAGGACGATATAACATATTGCAGGTTTTAAAGGGAGGAGGATCAGCTTTTACGGTGTAGGACTTCCCCTCGTACTCAAATTTTATGCATCTATGTAATGTTGAGGCGCATCCCATGGCCGGATCGAGGGCGACCCAACAATATATTATATTGGAACTCTCCCTCAAGGACATAGAAGAGTTCGGGTAAAGTACTGCGGTCCTACACGAATGTTGAGGATCACGGTGCCTAAGGTAGAGGTAATAGCGTCATTGAATGACCGACATGACATGATGGGGTTGCTTTACACATGCAACTAGAAGGGATATTCATTTGTTGGAAGGCTTTTGAAGAGATGATGTTTAAATGGCGCCCCGTCAATCATAACACGCGTACCCAAATGTCCCGGACGTAAGGCTGAGATGAAAAGGGTAGGAGTCGGGATCTTCTACACCAAAGTCGATAATTTCGTCTTCGGAGCCAGGCGGCGGCGGCTTAACATGTCGAGAGGCGAAGTGGTGGGGAGATGGATTGTTTGGTGAGAGAGGCAACATGATTGGGTGTTAGAATGGAGGCAACGGGCGGGGTTTCATTAGGTAAGACCTCGATCCCTTGAAGAATTTCAACGAGAGCTTGTCGATGAGATTGAAAGTCGAATGAGATCATATAGTGTCATTTTACGGGTGATTGATGAAGGCTGTTTGATCATAGTTCGGTGGGCAACTCCATTAGAGGCGGGATAGGCGGGTCGCGAATAACCACTTTAGGTGGTGGTGCAATCGGGATGGTTGAAGGAGAAAGAGATGCATGGTGTGTTTTCTTTCGCTTTCCCAGGTGTTTTACTGTCCTCGAGTAGCGACACTAATCATATTAATCTCGTAGACTGAGATGAGGAAGATGGTTGGGATAATTCATGGTCTTGAGAGGTGGGGTTGTAATAATGATAGATCTTGGTGAGGCGGGGACGGATGATATAGTAGAGGAATTGAAGCTAAAGGTCTCTCCCTTCGTAAGTTGTCTTTCTTAACCTTTCTATCAGGAGAGGTGATTGTGAAGGATGGTTTTAAAGCTTTGCATCCCTCCACATCATGTCTGGTGTGCGATGATAGGCGCAGATTTTAGACTCATCATAACTGCGGGTCGAGGTTTAGATGGGTCATAAGGTCTAAGTGGGGGTAGGGAAATGGTCGCATTCTCCACCAACATAGCAGGATTTTGGCGTAAGATCCTTTGAGGGGTCAAAATCGGATGAGGGTATTGGTTGTGCGGGTTTTGGTAATGTTTGGGCGTGGTTGGTTCGTACGGGTGGTGGTTTAGCCGAGGGGTGCTACACGTGTTTTTCACTAAACGTGGTTTCTTTGGCCACGAAGTTACGTTAATTTGGTTAGATGATGAGGCTACGAGATGACGTGGTAGCGGGAAACAACCACGGAGAAAGGGAGTGATAGAAAATAAATCCTTTGATGATGGGATTGGTTTAGGGTTGATAGGTGGGCGGGATACGCGGGGTAACGATGTTGTTATACCCTTTGATCTTTGTATAGGTGTAGAAGGCGTAGGTCGTTTTGAAGAAAATGCGGAGGTATGATATATTGATGTAAGGTGGAGGGATGAGGTCCCAATATGGAAGGTGGGTGTGAGGATGAGGGGTTTTGATTGTGATAGAGGCACGGATTGAGTTTGTCTCCTAGGTGGCGGGGCGGGTTTATTTTGGATAAATCGAGTCGCTTAGGCGGGTGTGTTAGGCCCAGGCATTGGTGAGGTCCCAGCGTAGGGAAGATTTGGCTAAGTTAATAGAAGTGGACGGGGCATTTGGTAGAGGTGAGGGGGTGAAGGTGAGAACATGGGCATTTTAAGCACGCAAGCACTTCGGGTATATGGTGGAGGCATCAGGATCGGTCATTTGCATTTGAGTAGAATATGGCCTACTCAAACGTTCCCATAGGGCCTGTCTATCTTCTGTGGAATGACAGTCCTCACGTGTGAATATGAACTTTTGTACATAAGAAAGACGGGTTGTGATTCCGAGTCCACTTTGTAGGTGTGATACGGGGGTAGATGAGGCATTGTATCCATAGATGTTAAGAGGTCGGCCCATTTAGTCGTTGAAAAGATTTAGGTGATGAGGGACTAATAGGTAGGAGGGCATGTTTGAGAGGATCTATTATGGTTAAAGAATTTGGTGATGTTGGTGTAGGAGATTTCTCTTCTAAGGATGTAAAAAGGAGTGGCGAGCCTTCCTCTTGTGTAGAAGCGGTAGAAGGGGACGTTTGGGAAATAGATAAATTAGATAACATCCGTTCGCGAGTCTTGTAGGGATGTGGTATAAGAAGACTCATTGATGGGAAGAGAAGTGCAGGCGATTAACTCTTTTATGGGTAAAGGAACGATTTCGCTTTGGCTTGATGGTGGTAAAGGAGGTTCGGGATCCTGTGTTAGTGAAGAGGCTTGATTCAAAATTTTCTCGATAGAGGCTTTTGGTTGGGTATCGAATACTGCATGGATCTCATGAACACTCTCCTCGGTTAAGATATCCTGGTTTACGTTACTGTTGGACGAGTGATTCGGGAATGGCTTGTTGAATATTTTCAAATTTCGGTTAGCAGGGGCGTTAGGATTATCGAGAGCTATATCCCCTGCGTCAACCATTTCCTGCACTATGTTTTTCAACATCTTGCAGTTCTCATGACTGTGTCCCTTCACGCGGTGGAAGTTACAAAAGTCATTTTCTTTGTACCAGGAAGGTATGGCGCGAGTGGAATCAAACCCGGAATGAGGTTTAACAGGAGGTAAGGTAATGGCTCCTGCTTTGAGCAATTTTTCCAATATCACACCATAGGTTTCTCCCAAGGGAGTGTAGTTGATGGGCTCGGCTTTGTATTTATAGGTGGTTTTTGGTGGAGTATTGGACGGTGGTTGGGATTTGACCATCACCGCGTGGACAGCTCCTTTTGATTTAGAAGAAGTGGACGCGTGAGGAGTGGTGGTATTTGGTTTATTGGTAGAATCGGGAGTTCGGAAAGTGGAGTTTTGTTGCGCACATAATTTCTCTTCCTCTAAGGCTCGAATTTCTAATTTTCGAGCCATAGTAAAACCTCGTCGAATGTACGGAAAATTTGAATTTGGAGGGTAGGGAGATGTGCTTAGCGCATGCCGCGTAAAAGTTCGATAAGTTCGGTTTGAGGCAAGGCATATGTAAGTTGGTTGATAAGGCCGCCATCGTCCAGCGAAATCTGCGATAGATTCGTCTTCAATTGTCGGATGGCATAAAGGTCGGTGATAGATACTTTCTTGGCAATGTTAATGGAGAAATGATCCAAGAAAGATTGGGCTAGTTGGTTAAAAGAGAAGATTGAGTCTTTGGGTTAAAAACCTTTGTACCACTCAAGCGAGTCTGATAAGGACATGGGAAAGGTGCGGAGTAACAAGGCATCATCATGAGCAATCAAATAACAAGCATGTCTAAATGATCGCAAGTGTTGTTGAGGATCCTCTTTACTTTGTTAAAACAAGTAAATTTCGGAAACTCCCATTGAGGAGGATATGAATGAAGGGGAGACGAGAAGGGTGAATGGGCTCCCACAAAACTTGCTCGTATGTCAAGGCGCCACGACTTCAAAGCAAAGCCTCCGGGTTTTGCATTTTGTCCATCATTTGTTTAATTAAGTCGGTGGTTGGATGAGATGATGGTGTGGTTGTGGTGAATGGAGGAAGATTGGACCAGGACCACCGCTAGACAACTTTGGTGGGGTTAAGTGTTGATAAGGTGTGGAGGATGAATATGTTGAGGTGGCCCAATAGGGGTGTCCTATATAGGATGTTGAGGTCACTTGGATACGTGTATGGGAATGAAAAGGTAGGCGGAGCTTGAGAAGGAAAGCTCGTGTGGATAGGTGGCGAGAGCAAGTCATGAACGGAGCGATGCAAGAGAGAGATGAGGTAGGGCGGTCGGTGGTAATGATATGTGGGGTCAAGATTAACAAAGGAAAGCTAATCGGGGTCGTATGAACCTCTGCGGCCGTCGGATTGGGAGATGGGGCTAGAGATGCGGGAAGCGAGCGGTATTATCGGGCGGAGTGGGAGCTAAATGAGCAGCTATGCGATAGGCATACCTACAGGAGCTGACCATCAGGTGTACGGTCGGGGGTATGAGACAAATAGTATTGTGCAGCGCTGGAATTGGCATCCGAGAAACTTGGCAAAGTCCTTATCTCCCACGAGGAATTTTAGGAACCTCGGCCCCGGTATCGGTAGGATTCCCCACGAGAAGGTGAAGGGGGTGATTCGAGCAAAAGAAGCAGAAAGCATGTGAAACCATGGCGGCGGCTTGCTTTGAGTGATAACAACCATGGACGAAAGTTCACGGTAGGGTTTTAATCATCGGGAATAGAAACAAACTCGGACTAGTAAAATTGGTAGGTTGCTTTGGTTTGTCGAGAATTGGAAAAGACGATATATGATAACGATTTCGGTCTAGTAACCGATGTCGGTTATACTATAGCCCGGCGTCGGTCGGGTAACCGATGTCGGTGTAAAAATCAGGCTAACAACATATAAAAAGGCTGCTAATTTGATTTTTAACAACGTTTAGTATACTTGTCCAATTATTGATCACGAGAAAGGCAGTATGAGAAAGAAAACGAGACTAAAAACAAGCAAGATGCACCGCAAAATCGAGAGATTAACCTAGGGTTAATTTTAATTATCATGGGCTTATGCCTTTAGACGTAGAAGGATGTCAGAATCCTAAACAAGAGACTTAGGGGAAATGTCAAGTTGTTTTGGCTTATAAGGTTACCTCAATCGGGCGGAGGAATACCGCGGAAAAAGGGGGATGTTTGAGCTGTTGTGTTAATTGTGAAGTGATTCGGTATGTGTTGTGCAGTGAATGTAAGATTAATTTCTTGTCAATACCATGGATATCACCCCCACGTGTACGACCTGTTACTTAATCTATGTTCACTAGAATTGAAAAACAACAGGCAGGAATGCAATGCATGTGTTTTAAACCCAAATCGAAAGTGATATTCGATGAAGCAAAAGAGATGACTTTCACTAATGCAAGATGCAAAAACAAAGCAAGTTCTTTTACCAGAATAATAAAATACCTCGTGAATATCTTTAGAAGAAGAAAACAGCAAGTATGCTCCTATATGAAAGCAAGCGAGAAATAAAGATAAACCCAAAAATGGGTCCCATAAGTCGTGCCAAAATGTTTCACTCGGAAATGTTTCGTTCCTTTTAGAAGCAGAGATAAGGTTAGGGTTAGGAGGAATACAGTAGAATGTCGAGATGGTGTGCGCGTACCGTAGAGAAAGATCGGGCTATTGCGAAGAACTCCTTTTTGTCTTGGAAGGACTACTGCGCAAAATAAGAACACAAGACCACAAGATTTTGATTAAACAATAAATGAGGAAACGCCTTGGGCCGGAAATATAAAACTTCCTTTCGAAGGTGATCGGTTTCACCTGCTAATATGAATTAACACAAAAAGGCGTAAAATATCAATTAAGTTGTTTCGTTGATACTTCGGTAGGGAAAAGGCTTGTTTTTCTGTTTTGATCAAAGGAACGTGCGATTCTGCGATTAATAACCGATTGCGTGCCGGCGATTCTTGATAACCGATCTGGTGGGTTATAGGATCTTCTTGGTAGCTATGGTGTTTGTAAGGCTGGTTTATGGATGATATTAGGAAATGAGATGATGAGAGGTAAAAGAATAAGAGTTAGATCAATGGCATGTTGGGTAGTGGACTCGAAATGGATTTAGGAGGAGGCGAGATTCAAGAAACATAAGAAATGTTATAACGAGAGGACATGCAGATGTGACTTACTGGTTTTGACCAAGATGCAAGCTGATCTCCTTTCTTTGTAAACACTTCGGTATTTCCACTCGTCTCTGCTTGGTCAAGTGAAGGTCTGGACTCTGTTCCTCGCTCCCATAATCTCTGTTGATCCAAAAATCCTTGGTGATCTCCCAAAATGAAATTCCGATCCGTTGTTTTGGTTTGGGAGCCCATTTACGAGGAACCGATGGCGGTTGCGTAACCGAGCGGTCGAGTAGGAACCGGCATCGGTAAGGAAAAAGTAGGCTATTTTTAGTAAAATCAGCCCACCTTCCTACTTTTCTCCCGAGAGATCGGTTGCGGGCTTGGTCAAGTGGCTAGAAGGTCGGTTTTGGAGTGCGAGAAAGGGGTCATTAGTTATGGGTGTAGGTGTAGACCAAGTTTTAGGTTTTAATTAGGTTAGTTTAGGATTAGGGCTACGTCATGATGAGGTGGCAAAATGAGGTGGCGAGGTGAGGTGATGGGGATTTATCAATTCTGAGTAATTAATAAATAATTGTGTAAAGTTTAGGTAATGAGGTTAGGTTGCGAAATGGGATGCGGGTCACAGGAGGGTTGTAAGACACGAATTTGGTGTCTACACATACTTTTGTCATAACAACCATTCATAACTTGTAATATTAGTTAATATATAATACAAATAGTAAAAAAAAGCATATAACACAACAACAAACAAAGAAAACACCGTTTTCAATTTGCCACAAGTCTTCCTAAGTTGTTTTATTTAGTTTACTCTTTTTTTTTCCTTACCTTTGTCATGTACCATTCCCAATTTCTTTGCAAAGTGCAAAGCGGTCTTCTTTTTCAAGTTATTTTTATCCAAATAATTGCTTGGTTTTCACCTTTTAGATATATTTATCATAAATTCATGGTCAATGATTAATTGAATCATCGTAATTGTTCCTCTCTTTTCCTTTTAGGCTTGTTTTTGCATACTTCCATGCATTGGTTATCTTCCTTACTAGAAAAACATTGATTTATGTTAAAACGATTAAAGCTAATCACTAAGTCCTAAGTCTTTTAAGAATTCATTAACTCTAAGTTATGTGATGAGGCTCGGTCGATCAACATAAATGTCGATGTGCATTGTGATCAAATATTGGACATTTCTTCTTCATATGAAAAATATAAATTAAATTTTTGATTACATTTGAGCTAATCACTAGATACCATAACTCAAGTATGCTAGTATCAAATTAAAATAATAATAATAAGTTATAATTAACTTACACCGATGTCAAGTTAGGAATTGTTTTCCCTTCATCTTAGCTTATTAGTCACTATAACATTGTTCTATTGCTTTCTAGAAATCACAAGTCTTTCTTGTTGAAATCATTCTGGAAGTCTACATTTTTTGCCACATTGTTTCCACCACTTTTCCTAAAGTTTCAGGTGGAGAAGAGCTAATGATCTTGTATAATTTTTATCTTTTCAAGTCAAAATTTATTATAGATCTCATTCTAGCCTGATTGGCCTTTCAAATCATTGCTACTGCAGATAGTCCACTCATATCTACTTCATCTCCCCTTTGCGGATTTTTATATCATGTTGGATTCAAGTTCCAATATTCGAAATCGACATAACAGTTCAAAAATAAAGAAAATCCCATGCTAATCTTGTCATCATTCAACTAAAGTTATTTTCCGTGGTTGATCATGTTCACACTTTACCAATTGCTCCCAACATCCTTCTAGCTTAGTGTGTCATGTATGACTATTAGGGTGTTATCTAACTTAATTAATGCGAACATGGATCATAATTCAGTTGATTCCTTATCCATGGTCCATCCTTCTCCTATACTATTGGTCTTATTAGTAAAAATATGAATTTAGTAAGTGTAAGGATCGAATAAGTCCAAGAGATGCAACCTTCGACTACGATACCAAAAGATAAACAACCTCTTTTTAGGACTTCAATACAAGAGGGATTGTTTCAATGTTTATTCTTCATTTATTTAAATAACTATATATTTAAATCAGCATAATATTAATTTCATATCTCATGTTTCCTATTTTAGAACCAACATCATCTTATTGATCCATCCTTTAACATTAAACCTTATGCGGTTGTATGAGTCGGACTAAAAGCCCGATCTGTCATATCCATTTCATTAAATACGTATACTAAGGATATCATATTTTCTTTTTCCTTCAAATACATTCGATTGTTATAGTATAAAGTGCCTATCTAGGCATCACGGTATGGAATACCCATCCAAAATCCTGTAACTTTAGATCTAGGTGAAATCTTGATAGTGTAATCAACATCTTGTGTTACCTTGATCAAGGTTTTAAGTCATGTTTTCCATTATTAATTCCATGATGGCATAATCATCATTTGAAATTTATCTTTCACCCTAACTCCTGAAAACTATTATCTAGATTAGGACTAGATCATTTAAAAATTACGTCTGAGGTACATGTACGATGGAAAAGTGACATGTGAGCATGGAAATCTACAAGTACCTCTTCCTCATACCTAACCTCCCAAGGTCATGCCGAGATAGCTGGATGAATGTTGAATATGAATGGATACAGACAAACTAATCGGGTAATCTTATATCCTCAATACGCAATAATGGAATCTGTGAATCTAAGGAAAAGAAGTCCCTCCTAACCTGAATTGGTGTAATGGATCATTTGGATATAATAGTTTTTGGAGGCTCTAATCAATGTCGAGCTCTCTGAGATCCTATTTCTTGGTTGTTGGATATGTGGGAAGTGACATGTGGGAGCTTCGTATATATCTCTAGACAGGTCATGAAAATGGTGATAGGAGGTGTAGTGAACTATGGGTGATTTTCTAGTCTAGCCTAGATAATATTAGATTGATTGGCTTCTATATTTAATATGGAGAAGCTGCGTGATGATATCTGGTGGGAGTGGTGAGGATCTAAATACCAGCATTCGTGAACCAATATTAATACTTAACTAATTTATAGGCCCGTTGGGTTGTGGGACTTGGGGATCACAACCGTGAATTCATGGTTGTTGTGAACTGTTATGGTCATGTGAAGAATCAATCCCTTCTTCCGACTATCCAAGGTAATCATACGCTTTTTCGGACTTTATGTTTAGAGCTAGAAGTTGTATAATTTTATTAGAATACCTTACAGGTGTTCTAGCAACTTGAATGTGTAAGATAGTATCTATGTCAATGTAGGATGTCTCTGCGTCAGGTTATGGAATTAAAGGATCGCAGCCAAGTACTTGTTCTCTTTCGAATCCTTGCACAATCATTCATATATTTTATCAAGGAGTCTATAGTTAGGGTGATTTGACCAAAATGTGTATACCTTATCATCTTTGATATTTAACCCTCTCGATTGTTCACTAATTTCTTGTAGGTTTTTCGTTGCTCGGAAGACTGTATCCTAAGGTCTTGATCTATATCAGCTAATGTTGTGGGTAGATATGGTTGAGGCACTATTGGTTCAAATATATATTCTCTAGGCTCTCGAGGTCTGTGATTGTCATACAAAGTGATTCAACTTTTTAACTAAAATTAATAAACTGATTACAAAGATGTATTTTTACTATACAAGCATTCTTCTATTTTTGTATTTTCAATGACATATTTCAATGAAATTAAAGAGCAGCTATTCTAGTATATTTAGAAATTGAACAACTAATCTAGTAACGAATTTAAAACAAACAAAGTAGCTGTGGAAATTTGTTTGTGCGGTTGTGATTTTATCCTAAATATCTAAGCAACTAATTATTTTAAATTTAAAGACTCTCGATCCTACCTTAGAAGTGAGGAATGAATCATAGTTTCTCGAAACTATCAATCCCCACATATTCCCGGTGATATCGAGTGAACTTTTAACTAAAATAAAATAATTAGGTACTCTATTTGATACATTGTAACTAGAACTTTGATAGCTCAAACCTAGCATTTATAGAACAATGGTAAATCCGGTTGTGCGTGATTTTGTCCTCTTAGTGTGATCTCCCATTCCTTCATGTTCTTGTGAATCCAAAAAGTGTGTATATGATAGTATCAATAGAAGATGGTACTTGAATAATGGAAGCTTTGGATATAGACCGAATACAATGCGAGTAGGAGAGGGATAACACAAGTGAACAGAGCTTGACTATCTAATTCCTAGCGGGATTTATTGTGGGAATACAATGCAAATGTACCAAGATTTTTAGAATCTATCCTTGTGATAAAACAAAACACTGTAACTTTAATGGATTCTAATCTAGTAATGAAACTATTCTATCTTTAAGATGATTATATGGAACAACAATGGAATAAGATGAAACAAGAAGATTGAATGACTTCTAAACAACAAAGGAAAGCTAATAATTGATGCAAAACATGAAGCTAGTAGAACTCTAAGTAAGAAATTCAAAGACTGAATAATAGAATTGAGAAGTCGAGAGGCCATTTATTTGAAAACAAGTTGGCTATTTATAGCAAATGCATTTACCAGAGGGTAACTCCCAATTGAACTCTTTTACTATAAACAAAGGAAAAACACTATTCACAGGGTGGCCAAAACATAAATGCAAAGCAAAGTAGCTGAAGAATGCGGGTAGAAATTGAAGATTTACATTTGACGTGATCGTCGGAAGAATCTGGAAAACACATACGGGGTGCCATCTGTGTAGGGGCGGTGGTTACGGGATTTGCTACCCTATCTTTGGTGGCGGTCACGGACCGCCGCCCAGCGGTGGCGGTCTCGTCATTGAAGACCAAAATGCAAAGAAAAGGGGACGAGAGGAAAAGCAGGCATGTGGAGGCCAAGCGAGGCATGTAGGATACAAATGTATACTTGGTGAGCTTTTCTGGATTCCCGAACACCTTGTAAGGAGACCTGTATCATCATTGGGGTATGTGTAACATCGTTCCGGCGGTGCAATACCCTATAATTTCAGGTACATACATATTGCCCCCTCGGAGAAGTGTCTTAGCCATGAAGAGGTGTAAAATGGTGGATCCGAGTATGGTGGTCCCGAAATGGGGAGTTAGGAGTTATACGACATGCCCGTGTGTTGGAAAGTTGCCATCCAAGATCCGATTATCTACAAAAATTAAAAAAGGGACTCAAGTGCAGCTAGATAAAACAATTTGAGAGATAAGAGTAAACCGATTTGAAATGAGGACTTACCATCTACTGGGGTTTAGGACTTACCTCTGTCGACACTCCAACCCTGCGAAAGACATTCAAAATCAATTTTAAAAGGCTATATATATAAAAGGAACTCATTTCACTATTCATTTGCGTAGATTGATTCGATAGTTTTGAGCTCTGGGACCCACGGTGATAGTTTTCGATGAGTGTAGTCAAAGCGTTCGTGGTGAGATAGTGATCATACCTCTAAGGGAGAACATCGACCCATGAAGTCTCGGGTTAGTTCTTCTCAATTTATTGTTTTTGAACCTAAAATGTGGAAATGATGAAATCTTTGTCTTGGGGGTATTTTTGAAAATACTAGTTTTAAATGTTGTTCTAGGGCGCCCATAGGGTAGGTCTTTATTTTAGCTAAAATGGTGAATTTTTCCTATTTTAGGGCATTCGAGCCATTTAGGGGTTCATGACAAGACCGCCACCCGCACGGGGCAACGGTTATGGGACCACTTGCCTTAGAAGGTGGCGGAACTTCCACTCTACATAGGGTGGCGGTTCATGACAGAAAGAAAAAACAATGCTTTCTTTTATTTATTTTTTCACTTTTATCATTTTTACATGTTTTTAAAAGTTTTCCAATTGGATTTTGATACTAACTTACTCCTTTTTCATGTTTTTGGGTGTATGCAGAAGGAGGAGTATATTAGATGGAGCCGAGAGAGGGAGTGTGATTGGCTCCCAGCAATGTTATAGGCACTCACTCAGGTAGAGCGAGATACTCTTCAGAGGGCTAGCATTTGGAGGATTACATAGGTCCTCTCATTGCACCTGCTAGTCACATACTATGTGACTTATTTTCATACTGGGATGCGGATCGAACACCTTCCAATTGCCAGGAGTTAGGGGTGAGTGGACCATCACCCTGGAGGATGTTTACCATATACTAGGGGTTCCGATCCTTGGGCGGTGGCTATCTCTTAAGACAACAGTATCAAGATCTCAGGTGGTTCAGTGGGCCACCTATATGGGGGATGCAGTTGTTTTGATGGGGTTGAAGAAGGGGTGAGGATCCACTCCATTGTTGAGTCAGACATTCCTATGCTCTGCAAGGCCATCATGGGCATCCTTGCTTTGAGATTGATTAGGGACAAGGGAGGGGACACCCTCTTATATTGTTGGGCCCCCATTATTACATAGATTGAGGGCCATGGACATGTCTACACTTGGGGAGTAGACATCCTTGGGACCACCTACCATGATTTATATAGGGTAGTATGATTACAGGGATAGTCATTGAGCCACCCAACTCTTGTCATGAGTTGGGTGTATGAGCATATCACTCCGTATGGGAGAGGTGTAGAGGTGGAGGATCTCGGGGTCGTCGGGCGCAGCAAGGTGGACATGAATGACTATTTTTAGAGCACCTCATCGGCTAGTGGCCTCTTTGACCACTGTAGACATGGAGGCCACTCCTTATTAGGCCATGGCAAGGGTATGGGGAGAGGAGACTATTACATTGATTTCTTGTTAGACTACTAGTCAGCTGGTAGACAGGGCGGGGAAGTTGGAGATCCACCCCTTTGATAGAGTACCACAACAATTCGGCCTCCCCTATATTGACATGTTTCCTCCAGTGGGGCCAGTGTATAGATCTATTCGTGAGGCTTGGGGAGGTCCTAGAGGCTAGGGTTGGACCATTGTTACCCCTAGTGTTCCTATCATGACCCGGGAGGGTGGTACGTGCTCGAGGAGATTCGGTGCTCCTCAGGCACCTTTACTTCGGATTACCACCAGTCCCACCCATAGCAGCGATGAGCCCATTGACATGGACTCCGAGTCTAAGGAGTTCACTAGGGGAGAGACAGAGGAGATGGATATCGGAGGGATGGGGGTGGGAGGATGACAGGTTCTCCCGAGTGGCATGATACTCGGCGGATCTTACGGGCCGAGAGGATAGAGCGGAGCACGAGAGAGGTGACTCTAGTTTTAGAGGAGTTGCTCTCACAAGATTTAGGGGGAGATGGTGAGTCCATTGTAGGCCATCACATTGCCCTAGACATGGGAGAGGACACCGATCGGTGGCGAGCGCGGATCCTAGAGATCCTTCCTAGAGGCTGGCGATCCTAGTGAGTTCTTTACTCTTTTCTTGACTTTGTTTTAGTTAGAATTTTCTTAGTTGTTAGTTCTTTTCTTTTTGTTTATTCTTGGTTTTATTTTTTATCATTTTTAACTTGTTTTCTCCTTTATTTGTAGTGACTTCGATGAGTGGCGAGACTTGATTCACCGAGTATGTAGATACCTTGCTTGCTCCCCTCGGAGAAGACTCATGTTGAGCTTTTTGTGGATGTGGGGGAGCCTTCAGTAGCCGGTAGGCATACCAATGTTTTTTCCTCTATCTAGCATGTGGCAAAGATCATGACTTATCTCCGTGCCAGGTAGCTAGGTATAGGATGGTGAGCGTTTGATGAGGAGGAGTCTTTCTCATAGCGAGACGATAGCTACTGGTTGTGACCACGAGCCCTTAGTGCATTTGGAGTGCCGGTGTAGCCAGATTCCTATGCGTGGTCGTGCACCCTCTGAGGGATCCCATAGGGATCGAGAGGCCATTTTTGTAGTGTTTTATCAGATATCTATATGAGTGTTTTTGTACTTTTTAGGCTCATTGAGTGTTTTGACCATGCCTAGTACATGATGGCATTGTATATGAAACTTGATTTATATATATATATCTTTTTGGATCTAGACTCTTGGTGCCTAGAATTTTGTGACTTGTTTCCACGTGTATACTAGATGTTTTTAGAGTATTTTTTTCATACTTTTCAAGTATGTATGCAATGGATGACAAATGATAGTAAACAGAATGTTTCTCTTTTTATGCTTTTGTAATGCTGATATGAGATGATTAACACATTGTAGTTTTGAACTTTCAACCTCTTTGGGAAATGTCTGATGATTTCTTCTTATGTTGGAAAAACGTGATGAATGTAAAGTGATAAAGAGATGAACTTGCCCCAATCCAAATTCCATGCAACTAGTAAGATGTGAGGGCTCAACACCAAGAGTTAGGAAGGGCACAAGTTGTATGAGTTTGGTGAATGGAATGATGAGAGGCAGACAAACCGAGTAATAGAAACCAAACTTAGACCTACACACTTAGCTTACTCAAAACTAACACCAAGCTCAATGGTCACTTATTTTCTAGTTTATCTAAACTTAGATTCATAAATGGCAACTTGGTTGACAAAATCTAGTTTTGAGGATTTGATCTCTTGGGAATTTGGATATTTGTTTTCTCTTATCGAATATTATTTGTGCTTCTAGGATACTAAGATTTGTTAATTTATGTGAATGGACCCCCACACCCTGCCTCATGCCACTAGTAAGAAGCATGGGTTTGTCACTAAAGGCAAGATATAGGCAAGTAAGGGCACTTCTTTCCTTTCCCAACCTCACACCACCCGATAAGAGATGTGGGCTTATCACCGAAGGTTGGTGGGGTAAAGAAGTGTGTAAAATAAAATATTCTATTTGCTTGGCACTTTGATTCCTTTTGATTTTGACTTTTCGACTTGTAACTTTGGGATATCCTTTTTTCAAAGAGATTTAAGAGGGATAGATGTGACACCAAGAAGCTTCTAGAATGCAGACCATAGGTAAGGAAAACTTCACCTAGTAGAAAGAAAGAGTAAAAACAAGTATGCAGGCCTTGGTATGGTTTTCGTCAATACTTGTTTGTCGAACTTGATGAGAAGATTTGAAAATAGTTGATGATGTTTGAAGAGATGTGTTTTGAATGATTTTTCCAATATTTTCATAAATTTGTAACAGATTTCTTAAGAGTAAGCTCCTAGACCACAATTTTTACGAAATGAGTGGTCAAAATGAAAAACTAAATGACTCATGCAATGTAGATAAATCTAATGTACAAGTGGTGATTATGATGTCTTATACGTAAAACCATTTAAGATGCAAGGAATTGACAATTTCATTGAATTCCTCACCTTCTAGTGTGCACAAAATATATGCACCATTTCCGTAGTCCTTCATGACTTGGTATGTGCCCAACCACTTGGGATAAAACTTCCTTCCTTTGCCGGTTTTCTTATCTATATGGTTGTTTAGTCTTAGAACTAGATCTCCCTCATAGATTTCTTGCTCATAGACTTTTTGTTATACTTCCGCACATCCTGGTCAGCATAGGCTCTGTCTTATTGTTCGGTGTTTAGCTTTGGCCTCGTCAAGGATTTCTAGTTGAGAGAGGCGTGCCTCCTATAAGCTTCTTCATCCAAAATCCCTTATAACGAGATGTGGATACTAGGTATTTCAACCTTAAGTGGGAGAAGCCGCTTCTACCCCAAATACGAGTGAGAAAGGGGTTGCTCTTGTTGGTGTTATTATTGAGGTTCGATGGGCCCACAAGGCTGGATATAGTTTTAAATGCCAATATCACTTGTTTTCCTTGATTGTTTTGAGGAGAATAGCCTTTAATGTTTTGTTTGTCTTTGTCTTACCCGTTGGCTTGAGGGTAGTAAAGAGAGGCCATGTGATAGTTTATTTTGAATTTGCTACATAACTCATGGACCTCATCATTTTTAAAGGATGTTCAATTATCGAGAGATAATGACTTGTGGGACACCATACCTGTAAATGATTTGGTTTAGAATGAATTTGGCAATTAACAAACACAGTACGGTGGTGAGGGCATGGCCTCCACCCATTTGGTAAAATATTTCATGGCTATAATTATAAAATTATGGCCAATAGTTGATGAGGAGAGAATTTCCCTATCAAGTCTAGATCCCATGTGGAGAAGGGCCATGGGGTCGCTATTGGTTGCAAGGATTATGTTGGCATGTGAATCTCGTGAGAGAATTCTTGGAATTTGTGGCACTTACGTATAAATTCCACTGCATCATGCTCGAGAATGGGCCAAAAATATCCCATCCAATGTATTTTTTGAGCGGTGGCATGACCAATGAAGTGGCCTCCACATATCCCACTGTGGGATTCATGAAGAATCTTCTTGGATTATTCTATATTGACGCATCTTAGAAGCATGCCATCGAAGGCGTTACAATAGAGTACCTATTCTAAAACAACATATTTAGTGGTGATAATACATAACCGCCTTCTTTTTTTGTGATGTGGCACCTTCAGGTAATTGTGGTCTATGATAAAATTGATGATATCGGCGTACCGGGGGGACATGTAGAGATGGGGGCCTGGTTTTCGGCAGAAGTATACACACTCATCATGAAAGTCTAGATTTACCAGATTACCTCCATCTAGTGGATTGACAGACTAACCAATCTGCAATGATTTGTCCCTTTATGGATTTTTGGTTTACGAATGTCAATTAAAATTTTCCCATTAAGGTTATGAAACATCTAGCCTTTTTAGATAAAGATCCTTGAATGAGAAACATTCGTAAATGATTTGTCTTTACTGACCCTTGTTTCTTGGTTTAACATGTAATGTCTTAAATGTTTTGTTGCAAAGACTATGACAAGGCATTTTGTCTCTACACATGTGTAACGTGTTTCATAATCAAGCAATGTTCGGCTAATGAAGTAGACTACATGTTCCCATTTATCTTTGTCTTCTTGAGCCGGCATGCGAGTTAGCGAGACATCGGTGGCCCGTGAGTATAGGATTAAAGGGCGGTCTAGTCTAGGAGGCATTAGCGTGGGTGGATACAACAAGAATCATTTAAGCTGCTTTAAAGGCCTTGTTGCATTCTTGATCCAATCAATGCTATAATCTTTCTTTAATAGATTGTTGATTGGATGAATGGAAAAACTTAAATCTAGGATGAACCTTCGATTACATTGCCGAAGCTTCCCAAGAAATGACCTAATTCTAGACTCATCGATGGCGGGATCATTTCGAGAATAGCCCGTATTTTGGCTAGATCAACATTAACCCCTCTTGAAGATATAATATAGCTCAAAAGTTTACCTCTGTCACACCAAACACACACTTCTTTGGGTTTAATGTGACGCCATATTCATTAATCGTGAGAGGATTATACAAAGCATACGGATGATCACGGCGTTTCTTGGTCTTGGCCAAAATTCATCCACATAGGATTCCACAATTTTATGGATAAGATCGTGGAATATGTATGTCATTAACCAGCGATATGTAGAGTCGGTGTTCTTAAGACCAAATGGCATGACAATGTAGTAATAAGTTCCCAGGGAGTTATGAATGTAGTTTTGGCTTGATCTGTTCGAGATATTTTAATCTGATTATACCACGAGAACCCATCCATGAGGGACAATAGTTCAAATCCAGCTATTGCATCGGTGATAGCGTCGATGGATGATAATGGTAAGTCATCCTTGGGACAAGCTTTGTTAATATCCGAAAATCTATGCAAATGCATATCTTCCCATTCTTTTTTAGGATAGGGATGATATTAGATACACATTGCAAATAGTCAATGGGTTTAATGAATCCCACTTGGAAGCTTTATTACTTCTTCTTTTACCATGAGAGCCACTTTTGGCTTCACCGGTCTTGACTTCTGCTTTAATTGGTTTTGCATCTGGTTTAGTGATAAGGTTATGTACTACAATGTGTGGTGCAATGCCCATCATTTCTTTATAGTTAAATGTGAAGGCCTTTTGATGTTCTTTGAGGATTTGGGTGTGTATTTTTATCTCTCTCGGAGTTATCGAGGATCCCAACTTCAAAAATTTTGGTTCTTCCTCCGTTCCAATGTTTATGTCAATGGTTTCTTCTATTAAAGAAGTGTTACCTTCTTCAAGTTCGGTGGGGCTAGAGGTAGTTCCAAGCTTTCTCCATTTTCTATCTCATAGATATCGAGATCATACGTGGAGGAGACT
This sequence comes from Taxus wallichiana var. yunnanensis, assembly GCA_018340775.1. Classification (NCBI taxonomy): domain Eukaryota; kingdom Viridiplantae; phylum Streptophyta; class Pinopsida; order Cupressales; family Taxaceae; genus Taxus; species Taxus wallichiana. The sequence goes on along the minus strand of CM031240.1, from coordinate 935,606,444 downwards.
CTATCATGGGATTTCCAAAATAGGAAGAGGAATGTGGTATTAGGGAAAGATCCACTATGTGGTGAGCAAGGTGTAGCTCTGCATAGGTGTTTAGATATTCAAGAGTGATTCTATCATCATCAAAATGATCTATGATAGCAAAATCATCCTTAGCTTCTCCATGAGTCGAGTGAGTTTGTTGGTATTTTACACACTAATGATTCATGCAGGTAAGTGATACTATGAAATGTGTATCTTCCAACTTGCTGTTTGGAGTGAAACGGGAAGCTAAGGTTGTTATTGAGTTTGTGAGAAGGTTTTGCTCTCATGGTATTTCTTTAATTGATATGAATTTAAATCCCTTAGATCTAATACTATTGTTTTATAGAGTTGTAAATGATCAGCTCTAGTTTCATATACCTTAGATACTTGGTTTACAACTAGCTACGAGTCTCCTAGCACTCTAATGCTATCAATGCCCATTCTTTTGGCTAGGATGAGGCCAAGGAGGAGAGCTCCATACTCAGCCCCATTATTTGTACACTCAAAGTTTAATTTAAAGGAGAAAGGTAGGATCTTTCCCTCAAGTGAAGTAAAGATCACTCTTGCCCCACTTCAAGCGACATCTAACTCCATTGAAGTGGAGAGTCCAATAATGGCTTGGAAAAATAGATGTTGGGATATTTTTAGTACCTATTTATTTCGCTTTGGTTACTTCTACCATAAAAAAATTGTCGGATGGAAGACAAGCAATTCCCATGGTGCGTCCCATACCCATAGAATCAAATGGTAGGAGGATAGGTAAGTCTTTCTCTAACAACTCGACAATTTTGTAGTAGTCCCTAGTGACACCATTTCTATAACATTGGTCTCATTTTTGAGTGTTGGAATGTGCTCGGGTAGATTTGTAATTTCCAATTCTATGGTGGGTATCAACTTCTCTTTTGGTTTTGAATTAGTTGGTTTGATGAGTCTATTTTGTGGGAGTTTAAACTCAGAGTGAACACCTGGTCTTTTCTTCAAATCAGCTAGGTGTATATCAAAGGGTTTTGGGTCACCTTGTGCCACAAATATTTTCCCTAAGTGTAGAAATCTTATTTCTTGGAATAACGTGGAAGGGATTGCCTTCATGTGGTGTATCCATGGCTGACCAAGGATCATATTATAGTTGGTTTCTTGATCTATAATATAAAACTCGGTGAGGACCGTCTTGGGTCCTAAAGTGACTGGTAAAACTATGGTTCCAATTGAAGTGGCCTTGAGGCTATCATAACCTCTTAGCGTATTTCATGTTGTGGAACAATTTGTCTCTCCATATCCTAAATTTTAAAGAAAAGTGAAGGGGACTATGTTAACTGCTGCCCCATTGTCAATCATTGTGCATTTAACATAATTATTGTAAACCCATACTTGTAAATGTAAGGTTGGGTCACCTATTTTTGCAATTTCGGTGTATGTTGGCTTTTGCTTATATCAAATATAAATTTAGTATCCCTATCTGGCTGCCCGGAGGGTAGACGTCAAAGTCTACATGGTTTACTTGCATTTACGGAGGAGGGTGATGTTAATTAAATAACCGAGGCCTAACGCTTCTAAGGGGGCAGCCTGTGGGTGGGAGAATTTTTAACAATCGCAAAAGGAAATGTGAGAGAAGGTTTTAGTGAAGTCGTTAATTAAATCATAGGCACCTATGGGTTTTACCAACGTTTGTTGAATGTTTTCTAGCTCTAATGGATCACTTAGAGTTGGTTGAGAAGAATAATCCTATGTTCTTGTTATGGTTTCTATGGGTAGTTCGATGTCTAACTCCACTAGGCCAACTATCTTAGTTTGGGGTCGAGTTCTAGTTGGGGTGCAATCTTGGTGAATTTAATGAAGTTGAAGCATCATGATCATTGTTTCCTATTATAACATCTTTGTTTGTTTCGTTAGGATCTAACCTATTATTATTAGAATGGTTTGCGATTGGATCATTAAATATCTTGAGGGTGCATTTTGAGGGAAATTACCCCTGTATAAGTGTTTAGCATAGGTATTACGGAATTTTCTAAAAACAAATCTATAAAGAGTTATTTTTTATCTTATGGAAAACACTACATGAATTTATTGTAGTCACGAAAAGTCCTAGTATTGTGGCCTTGAATCTTGTGGAAGCCACGGTATAAATTGGGATTATAATTTCGAAATTTGTTGATTTAAAACTTTTGTGGCCCAAAATTCGATAAGATTGCTGGTTGCTAGAGTTAAAATTTTGAGGTTGTTGCCTTTGGTTTTGACTCTGATATCTAGTTGGGTTTTGATTTGAACCTTTTCTTTGGATTTTTCATTATTGTTGTTGTTTTTGTGGTCACGGTGGATGATTAAAATCCATTACGTTGATTCTTGGAGTAAAATTGTTATTTCATTGATTATTAGCAGGTGGAAAAATGTTTACAACGTTTTCCCTTTTAACTTGGTCAATTACTCCATCTGTTATAACTCTGTGGTTCTTGTTAAGGATCTTAGGTCCTTGATTAGCGTTCCCAGTATTAGGATAGGCTGCGGTGTTTTTATTAGGAGTGGTTAATTTCCCATTTGTTCCATATGTCTTATGACCACTATCTATCATTGCTTGAGTCGATTCGGAGAGCACTCTCAAGTAATTCATCGTAAGTTCTTAGTGAGAAATTTTGGACTTCTTCCTTTATCTCTCTATTGATAGAATTAAGGAATAAATTACATAGCTTAATTTGATCCATGTTTGGAGCACTTTTTGATGAGTATAGAACCGTACGCCATCTTTGGATAAAATGAGCAGCGAATTCATTATGTTCTTGTTTAATATGCAAGAATTCCTTGATTCCCATTCTTAACAATTTGTTCATATCAAAAGCTTTGATAAACTCAGACACAAGTTGTTTGAATGAGTGTATCGAGGCTTCAGGTATTCTATAATACCAATCAAGGGCAATACCTTCTAAGGTTTTAGGGAATATTTTAGCAACAAACCCGTCCCAAGGAGTAATTCATGTATGGTTGTGGCATAGGCCTTAATGTGTGCATTTAGATCCCCTTCCCCTTTATATTTGGGTAAATCGGAAGAGGTCTTGGAAGCATAACACTTCATATGGTGAAGTCTAGGGGTTCTTTTAAATATCCGAGTAAGTCCCTCACGTGTGCGCCTTGACCATTAATGGTGCTTGTTAAGGGGGTGGGGGTGGCAAGGGTTGTTGATATGACATAGCATATGTGTTTGTAGGGACATAAGGGAATCCCTATGGTTGAACGAACATCCCGGGAGAAGAGAACATGTCTCCTTGTGGTGACTTTGAATAAATGTTTAAGTAAGGAGGAGCATTGTTCTGGTATGGGTTGTTTGGTGCCAAGCCGGGAGGTGTCATGTTTTCTACTAGAGCGGTGTTTGAAAATGCAATCCTAGTTGGCGTTTGTTGTGGGTAATTATAAGGATTTTGAGGAGGCATGCCTAACGTGCCTGTTCCTGTAAGGAGGTCAACCTGACTAGGATGATGCGAGAGGTTGGGGATCCCTGCTTTCCCAAAATATGAATTTTGGTTTGCTTGGGCAAGTTCCAACCCTCTAACCTTTTCAACTAAGGCTGAAATGACCTCTATTGGTGAAGACATAGTTCTTTGCCTTAATGGCGTTTGTTGTATACCTTAAGGTTATAAAGGGGTGTGATACCCTGCTATGAATTGATCACTATGTAGACACCAAATTTGTGTCTTACGACCCCTTTGTGACCCGCATCTCATTTCGTATCCTAACCTCATCACCTAAACCTTACACAATTATTTATTAATTACCTCGTAATTGATAAATCCACATCACCTCACCTGCCACCTCATTTTGCCACCTCATCGTGACCTAGTCCTAACCCTAAACTAACCTAATTAAGACCTATAACTTGGTCTACACCTACACCCATGATTAAGGACCCTTTCTCTTTTAAAACCGACATTCTAGTCACTTGACCAAGCCTCGCAACTAATCCCTCGAGAGAAAAGTAGGGAAGGTGGGCTATTTTACTAAAAATAGCCTACTTTTTTTCCTTCCGATGCTTTTCTACTCGACCGCCATCGGTTACGTAACCGCCATCGGTTCCTCTGTAAAATGGGCTCCCTAACCGAAAACAAGGGTCGAAGGATTTTGAATCAACGAGAGATCATTGGGAGTGATCAAGAGCATTCGGATCTTCACTTGGTCGAGCAGAGACGAGTGAAGAGACAAGGAGAGTTGCGAGTAAAAGAGATCAAGCCCAAGATTGCAACGGAATAGCCAAAACCCGTGATACTCGGTGATCATCGGGAGGAGATCTCTCATCTTACGTGTGTCAAGCCATCCCACTTGAGTTCTACCTTTGTCATCGAGTTCTGGACTGCATCTTCATCAATAACCAGTAAGTTACACCTTGCATGTCCTCTTTAATAACGTTTCTTAGACTTTTTGAATCACAGTCCCCATAAATCCATTCCTAGATCCACTACCCAACGTGTCATTGCATCTAACTATCATTCATTTACCTCTCACCATCTCATTACCTAATATCACTCATATACTAGCCTTACCAACAACACTGTTACCCTACAACACAACCACCCCACAAAACAACCAACCTACAGATCCTAGACCATACCGATATCGGTTATCAGCAACCGGTATCGGTTATTGTGACTCAAAACCAGAAATCAGCCTTTCCCCTACCCGTCTCAATGAAGCAATTTAATTGATATTTTGAGTCTTTTGTGTTAATTCATATTAGCGAGAGGCCACCACCTTCGAAAGGAAGTTTTATATTTCTGGGCCCCAGGCGAGTTCCTCATTTATTGTCTAATCAAAATCTTGTGGTCTTGTGTTCTTATTTGCAGGTAGTCCTTCCAAGACAAAAAGGAGTTCTTCGCAGTCAACCTGATCTTTCTCTACGGTACGCGCACACCATCTCGACGTTCAACAGGTATTCCTCCTAGCCCTAACCTTATCTGTTTCTAAAAGGAATGAAAGGATAGAAGCAACTCTATTCCCAGAAGCCGAAACATTCCGAGTGCGAAACATTTTGGCACGCCCGGTGGGACCCATTTTGGGTTTCTTTCTTTCTTGCTTGCTTTCATATAGGGAGTATACTTGCTGTTTTATTCTTCTAAAGATATTCACAAGGCTTTTTATTATTTTGGTAAAAGAATTTGTCTTGCTTTCCTAGTTTCGCATTAGTGAAAGTCATCTCTTTTGCTTCATCGAATATCATTTTCGATTTGGGTTTAAAACACGTGCATTGCATTCCTGCTTGCTGTTTTCAATTCTAGCGAACATAGATTAAGTAACAGGTCGTACACGTGGGGGTGATATCCACGGTATTGACAAGAAATTAATCTTACTTTCACTGCACAACTACATACCGAATCACTTCACAATTAACACAATAGCTCAAACATCCCCCCTTTTCCGCGGTATTCCTCCGCCCGATTGAGGTAACCTTATAAGCCAAAACAAACTTGACATTTCCCCTAAGTCTTTTGTTTAGGATTCTGACATCATTCTACGTCTAAAGGCATAAGCCCACGATAATTAAAATTAACCCTAGGGTTAGTCTCTGGATTTGCGTGTGCATCTTGCTTGTTTTCAGTTCTGTTTTCTCTGTTTCTTGTGATCACCTCAGAATATAGTGTATTAAACGTTGTTAAAAATCAAATTAGCAGCCTTTTATATCTTGTTGTCCCAGACTTCTTACACCGGCATCGGTTAGCTGACCGACGTCGGCTGTTCTGTGACCGACATCGGTTATCAGACCGATATCGGTTACTGTCTTTTCCAATTCCTGACAAACCAGCAACCTACCAATTTTACCAGTCTGAGTTTGTTTCTGTTCCTGACAGATTGAAACCCTACTGTGAACTCCTGTCCATGGTTGTTATCACTCGAAAGCAAGCCGCCGCCATGGTTTCACATGCTTGCTCTGTTTCTTTGCCTGAATCACCCCCTTCACATTCTGTGGGGAATCCTACGGATACCAGCGAGGTTCCTAAAATTCCTGTGGGAGATAAAGAATTTGCCAAGTTTCTGGATGCTAATCCTAGTGCTGTACAATACTATTTGTCTCATACCCCTGACCGTACGCCTGATGGTCAGCTCCTTGTTGGTATGCCTATTAGTATAGCTGCTCATTTAGCTCCCACTCCGCCTGATAACACCGCCTTGCTTCCTGCATCTTTAGCCCCGTCTCCCAATCCGACGGCTTCAGAGGTTCATACGACTCAGATTGGCTTTCCGTTGGTTAATCTTGGACCCCACATATCATTACCGCCGACTTCCCCTACCTCATCTCTCTTGCAGACTGCTCCATTCATGACTTGCTCTCTGCCGCCTATCCACACTAGCTTTCCTTCTCAAGCTCCGCCTACCTTTTCATTCCCATACACGTATCCAGTGACCTCAACATCTTATATGGGACATCCCTATTCGGTCGCCTCAACATATTCATCCTCCATACCTTATCAACACTTAACCCCACCATTGTCCAGCGGAGGCCCTTGGCCCAATTTGCCTCCGTTTACCACAACCGCACCATCATCTCATCCAACCACGGATTTCATCAAACAAATGATGGACAAAATGCAAAATCTGGAGGCCTCTGTTTCAGGAAGTCGTAGCGCCTTGACATACGAACAAGTTTGTCGGGAGCCTATTCACCCTTCTGTCCCCCTTCATTCGTATCCTCCTCAATGGGAATTGCCGAAATTTACTCGTTTTAATAGTAAAGAGGATCCTCAACAACACTTGCGATCATTTAGACATGCTTGTTATTTGATTGCTCATGATGATGCCTTGTTACTCCGCACTTTTCCCATGTCCTTATCAGGACCCGCCTTGGAGTGGTACAGTGCTTTAACCCAGCACTCAATCTTCTCTTTTAACCAACTAGCCCAATCTTTCTTGGATCATTTCTCCATTAACATTGCCAAGAAAGTATCTATCACCGACCTTTATGCCATCCGACAATTCGAAGACGAATCTATCGCAGATTTCGTTGGACGATGGCGTGGCCTTATTAACCAACTTACATATGCCTTGCCTCAGGCTGAACTTATCAAACTTTTTACGCGGGCATGTGCTAAGCACATTTCTCCTACTCTTCAAATTCAAACTTTCCGCACATTTGACGAGGCCTTTACCATGGCTCGGAAGCTAGAAATTCGAGCCTTAGAAGAAGAGAAATTGCGGTTGCGCAACAAAAACCCCAATTTCCGAACTCCAGACTCTACCAATAAACCAAACACCACCACTCCTCACACGTCCACTTCTTCTAAATCAAAAGGAGCTGTTCACGCGGTGATGGTCAAATCTCAAGCACCGTCTAATACTCCACCAAAAACCACCTATAAGTACAAAGCAGAGCCCATCAATTACACTCCCTTGGGAGAAACTTATGGTGTCATCTTGGAAAAACTACTCAAAGCCGGAGCTATCACCTTGCCTCCTGTTAAACCTCACTCCGGGTTTGACTCCACCCACGCTATACCTTCCTGGTACAAAGAAAATGACTTCACGTAACTTTCCCGCGTAAAGGACATAGTCATGAAAACTGCAAGATGTTGAAAAACATAGTGCAGGAAATGGTTGACGCAGGGGATATAACCCTCGATAATCCTAATGCCCATGCCAACCGAAATTTGAAAATCTTCAACAAACCATTCCCAAATCACTCGTCCAACAGTAACGTAAACCAGGATATCTTAGCCGAGGAGAGTGTTCATGAGATCCATGCAGTCTTCGACTCCCAGCCAAAAGCCTCTATCGAGAAAATTTTGAATCAAGCCTCTCCACTAACGCAGGAGTCCGAACCTCCTTCACCACCATCAAGCCAAAGCAAAATCATTCCTTTACCCATAAAAGAGTTAACTGCCCAGACTTCGCTTCTCATCGATGAGTCTGCTTACACCACATCCCTACAAGACTGCGAACGGATGTTATCTAATTTATCTATTTCCCAAACGTCCCCTTCTACCACTCTTGCTGCACAAGAGGAAGGCTCGCCACTCCTTTTGACATCCTTAGACGAGAAATCTCTTGCACCAACATCACCAAATTCTTTAACCATAACAGACCCTCTCAAACATGCCCTCCTGCCTATTAGTCCTTCATCGCCTAAATCTTTTCAACAACCGGTCGACCTCTTAATATCTATTGATACAGTACCTCATCTACCCCCTGTATCACACCCACAGTGGACTGGAATCACAACCCACCTTTCTTCCGTACAAAAATTCCAATTCACACCTGAAGACTGTCATTCTCCAGAAGATAGACGAATCCTATGGGAACGTTTGAGTACCCCCTATTCTACTCAAATGCAGATGACCGATCCGGACACCTCTACCATATACCCTAAGTGTTTACAGAAACTCAAAATGCCTATGTCCTCATTCTCACCCCCCGTATCTATACCAAGTAGCCCATCCACCTCTATTAACCTAACCAAATCTTCCCCTACACTTGGGACCTCACCAATGCCCAGTCTAACGCACCCGCCTAAGCGACTCGATTTATCCAAAAATAAAGCCGCCCCACCTAGGAGACAAACTCAATCCGTGCCTCTATCACAATCAAAACCATCATCGTCACACCTACCTTCCATATTGGGACCTCATCCCTCCACCTTGCATCAATATATCATACCTCCTGCGTTTTCTTTAAAGCAACCTACGCCTTCTGCGCCCATACCGAAATCCAAGGGTATAGCAACACCGTCACCCCACGTATCCTATCCACCTATCAACCCTAAACAAATTCCATCATCAAAAGATTTGTTTTCGGTCACTCCTATTTCCCCGTGGTTGTTTTCTGATACCACATCATCCGTGGCCTCATCGTCCAACATAGCTTCTACGTCAAAGAAACCACGGTTAGGTAAAACCCATTATCAAAACTCCTTGGCAAAACAACCCCCTCTACAAACCAACCACACCACGTCATCACCAGAATCGACCCAGTCAATAGCCTCATTTTCCTCTGATTTTGACCCACTCAAAGGATCTTACGCCAAAATCCTTGCTATGTTGGTGGAGAATGCGACCATTTCCCTACCCCCACTCAGACCTTATGACCCGTCTAAACCTCGGCCTATAGGTTATGATGAGTCTAAAATCTGCGCTTATCACCGCACACCCGGACATGATGTGGAGGGATGCAAAGCTTTAAAAACCATCCTTCGTCAGTCACCTCTCCCAGATAGAAAGGTTAAGAAAGACAACTTACGAAGGGAGAGACCTTTAGCTTCAATTCCCTCTACTATACCATCTGTCCCCGCCTCACCAAGATCTATCATTATTACAACCCCACCTCTTGAAGACCATGATTTATCCCAACCATCTTCCTCATCTCAGGTCTACGAGATTAATATGATTAGTGTTGCTACTCGAGCGCGAGAAAACAACGAGAAAGTGAAAGAAAGCACACACATGCGTCCTCTCTTTCTCCATCCAGCATCCCGATTGCACCACCACCCAAAGTGGTTATTCGTGGACCCGCTTACCCCATCTCTAATGGAGTTGCCCATCGAGCCATGATCAAACAGCTTCACCAATCGCCCGTAAAAATGACACTATATGATCTCATTCAGACTTCTGAATCTCATCGACAAGCTCTCGTTGAAATTCTTCAAGGGATCGAGGTCTTACCTAATGAAACCCTGCCTGTTGCCTCCATTCTAACACCCAATCACGTTGCTTCTCTCACCAAACAACCCACTGCCCCAACCACTTCTGTCTCTGTACAACAAGCTGCGGCAGTCAGTTTCTCTGAAGATGAAATTGTTGACTTTGGTACAGAAGATCCTGACCCTACCCTTTTCATCTCAGCTTACGTCCGGGACATTCGGGTACGTCGTGTTATGATTGACGGGGCTAGCCTAAACATCATCTCTTCAAAAGCCTTCCAACAAATGAATATCCCTTCTAGCTACATGTGTGCCAATCCCATCATGTTGCGGTCATTCAATGACGCTATTACCTCTACCTTAGGCACCGTGATCCTCAACATTCGGGTAGGACCACGTACTTTACCCGAACTCTTCTATGTCCTTGAAGGAGAGTTCCAATACAATATGTTGTTAGGCCGCCCTTGGATCCGGGCTATGGGATGCGTTCCCTCCACCTTACATAGATGCATAAAATTTGAGTACGAGGGGAAGTCCTACACCGTAAAAGCTGATCCTCCCCCCTTCAAGACTTGCAATATGTTGTACCGCCCTAACGATGTGCTTGTACCAATCAAGCCACCCATTCATTCAACCCAACCGTCCTCTTCAAATGTACCTCAACCATCCACCTCAACCGCACCTACACCTTCAACTGATGAAACCACCGTCGCAAAAACCACTTCCCTTCCCGCAGCTAACATCCCAACCGCAGACCCCTTAGTAGATGTTTTTCAATGCCTTACGCTGGGGGAGTATCGCCTATATAACGTTAGTTCTTTCCATACCCCACAGGAGTACGGACAAGTATATGCACATCCTACCTATGATCGTCGTGTGGGGGAAGTAATCCCCTACGGACCACCTCACTGCCGCACTAACCTAACATATGGGGGTGTCGACACATCTTCCGTTGCCCCTGAGCCTCCTCTTGGTGTGATTCCTTTCCAATCCGATTTTCAGTACCTGACAAACCGTCGTTTCGCCCTCACCTTCTTGACTCGCTGTGCTTGGAAAGGCTTTGGTTTTGGTCTTTATGAACAAGGCCGACATACGCTCATCCCCATCACTACACGCAAGCACAATGATCGTAGTGGTCTCGGATTTCCGGGAACACTTACACCGAAGGAACCTCGTGTCAGTTGTCTTCTAGAAGACAACGACGTCACCCCTACCGAACCATCATCACCCATTTTGCCTTCGTCACCCACAGAATCGATGGACCCTGAATCTATCCCTCCTAACTTTTTTTTTTCATAAATGCTATCTTCATAGGTCCTCTCACTTATCAACGCGATAATGAGGACCCATCTTCTCTTCCCCTTCTATATCCAGACATGATTGAAGAGGACTCACCTTCAATTAATGTTGTTGAGTGCCAGGATGATGACTCCATCCTCACTTACCTTGGCGCGGATGACTCTTATATTCAACGTGCCTTACCATCTGAAACTCAAACCATGCTGAACGAATCTACTATAGAAATCAACATCCACACGGAGGAGGATCCTCACATTGTGAAGATTGGACAATCCCTTAACGCATCAGAACAAGTCACCTTTACTACCTTTCTCCGTGCTCGCAACCAAGCCTTCACTTGGTCCTCGTGACACATGCCAGGAATTGATCCTGACATTGCTGTCCATAACATTACACTAAAACCCGATTCCAAGCCAATTAAACAGAAATTGAGAAAAATGCATCCACGCATTGCTCTCTTGGTCAAAGAGGAGCTTCAACGACTCCTTTCTGTTTCCTTCATTCTGCCTATTGACTATCCTCAATGGATTTCTAACATCGTACCTGTCACTAAAGCGACGGGGGGACTTCGGATATGCACGGATTTCGGGATCTTAACCTCGCTTGCCCTAAGGATGACTTCCCCTTACCTAGTATTGACCAACTTGTTGATCTCACCGCAGGCCATGAGATGCTCTCTCTCATGGATGGCTTCTCGGGATATAACCAAATTTTGGTTGCCCCTGCCGATCAACATAAAACTACCTTCATAACTCCTTGGGGAACCTTCTGTTACCGTGTAATGCCATTTGGCCTTAAGAATGCTGGTGCAACCTATCAGTGGGCTATGACCTACATTTTTCATGACATTATGCACACTATCCTTGAAGATTACGTCGACGATCTTCTTGGCAAATCTAAACATCGTAGTGAACATCTCGATGTTTTAACCATTATCTTTGATCACCTGTTACAATATTCTGTCCGTCTTCAACCAAAGAAATGTGTCTTTGGTGTCCTTTCGGGAAAACTTCTTGGCTTTATTGTCTCTTTGCGTGGCATTGAGGTCGACCCATCTAAAGTCAAAGCTATTCTAGAAATGCCCCCACCTACCAATCTCAAACAATTGCGTAGTTTACAAGGTAAGCTCCAATCTATCCGACGTTTCATCTCCCAACTCTCGGATCGATGTCAACCTTTCCATCACCTTCTTAAAAAGGACATTGATTTTCAATGGAGCGAAGAGTGCCACCAAGCCTTTGAAGCTCTCAAAGCTTATCTCTTGCATCCACCCGTGCTTATCCCACCTCAGGACGACCGCCCTTTCTACCTTTATCTTTCCGCCACCGACCACGCTGTAGGGGCCATGCTTGCACATCGTGACTCTGAGAATCGAGAACAAGCCGTCTATTATATAAGTCGTACTTTGGTGGACTATGAGACTAGGTATACACATGTAGAAAAGTTATGCCTAGCCCTATCATTCGTGGCTACCAAACTCCGACACTACCTTCTGAATCACAAAACTTTCGTCATCACCAACACGGACCCCATCCATTACATGTATGCCAAACCGCATCTAAACCAACGCATCGCCAGATGGCTCATGCTCCTCGCCGACCTTGACCTTGAGTTTGTCCACCAGAAATCAATCAAAGGACAAACCATCGCAGATCAACTTGCGGAAGCCCCTTTACCAGGGGAACAATTTACCAATTTTACATTCCCCGACGAACTCATCGCCACTCTTTCACTCAGGGAGGAGTCGTATCCAATGACCCTCTTCTTCGATGGATCCAAATGCCAGCGCGGTGGAGGAGCCGGCATTGTTCTCATTCCTCTCGATGCTGAGCCTATGCCTCTCTCATTCCGACTCGATTTCCCTTGCACTAATAATACAGTGGAATACGAGGCCCTTGTTCTGGGTCTCCAAGTTGCGTTACACTTAGGTATCAAATCTATCAATATTTTTGGTGATTCTCAATTGGTAGTCAATCAAGTTATGGGCATCTACCAATGCAAAAATGAGGAACTTCAAAAGTACAAACACTACGTGGATTCACTTCTAGCCTTATTTACTCACTATTCTATCCAAACCATTCCCCGCTCCACTAACAAATTTGCGGATACTATGGCTTGCTTAGCCTCGCAAATTCCAGCTTCATCAACTGACTCTGATATTTTCGTCCTGGTCCAACAACTCTTTGCCCCATCTTATTCAGCCCCGGTTGTTTGTACGATAAATACGGTGTCTGCTAACTCGCAGGATACTTGGTATCACCAATTCCACGACTACCTTACAACCTCTGTTCTCCCATCTGACCTTACTAGTACCGGAAAATGCGTTTCTTAAACGCGTTTCTCGTTATGTTGTTATGGGGGGACTCCTTTATAAACGTGGCTTTGATGGCATCCTCCTTCGATGTCTCACCGGTGCGGAGGTCACCCATACCATCCAACAAGTACATGACGGTATTTGTGGCGGGCATTTTAGCGGCCTTGCATGGCCAAACGAATCCTTCGCCTTGGTTATTATTGGCCTACTCTCAATAACGATTGCTACGAATATGTTAAGCGTTGTGTTATGTGTCAACAACACGCCAACCTTCAACATACTCCTAGCCACCCCCTACAGGTCACCCGAGATCTTTGGCCTTTCTCACAATGGGGTTTAGACCTTATTGGTGAGATTCACCCGTCCTCTTCGCAACGTCACCGATGGATTATCACAGCAACCGAATATTACACAAAATGGGTGGAGGCTATTCCACTCATTTCAACCAAAAAAGAAAAAATTGTAGAGTTCATTAACCACCACATTATCATCGTTTTGGTGTTCCTCATCGCTTTGATAACGAGATAATGGAAAATCTTTCAAAAATAAGTTATTGCAAGACCTTTGTGACAACTTTGGTATCAAACTTAGCTTCTCATCACCCTACTATCCACAAGAAAATGGACAAGCCGAATCCTCTAATAAAACCCTAACCAAAATCCTCATGAAAGTTGTCAATGAGTCCGGAAGAAATTGGCACGATCACATTCCCTTTGCCCTTTGGGCTTATCGTACTAGCATTCGTACCTCCACTAGTGCTACACCTTTTTCTTTGGTATATGGTACCGAGGCCATCTTGCCTCTCAAAATACAAATACCCTCCCTCAGGATATCTCTTCAGGATATTCTCACCAATGATGATTTCCGCCAAGAGCGGTTAGCCCAATTGGAGCTTCTTGACGAACGTCGTCTTACAGCTCTCGATCACCTTCAAATCTATCAAAAACGTATCAAGCGTGCTTATGATAAGCGACTTCAGGAGCGTACCTTTAAGGTTGGTGATCTTGTCCTCAAAGAGAATCAACATGTAACCAAACTAGAAAAGAGCAAACGTGGAAAATTTGCTCCCAATTGGATTGGGCCTTACATAATCACTCACACGTATGGATCAGGCACTTATCGTTTAGCTTCACTTAATGGTAAACCTGAGCCTGAACCCCTTAATGCCTTGCATCTTCGACCATTCTACTATTGAATTTAGTGTTACATCACTTCCTATCTACCTACTGCTCGTCCCTTGAGCTCATTTACCGCTACATACACTTTGTTTCCTACATCTCCAAATAAAATCAAGCTCACTTCTCACCTCCCCTTAACGATGCCTTCCCCTTTTTAGTCTAGTCCATGACTTCAAAGTATTAAAATAACACCTTCTTATGGGATTTTCTTGAGTCAAACTTCCTACCAAACTAGATGCTTCACGCCAAAAGAACATCTAGCTATCTAAATTATATATAGACTGCTCCCTCGAAGGACAGCTATATGCCAAACTATTGCTGCTATCATATATAGACTGCTCCCCCGAAGGACAGCTATGCACTAAAATCACAGCTGTTACTATAAATAGACTGCTCCCTCGAAGGACAGCTATGCACAGTCAGCCTTTTCTCAGAAGCTTCTCGCATTGATCAGCTTTGTGAAGACCTCAAGAATAATACAATCAATATCCCTTGTAGACTTCCCGCATCGATCAGTCTATAATTCAATAAAATAAAAGCCTCATTCAAAAGAACTTTTGAGTCATGGACTTGTCTATTTAGGGTAGGTTCTCTTTCGTCAGAACACTCACTTTGTAATAAGTTCTCCGTACCTCAGCTATACCATCCACCTCACCTCACCATTTGTTTCAACTCAAGGGACGTGACGTACACCCGATATATTGTGATTATACAACTCTTTTCACCTATCGACTTCTCGTCTATGCAAGGTACCTAGGGGTTCAAGCTCATTCTACGTTATTATGTGGTTTGTTTAGTTCTTTTCACCTACGGAGCATTCTTTCCTCTTTGCCTCGCATCTAGGATTGTGTGTTGATCTTAATCAGGACATGGTTCCCTACTACTTGGGTAGGCTAACTTTCGCTTCCCTTATACCTTTTACAACATCACCAATTCATTACCAACACCATCAACCTTACCTTACCAATATTAATATCAACATTTTTACCAACCAACAAATTACCTAACCATACCTAAATTCACCTCTCCCTGGTCCTAAGGGAGAACTACATCGGTCTGAGGCCCCTCCTTGCTTTGTGCAATGGGCTATGTAGGCAGCACTTCGGAGACATGGGGTCTCCCAAGGTTAGCTCGACCATCCCCTACCATAACCTATCATGTGTGGTAAATATAAATATTTTTGTGTATTTCTATTTAATCACATTCCTCTTTTATCCTTTTTCAAAACACCAACAGTCAAAACGAAAACATTCTTATTATTATCATAACTCGAATCAACATACATATTCAGTTTTATTGAGATGTTAAACAAATACATCTTCTCTATCATCGACACGCAGGTCGGCATCCTTATTTATTCTTATACCTTGCTAACATTTATTCAGACCCTCATGCCTCATCCCGCACTAGGTGATGACCGTGATCGTCGACGCCTCTCACCAGCCTCTCTGTCCTCAACGGTACCACAGCTATTGGTACCGCCCACTGATCTGCCAATCTCTCCTGTAACATATGAATACGCTCCCTCGCATGGAGGAATTCAGCCTCTAGTCTCTCCGCCCGTGACTCCGCAACCGCTAACAATCCTCTTGCCTCATTCACCTGCATTTGGAGCTGCTGAACTAAACTCTGCAGACGATCTCTCTCTGCTGTAATCATAGCTATGCCAGGATGATCACATACACCTCGCAGTTCTGCTGCCCACCATAATCTATAGGCCTCTGTCGTTCCTGCATCCATTACCCTGCGATCGGCTGCTACCTCTTCAGGACCTTCTGGAGGTGTTGGTCGGGGAGGTGAGAATGCTGCCTCGGCATCGATCCTCATATATGGTCTATAAGCCGGGGTATATCCTGCACAAATCCAAATTGTCGCCGCACGCGATCTATAGGAATCCTCTCATACTCACCTGGCCTGTGCCCCGCGATCCACCTCAATCGCTCTACACCCCTCAACTCCTCAGCTATGTTCTCTGTTACCATATAGTTCCCGTAAGGCCTCCAACAGATATCCGCAATCGTCACCCTCTCCCATACCTACCTGTAATACTCAATGTCACCCATCACAGCCTGGGATCTTGCCTCTTGTTCTGTCTGGACCCATTGTCTGAACCCCAACCTCTGTACTCTAGTCTCTCTTGCCTGGAGGGGTCGGCCTATTGGTCGCACACAAACAATGTGCTCATAGGCCCAACAGTGTAATAAGTATGAACAATCCAGTGTTGTCCTGTGATTTTGCCTACAAGCCCATAAACCCCTGTATAGTTCCGCCAAATATGCAGGTGCCCATGCAAAAGTCACGTTCCTTTCTATCATCTCCCAAATAACACACATCAATGCCTTTGGAAATCTTCCCCCATCCGCCCTCGGTAATGCATAATACCCTACCGCTATCATTAATATCACTGCTAACCTTGTCTCCTCAGGGTGTGCTGCATACATTATGCCATACGTAAATGTCAAACCTCGCTGTGTCAAATCACGTGCGTATGGACCAAATACTGCTGTTATCACTGCCCGCCCTGCGCTAGGCATTGCCTGATATACTGGTGTTCCTATAATTGGGAGTCTCAAAATCTGGAACACATCTTCCAATGTTACTGTCATCTCCCCTGTTGGCAGATAGAACGTATTCTTCTCTGGATTCCATCTTTCAATCAACGCCTGCAACATAGCATGGTTACGTGTGATTCGTGAATAATAGCGGATTCCACTTAACCCCAAACGATTTATCAATGTCCATTCCACTGGTGTTACATCCGCTCGGATTCGTGACAACAACGCTGGCACACTATCATTCATCCTCAACCCTGCCTCTGCCTGCATACATCAAAACAACAAACAACCATTCAATCCATCAAATCCCTAAGGGTTTTTCTCACATTCTGGAAATTCCTCCAGTAACCGGTATCGGTTATAAATAACCGATGCAGTTCGATGAACCGATACCGGTTCCCTAACCAGTATCGGTCCATCATCAATTACATACACCTTGCCTAAACAACCACCTACGACAATAAATTGCTCGTTTATCCCTCTCTGTATACACAGACATACCCGAAACCCTTGATTACCTACCACGTAACACTCACCTCATTTATAACCCTTGTTATCATGTTTTCTTTCTCATATCTACCCACCTACTCTCCCCCATCTTATTCACAAAACATGCAGAATCAAATCACAACCAAAACGTTTACCTCTTGAGTTGCGCAGCTTGAGGTGGCACTTGTCTTCCCTCTCGTCCCTGCCTGCTGGATGCTTCTCCTCATTCTGCCATGATCACCACCCTTTTCAAATTCACCTTTCTGCCTTCTGAATCTCAGATCACATTCACTTTCCCTGTCTCTTTTCTCCTTATCACTCAAATCTCTCATGCAATTACCTGTCTCAGTCGTCAAAAAGCGTCACGTTCACGTATTTAACTTCTTGCATGGCTCTCAAAATTAGAACTTAAGTTGCCACCCTAGCTTTTCTATTTTTAGAAAAGCTCATACCTAAATAACCGGTATCGGTTACATAACCGATATCGGTCTACTAACTACCGCCATCGGTTACCTAACCGATATCGGTTACACACCTGCCTTTTTGAAACATAGTTCTTTTCTTCATTTTCTACCTAATTTTTTATCGCGCCCGCCTCTTTTCCTGCATAACAACACCATTATCCATATTTGTCCATCCAATCCACATATCATTACAATTTCATTAACATTATCTATTTCTATTACAAAAACAAACAAGTCATCAACTACGGATATCAAAAAAAAAAAAAAAAAAGCCATCAGATACATACATTCAATTTCGATCCAACTCATCAGATACATATATAACAATGTCACCAAAACCAGCAACAACACATGCAACATTTCATAATATAACATGACTGCATCCCATTAACAACAAACATCAACATCATCAATATATCAACATGTCAATTAAACTTATCATACATCAAATATCACAAACCATCGACAAAATACTTAAAAACATTTTGAACACAGCATGTGAGTCAAATCCTCATATCTATATATCACATATACAACGTTTCCAATATACAATATGCCCTGCATCGGGACCTCTGTGATCTCATAATACAACAAAGCCGGCACGCAGGCCGCAATGAATGTCAATAATCTCGACTCGGCTCACAGGCCGGTCCCTCATATCAAAAATATACTCGGCTCGCAGGCCGGTATCAACTATACAACCCGTACTCGGCTCGCAGGCCGGTATACAATAAATGAATGAATAAATGAATAAATGTAGGCACGCAGGCCTCTATCAACACAACCGGTGCATAGACCGGTGCCCATGTCCATATACAAAAACAATGCAGGGATCCCTCAGCTCTCCCCACCGCCCTCAGCACCTCTCCCTGCTGGTCCCTGTGGTGCCTCTCGCCTCCTGCCTGTAACAGACACGCCGGCTGTGGCTGCACCTCCCTGCGATCTCTGACTATGGGAGGTCTCTGCTCTATAAGCTGCATATGGCTGATACTCAGCTCCGGTACCATCAAGAACATCTTGATAGTACCGGGCCTCCGCTCTCACCTCCATATATCTATCCCGTGCCACCGTAGGTGCTGGGGCTGGTCCCCGGACTCCTACTACCAGTGCCCCCTGTGCCTGTGATGGTGCCGCTGGTGGTGCCTGTGGCCGTGGTGGTATCTGCACGTGCCTCGGGTGGCTGCATGGCCGCTGGTGGTGGTGGTGCACGTGCTTTATGTACTGAGCTCAGGGCTAGCTGCCCGTAAAACACCTATTCGTGTGCTCAATGCAATAGCAGCCCCACCGCCCTCGTAATAGCTGCACCTGACCCCTGAGTTGATCTCGCTCTGCCATCACTGCATTTGCCAAGTAAGTCTGCCGTGTTGTGCTATCTTACCCTCGCTTTCTCTCGACCAGCCCACCAAACCATATATGCTCCCGCATACCCAAAGATCATCTACAGGTATCATCTGCTCGGCCTCTCAAAGAACTCCAATCTGGATCCACGGGCTGTGGTGCAGGCAGTGGGGCCTCTACATCATCCCTCCGTATGCGGGGAAGCGAGGGGCTCATCCTGTCGTGCCGCAGCCCCATCTGCGCCTGCGTGCACTCTCTCTAGGGGTATCCTCTCGTACTCTCCCGGCCTCCGTCCTGCTATCCAGAAAGTGTACTGGATCAAGCGTAACTATACTCGGGCTCCTCTGTGCGGGTGATGACCTCTGTAAGGTCTCCATACGATGTCTACCGCTGTCAGGCCCTCTAATAAATGCCTGTAATAGGTGACGTCCCGCCCTGCAAGCACTGCTCGTGGCTGTCCCACGACCCCCAACCACCTCTGAAAGCCGTATCTGTATATGACCTGTGGCCCTGGCTGCTGGGGTAACCCTACTGGTCTGATGCATATGATGTGCTCATATGCCCAACAGTGAAGTAAAAATGTCGAACAAATCCCGAATCACCTCATCCGGCGATAGCCCCACAGCTCCCTGTATAACTGCACCAGATATACTGGTGCCCAAGCATAACAGGTGTGCTCCTCCACCATCTCATGAAGCACCCCCATCAATGCCCGTGGAAAGCGGCCTCCCTCTGAGTCCGGAGGGCGAAGCAGGTGATCCCGATCATCATCAACACGGCAAGCCATGTCTCATGTCGGTGCGCACTGGTACATATCACCATACCCGATGCTCACGCTGTGATATGTCACTAGCGCAGCTGCATCCCCAAAAACCTGTAGGATGCTGTCCATGGCTGTCTCTGCATCCACCTGAAAAATGGCCTCTCCATCAATAGGTAATCGAAGGATGCGATATACATCCTCCAATGTGATGGTCATCTCTCCAGTCGGGAGATGGAACACATTGGTCGCCGGATCCCATCTCTCGATGAGGGCAACCATCAAACTATGATCTCTGTCGATAGCTCTGTATCGCTGGACTCCGCCGAGTCCCACCTCGCGCATGATCACCCAGTGTGCTGCGGATACATGTGGTCACATCCGCACCAACAGCGGGGGCATCCTGTCCCGCATCGTCAGCTGCTGACGTGCCTGCAAAACCAACCCACAACATTAGCTCTACTCTTTACAACAACAACACCACAACCCTCTACACCCCCTTTTCTTCTCCACCTAGCCACACCATGACTCTCTAACACACCCCTCTACCCACCTATTCTCTACGCTATTCACCTCCCTCTTCTACCCAAAACAACCCACCCCAAAACACCCCATCCCAACCCAAACAACACCTAAATCACCACCACAAACTCAACACAACACAATAACTTAATCAAAAAAAAAAAAAAAAACCTAAAAACAAACAAAAAACAAAACCGACGCCGGCCGATATACGACCGACGCCGGTCAAACACAAAGCACCCTGCCCTAACAATTTGCGACCGATGTCCGGTTGGTCGCTTAGAGACCGACATCGGTCGCTGTAATTACCCGGAGCCGAGCCCCCGCGCGGCCCCCAACCTACTTTTTTACATTTTTCTACCCACATACCCACCCAAATACCCTAAAAACCTACCCACCCTGCCGCCTTGGCCTACTTAACCTATCTACCCTCTCCCTTTTTCAAATCACTTCCATTTATTAATTATTTTATCAAAAAATACATTCCTACCCAAAACCCCAAATTTAGCATAATGCAATAAAATGAACACAATATGGGGTTTCGAACCTACCGGTACGACGACACGTCGTCGTGGTGGGATGGGTGGTGGTGGTCCAGCTGGTCCAGCTCCTCCTGCTCCTCCTGGCTGTGCCATGGCTCCAAATGTCCTCTGCTGGGTCCTCTGCCAATCACCTACTGCCTCCTCCTCACTCGGGCCCGCCAATCAACTCACTTCTCCACTCAACTAGTGCCACCTCAGCCAATAAATACACCAATGTCAATATTCCACCTCAGACAACTTAATTTGATTTCCAAATTCACAAAGTGACAATGACCGGCCGTATTTTTCTTTTTATAGGTTTTTAACATTGAACCGATACCGGTCAAATCATGCCCTAAGGAACCGGCGTCGGTTATCTAACCGGTACCGGTCATATATAACCGATATCGGTTTTGTCCTTTTTTACCCAACTTTTTGCCCTTATTCACTACGTTCCCTTTCCCACCACATTGCCTCTTTACCACATCGCCTATATGCTCCATTGCTCTTTAGCCGTTTTTGACTTCACCCAAGCCCAACCCCCGAAGGCCGCAACCAACCATCTGGCCCGACCCAAGGCCTCGCCCCAACCATTTGGCCCGACCCAAGGCCTCGCCTAACCATTTGGCCCGACCCAAGGCCTCGCCCTACCCATTTGGCCCGACCCAAGGCCTCGCCCTAACCATTTGGCCCGACCCAAGGCCTCGCCCTACCCATTTGGCCCGACCCAAGGCCTCACCCTACCCATTTGGCCCGACCCAAGGCCTCACCCTACCCATCCGGCCCGACCCAAGGCCTCACTCTACCCTTCCGGCCTGACCCAAGGCCGCAACCCAACAACTTGGCCCGACCCAAGGCCGTACCACTTCGATACCTCACCCAACATCAACAACATACACTTTTATCCACCCATCATGTAGCTTTTTGTTCCATCGAGCTCACCTGTTCGTGTTTTAGCATGATTAGGGTCCTTGACTTGATCTGTCGACCAACTTTGCCTAGACCTAGACCGTGACGTTTATCTCAACCAAACCAACCATTTGGTACTGCCGAACATGCCTAAACGTTCCTGTACCTTACCTGTTATATACCCTGGAGCTACTTCCTATGCCTTGGATACCGAGATTATATCACCCTTGTTTGGATAAACTATCGACCTTTGCCTATGCATTGCCGGTTTGCTCGTCAAATCATGTACCCTAGTCGCACTATTACATTTCAACATGCGTCTGCTTCCTTGGACCTACCCCACCATCTTACCATCCTCTCTACACCATTCACCCTTTATCAACCCTATCCCTGATTTCCCGTTCTCTCAATCTGTGATAGATTTGAGGGGGATTACCTATATCCTTAACAAGAGAAACCACTTCATATTATTGTCCGCGCAGCTTTACAAAACAAGCTACACGACAATAAGGGGCTAATGTAGACACAAAATTTGTGTCTTACGACCCCTTTGTGACCCGTATCTCATTTCATATCCTAACCTCATCACCTAACCTTACACAATTATTTATTAATTACCTCGTAATTGATAAATCCACATCACCTCACCGCCACCTCATTTTGCCACCTCATCGTGACCTAGTCCTAACCCTAAACTAACCTAATTAAGACCTATAACTTGGTCTACACCTACACCCATGATTAAGGACCCCTTTCTCGCACCCAAAACTACATTTCTAGTCACTTGACCAAGCCCGCAACTAATCCCTCGGGAGAAAAGTAAGGAAGGTGGGCTATTTTACTAAAAATAGCCTACTTTTTCCTTACCGATGCTAGTTCCTACTCGACCGCCGTCGGTTACGTAACCGCCATTGGTTCCTTGTAAAATGGGCTCCCCTAACTAAACAAGGGTCGAAGGATTTTGAATCAACAGAGATCATTGGGAGCGATCAAGAGCATTCGGATCTTCACTTGGTCGAACCGAGAGACGAGTGAAGAGACAAGGAGAGTTGCAGCAAAAGGAGATCAAGCCCAAGATTGCAACGTAGCGAAACCCGTGATACTCACCGATCATCGGGAGGGAGATCTCTCATCTTCTGTGTGTCAAGCCATCCTACTTGAGTTCTACCTTTGTCATCGAGTTCCCGGACTGCATCTTCGTCAATAACCAGTAAGTTACACCTTGCATGTCCTCTTTAATAATGTTTCTTAGACTTTTTGAATCACAAATCCCCATAAATCCATTCCTAGATCCACTACCCAACGTGTCATTGCATCTAACTATCATTCATTTACCTCTCACCATCTCATTACCTAATATCACTCATATACTAGCCTTACCAACAACATCATTTTACCCTACAACAAAACCACCCCACAAAACAACCAACCTACGGATCCTAGACCATACCGATATCGGTTATCGGAACCCAGATATCGGTTATTGTGACTCAAAACCAGAAATCAGCCCTTCCCCTACCCGTCTCAACGAAGCAATTTAATTGATATTTTACATTCTTTTGTGTTAATTCATATTAGCAGGGGAACTGACCACCTTCGAAAGGAAGTTTTATATTTCCTGGGCCCAAGGCAGTTCCCTCATTTATTGTCTAATCAAAATCTTGTGGTCTTGTGTTCTTATTTACAGTAGTCCTTCCAAGACAAAAAGGAGTTCTTCGCAGTCAACCTGATCTTTCTCTACGGTACACGCACACCATCTCGACGTTTAACAGGTATTCCTCCTAGCCCTAACCTTATTTGTTTCTAAAAGGAATGAAAGGATAGAAGCAACTCTATTCCCGTGTTTAAACATTCCGAAACATTAGAAACACACTACCCTCGCCAAGCTTCACCGAAGGTATTTCCAATAGGTGGAGGAATGGGGGTGTTTTCCTAGAATAGGGTATTAGATTATATTTGTAAGCTCCCTATAGGTGGATACATGTTTTGGAAACATTTTTCACTTCTAGCATAACGTGCTAAGTATTCCTCATCCAAAAATGGGAGTGGATCGACTATCTACCGATATGTGGTCCAACAAGACCCAAGGAGATGAAGTGGACTCTCTAGTAAACATCATATTGTTAGAGCCTGATGGCTCTGGATGTTGTGTTTGTGCAAGCTAATAAAACTCCTCAATTCGGAACAAAGAACTAGAACCGGTTCTATGAGGGGGAGTTTGAGATGACAAGTAATTACTTGAATAGTTATAAGCCCATGTAGAAAGTGAGGCTGATGGTTGTCTATTTGTTTGACTATAACTTATTTCAAGACTGAAAGAGGTCTACCATATGCATCATAGCCCAACATATTTGGGGGGTATATGAATACCCACAAAATAATGGGAAAGAGCAAAGGTGGATGAAAGAAATGAAAAATAAAAGAGGAAGAACTGTTTGTTTCACATTGGGTTCACCAATTTTGTACAATGGAAAAGTGACATGCAAGCATGGGAATCTACAAGTACCTCTTCCTCGTACCCAACCTCTCGAGGTCATGCCAAGATAGCCGGTGAATGTTGAATATGAATGGATACAAACAAGCTAATTAGGTAATCTTATATCCTCAATACGCAATAATGGAATCTGCGAATCTAAGGCAAAGAAGGCCCTCCTAACCTGAATTGGTGTAATGGATTGTTTGGATATAATAGCTATTTGGAGGCTCCAATCAATGTCGAGCTTTGTCGAGATCCTGTTTCTTGGTTGTTGGATATGTGGGAAGTGACCTATGGGAGCTTCGTATATATCTCCAGACAAGGTCATGAAAATGGTGATAGGAGGTGTAGTGGATTTGTAGTGAACTATGGGTGATTTTCTGGTCTAGCCCAGAAAATATTAGATTGATTGGCTTCTATATTTAATACGGAGAACTGCGTTATGATATCTAGCGGGAGTGGTGAGGATCTAAATACCAACGTTCATAAACCGGTATCAATACTTAACTAATTTACAAGCCCGTTGGGTTGTGGGACTTGTGGATCACAACCGTGAATTTGTGGTTGTTGTGGACCTGTTATGGTCATGTGAAGAATCAATCCCTTCTTTTGACTATCTAGTAATCACATGCCTTTTTAGCCTCTATGTTTAGAGCTAGAAGTTGTATAATTTTCTCAAAATACCTTACAGGGGTTCTAGCAACTTGAATACGTAAGCTAGTATCTATGTCAACGAGGAGGTATCCTATGTCAGGTTATGGAACGAAAGGATTACAACCAAATACTTGTTCTCTTTCGAATCCTTATACATTCATTCAGATATTTTATCAAGGTAGTCTATAGTTAGGGTGATTTGACCAAAATGTGTATACCTTGTCGTCTTCGATATTTAACCCTCTCAATTGTTCGTTAATTACTTGTAGGTTTTTCATTGCTCGAAAGACCTGTATCCTAAGGTCTTGATCTATATCAGCTAATGTTGTGGGTAGATTTGGTTGAGGCACTATTGATTTAAATATATATTCTCTAGGCTCTATAGGTCCTGTGATTTTCATACAAAGTGATTCAACTTTTTAACTAAATTTAATAAACTGATTACAAAAGATCTATTTACACTATGCAAGCATTCTTCTATTTTTGTATTTTCAATGATGTATTTCAATGAAATTAAAGAGCAGCTATTCTAGTATATTTAGAAAATGAACAACTAATCTAGTAATAGAATTTAAAACAAACAAAGTAGCCTAGTGTGGCTATTTACTCCGCAATGCGTTGTGATTTTATCCTAAATATCTAAGCAACTAATTATTTTAAATTTAAAGACTCTCGATCCTACCTCAAAAGTGAGGAATGAATCACAATTTCTCAGAAACTATCAATCCCCACAATTTCCCGATGATATCAAGAGTGAACTTTTAACTGAAATATAATAATTCACTACTCTATTTGATACCTTTTAACTAGAACTTTGATAGATCAAACCTGGATTTTACAGAACAGTGGTAAATCATGTTGTGTGTGATTTCATCCCCTCAGTGTGATCTCCTCATTCCTTCATGTTCTCATGAATCCAGAAAAGCATGTATATGATAGTATCAACAAAAGATGGTATTTGAACAATGGAAACTTTGGATATAGACCAAATACAATGTGAGTAGGAGAGGGATAGTGTAAGTGAACGGAGCTTTACTATATAATTCTTAGTGGGATTTATTACGGGAATATAACGCAATGTGTTGAGAATTTTAGAATCTATCCTTGTGATAAAACAAAACCTGCAACTTTAATGGATTCTAATCTAGAAATGAAACTATTCTATGCTAAGATGATTGTATGGAACAATAATGGAATAAGATGAAACAAGAAGATTGAATGACTTCTAAACAACAAAGGAAAGCTAATAATTGATGCAAAACATGAAGCTAGTGGAACTCTAAGCAAGAAATTCAAAGACTGAATAATAGAATTGAGAAGGTGAGGGGCCATTTGTTTGAAAACAAGTGGCTATTTATAAGCAAATGCATTTACTAGAGGGTAACTCCCAATTGAAATATTTTACTTTAAACAAAGGAAAAACACTATTCACATGGCAGCCAAAACATAAATGCAAAGCAAAGTAGCTGAAGAATGCTTGTAGAAATTAAATATTTACATTTGACATGATCGTCGGAAGAATCTAGAAAATGCACACAGGGACCGCTACCTTATGTAGGGTGGTGGTTACAGACCGCCGCTTGCCGCTATCCTAGGTGGCGGTCATGGGACTCGCCACCCAGTAGGTCACGTCAATGAAGACCGAAATGAAAAGAAAAGGGGGCAGAGGGCAAAACAAAGAATGCAGAGGCTGAGCGAGGCATGTGGGATACAAATGTATACTTGACAAGATTTTCTGGATTCTGAACACCTTGCAAGGAGACCTGTATCATCATTGGGGTATGTGTAACATCATTCCAGTGTGTAGTACCCTACAATTTTGGGTACATACAATACCTATTTAGATTATCCTACATGGGTAAGTCCCATAATGTTGACTTAGGATGACTAAGGGAGAGTGAGCATCTCCATAATGATTTGCATCATTACGGGTCACTCTCTTTCCCATAGTCATCATAAGATGAAATTGGGTACTTAACCATGTGGCACTATCCACATTCGTACCTAGGAAAATACTTGCATCTTAGTGCATTATGACCTTCTCATTTAGAGGAGCTTGATGAGATAACTTGACATAGCAATTGCCCTGTTGTAACCAAATAATGACCTTAGTCATTAAGTAGGTACAATGTGGTAGCAACCATGTCGAGTAGGCTCGTTGAGTTCTACTAAATAGGAATGTCATATCTTATGGTTATTAAGGTTATTCGAATAAGTTACAACATATCATTTCCCAGGTTTCAATGAAACTCTAACTACTATGGAATTCAAATCAAAAAATCTAAGAAAAGGTTTCATACATTCCCATGGCATGTTTAGAGACATTCCATCATGATCATTACACTTTCCAGTTACAAATTTAATTCAGCATTCTACATTAAATCCCTTCTTCATATTTTACTAATTAACACTAGCAATGCATCATGTCAAGAGTAGTACTTATATCATAATTTATTCATTTTTCTTAAATAAAGTGTTAAGTATAGTATTATACTTAATATGATTAATTCCAAACATTTGCAGCAATCCATAATTTAATTACATACTTTATTATTTTAAAATCACAACCATGTAATTCACTCTATTCATAATGATTGTAATACAATATGTATTCTCAAAGATAATGCTTTATTAATGACCGGAAAACTTCCTTTTTGACATTATTATCTCGAGAAAATTATAACATTGGCTTCTTAGTAAAATATAATACAATTAATTACATTTCTCAATTCAATACAACATCATAAACAAATAATAATAATACATGTCAAAAGCAGTTATCAAAATAATCACATCTTGTCTCAAGCATCATGCCTTTCTAAAATATAATTCTTTTCATCTTTTCACAACAAGAAAAACTTTATATACTTCATCGAAATACATAGAAGTGAGAAAAGGTGTAAGTCATGTCTTTCTTTATAATCAACTTACAATGTTAATAACCTGTATGGAAAATATTCCATTGTACATGGTCAGTTCCTACCAAAATGGCATGATAAGATCTATTTCCCCATTAATAGTTTATGCCATTTTTTTATTTACATAAATAAAATGCTACATCAATTTAATTCACATAAAGGGCCTATTAGGATACCAAGGCCTAATGAAGCAAATCCAAAAGAGCACTTTGCATACACTACTTGATCACTTCCAACAATCTATTTACTTGCAATAGACAAGATACAAAATAACTTATCAGCAATGTACATTTATGTCATGTATTAGTAGTTATATCACTATCTTATAACTCACATTTCTAACTTATAATCCAAATAACATTAAATAAGTTGATACTATATAATCACAATGTCTTATATCCGCATTGAGGAGTATGTGAACTTTTCCATATATACTTAATCCATTCAATGTCGATTAACCGAATTAAATCCAATGTAGACATCAACCAATACCTCATCTTTGTAAGTGTCGATAATAACTAAACCTCAAGGGTAACTATAAGGTTATATAAGGAAAGAGTAATAATTTCACTTATACTATCATATCTTCTTATATCTTAAAATAGTTTACCATGTCTTGTATTTAGGAATAGATTAATTATAACAATACTACCCTATAATTCCAGTTCATTCCATGTAGACTATTGACTAGGAAAAACCATGTCCCCATGATCTACAAAATTTATCATCTCAATGGCCCAAGAAAATATGTACGAAGTTTGAAAACCAAGGTAAAATTTCCTTTACCTTAACCTTTACAATTCAATTCAACTTCTTAAGGGAGTACCCATAAGCCCATCACATCAAATATTTAGGAGAAGAATAATATATCAAAGAATCTTTTCAAAGATAACCACGAAGGTCAAGAAATCGTTCAACCAAATGTACAAATACTATAAAAATATTTTCAAAAATGGATTCTACAAGATCGATCATCAACAATCAAGAACTCAAGAATAGACCCACTTTGGTTTCCCGGATCGAATCAAATGATTCGATCTTCACTCTTATATATAACAAATGTTTCCCATATTATACGAGTTTTACCTTAATAAAAACAACACAAGCCTTGTATATATATATATATATAAATTATATATCAAATTAATAGCCAATCCCTTCACTAAACATTATAAGGTTTCTATCCTAAAAGTCTTAAACGAATAAACATGGTGACACCTAGAAATATGAATTTGAATAAGAAGATTCACTTTAGCACCCATATTTATATCAATCGATACCCATAGATTTGGTTATTTCCTTTATATGAAAACATGCCAAAAATATTCAATCACTCTAAACAACCAAAGGCATTTTCCCATTGAAAATATCACAACGGAAACCATAGTAAACATGGTAAATTTTTCCATTGATTACAATCACATAGAAACCAAATAAAGAAACAAAATGATAATATACAAAATATCCATACTCGAATCTAAGGATTTGACTTCCATGTACATGGGTATATATTGTTCTACACCAATGTCTCTAAGGATTTATTTCTTTTACGAATACAAACCGAGGATACATCTAAAGATGCTCATAAACCAAGTATGCATTCACCCATAGATTAATGAACAAGCAACAATAATGAGGGCACGGTAACCCTAAAAAAAAATTCATACAACTCAGAATTCAAAATGAATAAACACAATAATACCCAAGACAACAATAACATTTTCAACCTTGAATCCAAAATATCCAACACAAAACTACTATAGTTATTTTTTTATTCATTCAAATAATAAATGGAACAAGGTATTAGGGAAAAAATGGATCATATCATATCTCTGGTATGATGTCCTACAATTTATCTTTGAACTCCCCAATATCCTTCACCACATTCTCCTTCCAAAATCCAAAACAAAAGACCCTTATATCTACTTAGCATAAGCCATCATTATATTCAAAAGGAGTAGATTTTCATGCCAAGTTTCATGATGGTGAACTCAATTTTTAACCGAAACTCCACAAAAACAACAATCGATCCAGAGATCGAAGAGATCAAAATGAAACAATAGATTAAAAGAAAAGATAACAAGCCTAACTTGGTAACTTATTGAAGATTCACATTTTCCAAGGATGATTACATGCATTGAATGCATGGCTATCAACTTTTCCATGTAAATTTAGCACTACCATAGATTCTTCGACAATCTCTGCAAATGGACATTAGAGTTTTCCAACTCGGTTCCCATTTATTTTTCCATTACATGGTCGGTGATGATTCAATCGAGGCCATTAATGTATGGGAATCCTTATAAATTCCCTCAAAAATTAACCAACCATCTTGTTGCCACTAAATTTATCATGCAATCATGGAATAGATCCACTAAATTTATTTTGACCAAACAAATACTTGAGAAATGTCCTTATCTATCTCCACCTTAGCATGGTCGGCGGGGTCTATTAAGTAAATCTTGTAATGTTGTAGTTAGTAAAAATTACGTAGGGTGGTGTCAATTGACCCCATAAATATATTTTAAAAAGACAAGCTCAATTTATTTATTAACTTAGGCTTTTCTAAAGTATTTGCATCCCCTCTTATACTTTATAAACATCAATCCTATATTAAAATAACTCAATTCAAGGCTTAGACACCTCATTACGATAATCATGGACCTATTTCCAATGTTCCCAAAGTTACCATTTTATTCCTTAAGCATGTAATTCATGCCCCAAGTAATATTAGTATGGACCTCATATCGGTGTAGGTACTCAATTGAAGTTACCTAAAACATCAACTATAACAATATTATGTGGCATTATAATGATGCGGGTTAGGAATTAATAACCTTCACCCGAGTTTATTAGCATATTTGTGTCATAAGGACATTTGCATCTTCATACCAATGCTTCAAAATAAGGATCAAAATTCACCATCTATACCATTCAATAATATGTCATGAGGTCAATATAAGACCTATCATCTAAATCTCAATAAACGTCGTGAATTATAGTAAGAACTTATAATAGTTATAGATAATGTGATATAAAATAAATTATAATCATTCCAAATTCAATTTAAATAATACCTTGATCATTAATTCCACATGTACATCAATAACTAAAACACCATTTAACAAATTATCCTTTCGTAATATAAACTAACTTTGGGGGTGTGACACCTTAGGTGAAATGGTTGATGCCTTCCTAGGTGCCATCACGCACTCTAATACCAACCTTTCGAAATGACCTTCCATGCAAGATACTTTTCTTTCTCGCATAGCTCCAATAAATTATTTGCCCCAATTCACCAATTTTAACCCCACAAAGTTATGGAAACCCTAACTTTTACAAGCTATAAAAACCCCAGCTATAAAATAACTCCCATGCCCTCCTTAAGCCTCCAACTTCACTCCGAAGGATATCTTCTTCCGGATGCATGTTTTCATGATTTGGGTCACTCAATTTTCCTTGATACGCACTCAATATGCTCTTGAAAACACGAAGTTCTTCAAAAGGTAAGGTAAAAATTACTTTACCTTAACACCCTTTTATATATTTTCAAATTTTGACCACATTAAATGCTCCCACCAACCACCATACAATAACTTTAAATCCATTTTTTCTACTTTTTCACTCTTTTTAGTTGTTTTCTTATGCTTGTAGTTGTAACCTTCTCACACACTCACTACTTACTAGGCTATAAACCTCCTTGCACACACCTCCTTACGCCACAAAGACATAAACCTTTGAGACATATACTAGGTAGTTCATCCTATTGTTTCCTACCTCACATTACACTACATGATCCCTTGTTTTCATGCATGTTTATCATCATGATAACTTTTATTACTCGTCACTAACCTTTTCATTTATTATGACACCTTTTTCCACTTTTACTGCACACGTGCGTTGCAACCAAAACCATCTTTCTACATACACATGCATATATTTAGCCACTTCAACTCACCTTCAAGTACCGACACCGTATCCTTTTCACAAATTTGTACTGGTTCACACCATACTAAAAGTATGTGCAATCCTTTGCATATGAAATCAACATATAGTAATCAACTTCCCATATGAAAGCGTGCTTATTATAAGAAAACAAGGAAACAAACCAACAACACAAAATAAATAAAATGAAATAAAAACATGAAAGGGAATCCTAGACTAAATGGAAATATTTCCTTATTACAAACACCAAGAAGCTTTATTTATAGTAGGACTTCATCCTAATCCCATTTAAGTAATTGAAAAATATAGTACCATCCAACCCTTGTGGAATCGACATATGCACGACTCAAGTATCTTGGTTACCACAAAATTCCCAACCAATGCACCTTCAAAATTCCAGGTGGTGAGTAAAATTGGATTCATAGAGAAGGACCATATTTCTAACTTCAAATTCCTTTTTCTTAATGTTTCTATCATGTCAAGCCTTCAATCTTTCATTCTCACTCTTCTATCTCCAAAACTCAATGAGACGTTGTTCATCTACTTGCATTAGTTTTTCAATGCATTCTTTGGCAACATGTTCATAATCCAATCCATCTACGCAAGTAATATGTAGGGATGGAAAAATGAATTTAACTAGTAGTATTGCCTCTATGTAAAATACCAATTGAAATGGTGTGGCCTTATTCAATCTTTTATAAGTGGAACTATAAAACCAAAGTACAAGCTGACACTTTATCATCCCAATCCTTTCTTCCAACATCAAAAATCTTCGTAAGATTAGATCCCGAAATATTTTTGAAATCTTATGTAGTAACATTAGCTTGATGATGATAAGGAGTGGTTTTATGGTGTGCTACCATAAACTCACCCAATAGAATTGTGATTGTCTCATTCAAGAAATGATTTATTCTATCACTTGTTAAGCTTTATGGACAACCATACCGACTAATTATATTTTCCCATAGAAACCTTGATTTTTTAGCTATAGTATAATCCTTTGTAGATGTAGTGTATACCCACCTTGTCGATAATCTATGAAATTAATAACATAGTGCCCTCGGGTTTTACACGCGGGTGGTGCAATAGGTATTACAAAGTAAATAGCCCACTTCTTGAAGGGTTCCATGCTCGGAATAGGTCTAAGTGGCACCTCATCTCTATGTCCAAGGTTTCAAGGCACTGACAATGATCACATGCTTTAACATACTCCTTAATATCGTTATCCAAATTTTCCCATGAAAGGTCAACCATAAGGATCTTGTGTGCGGTCGCATAACCTTCATAATTTCCACTTACTATACCACCTCGATCTTCTTCCTTAATAGATTCTCACTCATGTTCAAGTACACAAGGGAATAAGACCTCATCTCTACCCATTTTGTACAAAACTTCACCAATCAATGGATAAGGTGTCATGCATATATCAAGATGCTTTTTCTCTAGTGTCTTCATCCCTTGTGGTTCTAATCCAATGCATAAAAAGACAACTATTTCTTTCAAATATGAGGGTGTGTGGTTGAACCTAAACATTTTTGCATTAGGCATAATATCTTCATTACTCTGCACGTCCTCACTGAATTTATCCATGATAGATAACTAGGTCACGAATTGCTCTTTCCTAGTTTGAAAACAATTATAAAGTCAAACTCCTAAAAAATATTTATCCACTTGAAGATGTGCCCTTGTAAAACTATCTTGTTGACAAAATATTTCAATGCCATATGATGTATATAGAAGATAAATTGATTATCCAAGAAGTAATATCTAAACTTGTGAAGCGCGTATATCATAGACAAGGCTTCGTGCTCCGTCGTTGTATAATTCTACTCTGCGGGTTTCAAATTATTACTTTTAAAGAAAACAAGATGATCTATAATTCCTTCCCTTGGTTGTGCAAGACAACACCAATTTCCATGCAATAGGCATCAACGTGTACAAGAAATGGTATTTTCGATGAAGGAAAGTGCAAAATTGGTGCGGTGATAAGACGCTCCTTCAATGTCTTAAATTCCTATTGTTGCGCATCACCCCAATCAAATTTTCCTTTTGATTTGATAAAATCTTCTAGGGGCACACCAATATTGTCATATCCCTTGATAAAATTCCTTTAGTAGCCAATATGTCCCATAAATCCACACACCTCACTCTTATTGGTAGGCTCTTCCAAACCCAAAATCATAGCTATTTTGACTGGTTCTACCAATAATCCTTATTCACAAATTATGTTCCCAAGTAAAGTTTCAAAAGGTGTAGCAAAGATACACTTCTTAATGTTAAGAGAGATAATTAACTTCTTGTACCTCTTAAACATGAGCCTCAAATTATCACAATGATATTTAACAAGCCCATATACTATCCAATCATCCAAATAAACTTGTAAGAACTTGTGAATAAAATCATGAAATGCTTGCATAATGATGAGCGAGAATACTACTAGCACATTTTTCAATCCAAACAACATAACTATGTATGCAAAGCTTCCCCACTCTGCAGTGAAAGTGGTATTCTCTTGATATTTGTGCATAATACACGCATGATGATAGCCAGAGAACCCATCTCAAAATAATATATCTTGCACCCAAAGAACTCCTTCCAAAATCACCTCTATAAAAGGTGTGGGAAAAGGATCTATAACACATGAAGCATTCAACTCTCTATATTCCACATGGATCTTGATCCTCCCATCCTTATTGATCTTGATAAACATAGGACTAACCCATTATGAATCTTCAATTGAATTAATAATTGCGAATTGAGCATATTATCAATTTCTTCTTTCACCTTAACGCACAAGTTTGGGTTCATCCTATAATGCCTCTTCCTAATGGGTCATGCACATTCTTTCAACTTTATTTGCATACATAGAGAAGGATGCACAACCTTCAATTTACGATAACCTCTTGGGAAGATATTCTGAAATTTTTGTAAAAGCTCTATGATATTCTCCACATCTTGTTCTAACCAATAATCCCCAATGATTACTTCCTTAGGATCATCCTCAGTTAAAATATTCACCTTCTTTATTTTTAAGGGATAATGGTATATGCATGCCTTCTCATCTAAAAAATCCATGACCTCGTGTATACCCTATGTGTGGCTAACATCCAAGTGGTAAACTTCCTCATCACCAATCATGTACACTAGCTTCTCTTTCTAGGCGTGACCCATATGTACCTCTTCTAACTCCTCAAGATCTAGGCCTGCCTTGGGATTAGGTTCACAAAATAGCTCTAGCATGATCTCTTTTGTCTTTGTGCTATCCCTTAATGTAATGTGCTTCATGATCTACAATGCTTCATGGACTGGAGGCTTAGTAGAAAAGTAATCAAAATTTTAAACCATACCTTCTACTAGTTTGAAGTCTCCTTTTTAGTTCATCATGGGCATACCAGCCACATGTGCATTCATGCAGTGTGGAGTATAACTTATGTACCCATAGGGATGGTGGTAAATCCTCATGGATTTTCACCCATAGTCTCTCACAATTATGGACGTGTACTAAAGTCAAAGTCTTCCCATGAAATTCACAAATGTGTATGGGTACATTGTGTTGGTATCCAAATTTTTCTCCTTTTCAAGCCAAGACACAACACATATTGGACATGGATCTTAGATACGAGATACATAATTATGTGTGTCATTTTATAGCTAGGGATGAGATTTAACTAGTCCTTTATCACACAAATTTGTGGAGAGATGGATAACACCTTCAAGAGTATTTGACCTACCCTCAATACTTTAGGTTGTACCTCTTCAACTAGGGTGAGAGAACCCTTAGTGTAACATTTGTTTGATGAAGGAGATGGAGATATCCTTCTTTTGGGAAAATTTTATGAAGAAAACCTTGGGAAAATATGGTAAATACTCCATAATTTAACTCTTAAGAGTTGTCACTTCTTATTGATGGAGATAATTTAAACACAAGCCTAAGGTTAATGAAGACATTAAGAAATTTTGATTGTTTAGCATATTTTAGCAAGTAGATTTTTTCCTTTGTTGATATACGGAAAACAGGGGTAGTTTTGGATGGATTCATGGTTTCTAAATGAATTTTATGGGAGATGAAGTAGGATAAAGTTGATTATACCTTATATCTAAGAAACTTCACAATAATGGACAACTCAACAATAGAAAGCTTCGTAGCAGCTTAAGATGTTCCTTCAACCAAAAGGTGTGCTTCAATGGAGGCCCAGATCAACACATTTTCACATAGTATTTCATAATCTAGCACGAAGGCTCAAGTTAGAAGACTCAATTAAACACAAAAATCTCTAATCAATCATGCCTAAGGTACACCCTAAGACTTATAGACAATCTTTATCAAAAAATGACAGTGGAGGGGTTTTTAAATTTGTTTATCTCATCATAGGATGAAGGATTTTCTTGAGATGAAATTGAAAATGCCACTAAATTGTGAAAGGGATGAGATCTTATGTGATTTCAAAAATATTTCAATGTAAGATTGCAATAGGAAATACACTATATAATGGAGTATACCTTGATTACTCGAGAAATCAATCAAGGAAATGTTTCAAATGCCTTCCATTAACAGTAATTTAGGAAATTCCCCATCTAAGTATTTTAGGAAGAAGGTATTTTTAACAATTCAAATGTCAATTAAATAAGGGCACATCAAAAGTGCATCAAATTTACCATGCTTTTGCTTATATTCATGCCTGCTATCCCATAAAAGCACAAGATCCCCAATCTTTGAAAGCTATGGGAGTCACCTTCTTGTCAAATAACTTCTTCAACTTTTCTTTGAACTTCACATGCTGCTAATGGGATGCCCTTCTTTCTTCATCTAAATCAATAATCTGATTGATTCAAGAATCATATGGAGTAACTTCTTGATCTTCAATTTGGTGAACAAACTAAAATGAAGACAATTGAAAATGAAGGGACAGAAAAGATTGAGTTCCATATACCAACTCAAATGGGCTTCTACCAGTAGCTCTTTTGTGATGATTCTGTCACCCAAACAACAAACTTTAGTTGCTCACCCCACTTTTTTTTTTAGATCCAAGGTTCTTCTAATGATCTTCAATAAGTTTTTATTGTTGGACTCATCTTGTCCATTTCCTTAGGGATTGTAGTTAGAAGCATATGTCAGATTGATTCCATACTCTTTGCACATTGCCACCAAAGGTTTGGCTCTAAAAATCATGGCATTATCAGCAACAATCTTAACTGGCACTCCAAATCTATATATGATTTGATTCAACATGAAGTCCATGATAACTTGGTGTGTTGCCTTCTTGGTGGGGATTGCTTCCACCCACTTAGTGAAATAATCAATGGCTGCAAGAATCCATTAATGAACAACACTGGAAGGATTAGAAATTTTGCCAATGAAATCCATTCCCCATTGCTTAAATGGGGCTTCAACTGACACAGGATGCAAAGGAAGGGATCCTGAAGCTTTCATTCTTCCAGAAAAATGCTGGTAACTTTCACATTTCCTAACCAATAGAGTTGTATCCTTGAAGAGAGTTGGCCACCAATAACCAGCCCTCAAGATTTTATGTGTTGTAACTCTTCTGCAAAATGTCCCCCACAAAATCCTCCATCGAGATCAGCAATTACCTTTGGGGATTCATCCTCAGTAATGCATCTTAATAGCATGCCCTCTCGGGTTCTTCTAATCTAACCCAAAATCAGTAATGACATATTTTTGAGAGGATAACTTAAGAGGTCTTTTCTGATTTTTACTCAAATGTTCAGGGAAGCATAGATGTTTGAGATAAAAGATTATATCTTTGTACAATTTAGATCTTACCAACATTTCAAGGACATCCACCCTTTCTTATTCTACTTCATTCACCTCAATAGATTGCAAGTTTCTTTCAGCCATAAGATTAGCTAGGCCAAAACCTCTTACCAATTTTGTGGTTTGAATATCCATGTCATACTCCTGCAACTTGTTAACCCATCTACATATTTTTCTTGAGACCTCCATGTCTGATAAGATGTCTTTCACCATGGTGTGGGGAATGTAAGCAACAACTTTAGAGCTCAATATGTAGGGTCTGAAAACCTTTGTTGCTTTCACCAAGGAAAATGCTTGCTTCTCCATGATGGTGTACTTCAAATCAGCTCCTTCCAATGCCTTTTTAAAAAAGGTAATTGGTTTATCAGCCCCTTCATCATCCTTCTACAATAAAACAGATGTAATGGTGTTTTCTGAAGAAAAATAAAACACTTGAAAAGGATTTTTGTAATTTGGAGCTTCTAAAAAAGGGGCATGCTTTAATGCTTCCTTGATCCCATTGAAAGCTTGAATAGAATTTTCTTTCCATTTAATAACTTGGTCCTTTTTTAGCATGCTAGTAATGGGGATGGTCAGCTCA
The DNA here is from genome assembly GCA_018340775.1 of Taxus wallichiana var. yunnanensis. Classification (NCBI taxonomy): domain Eukaryota; kingdom Viridiplantae; phylum Streptophyta; class Pinopsida; order Cupressales; family Taxaceae; genus Taxus; species Taxus wallichiana. Next base: position 935,568,124 of record CM031240.1, on the reverse strand, counting down.
GCAAAGTTAGACAAAAATCTTCTGATAAAGTTTATTTGTCGAAAGAAGGATTGAATTCCCTTCTAAATTCTTGGAATTGGAACCTTGTTAATGGCTTCCATTCTCTTAGGATCAATCATGACCCCTTCTTTTTATACAATATGACCAAGCATATTGCCTTTTGCACTCCAAAATGGCACTTCTTGGGATTCAATGATATGCCATACTCTCTACGCCTTCACAAAATTCTCTCCAAGTGTTGCAAGTGATCATTTCTTTTTCTGGAAAACACAGTTACATCATCTTGATAAACAACAATGAAGTCACTGATGTAACCAACAAATTCTACATCCATTTCTCTTTGGAAAGTTGCTCCAGCATTCATTAAGCCAAAAGGCATCTTGACATAGACATAAGTTCCCCAAGGAGTGGTAAAGGTAGTCTTTATTCTTTCTGACTCCTTCACAACAAATTGATTATATCTAGAGAAACCATCCAAAGTGGAAAAAAATTCAAAGCCACTTACCAATTATAGCATATTTTCCATGTTTGGAAGAGGGTAATTATCTTTTAATCATGATTTATTCAAGTTCCTAAAGTCTATGCATAAACTTATATCACCATTCTTTTTTTTTGACAGGAACTAGGTTTGCATCCCAAGATGAGTATCTTGTGGGATGAATGATCCCTTCATCCCTCAAATTCTTTAGTTCTTTTTGCATTTTCAAAGAAAGGAGCAGATTGATGGCCCTCTATTTTTTCCTAAAAGGCTTGGAATTAGATTCAAGAGGAATTTCATGTTCGAAAAAATCTTCCATGTCTTCCTTTAACTTAGAGTAAGACCAAGCTAGGAAGTCATGATATTTCTTCAAAGAATTAAACATAGGACTGCTTCTCTTCCTTTCTCAAATTTCTTCCTAACCAGATTTTGTATGGTTTTTCCTTTATGCCCAGGTCATGTTCTTCCACATCTCTTGAAAACAACATACTTCTTTTAATAATGCAATAAAATTATCAAAGTTTGATTCCAGTGCCACCAAACCTCTAGGAATCATGTTTGTCTTCATTGGATGATGTATTTGCCAAATAAAGTTTCCTTTTTTCAGCAACACAGACAATTGGTTCCCAATCTATATTTTGGTCAGCAAACTTGCCTTGGTTCTCTAGAAATTGTTTCACCTAGGCATCATCATCAAACACTTGCCAATTTTTAATGTTATTAGGGACAAATGGCCTTGTTTGTATTTCAACATCATACTCACAAAATGGAGACACTTGTACAATTCCTAAATATGGATCCTAACACCGCTAACTTGTCTACAACATTATTAAACTTTCTATCATGGTGCACAATATTAAAAGAGTCAAACATTTCAATCAAATCCCATCGCATGCTTGTAATGTTTATTTCTCTTATTTTTAGTAGCATACAATTTTCTAATTTTCTTGACAATCAATTTTGAATCCCATTTGATAATGATATACTTTATATCATATTTCCATGCAATTCTCAAGCCTAATAACAATGCTTCATATTAAGAAATGTTTTTAGTGCATTCAAAGTTAAGTTTGAAAGAAAATACAATCTCTTCTTGGCTTGGAGAAATCAAAAAAATGCCAACACCATTTCCAAACTTGGAACAAGCTCCATCAAATAAAAAGGTCCAAGGTAAACCTGTTTGTTCAAGAAATTTACACTAATCAAACTTATGCTCTTTTCTATTAGCAAAGCCCACAAATTTATTAACATCTACATCAACATACAACACCTCATAAGAAGCATTATTGGGATCTTTAATGAGGCGCAACATATTTTTCTCTACATACAACTTTACAAGGTTGCCTTCAATTAGAATGGTGGCAAAAGACATATCCATCTGAACACTTCCTCCAACACTTGCATCCCACTTTCTTGATAACAACATGCCCCATTTGGTAGGGAAATTAACAATAACAAAATCAAGTTTCAAGTTCTTACCCGGATAAGCTACAAGTTGTACCACCAAACCTCTTACACATCCTACAATAGACACCTCTCTAAAATCCATTAGATACACTTACCATAAGCTTTTATCACTTTAATGTTCAATTCATTCATGACTTCTAGAGGCATAACATTGCAGGATGCTCTAGAATCAAACATACAATTGTGCAACAATCTATCTTTAATAATCAGTGTTGTAAAAAATGGATCAACATTTAATTGAGAATCAACCAAAGATGTTCCCAAGTAAACTTCGGGGGGTTCTATCTCCTCCAATGCTTTGGTGGTTTTTCTAGGTCTGCAATGGTTGGAGAGTGGTTACATTATTTATATTTCTTTCTTGGGCATTCCTATCTTCCTCCAATCCCAAATTCTCAAAAGCCATTTTCTTGTGCTCAAGAATCCTAAGCAGCTTCAACAATTAGGAAGGAAATATTGATCGACTCAAGACTTGGGCAATTTCACGAGAAATGTTTTTAGGCAAAGCAAAGACTTGGATAAATATCGACAAACTCATCATATGGCACAATATTTTTCAAATTTTCGGCATGGGTGGGAACACTAATTCTACTTGAGACAACAAGGCCTTTTCCATATGCATCTTTCTTCGAAACCTCTTTTGGGACATTGGTGAGAAGCTGGGGTCTTTGGTTTAGCTTGAGGCCATGCCCCTTTGACAGCTTTACTTCTTATGTTATACTCCTTTTTCTTGGGCAAGAACAATATTAATTAATAGTTGTCTATCCTCTTTTGATGGGATTCTCCATCATACTTCTTAATCATTAGAGATCTTAGGTACTCAAAATCATTATTAGAAAGTTCAAATGCTTGTACCATATCTATTTCTAAAGCATGAGAGGGAGAAAGAAGAGACCTACCCGGTGAATACAATCCTAAAGAATTGTATCATTTCTTGCACTTATTACCTTAGTAGAAGTTGCTCCTTGTTGTGAGCTTGTAGAGCAGTCCACCATGCATGCATTATCATTAGTGTTATCATCATCATCAGCTTCTTCAACTTGCTAATCTATTTCACATGGTAGGTGGGGTAAGAAGAATTTTCACGACAATCAATTTGATTTTTCTCTTCAACGAAAAAAAAATTTGGAATTTAAAGGATCGAGACACTACTCTATTCTCCACAGTTGGGGTTGTCTAGTCATCATGGGTCCTTTACCTCTTTCATCGAGATCTCTAATCATTTCTAGGATGATATGTAAATATGTTTTATCCTTGTTGCCTATGTTGACCCTAAGAACCTTGTCTAATTCCTTTCTCTCGCCCGGATATCTTGTAAGAGATTTCTTTGATAGCCCCAACCGAGGTATTTACAACTTCCTCAAGATCCACAGCCTTACTTGATTGAGGCTTCTCAAGGTTGATCAGTTTAACACACTCCCTCTTAGAAGGTTTTCCAACTGCTTTAATGTTGTTCTCAATTTGTAGATCCATGGTAAATTCCTGCCTCAAATTTCTAGGGTTCTCATCCCTCAAATAGTACGCATCTTTCTAATCAAATGCATCTAAATACTTTATCATACATGATTCATCACATGGCCTCAGTTAATAAGAAGTCTTATCAATGTTTCGTTAAATCTTATATTGAAATCATGCACTTTGATTCATTAGAATTATTTTTATATTTTCAAACTCTAATAAAAGAAACCTAGGTCTGTTTTATCACCATACTTTGCATTCTAAAAGCATTTTTCATCTCTTTTCAGAGTCAATGGAATTATCTAGCAGAGATTTATACCAGTCCCTTACATCTTCTTCTAGAGTATGGATAAATAATTTAATGTATACATCCTTAAACTCTATTTTGAAGTCCTCCATCATATTGATAAAGAGATTCAAATGTTTATCACCAGTGATTGCATTATTTCCTAAAACTTAGGAAATCTATTTCTTACATCTTATGGCATAGCATTTGGATAGCTATCCATACCTCTAAAACTCATGGGACAAAAAGTATTAACAACAAATGGAGGCTTGGGTAGAGGTTGAGAAATATTATTATGAGGAAGTGATCTTACAGGAGAAACAAAATGATGAGGAGTGAGGGTCTGTGTGGTACAAGGATATAATTTTTAGAATGACTTCCCTCTAAAGGCTCTGTTTCTTGGAAAAATCTATTAGATTTGGAAAATTCAAGGAAAAAATGAGATGCAAATCTTTCAAATACAAAATAAGGACCCTCTCTAGATGGAGAATTCAATTCAACAAAGAGACTACTTGATTCAGAAGCACTTGAGGAATTATTGCAATCTTCAATCACAAGCTGATCAGTTTCACCAATGGAGATCTCTTTTCTTGATGCTTGATCTCCAACAACCTTCCAAATTCTTCTTCCTTCTGAATTAGACTTTCCCAACTCTTGAAACAACCTTCTACTAGGGTCCCTGTGAAGATAGATCTTCTTCCTTCTAGCTTTGTAGATATCAGTGAAAAATCTTACTTGATATATGTTAAGACAAAGTGGCATTTATAAAGAATTTAAACATCATGGAGTCGCCACTAAGGATTTTCACCTTAGTTTGTGAAAATGCACTATGAAATACCTATCAAATGTATGTCAATACCAAATTCATGCAAAGCTTACAAGATCTACTCTTATTTTACCCAAATTTATCAATGATGATACAAAATTTAGTGCAATAACTATATAAGCTAGAAATATTACACTTAGAACTCACAAATTTAAACAATTCTTACAGATCTAAATAGATAATGATGTTTCAGCAATGTATTTGCACTTTAAAATCTATAAAAAGCATTACCAGGGTTTGTACATGTACATCTTTGTTTAAATACTTCAAAAATCCCGTAATGTTGCCATGAGTGTTGTTGATGGGTCAAAGGGATATGAACTGGAAACAAATCAACAAATCTTCCTTGACAACACAAATCAGTCCCAAGCAATGCAAATAAGTCCTCTGAAAAAGGCACCATGAGTGTTGTTGATGGGCCAAATGGATATGAACTAGAAAAAATTAAAAAATCTTCCTCGGCAACATAAATCAGGTCCCCAACAATGCAAAACAATCCCCAATAATGCCACCATGAGTGTTAGTATTCAATTTTTTCTCCTTTTAAGCCAAGCAACAACACAGATTGGACATGGAGATTACAGACAAATAGATCAATGTGTGTGTCATTTTATAGCTAGGGATGAGATCTAAATGGCCGTTTGTCAGTTAGATTTGTGGAGATATGGATTGCACCTTCAAGAGGATTTGACCTATCCTCACTACTTTAGGTTGTGCCTCTTCAACTAGGGTGAGAGGACACTTAGTGTAACCTCTGTTTGATGAAATAGATGGAGATATCCTTCATTTAGAAAAAATTTATGAAGAAAACCTTGGGAAAATATAGTAAATACTCCATAATTTAACTCTTAAGAGTTGTCACTTCTAAAAGATGGAGATACTTTCAACAGAAGGCTAAGGTTACTAAAGACATTAAGAAATCCTGATTGTTCTGCATATTTTAGTAAGTAGATTTTGTTTCTTTGTTGATATACAAGGCAAATAAGGGTAGTTTTGGATGGATTCATGGTTTTTGAATGATTTTGGTGGGAGATGAAGTAGGATAAAATTGATTATACCTAATCTTTGAGAAAATTCACAACAATGGGAAAAATTAACAACATAAAGCTTTAGAATAGTTAAGACATTCCTTCAACTAGAAGGTGTGCTTCAATGGAGGCCCAGATCAGCACGTTTTCACACAGTCTTTGAGAATATAGCATGAAGGCTTGAGTTAGAAGACTTAATTAAACACCAAAATCTCTGATCAATCATGCCTAAGGTACACCCAAAGACTTACAGACAATATTTATCAACAAATGACAGTGGAGTGGTTTTAAATTTGTTTATCTCATCACAGGATGAAGGCTCTTCTTGAGATGAAATTACAAATGCCACTAAATTTTCAAAGGGATGAGATCCTATGTGATTTCACAAAGATTTCAATGTAAGATTGCAATAGGAATGAAAGAAACTATTTGCAGACATTCAAAACAAAGTAGACACAAATTGCTAGAGATTGAACACAAATTAATTTCAAAATTGCTTAGATTCATTAGGAGGGGAAAGCTTCCAGAAAATATCAGTGCTCATCAATGGCTATACATCTACAACCAACTTGACATGATAGAAAATCTAACACAGAAAGAATTAACTAGGTATCTTAGATTAGTCTCTTAAGAAGACGACTTTCTCAAATTTTCTCTTAAGAATTTAATCCGACCAATTACAAGAGTATTCTCATTACATGTATACATTTCAGTCACTCAATTTTCCCCAAAAGAGAAGAATATTTGAGGGACCTTTGCTTGTTACAAATTTTCCTCAGAAAGTGACATTTAACAAATTCACATCCAAAATCTGCCAAGTGGACCAATTGTGAACTGATCACATTTCTTGGGCCCTCGACTAATGACTAGGATGCCATGCCACAAATTTTTGGGAGTCCTTCTAATCATTATGATTCTATCATACGATAAATCCCCTTTTAAACATTTTTAGAGGCTTTGCACAACTTGATCCGCAAGTAATCCTTTTTACTCTCGAGGCAACACATTTTTCATATTTTACACCTGTAACTTTCATCATTTCATCCTTTCCCCTTTCTTTCCTTTACAACTCTATTCCACATCCATCTCCTCTAGTAATTCCCATTTTTACAAGTTCTGAGCAATTCCAACTTCAAAATATCAACCTTAACAATCCTTAGACTCAAAATATCAAGTTCTGAGCACTTTATGAGACGAGACGCGACAGGAATCTCATCAAAGAACGATGAAAAATAGTGTGTATTCACGTCTCGAGGAGTCTTAGAGAAAAAATGGCTGAAAAACAAAGGTAATACATAGCAAGCTGTTGATTCTTCCCCTTTTCTACTTTATATCGGACACATCCACATGTTTCCTTGGTGTAACCACAAAGGTGAGGGACGAGAGGCAAGTCTTCAAACAAGCGCATGCCTTCCATGTAAACCCCAGGCTCAAGAAAATCATTTTTGGCGTTTGAAAAGTCTCAATGTAAAAATGAACTAGCGAAAGCCTCCACATGTCTCAATGGTGCATTTTGAGATGGTCCTCAAAAGAAGAGACCCAAAACAAGCATGGGCTCACCATGTGTCTCAGTCCGATAGAGTTGTTTTAAAAATTTTAAGGATCAGTAGAAGGCACCATGTGTCTAGGGTACAAGACATTTTTCTTTAGGCATTTGAAAAGTACAAGAAAAGGGAAGAGTGAGAGGAAGCCTCCAAGTGTCCTCCTAACACTCCTTTAAAATAAAAATTAGGGGCCAGTCCCCAAATATGAGTGGTCCCTCCACGTGTCCCATGCCTTTCAAAATTACTTTGAAAATTTTAAGTATAGAGTGGAGCCAAGCATAAGCCTCCACATGTTTCCTATCGTAATTGTTAAGGTGCACCACGAGATGGATCCTCAAATGAGCGCTAACCCTCCACATTTCCATGGTCCACAAAAACTATACCAGTTGCATGAAAAATTTGTCTACATCTGGGCAAGGTAGTGGAAATCTCCACGTGTCTCCCTAGCACAACTCCAAGACCAAACCAAAAGGTTAAGTTTCAAATGAGCGCCACCCTCCACATGTACAAGTTTTGACTTGAAGCAAGCCTTACAGTTTTAAAGTGCCCCGCCAAGCCACATCCAACCAGAAAGGGCCATGTTACCTCTAATGCTGAGATATGAATTTGACCAGGAAAAATAAACCCTTTAAACCATAAAGTGCATGAAAATCACCATTTGAGCTTGGAAATGAATCTTTCTTCACGGACATAGAGTTTGGAAATGATATAAGGCCGAAAATGCAATCCTCCAAGCCACATCCAATCACGTTTCCACAGATATTTTGGACACAAATGATAGGGACAACAAAGCGTGACTGTGGAAAATGGAAGGAAAGGAAAACCGAGTTTTATGCCCAAGTTATAGATTCTTTCATATGGACAGAGGAACAATTTTTTTGTACTTTTAAGTGGTCCTCGACCAAGGAAGGAACGATCACGAAACCAAATAGAGGACATATTTTTCATGCATCAATATGGGGAGATAGAAAACACAACAGAGCCTGGCTGAAGAATTTTAATGAAAAACGGGGCAAGACTAATTTGAGCACCAACACATTGCTCTAAGTAAACTTTGTGGAAAAGGTGATTCTCATTTCTCTCCATTCAAAAATAATATCTCTATGTGTATCCCACCGGTAAGCATTCTATCTCACACAAGGTATTTACTAGCATGTTTCTTCTATCCCCCTCATTCTTCCAAAGAGCCTCCATGTCACACACAAATGTATTTAGATTTACATTTGCCGGTATACCTTTGTACCTTCACTAACCCTATCTGCTTTAGCCATGCATGACTGATCATATTAGTTACTCTTATTTTGACTTCACACCCAACCATATAATATGTGTCATGAGCCTAGTTATCACAAGAAATACTAGTATTGTCACTTACGTAATGCACCTCTTCCCATTATAGTACACCTTCCTTGATGGTTCTATATTTTCTAGATCGTGCACCATCTATGCAAACATTCATTTAAGCTCTTCCTCACTCAAGCACTCAACGTAAGGATATACATTCTTATCATACAAAGGTATGATCACACACTTGTATTTTTCTCAAAATTTACGTATCTCTTGTTAAATCACAAATAAACACTATTCCCATAGAACCGAGTTGTCCAAGTAATGCTAGAAATTTATCTGCTTCAACAAAATCTAATACCTCAAATTATCCAAAGAAGTTGGCTCCCATAATTGTAATGGATGCATCCTCCAGATACCTAATAGGCATAGCCCTAGTTTTTTTCCATATGTAACACATTTGAAGGTATCTATAATGTAGGTCTCCCCATCTAATTCCATGCATCCAAAGTTAAAAAATTTACCTCGGTGTTTGTATCTATTAAGATATTGCTTACCAACCACCCATCAATTCTGCATCAATTTTGATCTCCTTGTCAAATTCATGGTTACGAGGTGGTATATTTGGGTAAAGTATCTACCTCTCATTCCCATCTCTAGCATGTAGAACTTTCTCATGTATCCATTCACCTAGTAAAGGGATGATAATCTCATGGTGCAACCTTTTACACAGCTATTTCAAGTCATCCACATCATTCTATGCAAACTCGATGTTCTTCACTCATTCTCTCTACGCACACCTACTCCTTTTGACATTGTATTTCACCTTGTAAATCCCTAATTACTCCCATAGTATCTTAGTAGACTTCATTATAATGCATTGTGTCTAGATACTTAGCATGTATCAAACATTCTTTACCCGAATGAGGGGATTAACCTTCAAGGGTTCATGCGCATGTGCTTTCTCTGCACATGTAGTCATGAGTAGGGGTTACAACTCCGGATCGGGAATTTTATTAGGCATTCACCGATCAACATTCGTGTGTTGTACCTTGATCATCCATTCACCCTTGTCCTTGTTCTTATTTTTACTCGTGTGCTCATATGGGTCTGCAGAAATCTTCTAACTTGTAATTCTTACCACACTATGAGAAAACTATATTCTAAGGACAATCACATGGATAATGATCAGGGGACCCACAAGTGTAACAAATTCCTTGAGTGTACTTTCCTCTACCACCACTACAACCTTGGCCTCAATTTCCTCCTTGGAAGCCTCCATTCTTGTTGTTCCCACTTTGTTATGCCCTTCATTATGTTGTACTTCCTACCCCTCGGACCCACTCACCACACTATTATGGGGTACTCTTGTTTCAATGTCTTTATCGATATGATCAATCGATTTGCAATCATCTATGTCATAGGTATGGGCATGAAAAATCTTAAAATACATAGACACATTATTTTAAATCACATAATGTAAAAGAGGATGATTTCAAACATCATGGTCCTTATGAAAAATTTCATAATCTAGTAACAATGTGCACATTGACTTGCATGGGAAAATATCCTTAGTATTTTCCTCAACCTTAGAATCAATGCAACATATACCATTATGCATCTCGTGTTTTGAGTTGGAAAAAACCTTCTATAATTGCGTCTCCATGGATGCAATCTGCACCTCCATAAATGGGCTCACCCCAATATAAATACTCTGGCCTACTCAATGCACAAAGTTTCTTCCAAGGCCTCACACAAATCCACATATGTCTTGTGAGATAGAGCTCTATGTAATGGAGTCAACAATCCCCCAAAAACTAATATACATGTTGACTAGGATCGAATTCATAAGATATTTTAGACTATATAGTCTTAAACTACATATCATACTTGCCTCACACTCTCAAACAAACCCCTTAATATCCTTGAGCACATTGATGCTCTGCTTGTTCAAACTCCGAATGTGAAACTCAACAAAAAATGTAGTGTGGAGAGAATTATAGTCCACCACAGTTTGATGTGGGTCATACCTCTTGTACCAACTATACACCCGCCCTTACAGTGTAGTAGAAAATTTACCTTCCTTCTTATCTAAATTTGTTATTCCCTTCACATATCAACTCACACTTATGCACATTCTTTACAAAAGATCCTTAATACCTCTATACTCTAGTAAGTGGAGTGACATATCAAAATACACTTGAGGTGGTGTTTGTTGAGGATGATTCGGTTGTGATTACTGAGATTGTTATGGATCCTATCCACTAGATCTAGAACCAAAACCTCCTCCTCTATTTGGTGGATGACCTGATCTTCTTGATATTACTACACCCCTACTAACGAGTCGAGGTCCAGGTTGATAAACTTTCTTGTGTCCCAATTTTAGTACTAGATTGTAAACCCATTGTCTTCATAGTCACACCACCCATTGAATTATTTCCAACAGTCTACATGCTAACACTCTTTCTTGATGATGCTCCTAGAAACAATCTTCCAAGGATATTCCCAAACACTAGCACTTGTTGCGAATGCCATAGGTATATTCCTAGTATGAAGAATTTCTTAATTCAACACAATTAAATATCTACTTGTATCTACTTTCCTACCTATATTAGCCTACTTCTCAATCACTACCTCTAGATCTAGAAAACATGTGCAAGCATTAGGTGGCTAGGTGGGATCAAATACACACCCACGGTCCTCATTCTTTCCTTTGACGCACTCTCATCTAAAGCTAAAGGGGACTCTCTACTACACTTTCCCAACATTGGGAGGACTGATGCCATGGCTCATCATCTTCCATGAGAGCTTCAAAACATTCATGAGCCATCATTCCCCTCAAATCCAATGATGTTGTGCAATATCTCACGCAAGTGTCATGTCCTTCTCTCATACTTCATTAAACTTGAGCCATCTTTTCTCTCTCTATCCTTCTACCACCAAGTGCACCATCCTTCTCAACACTTGCTCCTGCACTTGTGCATGGTGATGGTTTAGCTATCCATAGGAGGCTATATAAATCTATTTCTATGATCAAAATATTTATTTCTAAGAGAATAATGCATAAATATGATCCTTTGGAATCACGCAGAACCTAAACTCAACTCTTCTAAGCATAAATATGTATAAATAATGTACTCCAATGTATAATTCTGCATCACTCCACCCAACCAAAGGTGATCTAAAGCACTTATCCACTCCACATCTTCATCAAAAAGAGTCTAGTAATCCTCCTATGTCCAAAGCTTTGGCCAGGACCCCAACGCTTCATTGATGTGTATACGCCAACAACTCATACAATTCTACTGAAAATAAGATGAAGAACATTTCATAGATCTCATGATAAATATTATCTTCCACCAAATGACATGGATTGAAATCAAGTCTAGTGTTATACCTCTATGAAGACTTGTCTTGACCGTCTTCTACCAAAATTTCAATGCTCTCCAAATTAATCAATACACCATCTATATGTAGCATCCTAGCGAGACAGGTTTGAAAAAAATATGACCTGTGCAATGAACCAAAATGTGGTCGTTTATTTACACACCAAAGCTATGTGCATTGGAACCTCATTCATGGGACTGAATGCTTACCTGAAATTCACGTAGCCACTAGGTCCCTCCTTTGTTATGTATACCAGAGTGTTAGCAAGTATAACCACCATGATATTTAACAAGTAATCAATAAAGTATATTTAATCAATGCATTCTCATAATCTTGGAAACACATATAATAAGGAAACATAACATCTTAAACAATGACTAATATTAGTTGAAATAAAACATATCCATACTCAGTTACATCAATAATCATAATCCAACCAAAATTATTCATTAATCATAAAAAATAACTACATAACTAGAAGTCGATATACAATATTTGAATATAGAGCCATGTGTGCAATTGCAACCATGTAACATAATTATAACACATAACACAATGGACATCAAAACTATCATTGTTTCCTAAAAGGACTTACATTAGATATATATAGGGGTGGGGACTTTCCCTTCACCACCCATGCACTTCCTAATAAGAGCGTACTCAAAATAGCCATGCGTAATTACATGCATACTTTACAAAACACTTTTTAATAATATTATGTTGTATTCCTATTAATAGATAACTCCATGCATGTTCTTTCTCCTAAAATCACCACTACTTTCTTGCTAAGTTAGCCTTCTTTTATCCTTTACGTGATGAAAATTTCAAGTCTATTTTTAGCATGTCCCTAAAAATGGATAAATCCTCAATCTTCGTGTATGTGTAGTCTCATGCGCAACCCTAGTTTTGTCTATGTGCTCCATCCCAACTCTTCTTAGGCATACATGTTTATGAGTGTTAGTATACACTCATCTAGGTACTTAGTCAATTTCTCATCCCAACACAAGTATTTAAAAAAATTTATCTACATCGTTGTTCTGGAAAGGATTTGGATTCGAGACATTACGAATAGGGCATCTCTGACTTAATCATCAAACCCACCCTTAAAGCACATGAAAAATATGGATTGGGCTATTAAAAATTTTCTTCCAAATCCTCCATGAAAATCTAAAACCCAACCATCAATGAATTAAAACCACCTTCCTCATGTAAAAAAATTTCCTCATGGACATAAAAGACACCATATCCATCCCACCTAACATTTATTTTATTCAATACTATTTCCTTAAGACCATATACTTATCGGACTAGCCATGGTATTGAAAACCTTCCTCTCATATTAATAGAAATGATTAAAGAGGAATCTCTCACTATTGACATTCTTCAATGCCATGATGACTAGTCTATCCTCTCCTATATGGGAGTAGAAGACCACTATCTCCAAAAAATGTTACCTCCTGACACATCAAACCTTCTTAATGAATCCACTATCGACATTGACATTGGAACCCCACTTTGGATCCTTACATCATCGAAGTTGGTGGGTCCTTAGACCCACAAGAGTTTCAAACTTCACTGCCTTCCTTTTTAAACATAGTCAAGCCTTCACATGGTCATATAGTGATATGCCAAGAATTCTCCTCAAAATCATCATACATAATATTATCACTTATCCTAACATGAAATTAGTCAAACAAAAGTTACAAAATACACCCTCACATAGCTCTTCTCATAAAAGAAGAGTTACAATGATTTCTCTCTCGATAATTTCATTATACTCATTGATTATCCATAATGAGTCTCTAACATGGTCCCTATAACCAAATCCTTTACAAAATTATGCATCTACACCGACTTCCAAGACCTTAACCTTGCCTATCCTAAAGATGATTTCCCCTACCAAACATTAACCATCTCGTCAATATAACTACCGTTCATTTAATTATCTCCCTTATGGATGGATTCTCTGGCTATAATTAGGTCCTTATCACTACCGAACATCAACACAAAACCACCTTTATTACCCCTTGGGGGAATTTTTGTTATCGAGTGATGCCCTTCGGACTTAAAAATGTTAGATCCACTTACCAACGCATAATGACTTACATTTTTCATGATCTTATCCATAAAATAGTAGAATATTATGTTGATGACCTACGTAAATCCAAATAATGCATATATCATCTCGTTATCCTAGACGTTGTATTAATCCATCTAATCAAATAGGTGCTCTGTCTTAATCCCACTAAGTGTGTTTTTGGTGTTCTCTAATGAAACATCCTATGGTTCATAGTTTATAACTAAGGAATTAAAGTGGATCCTACAAAAATTAAAGCTATCATCAAAATTCCTCCTCCAACTAACCTCAAAAAACTTTGCAACCTTCAAGGTAATCTCCAATCCATTCATCATTTTATCTCACAACTTTCCGACCATTGTCATCCATTCCATCATCTTCTCCAAAAATATGTCAATTATAAGTGGGATTAGAATTTCCAACAATCCTTCAATTAAGTCAAACAATGTCTCTAATCACTACCCTTGCTCATACCTCCACATGAGGGGGAGTTGTTCTACCTTTACATATCCACTTCTAACCATGCCTTAAGTGAAATTTTGGCCCATCGAGATGAGAAGGGTCATGAACACGTTGTTTATTACATAATTCGTACTCTCCACGAATATGAGACATGTTACAACTCGAAGCTGAAATTTTTGTTGTTCCTTGTACTTTGCAACGTGTAACCACCGACATTATATTCTTAATCACAAGACTTTTTTCGTAACTAGATTTAACCCTCTTAAAACCATGCACTCCAAATTGTATCACATTGAATGCATTACATGGTGGCTTATGCTTATGAGTGAGTTTGACCTTGAATTTATCTTACAAAAATATATCAAAGGATAACCTATCACCGATCATCTCATCAAGGCCCCTCTCCCCAAAAATGCACTCTGCATGAGTAGTTTCTAGATGAATCCATTAACTACACCGATCTTTAATTTACCCTTGTGAAGATGACTCTATTTTTGACGGGTCCAAATTTTAGAAAAGGAGAGTGTCGGTATTTTTATAATACCTCCTTGGGGAATCCTATCAGTCTATCCTTAAAACTTAAATTAAAATGTACTAATAACAATGCTTTGGATATGAATCTTTAATCATAGGTCTTTAAACAACCATTATGTTAGGTGTTTAAATATTATAAATCTACGGAGACTCATAACTTGTCATCAACCAAATCACAAGATTTTATCAATGTAAAAATGATATTTTACAACATATAAATCCAATATTGATTTTATCTTAGAATCCTTCAACCATTATACCATTTAAAGTGTTCCTCATTCTTCTAACAAGTTAGCGGACACCATAGCTTCTCAAGCATCTCTCATCCCCTTATGAATGAAGATTCAATTGAAAAATCAAAACTATTTTTTTGTCTAAAAATTGAATCAACTATCCCACCATAACAAATTACCTTCTATAAACACAATAAAAAATAATCCAATAGACCTTAAGTATAATCAAACATTTGACTATCTTTCAAATCTAAAATTCCTCCCACCTATCCAATTACACTAAGAGATCGTTCCTTCAGATATGATACCTATTATATGATCATAGGTGGTATTATTAAAAGTGTGGATTTTATGGCCTCTTGCTAAGATGCCTAAAATCCCATGAATCTATGAAACCCATTCAAGAAGTACATGACGGAATCTATGGTGACCATTTCAATGGCACCACTTTCGCTAAACATTTCCTCTAATCAAGGCTATTACTAGCCTACCATAAAGCAATATTTTTCACATATGCCAAGAAATGTGTCAAATGTCAACAACACTCAAACCTCACCCACATCCCCTATCAATATTTTCAACCTTCTCAAGACTTATGGACTTTCGACGGTGGGGGCTAGACCTCATTTGTACTATCGGACCTTGATATTCACAACAACATCATTATATCATTACAACCACCGAATTAATTACAAAATGGGTAGAAGATATTCCGTTAACATTTAATTAATAAAATAAAATCATTTATTTCATCTATCAACATATCATATGTCATTTTGGTATCCCTCATAAACTTATCACTTGATAATGGAAAATCCTTTAAAAACAAAGACGTTAAGAAACTTTGTGACAGTTTTAATATCAATATGAGTTTCTCTTCACCATAGTATCCACAAGTAAATGGACAAGCTGAAGCTTCTAATAAAACAATTAACAAAATTTTCATGAAAACTATTGACAAAGAAGGTAGGAATTGGCATCCTTAAATCCTATTTTCTCATGGGTGTATCATACTAGCATCCGTATTACTCCTACATATTCTACACCCTTCTCAATAGTGTATATCTCCAAGGTGGTATTACCCCTTGAAATTAAAATCTCATCACTTTGCATATCCCTTAGATATTTTACCTCGATGAGGATTATCATTGAGAATGCCTAGAAAAATTAGAATTATTAGATAAAAATACTTAACAACACTTGAACATCACCACGTCTATCAATATCACATCAAACTTGCATATAAAAACATGTAAAACAACGTGACTTTAACATAGGTGACTTTTTCTTAAAAGAAAATCAAAATGTCACTAATTTGGAAAGGAGTAAACGCGAAATTTTTCCCCTAACTATATCAGTACATATATAAAAACTCACAAATATGGGTCAAGATATTATCATTTATCTACCCTTGATGGTACACCTAAAAAGGAACCCTTGAACACCTTACACTTACAACCTTTATATTGTTAACATTTTTTAATATCATAACAATATTTTTATCGAAATATTAATTTCAAATAACCTTAAAGATGAAAACTAGGAATATGTTCTTTTCATCTTTCTCTTATGGATAAGTTCCTCCTTAGTAGGAACCCTACAATCATTACATCCATCCACCTTGTCTACCAACTAAAAACATCTGATGGGGACAACATGTAAATTTTTTTGACATATCTTTTCCACTCCTTGGAATTTTCTATTAAGGCTTTCCCTCATCATAAATTTTTTAAATAAGTAAAAAATATCCATGGATGCATCATATCAATAGATTGATCCTTGAAGGACAATTATCAAGAATCATATTTTCAAAAATAAGTAGAATCATCCTTGAAAGATAAATACCTATTAAAAATAATAGATCAAGCTCCTCTCGAAGGATGGATATCCAAATCAAAAATGTAAAAAAATTGTATAAAACTCCCTCAAAGTATGATCGCTATGTGAAAAGGCTTCCCAAATCGATCACCTTTAAAAAGTCAAAATATCCAAAACCATCCTAAGAAAGCTTCTCGCATTTATCAAATTTCCGATTAAATAAAACTTCCTACATCAATAAGTTTGCATTAAAAAGAAAAATATATATATGGCTGGGGCATTGTCCTTACGAAACTATTAAGAGGATAACCTATACTTCCACACAACCCACATATGTTTACCCTTCTCGTGTTCGAAGAAGGTATACATTTCATTCCATTGATATCTTAGATTTCACTTTTCACTACCCATTAATACTCATATGTTAACATTTGTAAAGGCTAAAAGTGCAAGAGCCTTTGTTCCTACATTTTACCATCATGTATGTATCAAATCTAGTATAAAGTAATCTTTCCACATTTACTCCTATCTATGATTAGGGAATATTTTGGAAACATTAAAAAATTTATCCATAACTTAACAAAATCATTTCAAAACAAATTAGTACCATAACATTTTAAAATAACTATGTCTTACATAATCCATTAAAAATTCATCTAAATTAATCCAAAATCATGTCAAAACAAATTTTATTGTCATATCCATAAGATATCAACACATGAAATAAAAATCATAAATAACATCCATATAATATCAAAATCCATCTAGAACCATCAATAATTAAATATAATCAAATCACACCACAATAATCAACACATGAATCTAGAGTCAAACCCATCAACATCTAATATATATATATATATATATATATATATATATATATATATATATATATATATATATATATATATATATATATATATATATATATATATATATATATATATCTAAAGTTTTTATACATCATCAAGAGTCTCATGATCTCCGTATATCAAAATATATACATCAAATATAGGCTTCATAAAAGATCCGTATACATCAAAATACACTACATCATACATCATCCAATAAAATCAAGAGTAGAAAAGAAATTGGTACCATGAATGATGCTCCCCGAGTACACTAATAACCTCGCACTCTGTGCTCCATCATCACCACCCTCTCCTCCATCGGCCTTGTTATATCTAAACCATGAGGTGGATGAATCATGATTACTACACTAACACAAGGAATTGATCCTTGGCTTGTTGCTATGCATCTTTGAAGTGTGAGGGTAGGTTTTGTATCACTAAATCTTCATAATAGGCTAGCTCCTCCCGCACTGACTGATAGTGAGCCAAGCTAAATATATTGGTTGGTCCCATTTGACCACTATCCTAAGCCCAAGCCACTAACTCAACACCTAACACCGATGTTCTTGTGATCCCGAGAGCATGTCTCAAAAACTCTCGATGTTGTCTATGTCTATCCCGATTAGTCTTGGCATGTGATATTTTTTGCCTCAAACTATCATGCTCAACTATAATTCCATCCCACTCCACCCTCAATTTATGTCTCTCTCTTCCCCCACTATGGCCTCTTTTTCCATCAAGTGTGTGATTATGTTCTCAAATTGTTCTCTATCTCCAACCTCCTCCTCACCACTAACGTCCAACCACCTGATGCAACCCCTCTACTCAATCTCACACCCTCATAATTCCTCATGCTAGATGACATGTCTCCCACTCGGCATATGCCCCAATCAACCATAACATATAACCCACGGTCACATCATCATCATCTATTCAAACCATGTCACCATGCTCATTTATACCCCCCTCGGCTCCCTCCTCATCGGGCATAGCAAGAGGTGGTCCCAAAGAAACATTTGGAGTATCCAAATCCCCATCATCCCGTCTCAGTATAGTAATTGAGCATCGTGCACATCCTGAATCAAAATAAACTTTCATCTAACATGACCAAACCTAATAAGCTCACTCTCTCTACCTCATCGGCCTTGCACCCATAACTCATGCTTTGAGTGGAATTCAAGTCCATCTCATATTTGTTCCACACTAGAAACCTAATATAAGGTCTCCATAATACATCCCCAACATGTAAACCTCGTTAATAGATTTCTATAGTGATCCTCCTCTACGAACTCTGCTAGACCCTCTTACATTAGCATGCCATCTCATAAACCCAACTGATCTCTCTATCATATCCACACCTCCCCATGGTAAACCATGAGGATGAGCCACAACAATATGCTCAAAATCCCAACACTGTAGTAAAAATGTGATATCAATCCCAAATATCTTATGGACCCTCCAAGCCCATAGCTCCCTGTAATTTTGTGCTAGTAATGTAGGGGCCCATGCAAAAATTATACAATGCTCCATCATATATGCAACAACCCCGTCATCATCTAGGGAAACTAATCACCACGAGTTGGGTAAAGAGAAACATGAGATCCCCATGATCATCATTTTCATCTAAATGTGACCCTCCCTCACTATAGAATATAGGGTCTAATAATAAAATACACCCGCGATGTATCTCACATCCTCCCCATATAACCTCATCATGACCTCCTCCCTCTTGGTATCATCAATGCAATAAATACCCTCCCCTTGACTGGAAACCTGGTGATCCTATGGATATCCTCTAGGGTGATGGTGATCTCACTCGTTGGTAACCAAAAATTATAGGTGGCAGGATCCCACCTCTCCATCAATGCTAACAATAATCCTCGATGCTTATGGATGCATCTATAATCACACATCCCCAAAATCCCACCACATCCACATGTACCCAATCCTCATCTGACATATCCTCCCTCACCTCATCTAGAATCATTGGAATCCTATCTCTAATAGTCAACTTGGCCTTCACCTGCATTCATAAAACACAAAAACATGGATTAGAATTAATTTTTATCAAAAATATCGATCACTAACAAATTACCCTACATTTCCAACAATCCAACTAAAGCACCTATGATCCACCTCATCACCAATGATTCCAAAGATTTTAAAAACAAGCCCTCCATATGGGTGAAAAATGAAAAAAAAAAATTAGCTAAAAACAACAAAACAAATGACCTACCTCTACCTGAGTGGGCCTCCTCTACTTGTTGGATAATATTTTTCTTTCCATTACTCCAAAATTATTCTTTTATCACTGAATTTCACTCTCCTAAACCATAATTGTGAAAATGAACTATTCCTAAAGTGGTCAGCTATTTATAGCCCACAAACATTTTATGCAGGATTCATTAATGATTCCTTCAATCACCGGTGATTCACCATAATTGTTGTTGATTATCCTAAATATATAGTATCATATACTCTCTATCCCGAACCATATTTTTTCAAATCCAACAATTATTTTCAACAACATTATCACATTTTCAATAAAATACCTAGTTTTGTGGACCCCAAATCCTTTCAAACTAGCAATCCCTTGCGTATTTAATCTAAATACTTAGCACAAGAAATTCATATGTCCAAAGGATGCTAAACCTTTTGTAGAAACCTAAAATTAGCACCACTAATTCCCGGGTCAAAATCCTCTAGGAACCCTTCATTATCACATTACACCCCTCATATTTATTAAAACATCAACATCAACATCATCACCATACTTACCTCACATAAATCCACATCCATCATTAATTAACATATTACTTCCATACTCTTCATCTTAGGTTATATACTTATAAACCTATACCCCCATTAATTAATCACTCACCTCATATTCCCTAAGTCACATTCCCCCTCCCATAGCTAATTAATTAGTTATATATATAGACCATAAAATCCACACTTGTAAATAATACCACCTACGATCATATAATAGGTATCATCTTGAAGGAACGATCTCTTAGTGTAATTGGATAGACCGGGAGGAATTTTAGATTTCGAAAGATAGTCAAATGTTTAATTATACTTAAGGTCTATTGGATTATTTTTTATTGTTTTTATAGAAGGTAATTTGTTATGGTGGGATAGTTGATTCAATTTTTAGACAAAAAAATAGTTTTGATTTTTCAATTGAATCTTCAATTCATAAGGGGATGAGAGATGCTTGAGAAGCCATGGTGTCTCGCTAACTTGTTAGAAGAATGAGGAACACTTTAAATGGTATAATGGTCAAAGGATTCTAAGATAAAATCAACATTGGATTTATATTTTTGTAAAATATCATTTTTACATTGATAAATTCTTGTGATTTGGTTGATGACAAGTTGTGAGTCTCCATAGATTTCTAAGATTTGAACACCTAACATAATGGTTGTTTGAAGACCCATGATTAAAGATTCATATTCAGCCATGTTATTAGTACATTTGAAGTTAATTTTGAATGATAGACTAATAGGATTCCCCTAAGGAGATATTATAAAAATACCGACACCTCCCTTTTCTAAAATTTGGACCCGTAAAAAATAGAGTCATCTTCACAAGGGTAAATTCAAGATCGGTGTAGTTAATGGATTCATCTAGAAACTACTCATGCAGAGTGCATTTTTGGGAAGAGGAGCCTCGATGAGATGATCGGTGATAGCTTTTCCTTTGATATATTTTTGCGAGATAAATTCAAGGTCAAACTCAGTCATAAGCATAAGCCACCATGTAATGCATTCAATGTGATACAATTTGGAGTGCATGGTTTTAAGAGGGTTAAATCTAGTTACGAAAAAGTCTTGTGATTAAGAATATAATGTCGGTGTTTACACGTTGCAAAGTACAAGGAACAACAAAAATTTCAGCTTCGAGTGTAACATGTCTCATATTCATGGAGAGTACGAATTATGTAATAAACAACGTGTTCATGACCCTTATCATCTCGATGAGCCAACATTTCACTTAAGGCATGGTTAGATGTGGATATGTAAAGGTACAACATCTCCCCCTCGTGTGGAGGTATGAGCAAGGGTAGTGATTAGAGACATTGTTTGACTTAATTGAAGGATTGTTGGAAATTCTAATCCCACTTATAATTGACATCTTTTTGGAGAAGACGATGGAATGGATGACAATGGTCGGAAAGTTGTGAGATAAAATGATGAATGGATTGGAGATTACCTTGAAGGTTGCAAATTTTTTTAAGGTTAGTTGGTGGAGGAATTTTGATGATAGTTTTAATTTTTGTAGGATCCACTTTAATTCCTTAGTTATAAACTATGACTCATAGGATGTTTCATTAGAGAACACCAAAAACACACTTAGTGGGATTAAGACAGAGCACCTATTTGATTAGATGGATTAATACAACATCTAGGATAATGAGATGATATATGCATTATTTGGATTTACGTAGGTCATCAACATAATATTTTACTATTTTATTGATAAGCTCATGAAAAATGTAAGTAATTATGCGTTCGTAAGTGGATTTTACATTCTTAAGTCCGAAGGGCATCACTCGATAATGAAAATTCCCCCAAGGGGTGATAAAGGTGGTTTTGTGTTGATGTTCGGTGGTGATAAGGACCTAATTAGACCCAGAGAATCCATCCATGAGGGAGATAATTAAATGAACGTAGTTATATTGATGAGATGGTTAATGTTTGGTAGGGGAAAATCATCTCTAGGATAGGCAAGGTTAAGGTCTTGGAAGTCGGTGTAGATGCATAATTTTTTAAAGGATTTGGTTATAGGGACAATATTGGAGACTCATTATGGATAATCAATGAGTATAATGAAATTATCATAGAGCAATCATTGCAACTCTCCTTTGATGAGAAGAACTATGTGAGGGTGTATTTTACTGAACTTTTGTTTGACTAGTTTCATGTTAGGATAAGTGATAATATTATGTATGATGATTTTGAGGAGAATTCTTGACATATCACTATATGACCATATGAAGGCTTAACTATGTTTAAAAAGGAAGGCGGTGAAGTTTGAAACTCTTGTGGGTCTAAGGACCGACCAACTTCGATGATGTAAGGATCCGGTGGGGTTCCAATGTCAATGTCGATAGTGGATTCATTAAGAAGGTTTGATGTGTCTGGAGGTAACATTTTTTGGAGATAGTGGTCTTCTACTCCCATATAGGAGAGGATAGATTAGTCATCATGGCATTGAAGAATGTCAATAGTGGGATAGTCCTCTTTAATCATTTCTAGTAAAACGAGAGGAAGGGTTTCAATACCATGGCTAGTCTAATAGGTCAATGGTCCTAAGGAAATAGTATTGACTAAAATAAATGTCGGTGGGATGGATATGGTGTCGTCTATGTCCATGAGGAAGGTGGTTTTAATTCATTGATGGTTGGGTTTTAGATTTTCATGGAGGATTTGGAAGCAAATTTTTAATAGCCCAATCCATATTTTTCATGTGCTTTAAGGGTGTGTTTGATGATTAAGTCAGAGATGCCCTATTCGTAATGTCTGAATCCAAATCCCTTCCAAGAACAACGATGTAGATAAATTTTTGTAAATACTTGTGTTGGGATGAGAAATTGACTAAGTACCTAGATGAGTGAATACTAACACTCTCAGAAACATGTATGTGTAAGAAGAGTTGGGATGGAGCACATAGAAAAAAATAGGGTTGCGCATGAGACTATGCACATACGAGAAGATTGAGGATTTATCCATTTTTAGGGACATGCAAAAATAGACTTGAAATTTTCATCACGTAAAGGATAAAAGAAGGCTAACTTAGCAAGAAAGTAGTGGTGATTTTAGGAGAAAGAACATGCATGGATTTAGTTATTAATAGGAATACAACGGAATATTATTAAAAAAAGTGTTTTGTAAAGCATGCATGTAAGTACGCATGGCTATTTTGAGCATGCCTATTATTAGGAAGTGCATGGGTGGTG
This sequence comes from Taxus wallichiana var. yunnanensis, assembly GCA_018340775.1. NCBI lineage: Eukaryota > Viridiplantae > Streptophyta > Pinopsida > Cupressales > Taxaceae > Taxus > Taxus wallichiana. Next base: position 935,544,429 of record CM031240.1, on the reverse strand, counting down.
AAGGGAAAGTCCCCACCCCTATATATATCTAATGTAAGTCCTTTTTAGGGACACAGTGATAGTTTTGATGTTCATTGTGTTATGTGTTATAATTATGTTACATGGTTGCGGTTGCACGCATGGCTCTATATTCAAATATTGTATATCACCTTTAGTTATGTAGTTATTTTTATGATTAATGGATAATTTTGGTTGGATTATGATTATTGATGTAACTGAGTATGGATATGATTTATTTCAACTAATATTAGTCATTGTTTAAGATGTTATGTTTCCTTATTACATGTGTTTCCAAGATTATGAGAATTCATTGATTAAATATACTTTATTGATTACTTGTTAAATATTATGGTGGTTATACTTGCTAACATTCTGGTAGACATAACAAAGGAGGGACCTAGTGGCTACGTGAATTTCAGGTAAGCATTTAGTCCTCTTGAATGATGTTCCAAAGTGCACATAGCTTTGGTGTGTAAATAAACGACCACATTTTGGTTACGTTTGAGGGACATACTTTTTCAAACTGTCATGCTAGGATGCTACATACGGATGGTGTATTGATTAATTCTGAGAGCATTGAAATTTGGGTAGAAGATGGACAAGATAAGTTTTCATAGAGGTATAACACTAGACCTGATTTCAATGCACATCATTGGGTGGAAGATAATATTTATCATGAGCTCTATGAAATGTTCTTCAACTTCTTTTCAGTAGAATTGTATGAGTGGTTAGCAGTATACACATCAAAGAAGTGTTGGGGTCCTAGGCCAAAGCTTTGGACATAGGAGGATTACTAGACTCTTTTTGATGTAGATGTGGAGTGGACAAGAGCTATAGATCACTGGTTGGCTGGAGTGTTGCATGATTATACATTGGAGTACATTATTTCTACGTATTTATGTTTAGAAGAGTTGAGTTTAGGTTCTTGAGTGATTCCACGGATCATATTTATACATTATTCTCTTAGAAATCAATATTTTGATCATAGAAATAGATTTATAGAGCCTCCCTATGGATAGCTAAACCATCACCATGCACAAGTGCGGAGCAACGTGGAGAAGGATGGTTCACTTGGTGGTAGAAGGATAGAGAGAGAAAAAAATGGCTCAATTTTAATGAAGTGTAAGAGAGGGACATGACACTTGCATGAGATATTGCAACATCATTGGATTTGAGGGGAATGATGGCTCATGAATGTTTTGAAGCTCTCATGGAAGATGATGAGCCATGGCGTCAAGTCCTCCCAATGTTGGGAAAGTGTAGTAGAGAGTCCCCTTTAGATTTAGATGAGAGTGCGTCAAAGGAAAGAATGAGGACCGCGGGTGTGAATTTGATCCCACCTAGCCACCTAATGCTTGCACATGGTCTTCTAGATCTAGAGGTAGTGATTGAGAAGTAGGCTAATATAGGTAGGAAAGTAGATACAAGTAGATATTTAATTGTGTTGAATTAAGAAATGCTTCATACTAGGAATATACCTATGGCATTGCAACAAGTGCCAGTGTTTGGGAATATCCTTGGAAGATTGTTTCCAGGAGCATCATCAAGAAAGAGTGTTAGTGTGTAGATTGTTGGAAATAATTCAATGGTTGGTGTGACTATGAAGACAATGGGTTTACAATCTAGTACTAAAATTGGGACACAAGAAAGTTTATCAACTCGACCTCGCCTCGGTAGTAGGGGTGTATTAATATCAAGAAGATCGGGTCATCCACCAAATAGAGGAGGAGGTTCTCAAGTTATGGATCTAGTCGATAGGATCCATAACAATCTTAGTAATCAAAACTTAATCATCCTCAACAAACACCACCTCAAGTGTATTTTGATATGTCACTCCACTTACTAGAGTATAGAGGTATTAAGGATGTTGTAGAGAATGTGCATAAGTGTGAGTGATATGTGAAGGGAATCACAAATTTAGATAAGAAGGAAGGCAAATTTTCTACTGCGCTGCAAGGGTGGGTGTATAGTTGGTACAAGAGGTATGACCCACATCAAACTCTGTGGGACTATAATTCTCTCCACACTACATTTTTTGTTGAGTTTCACATTCTTGAGTTTGAACAACAGAGCATCAATGTGCTCAAGGATATTAAGCAAGGTTTGTTTGAGAGTGTGAGGCGGATGACATTTAGTTTAAGACTATATAGTCTAAACTGTCTTATGATTTCCGTCTAGTCAACATGTATATTAGTTTTTTTGGGGATTGTTGACTCCATTACATAAAGCTCTATCTCACAAGACATATGTGGATCTGTGTGAGGCCTTGGAAGCAACTCCGTGCATTGAGGTAGGCGGAGTATTTATATTGGGGTGAGCCCATTTATGGAGGTGCAGATTGCATCTATGGAGAAGAAATTATAGAAGGTTTTTTCCAACTCAACACACGAGATGCATAATGGTATATGTTGCATTGATCCTGAGGTTGAGGAAAACACTAAGGATAGTTGCCCATGCAAGTCAATGTGCACATTGTTACTATATTATGAAATTTTTCATAAGGACCATGATGTTCAAAATCATCCTCTTTTACATTGTGTGATTCAAAATAATGTGTCTATTTATTTTAAGATTTTTCATGCCCATACCCATGACATAGATGATTGCAATCGATTGATCATATCCACAAAGACATTGAAACAAGAGTACGCCATAATAGTGTGGTGAGTGGGTCGAGGGTAGGAAGTACAACATAATGAAGGGCGAATAAAGGGGGAACAACAAGAATGGAGGCTTCCAAGGAGGAAATTGAGGCCAAGGTTATAGTGGTGATAGAGGAAAGTACACTCAAGGAATTTTTACACTTGTGGGTCTCCTGATCATTATCAATGTGATTGTCCTCGAATATAGTTTTCTCATAGTGTGGGAAGAATTACAAGTTAGAAGATTTCTTGGACCCATATGAGCACACAGTAAAAATGAGAACAAGGACAAGGGTGCATGGATGATCAAGGTACAACACATGAATGTTGATCGGTGAATGCCTAATAAAATGCCTCGATCTAGAGTTGTAACCCCTACTCGTGACTACACGTGCGGAAAGCACATGCACATGAACCCTTGAAGGTTAATCCCTCATTTAGAAAGAATATTTGATACATGCTAAGTATCTAGACACGATGCATTATAATGAAGTCTACTAAGATACTATGGGATTAATTAGGGATTTGCAAGGTGAAATACAATGTCAAAAGGAGTAGGCATGTGAGAGAGAATGAGTGAAGAACATCGAGTTTGTATAGAATGATGTGGATGACTTGAAATAGGTGTGTAAAAGGTTGCACCATGAGATTATCATCCCTTTACTAGGTGAATGGATACATGAGAAACTTTTACATGCTGGAGATGGGAATGAGAGGTAGATACTTTACCCAAATATACCACCTCAGAACCATGAATTTGACAAGGAGATCAAAATTGATGCAGTAATTGATGGGTGGTTGGTAAGCAATATCTTAATAGATACAAACACCGAGGTAAATTTTTTTAACTTTGGATGCATGGAATTAGATGGGGAGACCTAAATTACGGATACCTTCAAATGTGTTGCATATGGAAAAAAACTAGGGCTATGCCTATTAGGGTACTGGAGGATGCATCCATTACAATTATGGGAGCCAACTTTACTGGATAATTTGAGGTATTAGATTTTGTTGAAGCAGATAAATTTCTAGCATTACTTGGACAACTCTGGTGCTATGGGAATAGTGTTGATTTGTGATTTAACAAGAGATACGTAAATTTTGAGAAAAATACAAGTGTGTGATCATACCTTTGTATAATAAGAATGTATATCCTTACGTTGAGTGCTTGAGTGAGGAAGAGCTTAAATGAATTTTTGCATAGATGGTGCATGATCTAGAAAATATAGAACCATTGAAGGAAGGTGTACTACAATGGGAAGAGGTGCATTCTGTAAGTGACAATACTAGTATTTCTTGTGATAACTAGGCTCATGACACATATTATATGGTTGGGTGTGAAGTCAAAATAAGAGTTGTAGACACCAAATTTGTGTCTTACGACCCCTTTGTGACCCGCATCTCATCTTGCAATCTAACCTCATCACCTAAACCTTACACAATTATTTGTTAATTACCTTGTAATTGATAAATCCACATCACCTTACCTGCCACCTCATTTTGCCACCTCATCATGACCTAGCCCTAACCCTAAACTAACCTAATTAAGACCTATAACTTGGTCCACATCTACACCCATGACTAAGGACCCCTTTCTCGCACCCAAAACCGACCTTCTAGTCACTTGACCAAGCCCGCAACTGATCTCTCGGGAGAAAAGCAGGGAAGGTGGGCTATTTTACTAAAAATAGCCTACTTTTTCCTCACCGATGCCGGTTCCTACTCGACCGCCGTCGGTTACGTAACCACCATCGGTTCCCTGTAAATGGGCTCCCCGAACCAAAATCAAAGGTGGAAGGATTTTTGAATCAACAGAGATCATTTGGGAGTGATAAAGAGAGTCCAGATCTTCACTTGACCGAGCAGAGACGAGTGGAGAAACCAGAAGAGTTTGCAGCAAAGGAGATCAACTTGCATCTTCGTCAAAAACCAGTAAGTCACATCTTGCATGTCCTCTGTTATAACATTTCTTATGCTTTTTGAATCACAGTCCTCATAAATCCATTCCTGAATCCACTACCCAGCGTGCCATTGCATCTAACTATCATTCATCTACCTCTCATCACCTTATTTCCTAATATCACCTATATACAGCCTTACAAACAACACAACCACCCCACAAAACAACCAACCTTCAGATCTTAGACCATACCGATATCGGTTATCAGTAACCGGTATCGGTTATCCTGACTATAACCAAAAACCAGCCTTTCCCCTACCCAGTTCAACGAAGCAATTTAATTGATATCTTACAGTCTTTTGTGTTAATTCATATTAGCAGGGGAACTGACCACCTTCGAAAGGAAGTTTTATATTTCCTGGGCCCAAGGCAGTTCCCTCATTTATTGTCTAATCAAAATCATGTGGTCTTGTGTTCTTATTTGCAGGTAGTCCTTCCAAGACAAAAAGGAGTTCTTCGCAGTCAACCTGATCTTTCTCTACGGTACGCGCACACCATCTCGACGTTCAACAGGTATTCCTCCTAGCCCTAACCTTATCTGTTTCTAAAAGGAATGAAACATTTCGAGTGAAACATTTTGGCACGCCTGGTGGGAACCATTTTGGGTTTCTTTCTTTCTTGCTTACTTTCATATAGGGAGTATACTTGCTTTTTTTCTTCTTCTAAAGATATTCACAAGGTTTTATATTATTTTAATAAAAGAACTTGCTTTGCTTTTACATCTCGCATTAGTGAAAGTCATCTCTTTTGCTTCATCGAATATCATTTTTGATTTGGGTTTAAAACACGTGCATTTCATTACTACTTATCTTGTTTTCAATTCTAGTAAACATAGATTAAGTAACAATTCGTACATGTGGGGGTGATATCCACGGTATTGACAAGAAATTAATCTTACTTTCACTACACAACACATACCGATTCACTTCACAATTAACACAACAGCTCAAACACCCCCTTTTCTGCGGTATTCCTCCGCCGATTGAGGTAATCTTATAAGCCAAAACAACTTGACATTAACCCTAAGTCTTTTGTTTAGGATTGACATTGTTTCATGTCTAAAGGCATAAGCCCACAATAATTAAATTAACCCTAGGGTTAGTCTCTGGATTTGCGTGTGCATCTTGCTTGTTTTTAGTTCTGTTTTCTTTCTCATACCTCGTCTTTTGTGATCAATAATGTGACAAGTATACTAAACGTTGTTAAAAATCAAATTAGTAGCCTTTTATATGTTGTTAGCCCGGACTTCTTACACCGACGGCATTACTGACGACATTGCCGTCGGCTATAGTATAACCGACATCGGTTATGAGACCGATATCGGTTACTGTCTTTCCCAATTCCTGACAAACCAAAGAACCTACCAATTTCACCAGTTTGAGTTTGTTTCTGTTCCTGACGGATTGAAACCCTACTGTGAACTCTTGTCCATGGTTGTTATCACTCGAAAGCAAGCCTTCGCCATGGTTTCACATGCTTGCTCTTTTTCTTTGCCTGAATCACCCCCTTCACATTCTGTGGGGAATCCTACGGATACCAGCGAGGTTCCTAAAATTCCTATGGGAGATAAGGACTTTGCCAAGTTTCTGGATGCTAATTCTAGCGCTGTACAATACTATTTGTCTCATACCCCTGACCGTACGCCTGATGGTCAGCTCCTTGTTGGTATGCCTATTAGTATAGCTGCTCATTTAGCTCCCACTCCGCCTGATAACACCGCCTTGCTTCCTGCATCTCTAGCCCCGTCTCCCAATCCGACGGCTTCAGAGGTTCATACGACTCAGATTGGCTTTCCGTTGGTTAATCTTGGACCCCACATATCATTACCGCTGACTGCCCCTACCTCATCTCTCTTGCAGACTGCTCCGTTCATGACTTGCTCTCTGCCACCTATCCACACTAGCTTTCCTTCTCAAGCTCCGCCTACCTTTTCTTTCCCATACACGTATCCAAGTAACCTCAACAATTTATATGGGACATCCCTATTCGATTATTCGCCTCAACATATTCATCCTCCATACCTTATCAACACTTAACCCCACCATTGTCAGCATGAGAGGCCCTTGGCCCAATTTGCCTCCGTTTACCACAATCGCACCATCATCTCATCCAACCACGGATTTCATTAAACAAATGATGGAAAAATGCAAAACACGGAGGCTTCGTTTCAGAAGTCGTAGCGCCTTGACATACGAGAAAGTTTGTTGGAAGCCTATTCACCCGTCTGTCCCCCTTCATTCGTATCCTCCTCAATGGGAATTACCAAAATTTACCCATTTTAATAGTAAAGAGGACCCTCAACAACACTTGTGATCATTTAGACATGCTTGTTATTTGATTGCTCATGATGATGCCTTGTTACTCCACACCTTTCCCATGTCCTTATCGGGACCCGCCTTGAGTGGTACGGTTGCTTTAACCCAAGACTCAATCTTCTCTTTTAACCAACTAGCCCAATCTTTCTTGGATCATTTCTCCATTAACATTGCCAAGAAAGTATCTATCACTCGACCTTTATGCCATCCGACAATTTAAAGACGAATCTATCGCAGATTTCGTTGGACGATGGCGAGGCCTTATCAACCAACTTACATATGCCTTGCCTCGGGTTGAACTTATTGAAATTTTTACGTGGGCATGTGCTAAGCACATTTCTCCTACTCTTCAAATTCAAACTTTCCACACATTTGATGAGGCCTTTACCATGGCTTGAAACTAGAAATTCGATCCTTAGAAGAAGAGAAATTGCGGTTCTTGCAACAAAAACCCCAATTTCCAAACTCCGATTCCACCAACAAACCTAACACCACCAATCCTCACCCATCGATCGCTTGAAAATCAAAGGGGGCCATGCACGCGGTGATAGTCAAATCCCAACCACCGTCTAATACCCCGCCAAAAACCACTTATAAGTATAAAGCGAAACCCATCAACTACACTCCTTGGGAGAAACATATGGTGTGATATTCTACCGTGCTATACCTTCCTCCTATTAAACAAAGAAAATGACTTCCGTGAACTGACTTCACCGCGTAAAGGACATAGTCATGAAAACTACAAAATGTTGAAAAACATAGTGCGGAAATGGTTGATGCAGGTGATATAACCCTTGATAATCCTAATGCCCTGCCAACCGAAATTTGAAAATCTTCAACAAACCATTCCCAAATCACTCGTCAACAAAGAACGCAAAACCGGGATATCTTAGCCGAGGAGAGTGTTCATGAAATCCATGCAGTCTTCGACTCCCAGCCAAAAGCCTCTATCGAGAAAATTTTGAATCAAGCCTCTCCACTAACACAAGAGTCTCGAACCTCCTTCACCACCATCAAGCCAAAGCGAAATCATTCCTTTACCCATAAAAGAGTTAATCACTTACTTCTCTTCTCATCAATGAGTCTGCTTACACCACATCCCTACAAGACTGCGAATGGATGTTATCTAATCTATCTATTTCCCAAATGTCCCCTTCTACCGCTCTTGCTGCACAAGAGGAAGGCTCGCCACTCCTTTTGACATCCTTAGACGAGAAATCTCTTGCACCAACATCACCAAATTCTTTAACCATAACAGACCCTCTCAAACATGCCCTCCTACCTATTAGTCCTTCATCGCCTAAATATTTTCAACAACCGGTCGACCTCTTAATATCTATTGATACAGTACCTCATCTACCCCCTGTATCACACCCACAGTGGACTGGAATCACAACCCGTCTTTCTTCCATACCAAATTTACAATTCATGCCTGAAGATTGTCATTCTCCAAAAGATAGACGAGTCCTGTGGGAACGTTTGAGTACCCCCTATTCTACTCAAATGCAGATGACCGATCCAGACACCTCTACCATATACCCTAAGTGTTTACAGAAACTCAAAATGCCTATGTCCTCATTCTCGTCCCCCGTATCTATACCAAGTATCCCATCCACCTCTATTAACCCAACTAAATCTTCCCTACACTTGGGACCTCACCAATACCCAGGTCTCACACACCCGCCTTTAAGCGACTAGATTTATCCAAAATAAAGCCACCCCCACCTAGGAGACAAACTCAACCAATGCCTCTATCACAATCAAAACCATCATCGTCACACCTACCTTCCATATTGGGACCTCATCCTTCCACCTTGCATCAATATATCATACCTCCTGTGTTTTCTTCAAAACGACCTACGCCTTCTGCACCTATACAGAGATCTAAGGGTATATCAACATTGTCACCCCACATATCCTGTCCACCCATCAACCCTAAACGAACTCCATCATCAAAGGATTTATTTTCTGTCACTCCCCTTTCTCCGTGGTTGTTTCCCGCTACCACGTCATCTGTAGCCTCATCATCTAACCAAAATGAATATAGCCTGCGCCAAAGAAACCACGTTTAGTGAAAACCACGTATCAACACCCCTCGGCTAAACCACCACCCATACAAACCAACCACACCCAAACATTACCAAAACCCGCAAAACCAATACCCTCATCCTCCTCCGATTTTGACCCACTCAAAGGATCTTACGCCAAAATCCTTGCTATGTTGGTGGAGAATGCGACCATTTCCCTACCCCCACTTAGACCTTATGACCCGTCTAAACCTCGACCTATAGGTTATGATGAGTCTAAAATCTGCGCCTATCACCGCACACCAGGACATGATGTGGAGAGATGCAAAGCTTTAAAAACCATCCTTCGTCAGTCACCTCTCCCAGATACAAAGGTTAAGAAAGACAACTTACGAAGGGAGAGACCTTTAGCTTCAATTCCCTCTACTATACCATCTATCCCCGCCTCACCAAGATCTATCATTATTACAACCCCACCTCTTGAAGACCATGATTTATCCCAACCATCTTCTTCATCTCCGGTCTACGAGATTAATATGATTAGTGTTGCTACTCGAGCGCAGAAAAACAACGAGAAAGCAAAAGAAAGCACACATGCGTCCTCTCTTTCTCCATCCAGCATCCCGATTGCACCACCACCCAAAGTGGTTATTCGTGGACCCACTTACCCCGTCTCTAATGGAGTTTCCCATCGAGCCATGATCAAACAGCTTCACCAATCACCCGTAAAAATGACACTATATGATCTCATTCAGACTTCTGAATCCCATCGACAAGCTCTTGTTGAAATTCTTCAAGGGATCAAGGTCTTACCTAATGAAACCCTGCCTGTTGCCTCCATTCTAACACCCAATCACGTTGCTTCTCTCACCAAACAACCCACTGCCCCAACCACTTCTGTACAACAACAAGCTGCGGCAGTCAGTTTCTCTGAAGATGAAATTGTTGACTTTGGTACAGAAGATCCTGACCCTGCCCTTTTCATCTCAGCTTACGTCCGGGACATTCGGGTACGTCATGTTATGATTGACGGGGGCGCTAGCCTAAACATCATCTCTTCAAAATCCTTCCAACAAATGAATATCCCTTCTAGCTACATGTGTGCCAATCCCATCATGTTGCGGTCATTCAATGACGCTATTACCTCTACCTTAGGCACCGTGATCCTCAACATTCGGGTAGGACCACGTACTTTACCTGAACTCTTCTATGTCCTTGAAGGAGAGTTCCAATATAACATATTGCTAGGTCACCCTTGGATCCGAGCTATGGGATGCGTTCCCTCAACATTACATAGATGCATAAAATTTGAGTACGAGGGGAAGTCCTACACCGTAAAAGCTGATCCTCCCCCCTTTAAAACCTGCAATATGTTATACCGCCCTAACGATGTGCTTATACCAATCAAGACACCCATACATTCAACCCAACCATCCTCTTCAAATGTACCTCAACCATCCACCTCAACCACACCTACGCCTTCAACTGATGAAACCACCATCACAAAAACCACTTCCCTTCCCGCAGCTAACATCCCAACCGTAGACCCCTTAGTAGATGTTTTTCAACGCCTTACGCTGGGGAGTATCACTATATAATGTCGTTCTTTCCATACCCCACGGGAATATGGACAGTACATGCACATCCTACCTATGACCGTCATGTGGGGAAGTAATCTCTTACGGACCACCCCATTGCTGCACCAACCTAACATATGGGGGTGTTGATGCATCCTCCATTACCCCTAAACCCCCTCTTGGTGTGGTTCCCTTCCAATCTGATTTTCAATACTTGACAAATCGTTGTTTACCCTCACCTTCTTGACTCATTGTGCTTGGAAAGGCTTTTGTTTTGGTTTTTATGAATAAGGCCGACATACACTCATTCCCGTAACTACACGCAAACACAATGATCATAGTGGTCTCAAATTTTCGAACACTTATATCGACGGAACCTCATGTCAGCCTGTCTTCTAGAAGAAGATGACGTTACCCCCTACCGAACCATCATCACCCATTTTTCCTTCGTCACCCCACAGTCGATAGATCCTGAATCTATCCCTCCTAACTTTTTTTTTTTCTTCATAAATGCTATCTTCCTAGGTCCTCTCATTTATCAACGTGATAATGAGGACCCTCTTCTATTCCCCTTCTATATCCGGAGATGATTGAAGAGGACTCACCTTCAATTAACGTTGTTGAGTGCCAGGATGATGACTCCATCCTCACTTACCTTGGCGCGGATGACTCTTATATTCAACGCACCTTACCATCTGAAACCCAAACCATGCTGAATGAATCTACTATAGAAATCAACATCCACACGGAGGAGGATCCTCACATTGTAAAGATCGAGACAATCCCTTAACGCATCAGAACAAGTCTCCTTTACTACCTTTCTCCGTGCTCGCAACCAAGCTTTCGCTTGGTCCTACGCTGACATGCCAGGAATTGATCCTACCATTGCCGTCCATAACATCACTCTAAACCCTGATTCCAAGCCAATTAAACAGAAATTGAGAAAAATGCATCCACGCATTGCTCTCTTGGTCAAAGAGGAGCTTCAACGACTCCTTTCTGTTTCTTTCATTCTGCCTATTGACTATCCTCAATGGATTTCTAACATCGTACCTGTCACTAAAGCGACGGGGGGACTTCGGATATGCACGGATTTCTGGGATCTTAACCTCGCTTGCCCTAAGGATGACTTCCCCTACCTAGTATTGACCAACTTGTTGATCTCACTTTGCAGAGCCATGAGATGCTCTCTCTCATGGATGGCTTTTCGAGATATAACCAAATTTTGGTTGCCCCTGCCGATCAACACAAAACGCCTTCATAACTCCTTGGGAACCTTCATTATCGTGTAATGCCATTTGGCCTTAAGAATGCTTTGGTGCAACCTATCGGCGGTTATGACCTATATTTTTCATGACATTATGCACACTATCCTTGAAGATTACGTCGATGATCTTCTTGGCAAATCTAAACATCGCAGTGAACATCTTGATGTTTTAACCATTATTTTTGATCTTTGTTACAATATTCTATCCATCTCGAACCAAAGAAATGTGTCTTTGGTGTCCTTTCGGAAAACTTCTTGGCTTTATCATCTCTTTGCGTGGCATTGAGGTCGACCCATCTAAAGTCAAGGCTATCTTAGAAATGCCCCCACTTACCAATCTCAAACAATTGCGTAGTTTACAAGGTAAGCTCCAATCTATCCCACGTTTCATCTCCCAACTCTCGGATCGATGTCAACCTTTCCATCACCTTCTTAAAAAGGACATTGATTTTCAATGGAGCGAAGAGTGCCACCAAGCCTTTAAGGCTCTCAAAACTTATCTCTTGTAGCCACCCGTGCTTATCCCACCTCGGGACTACCACCCTTTCTACCTTTACCTTTCCGCCACTGACCACGCTGTAGGTGCCATGCTTGCACATCGTGACTCTGAGAATCGAGAACAAGCCGTTTATTATATAAGTTGTACTTTGGTGGACTATGAGACTAGGTATACACATGTAGAAAAGTTATGCCTAGCCCTATCATTCGTGGCTACCAAACTCCGACACTACCTTCTGAATCACAAAACTTTCGTCATCACCAACACGGACCCCATCCATTACATGTATGCCAAACCTCATCTAAACCAACGCATCGCCCGATGGCTCATGCTCCTCGCCGACCTCGACCTTGAGTTCGTCCACCAGAAATCAATCAAAGGACAAACCATAGCAGACCAACTTGCGGAAGCCCCTTTACCTGGGGAACAATTTACCAATTTTACATTCCCAGACGAACTCATCGCTACTCTTTCCCTCGAGGAGGAGTCGTATCCAATGACCCTCTTCTTTGATGGATCCAAATGCCAGCGCGGTGGAGGAGCCGGCGTTGTTCTCATTCCTCCCGACGCCGAGCCTATGCCTCTTTCATTCTGACTTGATTTCCCTTGCACTAATAATACAGTGAATACGAAGCCCTTGTTGCGGGTCTCCGGTGTGGCGCCGCACTTAGGTATCAAATCTATCAATATTTTTGGCGACTCTCAATTGGTAGTCAATCAAGTTATGGGCATCTACCAATGTAAAAATGAGGAACTTCAAAGTACAAACACTACGTGGATTCACTTCTAGCCTTATTTACTCACTATTCTATCCAAACCATTCCCGCTCCACTAACAAATTTGCGGATACTATGGCTTTCTTAGCCTCACAAATTCCACTTCATCAATGACTCAATTATTCATCTTGGTCCAACAAATTTTTGCCCCATCCTACTCAACCACCTGTAGTTTGTATGATAAATCTGTGTGTCTTAACTCACACAATACTTGGTATCACCAATTCCATGACTACCTTACAACCTCTGTTCTCCCTTCCGACCTTACTAGTACTAGTAAACGCGCTTTTCTTAACCGCATTTCTCGTTATGTAGTTATGGGGGACTCCTTCATAAACGTGGCTTTGATGGCATCCTCCTTCGATGTCTCACCGGCGCGAGGTCACCCATACCATCCAACGAGTCCATGACGGTATCTGTGGTGGACATTTTAGTGGCCTTGCTGTGGCCAAACGAATCCTTCGCCTTGGTTATTATTGGCCCACTCTCAATAATGATTGCTACGAATATGTTAAGCATTGTGTTATGTGTCAACAACACGCCAACCTTCAACATACTCCTAGCCACCCCCTACAGGTCGCCCGAGATCTTTGGCCTTTCTCACAATGGGGTTTAGACCTTATTGGTGAGATTCACCCGTCCTCTTCGCAACGTCACCGATGGATTATCACAGCAACCGAATATTACACAAAATGGGTGGAGGCTATTCCACTCATTTCAACCAAAAAAGAAAAAATTGTAGAGTTCATTAACCACCACATTATCTGTCGTTTTGGTGTTCCTCATCGCCTGATAACAGATAATGGAAAATCTTTCAAAAATAAGTTATTGCAAGACCTTTGTGACAACTTTGGTATTAAACTTAGCTTCTCATCACCCTACTATCCACAAGAAAATGGACAAGCCGAATCCTCTAATAAAACCCTAACCAAAATCCTCATGAAAGTTGTCAATGAGTCTGGAAGAAATTGGCACGATCACATCCCCTTTGCCCTTTGGGCTTATCGTACTAGCATTCATACCTCTACTAATGCTACACCTTTTTCTTTGGTATATGGTACCGAGGCTGTCTTGCCTCTCGAAATACAAATACCCTCCCTCAGAATATCTCTTCAGGATATTCTCACCAATGATGATTTCCGCCAAGAGCGGTTAGCCCAATTAGAGCTTCTTGACGAACGTCGTCTTACAGCTCTCGATCACCTTCAAATCTACCAAAAACGTATCAAGCGTGCTTATGATAAGTGACTTCATGAGCGTACCTTTAAGGTTGGTGATCTTGTCCTCAAAGAGAATCAACATGTAACCAAACTAGAAAAGAGCAAACGTGGAAAATTTGCTCCTAATTGGATCGGGCCTTATATAATCACTCACACTTATGGATCAGGCACTTATCGTTTAGCTTCGCTTAATGGTAAACCTGAGCCTGAACCCCTTAATGCCTTGCATCTTCGACCATTCTATTGTTGAATTTAGTGTTATATCACTTCTTATCTACCTACTGCTCGTCCCTTGAGCTCATTTACCGCTACATACACTTTGTTTCCTACATCTCCAAATAAAATCAAGCTCACTTCTCACCTCCCCTCAACGATGCCTTCCCCTTTTTAGTCTAGTCCATGACTTCAAAGTCTTAAAATAACACCTTCTTATGGGATTTTCTTGAGTCAAACTTCCTACCAAACTAGATGCTTCACGCCAAAAGAACATCTAGCTATCTAAATTATATATAGACTGCTCCCTCGAAGGACAGCTATACACTAAATTATTGCTGCTATTATATATAGACTGCTCCCCCGAAGGACAGCTATGCACTAAAATCATATCTGCTACTATAAATAGACTGCTCCCTCGAAGGACAGCTATACACAGTCAGCCTTTATCAGAAGCTTCTCACATGGATCAGCTTTGTGAAGACCTCAAGAATAGCACAATCAATATCCCTTGTAGACTTCCCGCATCGATCAGTCTATATTCAGTAAAATAAAAGCCTCATTCAAAAGAACTTTTTGGGTCATGGACTTGTCTATTTAGGGTAGGTTCTCTTTCGTTAGAACACTCACTTTGTAATAAGTTCTCTCGTACCTCAACTATACCATTCACCTCACCTCACCATTTGTTTCAACTCAAGGGACGTGACGTACACCTGATATGTTGTGATCATACAACTCTTTTCACCTATTGACTTCTCGTCTATGCACCGGTACCTAGGGCTTCAAGTTCATTCTATGTTGTGTGGTTTGTTTTGCTCTGTTCACCTGCGGAGCACTCTTTCCTCTTTGCCTTGCATCTAGGATTGTGTGTTGATCTTAATCAGGACATGATTCCCTACCACTTGGGTAGGCTAACTTTCGCTTCCCTTATACCTTTTACAACATCACCAATTCATTACCAACACCATCAACCTTACCTTACCAATATTACTATCAATACTTTTACCAACCAACCAATCACCTAACCATACCTAAATTGCCTGAATTCACCTCTCCCTGGTCCTAAGGGAGAACTACATCGGTCTGAGGCCCCTCCTTGCTTTGTGCAATGGGCTATGTAGGCAGCACTTCGGAGACATGGGGTCTCCCAAGGTTAGCTCGACCATCCCCTTACCATAACCTATCATGTGTGGTAAATATAAATATTTTTGTGTATTTCTATTTAATCACATTCCTCTTTTATCCTTTTTTTCAAAACACCAACAGTCAAAACGACAACATTCTTATTATTATCATAACTCAAATCAACATACATATTTAGTTTTATTTAGATGTTAAACAAATACATCTTCTCTATCATCGACACGCAGGTCGGCATCCTTATTTATTCTTATACCTCGATAACATTTACTTAGACCCTCACGACTCATCCCGACCCAGGAGATGATCGTGATCGTCGACGCCTCTCGTCCAGAGCCTCACCCTACCCATTTGGCCCGACCCAAGGCCGCAACCCTAACCATTTGGCCCGACCCAAGGCCTCACCCTACCCATTTGGCCCGACCCAAGGCCGCAACCCTAACCATTTGGCCCGACCCAAGGCCTCACCCTACCCATCCGGCCCGACCCAAGGCCTCACCCTACCCATCCGGCCCGACCCAAGGCCTCACTCTACCCTTCCGGCCCGACCCAAGGCCGCAACCCAACAACTTGGCCCGACCCACGGCCGTACCACTTCAATACCCTACCCAACATCACCAACATACACTCTTATCCACCCATCCTGTCATTTTTTTGTTTAATCGAGCTCACCTGTTCGTGTTTTAGCATGATTAGGGTCCTTGACTTGATCCGTCGACCAACTTTGCCCAGACTTAGACCGTGACGTTTATCTCAACCAAACCAACCATTTGGTACTGCCGAACATGCCTAAACGTTCTGTACCTTACCTGTTATATACCCTGGAGCTACTTCCTATGTCTTGGATACCGGGATTATATCACCCTTGTTTGGATAAACTATCGACCTTTTCCTATGCATTGCTTTGGTTTGCTCATCAAATCATGTACCTAGTCGTCGTATTTATTGCATTTCAACATGCGTCTACTTCCTTGGACCTACCCCACCACCTTACCATCCCCTCTACACCATTTACCCTTTATCAACCCTATCCCTGATTTCCGTTCACTCAATCTATGATAGATTTGAGGGGGATTACCTATACCCTTAACAGGAAACCACTTCATATTATTATTCGTGCTGACTTTACAAAACAAGCTACATGACAATAAGGGGCTAATGTAGACACCAAATTTGTGTCTTATGACCCCTTTGTGACTTGCATCTCATCTTGCAATCTAACCTCATCACCTAAACCTTACACAATTATTTGTTAATTACCTTGTAGAATCGATAAATCCACATCACCTTACCTGCCACCTCATTTTGCCACCTCATCATGACCTAGCCCTAACCCTAAACTAACCTAATTAAGACCTATAACTTGGTCCACATCTACACCCATGACTAAGGACCCATTTCTACGCACCCAAAACCGACCTTCTAGTCACTTGACCAAGCCCGCAACTAATCTCTCGGGAGAAAAGCGGGAAGGTGGGCTATTTTACTAAAAATAGCCTACTTTTTCCTCACCGATGCCGGTTCTACTCGACCTCCATCGGTTACATGTAACCGCCATCGGTTCCTCATAAATGGGCTCCCAAACCAAAATCAAAGGTGGAAGGATTTTAGAATCAACAGAGATCATTTGGGAGCGATAAAGAGAGTCCGGATCTTCACTTGACCAGAGCGAGACGAGTGGAGAAACCGGAAGAGTTTGCAGCAAAAGGAGATCAATTGCATCTTCGTCAAAACTAGTAAGTCACATCTTGCATGTCCTCTGTTATAACATTTCTTATGCCTTTTGAATCACAGTCCTCATAAATCCATTTCTGAATCCACTACCCAGCAATGCCATTACATCTAACTATCATTCATCTACCTCTCATCACCTTATTTCCTAATATCACCTATATACTGACCTTACAAACAACACAACCACCCCACAAAACAACCAACCTTCAGATCTTAGACCATACCGATATCGCTTATCATTAACCGATTATCGGTTATCCCGACTATAACCAAAAACCAGCCTTTCCCCTACCCGGTTCAACGAAGCAATTTAATTGATATCTTACGGTCTTTTGTGTTAATTCATATTAGCAGGGGAACCACCCTTCGAAAGGAAGTTTTATATTTCCAGGCCCAAGAGCGATTCCTCATTTATTGTCTAATCAAAATCATGTGGTCTTGCGTTCTTATTTGCAGGTAGTCCTTCCAAGACAAAAGGAGTTCTTCGCGATCAACCCGATCTTTCTCTACGGTACACGCACACCATCTCGACGTTCAATGTGTATTCCTCCTAGCCCTAACCTTATCTCAAGCTTTTCTAAAAGGAATGAAACATTTCGAGTGAAACAAGAGTAACTAATATGATCATGTCATGCATGGCTAGGCGAGATAGGGTCGATAAAGGTACAAAGGTATACTTGGCAACGTAAATCTAAATACATTTGTGTGTGCCATGGAGGAGGCTCATTGGAAGAATGAGGGGGATAGAAGAAACATGCTAGTAAATACCTTGTGTGAGATAGTAACGCTTGCTGGTGGGATACACATAGAGATATTATTTTTGAATGGAGAGAAACGAGAATCACCTTTTCCACTAGATTTACTTAGAGCAATGTGTTGGTGCTCAAATTAGTCTTGCCTGTTTTTGTCATTAAAATTCTTCGGTTTGTGGGCTCTGCTTTTTTTCTATCTCCCCATATTGATGCATGAAAAATATGTCCTCTATTTGGTTTCCATGATCAGTCCCTTCCTTGGTCGAGGATCACTTAAAATTAAAAAAAAAAAAAAAAGAAATTGTTGCTCTGTCCATATGAAAGAATCTATAACATGGGCATAAAACTTAGGTTTTTCCTTTCCTTTCATTTTCTACAGTCACGCTTTGTTGTCCCTATCATTTGTGTCCAAAATATCTATGGAAACGTGATTGGATGTGGTTTGGAGGATCAAATTTTCAGCCTTATATCATTTCTAAACTCTATGTCTGTGAAGAAAGATTCATTTTCGAGCTCAAATGGTGATTTTCCTGCACTTTATGGTTTAACGGGTTTATTTTTCCTGGTCAAATTCATATCTCAACATTAGAGGGAATGTGGCCCTTTCTAGTTGGATGTGGCTTGGTGGGGCACTTTAAAACTCTAAGGTTTGCTTCAACTCAAAAAATTTCCACATGGAGGGTCAAGCGCTCATTTGAAAATTAACCTTTTGGTTTGGTCTTGGAGTTGTGCTAGGGGACACATGGAGATTTCCATTTCCTTGCCCAGATGTAGACAAATTTTTCATGCAACCGGTATAGTTTTGTGGACCATGGAAATGTGGAGGGTTAGCACTCATTTGAGGATCCGTCTCGGGTCCCACCTTAATAATTACGATAGGGAAACATGTGGAGGCTTATGCTTTGGCTCCACTCTATACTTAAAATTTTCAAAGTAATTTTGAAAGGCATAGGACATGTGGAGTGACCACTCATATTTGGGGACTGGCCCCTAATTTTTATTTTAAAGGAGTGCTAGGAGGAAACTTGGAGGCTTCCGCTCACTTCACTTTTCTTGTACTTTTCAACAACTAAAGAAAATGTCTCGTACCCTAGACACATGGTGCCTTCTGTTGATCCTTTAAATTTTTAAAACAACTCTATCGGAATGATACACATGGTGAGCCCACGCTTGTTTTGGGTCTCTTCTTTTGAGGACCATCTCAAAATGTGCCATTGAGACATGTGGAGGCTTTCGCTAGTTCATTTTTACACTGAGACTTTTCAAAGGCCAAAAAAATATTTTCTTGAGCCTATTTTACATGGAAGGCACGCACTTGTTTGGAGACTTGCCTCTGTCCCTCACCTTTGCGGTTGCACCAAGGAAACATGTGGATGGCTCTGATATAAAGTAGAAAAGGGGAAGAATCAATAGTTGCTATGTATTACGTTTGTTTTTCTGCCATTTTTTCTCTAAGACTCCTAGAGACGTGAATACGCACTATTTTTCATCGTTCTTTGATGAAATTCCTTGTCGTCTCTGTCTGTAAAGTGCCATTTGATGGATTTGGAACTTAATTTTTGAGTCCAAGGATTGTTAAGGTTGATATTTTGAAGTTGGAATTTCTCAGGAACTTGTAAAAATGGGAATTACCAAAGGAGATGGATGTGGGATAGAGTTGTAAAGGAAAAAAAGGGAAAAGGATGAAATGATGAAAGTTACAGTGCAAAATATGAAAAATGTTTTGCCTCAAGAGTAAAAAGGATTACTTGCTGATTCAAGTTGTGCAAAGCCTCTAAAAATGTTTAAAAGGGGATTTATCACATGACGAATCATAATGATTAGAAGGACTCCCAAAAATTTGTGGCATGGCATCCTAGTCATTAGTCGAGGGCCCAAAAATGTGATCGGTTCACAATTGGTCCACTTGCAGATTTTGGATGTGAATTTGTGAAATGTCACTTTACGAGGAAAATTTGTAACAAGCAAAGGTCCCTCAAATATTCTTCACTTTTGGGGAAAATTGAGTGAGTGAAATGTATACGTGTAATGAGAATACTCTTGTAATTGGTCAGGGATTAAATTCTTAAGAGAAAATTTGAGAAAGTTGTCTTCTTGAGAGACTAATCTAAGATACCTAGTTAATTATTTCTGTGTTAGATTTTCTATCATGTCAATTTGGTTGTAGATGTATAGCCATTGATGAGCACTGAGATTGTTCTAGAAGCTTTCCCCTACTAATGAATCTAAGCAATTTTGAAATTAATTTGTGTTCAATCTCTAGCAATTTGTGTCTGCTTTGTTTTTGAATGTTTGCAAATAGTTTCTATCATTCCTATTGCAATCTTACATTGAAATCTTTGTGAAATCACACAGGATCTCATCCCTTTGAAAATTTGGTGGAATTTACAATTTCATCTCAAGAAGAGCCTTCAACCTTTGATGAGATAAACAAATTTAAAACCACTCCACTGCCATTTGTTGATAAATATTGTCTGTAAGTCTTCAGGTGTACCTTAGGCATGATTGATCAGAGATTTTGGTGTTTAATTGAGTCTTCTAACTCGAGCCTTCATGCTAGATTCTCAAATACTGTGTAAAAACATGCTGATCTGAGCCTCCATTGAAGCACACCTTCTAGTTGAAGGAATGTCTTAACTATTCTAAAGCTTTCTATTGTTGATTTTTCCATTGTTGTGAAGTTTCTCAAAGATTAGGTATAATCAATTTTATCTACTTCATCTCCCACAAAATCATTCAAAAACCATGAATCCATCCAAAACTACCCTTATTTTCCTTGTATATCAACAAAGGAACAAAATCTACTTACTAAAATATGCAGAACAATCAGGATTTCTTAATGTCTTCAGTAACCTTAGCCTTGTGTTGAAAGTATCTCCATATTTTATAAGTGATAACTCTTAAGAATTAAATTATGGAGTATTTACTATATTTTCCCAAGGTTTTCTTCATAATTTTTTTCCAAAAGAAGGATATCCCCATCTCTTTCATCAAACAGAGGTTACACTAAGGGTCCTCTCACCCTAGTTGAAGAGGTACAACCTAAAGTAGTGAAGACAGTCAAATTCTCTTGAAGGTGCAATTCATCTCTCCACAAATCTAACTGACAAAGGGCCATTTAGATCTCATCCCTAGCTATAAAATGACACACACAATGATCTATCTATCTCGTAAGCTCCATGTCCAATCTATGTTGTTGCTTGGCTTAAAAGGAGAAAAATTTGAATACTAACACTGTGGTGGCATTGTTGGGGATTGTTTTGCATTCTTTGGGGACTGATTTATGTCAGCCGAGGAAGATTTGTTGATTTTTTCTAGTTCATATCCATTTGGCCCATCAACAACACTCATGGTGCCTTTGTCGTGGACTTATTTCCATTCTTAGGACCTGATTTGTGTTGTCGAGGAAGATTTGTTGATTTGTTTCCAGTTCATATCCATTTGGCCCATCAACAACACTCGTGGCACCATTACCGGGAATATTTGAAGTATTTAAACAAAGGTGTACATGTATAGACCCTAGTAATGCTTTTTATAGATTTTAAAGTGCAAATACATTATTGAAACATCATTATCTATTTAGATATCTGTAATAATTGTTCAAATTTGTGAGTTCTGAGTGTAATATTTCTAGTTTATATAGTTATTGCACTAAATTTGGTATCATCATTGATAAATTTGGGTAAAAGAAGAGTAGATCTTCTAAGATTTCCATGAATTTGGTATTGACATACATTTGATAGGTCTTTCATAGTGCATTTTCACAAACTAAGGTGAAAATCCTTAGTGGTGACTCCATGATGTTTAAATTCTTTATAAATGCCACTGTCTTAACATATATCAAGTAAGATTTTTCACCGATATCTACAAAGCTTTGAAGGAAGAAGATTTATCTTCACCAGGACCCTAGTAGAAGGTTGTTTCAAGACTTGGGAAAGTCTAATTCGAAGGAAGAAGAATTTGGAAGGTTTTTGGAGACCAAGCATCAAGAAAAGAGATTTCTATTGGTGAAAATGATCAGCTTGTGATTGAAGATTACAATAATTCCTCAAGTGCTTCAATCAAGTAGTCTCTTTTTTGAATTGAATTCTCCATCTAGAGAGGGTCCTTATTTTGTATTTGAAAGATTTTTTCATCTCATTCTATCCTTCAATTTTCCAAATCTAATAGATTTTTCCAAGAAACGGAGCCTTTAGAGGGAAGTCATTCTAAAAATTATATCCTGTACCACACACAGACCCCTCACTCCTCATCATTTTTTTCTCCCGTAAGATCACTTCCTCATAATAATATGTCCAAGCCTCCATTTGTTATTAATACTTTTGGTCCCATGAGTTTTAGAGGTATGGCTAGCTATCCAAAAGTTGTGCCATAAGATGTAAGAAATAGATTGCCTAAGTTTTAGGGAAATAATGCAATCACTGGTGATCAACATTTGATGCTCTTTATCAATATGATGGAGGACTTCGAAATAGAGTTTAAGGATGTATACATTAAATTATTTGTCCATACTCTAGAAGAAGATGTAAGGGACTAGTATAAATCTCGTCGATAATTCCATTGACTCTGATAGAGATGAAAAATGCTTTTAGAATGTAGTATGGTGATAAAACAGACCCTAGGTTTCTTTTATCAGAGTTTAAAAATATAAAAATAATCCTAATGAATCGTGTATGATTTCAATATAAGATTTAACGAAACATTGAGAAGACTTCTTGTTAATGAGGCCATGTGATGAATCATGTATGATAAAGTATTTAGATTCATTTGATTAGAAAGATGTTTACTATTTGAGGGATGAGAACCTTAGAACTTTGAGGCGAGGCATTTACCATGGATATGCAAATTGAGAACAACATTAAAGCAAGCTGGAAAACCTTCTAAGAGGGAGCGTGTTAAACTGATTAACCTTGAGAAGCCTCAATCAAGTAAGGATTTGGATCTTGAGGAAGTTGTAAATACCTTGGTCGGGCTATCAAAGAAATCTCTTGCAAGATATCCGGGGCGAGAAAAGGAATTAGACAAGGTTCTTAGGGTCAACATAGGCAACAAGGATAAAACATATTTACATATCATCCTAGAAATGATTAGAGATCTGATGAAAGAGGTAAAGGACCCATTAAATCTAGACAACCCCAAGTAGGAGAATAGAGTAGTGTCTCGATCCTTTAAATTCCAAATTTTTGTTGTTAAAGAGAAAATCAAATGGATTGTCGTGAAAATTCTTCTTACCCCACCCGCCATGTGAAATAGATCGGCAAGTTGAATATGATGATGATGATGATAACACTAATGATGATGCATGTATGGTGGACTTCTCTACAAGCTCACAAAGCAAGGAGAAACTTCAATCGAGGTAATAAGTGCAAGAAATGATGCAATTCTTTGGGACCGTATTCACCGGGTAGGTCTCTTCTTTCTCCCTCTCATGCTTTAGAAATAGATATGGTACAAGCATTTGAACTTCCTAATAATGATTTTGAGTACCTAAGATCTCTAATGATTAAGAAGTATGATGGATGAATCCCATCGAAGAGGATAGACAACTATTAATGAATGTTGTTCTTGCCCAAGAAAAGGAGTATAACATAAGAAGTAAAGTTATCAAAGGGGCAAGGCCTCAAGCTAAACCAAAGACCCTAGTTCTTACCAATGTCCCAAAATAGGTTCCAAAGAAAGATGCATATGAAAAGGCCTTGTTGTCTCAAGTAGAATTAGTGTTCCCACCCATGCCCAAAATTTGAAAAATATTGTGCCATATGATGAGTTTGTCAATATTTATCCAAGTGTTGCTTTACCCAAAACATTTCCTATGACATTGCCCAAGTCTTGAGTTAGATCAATATTTCCTTCCTAATTGTTGAATGTTTAGGATTCTTGAGCACAAGAAAATGGATTTTGAGCATTTGGGATTGGAGGAAGATAGGAATGCCCAAGAAAGAAATATAAATAATGTAACCACTCCTTCTCCAACCATTGCAGACCTAGAAAAACCACCATCATTGGAGGAGATTGAACCACCTGAAGTTTACTTGGGAACATCTTTGGTTGATTCTCAATTAAATGTTGATCCATTTTGTACAACTTTGATTATTAAAGATAGATCATGCACAATTGTATGTTTGATTCTAGAACATGCTGAAATGTTATGCCTCTAGAAGTCATGAATGAATTGAACATTAAAGTGATAAAATCTTATGGTAAGTGTACTACAATGGATTCTAGAGAGGTGTCTATTGTAGGATGTGTAAAAGGTTTGGTGGTACAACTTGTAGCTTATCCGGGTAAGAACTTGAAACTTGATGTTGTTATTGTTAATTTCCCTACCAAATGGGGCATGTTGTTATCAAGAAAGTGGGATGCAAGTGTTGGTGGAAGTGTTCAAATGGATATGTCTTTTTCCACCATTCCAATTGAAGGCAACCTTGTAAATTTGTATGTAGAGAAAAATATGTTGCGCCTCATTAAAGATCCCAATAATGCTTCTTATGAGGTGTTGTATGTTGATGTAGATGTTAATAAATTTGTGGGCTTTGCTAATGGAAAAGAGCATAAGTTTGATCAATGTAAATTTCTTGAACAGATAGGTTTACCTTGGACCTTTTATTCGATGGAGCTTGTTCCAAGTTTGGAAATGGTGTTGGCATTGTTTTGATTTCTCCAAGCCAAGAAGAGATTGTATTTTCTTTCAAACTTAACTTTGGATGCACTAAAAACATTTCTTAATATGAAGCATTGTTATTAGGCTTGAGAATTGCATGGAAATATGGTATAAAGTATATCATTGTCAAATGGGATTCAAAATTGATTGTCAAGAAAATTAGAAAATTGTATGCTACTAAAAATTAGAGAATTAAACATTACAAGCATGCAGTCTGGGATTTGATTGAAATGTTTGACTCTTTTAATATTGTGCACCATGATAGAAAGTTTAATAATGTTGTAGACAAGTTAGCAGTGTTAGGATCCATATTTAGGAAATGTACAGTGTCTCCATTTTGTGAGTATGATGTTGAAATACAAACAAGGCCATTTGTCCCTAATAACATTAAAAATTGGCAAGTGTTTGATGATGATGCCTAGGTGAAACAATTTCTAGAGAACCAAGGCAAGTTTTCTGACCAAAATATAGATTGGGAACCAATTGTGTGTGTTGCTGAAGGAAAGGAAACTTTATTTGGCAAATACATCATCCAACTAAAGACAAACATGATTCCCAGAGGTTTGGTGGCACTGGAATCAAACTTTGATAATTTTTATTGCATTATTAAAAGAAGTATGTTGTTTTCAAGAGATGTGGAAGAAAATGACACTGGCATAAAGGAAAAACCATACAAAATCTGGTTAGGAAGAAATTTGAGCAAGGAAGAGAAATAGTCCTATGTTCAATTACTGAAGAAATATCAAGACTTCCTAGCTTGGTCTTACTCGAGTTAAAGGAATACATGGAAGATTTTTTTAAACGTGAAATTCCTCTTGAATCTAATGCCAAGACTTTTAGGAAAAAATAGAGGCCCATCAATCTGCTCCTTTCTTTGAAAATGCAAGAAGAACTGAAGAATTTGAGGGATGAAGGGATCATTCACCCACAAGATACTCATCTTGGGATGCAAACCTAGTGCTGTAAAAAAAAGAATGGTGATATAAGGTTATGCATAGACTTCGGGAACTTGAATAAAGCATGATTAAAAGATAATTACCCTCTTCCAAACAAGGAAAATATGCTATAATTGGTAATCGGCTTTGAATTTTTTTCCACTTTGGATGGTTTCTCTGGATATAATCAATTTGTTGTGAAGGAGTTAGAAAGAATAAAGACTACCTTTACCACTCCTTGGGAACTTATGTCTATGTCAAGATGCCTTTTGGCTTAACGAATGTTGGAGAAACTTTCCAAAGAGAAATGGATGTAGAATTTGTTGGTTACATCAGTGACTTCATTGTTGTTTATCAAGATGATGTAACTGTGTTTTCAAGAAAAAGAAATGATCACTTGCAACACTTGGAGAGAATTTTGTTAAGGTGTAGAGAGTATGGAATATCATTGAATCCCAAGAAGTGCCATTTTGGAGTGCAAAAGGCAATCTTCTTGGTCATATTGTATAAAAAGAAGGGGTCATGATTGATCCTAAGAATGGAAGCCATTAACAAGGTTCCAATTCCAAGAATTTAGAAAGGATTTCAATCCTTCTTTCGACAAATAAAATTTATCAAAAGATTTTTGTCTAACATTGCTTTGAGTGACCATCCCCATTACTAGCATGCTGAAAAAGGACCAAGTTATCAAATGGAAATAAAATTCCATTCAAGCTTTCAATGGGATCAAGGAAGCACTAAAGCATGCCCCTTTTTTAGAAGCTCCAAATTACAAAAATCCTTTTCAATTGTTTTATTTTTCTTTAGAAAACACAATTACATCTGTTTTATTGAAGAAGGATGATGAAGGGGCTGAGAAACCAATTACCTTTTTTAATAAGGCATTGCAAGGAGCTGATTTGAAGTAAACCATCATGGAGAAGCAAGCATTTTCCTTGGTGAAAGCAACAAAGGTTTTCAGACCCTACATATTGAGCTCTAAAGTTTTTACTTACGTTCCCCACACCATGGTGAAAGACATATTATCGAGAGATGGAGGTCTCAAGCAAAATATGTAGATGGGTTAACAAGTTGCAAGAGTATGACATGGATATACAAACCACGAAATTGGTACGAGGTTTTGGCCTAGCTAATCTTATGGCTGAAAGAAACTTGCAAACTATTGAGGTGAATGAAGTAGAATAAGAAAGGGTGGATGTCCTTGAAATGTTGGTAAGCTCTAAATGGTACAAAGATATAATCTTTTATCTCAAACATCTATGCTTCCTAAAATTTTTAGTAAAAATCAGAAAAGACCTCTTAAGTTATCCTCTAAAAAATATGTCATTACTTTGATTTTGGGTTAGATTGGAAGAACCCAAAGGGCGTCTTTGTTAAGATGCATTACTGAGGATGAATCCCCAAAGGTAATTTCTGATCTCGATGGAGGATTTTGTGGGGGAAATTTTGTAGGAAGAGTTACAACACATAAAATCTTGAGGGCTGGTTATGGGTGGCCAACTCTCTTTAAGGATAAAACTCTATTGGTTAGGAAATGTGAAAGTTGCTAGCATTTTTCTGGAAGAATGAAAGCTTCAGGCTCCCTTCCTTTGCATCGTGTGTCGATTGAAGACCCATTTAAGCAATGGGAATGGATTTCATTGGCAAAATTTTTTTATCCTTCCAAAGTGTTGTTCATTAATGGATTCTTGCACCATTGCTTATTTCACTAAGTGGTTTGAAGAAATCCCCACCAAGAAGGCAACACACCAAGTTATCATGGACTTGATGTTGAATCAAATCATATCTGATTTGGAGTGCCGATTAAGATTGTTTCGATAATGCCATGAATTTTAGAGCCAAACCTTTGGTGGCATGTGCAAAGAGTATGGAATCAATCGACATATGCTTCTAACTACAATCCCTAAGAAAATGGACAAGTGAGTCCAACAATAAAAACTTACTAAAGATCATTAGAAGAACCTTGGATATGAACAAAAAAAAGTGGGGTGAGCAAGCTGAAGTTTGTTGTTTGGGCTGTGAATCAACATCGAAAAGAGCTACTTGGTAAAAGCCCATTTGAGTTGGTATATGGAACTCAATCTTATCCCCCTTCATTTTTAATTGTCTTCATTACGCTTTCTTCACCAAATTGAAGATCAAGAAGTTATTCCATATGATTCTCGAATCAATCATATTATTGATTTAGATGAAGAAAGAAGGGCATCCCATCAGTAGACATGTGAAGTTCAAAGAAAATTTAAGAAGTTATTTGACAAGAAAGTGACTCCCATAGCTTTCGACATTGGGGATCTTGTGCTTTTATGGGATAGCGAGGCATGAATATAAGGAAAGCATGGTAAATTTGATGCATTTTTGATGGGCCCTTATTTAATTGACATTTGAATTGTTAAAAATACCTTCTTCCTAAAATACTTAGATGGTGAATTTCCTAAATTGCCTGTTAATGGAAGGCATTTGAAACATTTCCTTGATTGATTTCTTAGAATCAAGGTATACTCCATTATATAGTGTATTTCCTATTGCAATCTTACATTGAAATATTTTTGAAATCACACAAGATCTCATCCCTTTGAAAATTTAGTGGCATTTACAATTTCATCTCAAGAAAATCCTTCATCCTATGATGAGATAAACAAATTTAAAAACCCCTCCACTATCATTTTTTGATAAAGATTGTCTGTAAGTCTTCAGGTGTAACTTAGGCATGATTGATTAGATATTTTTGTGTTTAATTGAGTCTTCTAACTTGAGCCTTTGTGCTAGATTATGAAATACTATGTGAAAATGTGTTGATTTGGGCCTCCATTGAAGCACACCTTTTGGTTGAAGGAACATCTTAAGCTGTTAAAGCTTTCTATTGTTGAGTTGTCCATTATTGTGAAGTTTCTCATATATAAGGTATAATCAACTTTATCCTACTTCATCTCCCATAAAATTCATTTAAAAACCATGAATCCATCCAAAACTACCCCTGTTTTCCTATATATCAACAAAGGAACAAAATCTACTTACTAAAATATGCAGAACAATCAAGATTTCTTAATGTCTTCATTAACCTTAGCCTTGTGTTGAAATTATCTCCATCATTTAGAAGTGACAACTCTTAAGATTTAAATTATGGAGTATTGACCATATTTTCCCAAGGTTTTCTTCATAAAATTTCCCCAAAAGAAGGATATCTCCATCTCCTTCATCAAACAAACTTACACTAAGGGTTCTCTCACCCTAGTTGAAGAGGTACAACCTAAAGTATTGAGGGCAGGTCAAATAATCTTGAAGGTGTTATCCATCTCTCCACAAATTTGAGTGATAAATGGCTAGTTAGATCTCATCCCTACCTATAAAATGACACACATAATTATGTATACGTATCTAAGATCCATGTCCAATATGTGTTGCGTCTTGGCTTGAAAAGGAGAAAAATTTGGATACCAACACAATGTACCCACACACATTTGTGAATTTCATGGGAAGACTCTAACTTTAGTACACGTCCATAATTGTGAGAGACTATTGGTGCAAATCCATGAGGATTTACCACCATCTCTATGGGTACATAAGTTATACTCCACGGTGCGTGAATGCACATGTGGTTTGGTATGCCCATGATGAACTAAAAGGGAGACTTCAAACTAGTAGAAGGTATGGTTTAAAATTTTGATTACTTTTCTACTAAGCCTCCAGTCCATGAAGCATTGTAGATCATGAAGCACATCACATTAGGGGATAGCACAAAGACAAAAGAGATCATCTTTAGAGCTATTTTGTGAACCTAATCCCAAGGCGAGCCTAGATCTTGAGGAGTTAGAAGAGGTACACATGGGTCACACCTAGAAAGAGAAGCTAGTGTCCCATATTCATTCATTAAACACCTTTATGTTTCCCTTCGAATCACCGGGATTCCTTGAATCGTTGGAGATTCTTGATCATAATCATTGGAGATTCCTTGAATCACTAAGATTCTTTCATCGAGGGTATTTTGACCCATAAGCATGCTTTTTAGACCTCCAAATCACATAATATATTACTACAAGGCTTTTCAAGTGTCTTTTTTTTCATATCAAGTTTCTTTAAGCCATCTTTAGCATTTTATCAATCATCTTAATCAAATTTACCATCTTGCTCACACAACTCTTGATATCATTGCTCCTTTGAGCCATATTGTGATCCCTAGACTCCCATTGGATCAGGTATCACCATCAGACCAACATATAGCCTTGGACCACGTCAGTCCCTCTGCCTTTGCATTGATTGGTTATATCATTTGTTATCATTTTATTTTATCATCATTGGATTAATTTATTTAAAGTGGATTGAAATCCTTTTAAGGAAGTACTTTGACTTAAGGGACCGGCCTTTTCCAGAAATCTTCCATAAATTTGTTTAATCCCATCTTGTGTAGTATCTGTGATTGTAGATTCATTCATAGGAGAGGAGTTTGGTTCATTCTTCCACAGAGCGCAACCATCCAACTAAATCCATCCACATCCCGGGTATCACAAAAACCCCGCAATATTGAGGTTTGGTAAGTCTTGTTGTCTTGCTTGTGATGTCGGGTTATAAATGTAAGATTTTTCTCGAACATTCGGCATTCCCGGTGGGAGACTGTCCCTTTTTATTTTATTCAATCCATCAATAAAATAGTATTTGTTTTTCTGATTCATTGTGTGATAATCACCCACAATTAGAATAATCACTTGTGATTGGCCCAATTTCATGTGATTTTCCTATGTGTTTTTCTTACATATAGCCTCACAGTTTGCTTTCAAACTTTTTCTTTATGTTTTTGTTTTTTCTAACTTGTTTGTAGGGTATTGTTTCGAAAATCTTATTTTCTAGATTATCAAGATTTCTTGCTTTGGAAATTTGCTAAAATCTAAAAAAAATAGGAGCGATCTCATGGTAAGTCCTAAAACCTTCCTTTTGCTTTCAGTTTTGCATATTTGTTTGATTTTCCTCATCAAAGAGAAACATTTCATTTTGGGATTTAAAAAAAAATGTTTGCATCCTTCTTTCTTCACATAGTCTAATTAGGATTAAAATATATTGCATCCACTTATTCTTCCCCACACAGAACCAAATCACTTCTAAATAAAAAATGCATTCAAAAACTCCCACCTAGGTAAAAGTGATTGGGATTTCATCACCTAATAGGGAAATTGACTTGGTGTTCTGGCTGAGTATAATATCCTATCTATCGGTATATATTGGCTCAAAGAACTAATTCCCTAATTGTAATAGGACCGTGAAGTGAGGGGGTAGGCCCCAATATACACACCCATATGGTAGTAGTACATATTTGTGCCTCACGTACCTTCGGGTATATCAAGGATGTCACCCATAAACATACTTGAAACTAACCATAGCTTGCCATTTCCTAGGACCCATCATCCATTTTTCACATTTCACTTTTCTTAATTAAATCAAGAAAATTTAAAATTTATTCTACTTGCTTATCTACTATTTGTAAATCCATCCATTTAGTTTCTTTTTATTGATTAGGAAATTGTGTTCTTGCAATTTCATGATTAAACCTCAGAAAATATGTATGCATCATTATCTACACCAGTACAACATTATAACCCATTTTATCAACCTATCACATCTCAGTCAACTTTATTTAGCTCTGACATGTTTCTAGAGTCATCTAGGCCATCTTATGTTCCCTATGGAACTTCTACCTCTTATCCAATTCAACAATCCTATAATAACCCCATCTAACAAACCTATGACTATTCTTCACAACCAAACTATTTCCAAACTATTTTCTTAGTCTATGTCTAATGTATCTCATCAAGCGGTCTTTCCAACATCCCCTTCTTCATCACAATGGCATCGAATCTCAATACTTCCATCTTTCATCTAATCAATCCATCTCTTCTTCAATCTTGTTTTTAGTACCTCAAACATCCCAAATCCATACACATATCCCTACTAAGGCCTAATCAACGCCTCTCATCCAATAACAAAAACATACTCAACATTTTTCCACATCTACCTATAGACACCAAAAATTTGCATGCTTCATTTTCACACAAATAATCAAATAAACACACCTTCCCACTCATGACCTTTCATTCAACTAAAATTTTCGTCGCATTATCCCTAAACCTAAGACATTACACCCCTTCAATTAATTAAATCATTTACCCCACATCATATCCCCCCTTTTACAGCTAATTAATTATTTTATTAATTAACATATTCACCTCTACACCTCACCGTGAGAACTCATCCTAACTCACTAGTAATGACTAGTTCAATTAAGAAACCTTTTAAATATATTGTCCTAACTAAATCTAACTTCTCCCCATAATAAGTTCCTTACTTATCACTAGTTATGGCTAGTCTAATTAGGAAACCTCTAAAATAATATCCATCTATCCTAACTACCTCTATCCACCTCTAATCCCTCACCTTTTGGACCTCTTTAGTTATCACATCATGATCTCCCTAAATCCCTAAGCGCCCAAGTTTAGAATAAAATTTTTATCCCTCCATATCTCCCCTAACTCTAAGCGACCGAAAATACGTGATTCCCTTGAACATCGATGATCTATAAATACCAATTTTTTCGCCTCTCTTCGGACCATTCCACAACCATCTAAGAAAATACAGGGAGCAACATCAAGCATTTAGAAGCATTATCAGGTCTTCATCAACATAATTTTGTATCTAGCACTTCCATCAAGCATTTTGGAGATCTCCTTAAGCCCATTCAACACCCAAGCATGATCATTGTCAACCTATCATTTCATACTATGAACCAAGGTTTGTTTCTTTCTCTTTAAATTATGTTTTTATCCTAAAACAAGTTTAACACATCATTATTTTCTTCTCTTTGGAATTTAGTAGGTTATAGTTTCATTTTAGATGATCAAATCATTTCTTTTAGTAGTTTGTTAATATTTCTCGAGAATCACCAGCGATTAGTCTAATCTCCTCCGATTATCCTAATCGCTTGTGGTTTATGTGTTCTATGTATACTTAGTAATCAGTTTTCATTAGAATTTGTTATCAATTGCTTTGTTCTTGTTCATTACTAACCTCTTGTCAAGTATGGATCTTGTAGATGACCATAGGAGGAATTAACCACCTCATCACCAATATCACTCACTTGCGCCAATCATCTAATATCCTTTGCATGAGAACAATACGACCCTCTTGCATGATGTGAAGCTATGTGCCATTCATGTAGCCCCCATTAATAGACTAGAAACCATTTTTACGTCAACCCGAAGATCGAGAAGCCACTTTGAATAATTCAGGAAGTATACTATGAAGTAAAACATATCCAATCCAATCTATCCTAGATCGAGTACCATCACGAAGTTATATTTAACATCCTGGAAGAAGAAAACACTAAATCTAAGCCATACATTGAGAGTGTAGTCATCCTTGTGGAATCTGATTCGATCTTGCACATTTGTATGATATGGGGAGGAGATTTCAGAAGTATTCATCGATGATTAGATCAAAGTACATATCTCATACTTCACTGAGGAGAATGACATCACTTGTTCGGTGGTATCTAATTTTTCGAGAATCTAAATATAGACCTAGATTCGATTTCAAGTTTTAGATGCATATCTCCATGATTATAAACTGATATACGTAATAAAATAAATAAGTGATAGAAATTTTATCACACTTTTCATCTATCTTATATTGTGTCACATTTTCATGAATAAACTTGAATGTATTTAAAAAGGGTTGATATCCACGTAAGGAATTGATTTGGCTTCTAGGAACTAGCCTTTTCTAGAAACCCACCCATCAATTTTACTAATCCATATTGTGTAGTGTATGTGCTTGTATATTTATTCTTAGGAAAGGATCTTAATCCATTTTCATGGAGCACACAATCAACATCCATCGGTATCATTAGTGGGTACCTTGGAAACCCTGCCATATTCAAGGTTGATCCAATTTTACCTCCTTGTGATCCACCCTAATTGTTAAGGTAGAATTATTATTAACATTCGGCACACCCAATGAGACTTCAACCTTGATTCTTCTAATTAATTTAATCTATAAAATACTTGTTATTTTCACTATGTAATAATCACACGAGCCAAATCACCTACATTTTCTTTGTGTGTTCTTATTATAACCTCACATTTTGTTCTCTACTTCTTTCTTTCTATTTTCTTCTTCTTTGAACCTTTTTGTAGGTCACTATTTCTGAGAGATATTTCTTACTCCATCATGAAGATTGTTTACCTAAAAATTGGCTAAAAATCTAAAAAAATCAAAAAGAGCGCTCTCACGGTAGGTATGAAACTTTCCATTTTCTTTTAGGTGTTGCATTCTTGTTTGGGATCTTAAAATAAAAATCCACATCCTTCTTGTTTCATATATTTTAATCAGGAAATAAATTCATTACATTCACATTATCTTTCCCCACACACAACCAAACCACTTACAAATCAAATACACATTCAAACAACTCCCTTTAGGTGAAACTGGTTGGGATTTAATCACCCAACAGGGAACTGACTCGGTATTCGGCCAAGTATAATTTCTTATCTCTGTCATTATATATTGGCTCAAAGACTGACTCCCTTCATAGAAGAACCATGAAGTGAGGGGATAGGCCCTAATATACACACCCATACTGGTAATAGTATAGAGTTAGCCCTCATGTAACTTCAGTTTATCAGGATTCCACCCTTAAACGTACCTTAAACCAACCTTAGATTACCATTTCCTAGGACCTTCATTAACCATTTAGCATATTTCCCTTTTTCATAATTAATAAAGATAAATCCAAAGCAACACTTTTATTTCTTTTGTCTATTGTTTGTAAATCAATGCACTTAGTCATTTTTCATTTCTCTGGCATTTTGAGTGTGTGCTTTCCATTGTACTGACTAGACAACAAGTTCATAATAAAAATTTCAAAAACATATCCACTCCACCACCTACATTTCAACAACATATTCCATTTTATACTATGTCACTTCCTAAAGCATTTTCTCCACTGCCACAACAATAGACTCCATTTTATCAAATGATTACATCCTCTCCCCTTTCTACAGCACCCAACAAACTTGGAATGAATCACAAGCCAAATATAGTGAAGAAATGAGACAACCACTCTTTAACTCCCCACATCAATATCATGGTCAAATCCTTTATGCATCTAGACTACAAGAAACATGACACCCTTTTTCTCTTAGTTCCCAACTAGACACATTCGAACCTCCTTTCTATAATAGGAGAGACCCCTTTTAGAAGAAATGTTATATACAAACCATATTGCTCTCATCACTTATCTAGTAGCTAGGACTATTCAAATGCAACCATTTCCACCTCAACCAATTCCATACACTTATGATCCTTCATCTGCCATTGCACATCTCATTAATAAAAATCAAGAATAGATTATCTAGCAATTAGATCCATACATTAAAACAAGTCAACCCAAAACATCAAATTTTGACATCCATGTTCCTATCGACCAATCTGAAACATCAAATGGTTAATCTTCTACTACTAAACTTGAGATATTTGATGTCTCTTCAGTCCATATTTATGATCTCATCACTAAGTCCCTCCATAGGTTCCACACCTCCCCTAAGCCATCTTTGTCACTTCCTCCTCCACTCTGCGGGTCTCTTCACAAGTACAAACACCTCCACTAAATTTTTAGCCTTCTCTATCATCATATCTTCACAACCAGTTACTAGTCCCATTCAAAACATAACCATGTCTATCCCTACAACCACACCACTAATCAATACCAGTGTTATTGCTAGCACTCATCCTATTTCACAATAAATACCACAACCATCACAACCACTGATCTCCATGTCACAATCTACACATCTTAAAAACATTCCACAACACATAATTTACGCAACAAAACATTCCTCAACAAACCCCATCCTTTGTTGCCTCTACTTTATCATTCCAAAATCACTCACATATTCACAACCACTTACCCATGCATCCATGCAATTACAATACCAATACATACAACCCTTACTGACCTTTATCCTCCCAACCTATTTTTCCATCTCATCTTAATATCCCACAAAACAACATCCCTCATCAACAACATGTACCACTACAAAACATTCTACAATACCATATACCTCAACAATACGTGCCTCAACAAAACATCCCACAAGTATAACATCTCGTAACCAAAATCCCCTACCAACATAACATTCCTTACTAATAGAATGTTCCTCGGTAGAACATTCCCCAAAAAAACATTCCCTACTAGCAAGAAATTTGATGGTTGTTGTTGTTCCCTTCATTTAATAAACTCATGGTTGATGTCATATTCAAACCAGGGTGTGTCTAAAGCTATATGCAATAAGAGAAATCTCAGTGAACTAGTATTTGATTATAGATATTTATTATTTTTATTTTCTAGGGGGTTTCAAAGTGTCTTAAGATTTCCTAGCCAAAGACTTATTAAAGCTAACCTATAAGAAACTTGCTGAAATAAACACAAATTTCTTAAATGAATAAATTTTGTAGAATTGAATGCACTGCTGGAAATAAACACACTTTACAGAATCACACACACTATTGGGAATTAAAACACTTTTCGGATATCGTTTAAAATTTTGTTGAAGAAAAATAACATATACTAGAACACCTGCAAGGATGATAGATAAGTTATGTAACACATTTTAATTGAAGAATCAAAAGTATTTACGAAATGTTAAATAACAGGTTTATATAAATTACTTGAAAATATAAATACCAATATAATAAAATATCCTTTTTCTTGAAGGAGTGGGCCGTTGCTCCACCTTGAATCAGGAGTTAACATAATATGTTTCTCTTAAAATAAAATGGCTATCTTATTATTGAATTGTTCTATCTTACAAAACTTAACTATTGATATTTACAATTATTAGTGTTCAATAGTTGTCTACAGATTCTAGTGGAACCGAATAGTTCCCAAAGTAGATATGAAATTTAGAAAACAAGTTGGACATATAGCTTTTGGTCTCACATATGTATTTTTAGAGTGTGAATAACTGGAAAATTGTTGGTCTATTTCTGATTGTAAGGCCCCTTCTTTTCTCCATAAACAAATTTCTATAGAATAAGGAGATTCCCATTGCTTTCGTAACTTTGGAGAAGTTATGGAACCAAAGGGAACCTTTCGAACTAACTGCTAAAGTTCCGGAGCTAAGTGATAAAGTTTTAGAGCTAAGTGATAAAGTTCTAGAGCTAAGTGATGTAGTTCTGAAGCTAAGTGATAGAGTTTCGAGCTAAGTGACTGAGTTCTGGAGCTAAGTGAAAGAGTTCGAATCTAAGCCACATTTTGGCCATCTTCCTTGAAAAGGTGCTGGTTACTTCATACTTCACTTATCTGACCAAATATGACTTATTTATTTCAAAAAACTGAATTTCCACACAATTTGTTAGGAATTATAGAGTTTTAGACATTTGAACTAAATCAACAAAAGATGGAAAATTACATCCTAACTTATATTTAGATCAAACAAAAGTTATGCAATGCAGAAAAACTTGATTAAAAGGGAAGTAAAAAGAGAGTATTTATTACACATTAATGAGACATATTTTAGCCTCATCATCTCCCCCACACTTACTTGTTTGTAAGTCCTCTTACAAACTCTATTCTTCAAAACTGGGATCATGAATTCTACATTCCAACTGACTACTGAGGTCAAATGGTTGAAATTGAATGTCCTAGTGCTTCTGATCAGAACTATTGTATCCTAATCCTTCCTCTAGATTTTTCTATCAATCCTCAAAATGAGTGGGATCCTGAGGTTCTCTATTTTTCCATGGAGACATGGGTGTAAGAAGGAGAGGAGGCCTTGTTCTCATACCCATCCACATACCCTTGTGTTTTTCACAAATTTGAGGAATGAGTGTACATAAAGTTCTAGCCCTTTCCAGACTCCATATTAGATTTTTGGGAGATATCACTTCTCTTCTTCTTAATGCTATAGTAAGGAATTCCCATCTCTTCAGGCATCCATCATAAATTTCTTCAAATTTTTCTCTTCATATGAGGTGAATGCATCAATACTCTTCTGTAGGCTGGAAATATAATGTTCTTTAAATCAGTTGTCAAAGGCATGGGACCTAAAATGTATAACAAATGCAGATGGCTTCCCATAATGAGCTCTCATACATAGGCTAGATGAACTATCCTTTATTAAGTGTTTAGTATCCCTTTCTTTCTAGGATATCTAATTCTGGAGCACAAAAACAAATGCATTAAGTTGGATTTCCCCCACATATAGATTAATCATGAAGCCTGTATTCTTTTCTAACATAAAGTTGCAGAGATAAAATTCACACAGAAGATTTTTCTGCTCTGGACTGGCTGAGGAATATGCTGCCATGAATTCTACTTCATCCTTCAATTCATGTGGAAGGCCACATGAAATCCTCAACAACTGCCAATGGATAAATTGTTCTTATAGAAATACATCAGTATGCAGGAGAAGGTCTTCTACATGTGAGTATTTTTCACTCATCATGGAAACCATCTGTATTTTTCCAAACATTTAAAGTTTTATCCTTCAATCTTATAGAATTTTTCTTCCCATTCTTTCCTTTCCTTCTTCTCTTCTTCCAACTGGATTTTTAGTTCTTGATTTGATATTTTGAACTCATTAAGCTTCCTGTAGGTATCATCCCATATTTTTTGAGTGGCAAGTAAGATAGATCTATTTGTACAATTTGATCCATTGAATATACTTTTTCATAGTACTCTGCTTAGTAGCCAATTACAATTCCTTTTCTTTTTCAGCCATTTTATGTTTTACTAATGCCAATTCTTCATTCTTATCTGTGAGATAAGTTTTCATTTGTTCAATAAGCATTTCTCTATGCTCCAATTTGTGTTTGAGGAAGTTCAATTCCTCATATTTCTCCTTAATTATAAGTTCTTCCCTAGACAAGAACAAAGTCTACTTCAACCACTATTTTTCTTCTTTTTCTGGGAGTTCCTCAGGGGATGAACATTGTTCCTCCACCAAAGGGAATTTTCCTTTCAATTTCCAAGATGTCAATTGTTCCTCCTCCTATGATAGTATTTTTGAGTCATCCATCTCTTGAAAATCTTGCTCTTCCATTATTTCAGCTTCTCTCTCCAACTCCTCAGTTTGACTTTGTAGAGGAGGAGAAGTTGTCATGCTGCCAAGAATATCAGTAGCTTCTTTCTCTAAATCCTCATGTACTTCAATATTTCCTGGAGTTTCCCTAGAATTTTTATGAATTCTTTTCCTTTTAGGAGCTTCAACATTTTCTGAAGTGGACTTCCCTCTTGAACTTCTTCTAATTTTTGCTCCAAAGTCTAGCTTGGGTGAACTATCACTATCAGAGATAGGTATTGGTTCTTCTGGTATTATTAAAGGGGAAGGAGTTTCTTTTAAAGAAATGGTAGATTTTATAGCTTTGATCATCCTCTCAGACCTCCTCCTCTTTGGTATTTTAACCCCACTTATTTCCTTCTTCTTCTCATTAAGGGGATTAATTTCTAAGTTACTTTTAGGAGAGAAAGGGGTTGGTATTCCCCTTATGATAATATCGGAGTTTACTTGAATTTGTGGAGTAATTTTTCCAATGCTTCTTCCCCACTTTTTGTAGATATAAATGATGTTGATAGACCAGATGAATTAATCCATGGTGTCTAATTGTCCCTACACCCCAATAATATCTCTGAGCCATTGTATGGATGGAATCAAAGAGGAAACCAGGAAGGTTTACTATATACTCCTACTTTGTTGCCCCATACCTAAGATATATCAACATTTTAAGGAATTCCCTTCCAACAGTCCCATATTGGCCATCACATGTCAGGTATTTTACTACCCAAAATGCTACTCTATCAAAGGGTGTGGGTAAGCTAGCTCTTTTGACCCCTTTTATGATTTTCTTAGAGGTATAAATGTACTGGGGCTCAGGTTCACCTTCCTATCTTAAGGTTTATACCAATTCCTTCAGAGTTCCCCTTACAGAGTTTGGAACATTTACAATTGGTACACTAGATACATTGCTCATTATATTAACAATAAAGGGGATTACAATGCCTTTAACCTTAGTTCTAGACTACTCTAAATTCACAACAAATTCTCTTACTAGTTCATCATTGTATTTTGAGAATTTTTTTGAAACTTCAGCCAACCTGCGTGTTCAAAATGGTTGCTACTTCTCCATCTGCAAGGAGTTGTGTATCATCTTCTGGATCTGACTTCTTTTTTATACCCATGGCCAAGAGGATGATTTAAATTCTTTCTTCTTTCAAACCCTTTCTCTACCAGGAGATAGTTGCGGAACTACTAGATTTAGCTATAGAACTATTGGATTTAGCTATGGAACTAGTAGATTTAGCTACGAACTCCAAATATGCCTTCACTATTACCTCCTTGAATTTCTCTACAACTATTCCCAATTTTCTTTTATTCCACCTAAATGATAGTTCATTATTAATATGCTGCCACTTTCATTTATTTAGTCAGCATCACCTCCATGATTATTCCCCTTTAATCATGATGTGCAATAAATGACTCATTATACCACTAAATTAACCTTTAATAAGATCAAGACATAATTACCATCCTTGCTGATGTAATCCATCCACCTTGATGACTCATCATTCCTAAAAAAGTGAAAGAGAAAAATAGTTAGAAAAGACAGCTAGAATTCCAAAGAAGTTCCTTTTATTTGAATTAGCCACTTATTGATGAGACCAACCACCATTTCTGGTTTTCAATTGGCCTTTTGAGATAATTTTTTTTTGGGAAGAGAATGCCATTTACTGGTTTTCATTCCCTTCCCTTTTTTTTTTTTATTTGGGAAGAGAACACCATTTCTGATTATCATTCCTTCCATTTATTTTAGATCATTTCATTTTATTACTTGATCATTTTGGAAAAATAAGCTCTTCCATATGATCAAATTCCTTGTCTGCTTCAATTTGCTTAAATAATTCATCCCTAGTAGGAGGCTTCTTGTAGAGTTTTAGTCTATGTCCATTGAGAAAAAGTGTGTTATTACTATCACCAATGGGAAGTAGTTAAATAGAGCCATTTTCATATATCTTATCAATCGATAAGGTCCTAACTACACAGTTCTCAACTTTCCTTTGAATTTTTGGTACTTAGAATCAAACAGTGATTCCCAATTTCCTATCTTGAATTGCCTTTCCTTGATATGTGTATCATGCCACTTTGCTTCCTTTAGTCTTGGATTATATCTATATTTTGAAGTGCTTTCAATCTTAGCCCATCCAATTCATTGAGTTGTAGAATTCTTTCCTTTTTTGATGTATCTTATTCAATACCAAATTTATCTATTCTCCTCAATTTTTGTAGTTCAAATTCAATGGGTAACAAGGGCTTATTCCCATAGACTACCTCATATGGTGAGAACCCTATTTTAATCTTTAATATTTTGTTATAAGCCCAGACCGCAGACCTCGGTACCCTTTTCACCCAATCTCTTCTAGTTGCTTCAACTGTTTTGGTGAGAAATTTTTTCCATTCCTTTTTGTCACTTCGCTTGTCCATTGGATTGTGGATGATAGGGAGATGAATTCCTATGATTGATTTGATAGTACATTGTAAAGGAATATATCATATTGAAATGAATTTTGGTTCTTCATATGAAACTATACTTCTTGGTGCACCAAACTTCATCATAATTATGTGCCAAAGGAAATCAGCAACTGCATATTCATTAGCATTTGTTAAAGCTTTCACCTCTTCCCATTTTTTTACATAATCAATACATACAAGAATGTGCTCATTTCCTTATGAAGGAGGACTAAAAGGACCAACAAAATCCATCCCCCACCTTTCAAATGGTTCAATCACCACTTGAGGTTACAGAGGCATTTCACTAGTAAAAGTTGGTTGTCCCATCCTTTGACAGGGATCACACTACTTGATGTATTTCTTCACATATTTATACAGAGATGGCCAATAATAGCCAATGCCAAGTATTTTGTGGGTTGTTCTTTTCACTGAAAAGTTTCCTCCACTTGGTTCATCATGACATGCCCTAAGTATGTCAAATATTTCATCTTTTCTCACACACATGCATAAAACCAAATCAGGACCACATTTAAATAACATTCCATTTATCCATTTAAATTGTGCACTGGTTTTGATTAACCTTTTCATTTGTTTCTTAGTAAAAGAAGGAGGAAACTTCCCTGTTGCAAGATAATTCACCATATCAGAAAACCATGGTGTATCAGCTGAAATAGAAAATAATTGTTCATCTGGAAAGTTGTCCTTAACTAGATCTTGTTCCCCTGTAGTGGTTAATCTTGACAAGAAATAAGCTACCACATTATAATTTCCTAGATTATCCACAATAGTAATATCAAATTCTTGTAAAAGTAATAACCATCTAATTATCCTACCTCCAACCACTGGTTTGTTCATTAGATATCTAATTGTTGAATGATCTATATGTACAAATATTTTATACCCTATAATATAATGTCTAAACTTATTAATTGAATAAATCATAGCAAGAAATTATTTTTCAGTGGTGGTGTAATTTATTTTAGTGGGAGTAATATTTTTACTAAGGTAGTAAATAGCATACATTTTCCTTCTTCATCTTTCTGTCCCAAAATTGCACCAATTGAGTTATTTGAGGCATCTATTTGGATGTGAAAAGGTTTCTCCCAATTAGGTCCTCTTAGTATTGGGGCAATGATTAGTTTTTCCTTAATCTCTTCAAAAGCATGTTGACATTTTTCATCCCAAATAAATTCACAATCCTTGGTAAGCAAACCAAACATGGGGGCAACAATTTTACTAAAATATTTGATAAAACACCTATAGTACCCAACATGTCCTAAGAATGACTTGATATCCATGGGGGTTTGAGGAACAGGTAAGTCTAGAAATAATCTTGATTTTGTCTTGGTCAACTTGAATTCCTCTTTTTGAAATGTGATGTCCCCGAATCTCCTTGGAAATTACCTCATCAACCATCATCAAACATTTCTCATGACTAAGATATAAGACAAATGGTGTTACTCACATATTCTTAATACTTCTATATCCTAATTTTTTGAAGGCATCATCAAATGTGTATCCATGCACATGCGGACACAATCATCCATGTATACCTCCTCTACACAATCATTAGTTAGATCTCTGCAAAACTTTCTATCTGTACATCCCTTTGAAAAGGCCTTGATTAAAGCATTGAGGTCATAATCCAAATGGAAATACTTTATAGGAAAAAGTACCCCATGGACAAGTGAAGGTAGTTTTTTTAGGGCATAATCCTCAAAAATCCACCCCGTGAATTGATTATATCAACTAAAGCCATCCGCAT
Source organism: Taxus wallichiana var. yunnanensis (assembly GCA_018340775.1). NCBI lineage: Eukaryota > Viridiplantae > Streptophyta > Pinopsida > Cupressales > Taxaceae > Taxus > Taxus wallichiana. The sequence continues at coordinate 935,501,398 of CM031240.1, read as the reverse complement.
TAGGCAAGGAAAAATATTGTTTACTCCGAGAAGTTTTATAAAAATTGATCTATGAATGGTAAGGGAAAATAATTTATAAGTGTAGCTTTGTTCAATTCCCTATAATCAACAAAAATTCTCCATTTCCCATTATTTTTAGGCATAATTACAAATGAGGATACACCCACTAACTTTGTAAGATATGGGGTAGATAAAACCTACTTGTAATATATTTTCAATTTCCTCTACTTTAGATTATGTACCCCTTAAGGATGGATTGATCCTTCTGGACTGAAGGTTGTCATAATCCTCAAAACCACCCCTGAATTGTTATATCAACTAATCAAAAATATTGTTTACAAGAACTAAAAATTGATCTATGAATGGTGGGAAAATTTTATACAAGTGTTCAATTCATATAACAAAATTCTCTTGAACTCACTAACTTTGTGTGTGATTGGTATAACAATGGGCACTATCTCCAAGTTGTCCTTCTCTAAGGACTTGCAAGTTATACTTGAACTCACGAGATTGGAGACCTCCAAGTTGTGGGACTTGCTACTTTGAAAGACCTCCGAGAAAGCTAGTTCTTGCTCCTAAACTACCCGCCACAATCTACTCTAATGCAGGGATATGCTAACTATTCTAATCTAAATTTCCAAGGACCAAGGAGAGAGAATGCATAAAATGAAAGCCTACACTAAAGCGGTGATACACCGTAAAAGAGGGTGTGAGAGTAGTCTCCAAATGTGTGAAATACGAAGCAAAGTACACACTAGAAGAGGTGATGACAGCTTCTCCATAATCTAGCAAAATGCATTCACAACCATACTCCAAGCATACATAATGATAATGGATCCCTGTAGAACATAATAATAGACACAATATTCTTGTAGAAAGATTAAAGGGGCAAGAAGAATGTAAGAAAACACAAAGTAGGGGAAGATACATCCACAAACCGATATTTTATTGCTTCATGATATGCACAGTTCGATCTATTACAAGATAAGGGCCTGGATCACCATGCAAGGAGTCCACTACAAGGGCCTGCAACACACTGGCTTCACAAAGCAATTTTGGTAGAGCTTTGCTACCCAAAAACTCTCTCCTTTACAATGAGCCCAACACTCCAATTTATAGAAAAATGAGAAGGAAAAGAGAAGGGAAAATGAAAATCCTGAAATCTATCCTTCAACCACTTGTAAGAGGCATTAAATTGAGTGAAATGGTTATAAATTACTTGCAAAAGGCTCCCCATACTGTCCCATGTGCTGCAACAGAGAAAGAATGATGACCATGCCTCTTAATTGCACTCCCAACCACCAAATAAAACAACATTGTGAACTCCAGCCACGTTTTATAAAAATATCCATCTATATCTCACCAAATCTGGAATTTTTAGATTTTTGTGCATCAGGCTCGGAGCCATGATTCCAACAATACCAATTTTGTGCGATTTCATTGATAAATGCAAAATTTATGGCCTTCAGTCGAGTGCGGGCAGCTATTTTGGGTCTAGCAGGTTTTTACATCATTTGACGGAATGAGCATTAAGCGATCGATTGGAGCCGAATATATTTCTCTTATTTAAATATATCTACCCTCATTAAAAATAATAAATCCAGTTTTTTTGGTGTAGAGGACGCGTCGTGCTCGTTCCAGAAAGTCCAATTTTATGAAAATTGGAGCTCGGAGTCAAAAGTTATGGTCGTTTGAAGTTTCCTACCAAACGTTGAATTTTCTTCCTTCTTTGTTGGCGCTTGATTTCCACGTCCCACGCGTCCCTTTGGCCCGGATGTCCCAGTACAAAAGTCCTCTATTTCAGCCAAACCAACCGGTTCGCCCACCGCGTACTCTTGTCCCGCTTGTCGGGATTTTATCTTGGGACAAATTCTTCCTTCACCCGGTTCGGCCAACAATCGCATACTTTTGTCCCAATTGTCCTGATGATTGAAAGTTCTCATTTCGGCCGATCCAGCCGGTTCATGTACTTTGCGTACCTTCAGCCCAACTATTCCAGGCTGCCTTAAGTCTTTTCGGCTGACTTGCGTCCTCCGCGTACTAACTGCCCAGATGTCCCAGACTGCCTGTTTCAACAGTTAGTCAATTTTTTCCATTTTTCAGCTAGTTCGGATTTCCACGTCCCACATGTCCCGACATCCCACTTGTCCCAAATGCTATGCAGACCGCCTGGTGGCCTTTTGGCCGGTTCGCACCCAGATGTCCCTCATGTCCCGACTGCTGCGAGGACTAGGACTTAGCCATTTTTAATGATTTTTTCTGGCTCGAGCTTGTTTTCTGCAAATTTTTCACCTTTTCTCAGAACTTGCTCTCTTCTACTTGGACAGGGGAGTTAGAAAAAATCTGAGGGGACCCTAGAAACATGAATTTTTGCCCTGAATCAATATAATTGCCTGGGACTTGAGAATTTAATGCATGTTATCAAAATTTACCCTGGGGGGTGAATTTTGGATAACAGCTTACCTAATTATTTTAACATTTTCAGTATAAATGTGATGGGTGCAAATACTTGGGTGGATTCCTTTCATGTCTCTATAATCCCAAGAAAAAGATCTAGAATGAATTTTGAAAACATCAAACAATTTGGCTTCTTGATCATTTTCTAACCAAATGTTAATGTTCAAAATATTATCTAGTTAAATCTCAATTTGTTTAGTTCTAGTGTGTGATGAATTTATTTGTTGAAAAGGTTCCATTAGGGTGTTTAGTGGACATGAATGAGGTAACAACATATGATATACTGAAATGTCTCTAAAGTTTCCTTGAAAAATAATACTTTGGATAAAGGACAAGAAATGCAGAGTTATGATACTTATCTTGTTGTTAGTCAAACTCCTCATCACTGACATTTTCCAAAAATCCTTATTGTTCCCTGATATCTTTAAGACTAAAGCTATTGATTCTATAGCTATTTATACCACTCTCAAAGAGAAGTCAATGTTCCTTTGGAGTGAAATTATTTACATCTACATGGAATTGTTGTGGTTCCGAGAGATAAGTATGAATGTTTTGGAACTAAGTTTGAAGGTTCCGGAACTATCTCCGATTATTCCAAAGACAATTGGTGATCACTCAATGGATGATTAATAATATCCTCCACCTCTCGTACATGATCCTATAATGTTATCATAGCCAAAGAAGACAAGTTTGGTTTATTAGTATCGGGATCATCAACCCATAATTGTTCTTGATTATCAATAAAAGGTCTTGCAGAAGGATATAGGGAAATTTGTTTAGAATTCTTACCATTAGAGATGGTCATATCACCTGATCTGTAATCAATTAAGGCAACAACTATAGCTAACCATGGTCTGCCCAAAATGATGGGATAACCAAGTGTTTTACCTTTTGGTCGTAATATAAGGAAGTCCATTGGATACTCCCATGACTCCACCATGACTGCAACATCTTCAATGATCCCTTCTAGTTTAGCTACTAACTGATCTTCCATCTGTAATATGGTGCTAGTAGGTTGTATACCTCTCAATGGTAATGTTTCCAAAGTGCTATTGTCATAACATTTATATTTTCTCCCAAATCAACCAAAACATTATGTATATGTTTGTTCCCTATAGTGATAGAAATAACAGGGCTTCCAGGATCCCCATATTTGGGAAGTGAGAGTTTTCCTACTAATAAACAAGTTTCCCATCTACCTTAATAGTCCTAGGGTACTTGCTTCTTCCTTCCATGTATTTTTAAGCATAACATTTTGATTAATTTGTTTAATTCAGAATGTCCGTGATTGTTTGTAATAATGGTATTTCAATATTTAATTTCCTCAATTCCTACACCAATTTAGATTCCTTAGTCTCAATAACTTCATTAAGTCTCTCTAGAAAAGGGGTTTCGTGGAATTTTTATCTAGTTGTTTCTCTTTTTCTTTTCCATCAACCTTAGGGATGACTGAACTAGGGGTTTCAATCTCATCTGACATCTTGGTAATTATAACAGGTGGACTATTAATTATTTTACCAGATCTAGTTTGAATATCTTTACAATTCATGGCATTAAGATCAACTATTTTTTCTTGCTTTGTTCCATAAACAGGGGTTGTTTGTTTGTTTTCGGGATTAACCATTGGTTGTGCTAGTATTTGTGTTTGAACCACATTTTCACTTTATAAACATTATGCTCGGGGCCCATTATGGCTTGTTGATGTTGGATGGGATTTGTATTACCTTAAACATAGTTATTGGGGTTCCACATAGGTTATGACCAAGCATAAGGGTTACCTTGACAAGACCATGGTTGTTGGTGTCCTTGAGCATACCAAGTTTGTCCTTCCCAATCCTGGGGATTCCATGTTGGTGAGGGGCCCAAGGGGGTTGTCCTAAATTTTTTGGTATTCTTTGAGCCACTCCTGGCATCATCGAAGGGTTAGGAATAGATCTTGTATGAACATTTTGACTAGGTTATATGTAGACAAACTTTACTTCTTCTATAGTGGATGAAGTGTTGGTTTGTTTAAGTTGATTTTTTGTGAATAGAAGAAGAGAACAATCATTAACTTCATGTTCCCTAGATTCACAAATAAGACATATTTTTTTTATCTAGAGGAAAATCTCTTATTTCATGCTTCTTTCTGCATCTAGGATAGTATATATCTAATGGTTCAGATTATTATTTGTTTTGGATTATAATCCATCCATGGTGGAAGTTAATTGAACTAGCATATTCTTTTTAAAATTTTCTAGTTCATTCATAAGTTTGTTTATGTCTAGATTCATACCTTTCACATTTTTTCATTTCCTAGGTCCACCCCTTGTTGTTCTTGAATTACATCTACAAAGGTTTTTAATATAGTTCATTTTTAATTGATTGACGTTTCCACATCCCATTAAATTAAGGTGTAACACATGTGGTAAGCTGTTAACTTTTCCTCTTTTACATTACAAGCGTTGACATGTGATTTGTCCTAAGATGGGGTATTCATTTTACTATTAAAAATCATGCTTTCCATGGATAATTTATTTCTATTCTTGGATTCATTTTGCTGAAATGTTGTTGCTTGCAAGGAATCCATTCTGTTGAGATAAGAAAGGTTGTAAACAGGTAATGTTGTTTGCAAATTATCTCTTTATAATAGCAAAACCTTGATCAATTTCATTTATCTAAGGTATGTTTTAATTCTTCTTACTTGATCTGTAAGGTAAACTAACATTCATAGGTTGAAGGAAATAAAGGACTAAACTCTTGTATTTATACAATTTCATTGATCTTATTGGAAGTTCTTGCTTTGCATTCTGTTGTAAGTAGTGTGCTCGATCTTCTTGCTAATTTCTCCAGGACGCTGAATGGTGTAAAGAGGATGGAGGTCTACTTCAGGACTATTGAGGGTAATAACCTAAGTCCTAGATATTTAAGATCTATCCTAACAAGGATTCTAACCTAAGGTAAACTAGACCTACCTTATGTCTATGTTTACACTAATCTTGTTGCATCCTAACCTAAGTTGTATGTTTGACAAAGTGGGGGATTTGGAAACAACCTAAGGTAACTATAGGTTCATTTCTAACCTATTACATAATTCTAAATTTGGTATGGAGTATGGTCTATCCTCAGATGGAAAATTTACCTAAGGTAATGTTTAAAACCTAAGGTAAATACTTTCTAAACTAACCTAATGTCGGATCCTAAGCTAATGATATCTATCCTAAACTAATGCAAGGATGGAAAGGGACCTAAGGGGAGTCACATGAAAAGTATGAGATGGTGGCGATGGTTTCTAAGTCATTTATTTGATTTTATTTTGGATTTAAAACATTACAGTACTGTGAGTTTGTGACAGAGGCATTGAAACTAGAGGGAATCCTAGTTAGCACTATCACTAAAGTTAAGTAATGCATGTTCTCTTTGAATTTGGACTCACCAACTTTAAATGCCGGTGTTGTGTAGATATAGGTGGGAGATTGGAAATTAATGACATTTATGGTCATCATTTTTAGTGATAAAACCACCTTGGAAACCATGCGAGTAGATTTGTTGGGAGTTGTTTCATCTTTCATACATTCCATTTTTGCTTTGCATGGAGCTATCTAGTTCTTTGAACCAGCAATTCTATTTTCAGTTTGTTACTATTTTTAACTCCCTTGGACTAATTTTGAGCTAATGGAAGTATATGAGGCATTTGAGAAGGAATTTTTTGGTTGTTGATTTCGTTTGGAGAAGGAGTTGTGAAGGCTTGGCTGAAATATTTTCAAATCGAAAAACACTATCGTGTGATAGGCTCTATCCATTAAGTTGCTCTATTTTCTCTAAATGCCTTCATTAAAAAAAAATTCTCTCATGAAATAAATGGATCTTTTATTTCGTGATGATTATTTGCTTTCCTACTTGAATAAATCTCTATTTTTCTTTTGAGGAATCTCTACTTGATAAGATTGGAGATGGGTTGTTTTCCTATTTATTTGATGTTGAATCCCACCTTAAATCTTGTGGTGATTTGAGTAATGAAGTGCATGCGTGAATCTTTCTTATCTGTTTCAAAAATGGAGTTTATGGAAATGAAATGTGGCTTCAAGTTTCGAACTAAGTTGTAGTTTGGGTTGTTAGAAGGTAAATGAATACCCTTCATTGTCATTTCTTTGTTTTGTGGAAGTTTTGTTACTCCTGTTAGAACTGTATGAATATGCATTCTTGGATTCAAAGTTGTGTGAACTCGAATTTGTATAGAGAAATAGTAAATGTGTTCCTTCTTCTTGAACTTACTGTATAATCTATCAATTCTTTGATTCGGTATTCGATGAGAGATGTGTAGATTTTGGGTGTTTGGAATCTCTATTTTTGTGGATTCATCTTATATGGAAACAAGAGTGAATGTTTTATTATTCCTATAAAATTTTCAGTTAAAAACTGAGTCACTTGAATTAAGTTATTTTACGGAAACTATGAGATAGTTGTTTCTTGGACCCTTGAGATTTCAATGTTATCTTGTTGGGAATACTTGTGTGTGAAGTCTTTTCTTCTAATCTTATATTTATATGTGTCTTTCTTTAAGTTCTTGAGTACTAAACTAAAGGATAAATAGATGAGGTCTTTTGGTTGGGGACATTGTGAGAGTCAGCTTTATCTAAGTTGAAACTAGGGTTATTCTTGTAGCTCTGTTTGAGCTTTCAATATGTTGTTCATGTTTTCTAATTTCCTATTGAAGTAGATGTTGTTGGTTTTTATATCTGTCCTTATGAACTTGGTTAATCCTTGAGTAACTTTCTTGAGTAAACTTGTTAAATCCTTCCTAATTGGGATATCATGAAACTTTAAGGATGGGTATTTGACTTTTGGTTTTAACGGTTAATTGATTTAGAACTAACTAAATCGATTCTAAATAAGATGTTTCTAGACTCCTCCATTTCATTTATCTCTGAGTAAGTTTCAAGGAAATACTTTATCTTGTTGATTTCGTAGATGTGTGTGATTGAACCTATCCACGGAAATGAAATGAAAAGAATGTTATCTTTTTTGTTGATAGATTTTGTGCACTTGTAGCTAAGCCTCATGTATATCCTTTTGGGTTACACTTTCTTTGGAATCAAATCTTGATGGAACTTCTTCTTTGTCCCTTAATAAGATGTATTTATCTCACCTCTATGGTTAGGATTTGATTGAGATTTTTTTTATCTTGAAAGAAAATGGTCATTAGTGGATTCTCGATCAAACTTTGACATTTTTGAATGACTATTGGAGACTGTAATTACCTTGTATGGTGATTAGCAACTTTTTTAATGCATATCCTTTTTGATATGGGTATAATATTACTATCGTTGGTTTTCCATGATGAGAAACCTTTCTTAAATCTGTTTCAAATTCAATAGTCACACATTTTGTTTAATCTCTTATATGTGCTTTCTTTTATAAAGGAGTTAGGGATGTAGTGATTGGGTCTACATTTGTCCTTTGTGACCTTCTTCACGTGTGATAGAATGTAAAATTCCCTTCTAATCATGTCATTTGACTCCTTCTCTTTCAGTCTCTGTGGTAAAGTCTAATCACTACCCTTTGGAAATTATAGGAGGTATGTGTTGAGTTCTCTTTTGAAGTTGTGATGGGGCATTCGTGTTAAATGAATTATAAAGAAAGTTCTTAACTATTTTATCACAATCGTTCTTCTTCTTTTGGGTAAATCTTGTCATAAATTTAAATGGTTTAGTTGCATTACTTTCTTTAATGCCCTTGTGTAGTCGTCATTGCTACTTGCTTATTCACTTAACTTGTATTAAAAGGTTTTTAATATTTGTGATAGTAGATTAATGTGAGATGTTGTGCATTGAGTAAATACTATCCTAATGTTAATGTGTGGCCTAACTTGAGAAATTAGGTTGTCTTGGATTTGGATTAGGATGTCACATCTTATGTGAAACTCTTATTTACTTATATTGTTAGATGATTCATCCTAAATCCTTTATGGAGCTGGAATGAACTTGGATGTAGTTGTTTTTTTATAAAACTATGTAAGTTAAGTTAGAAGGTTCCTACTTCTAGAAGTAACTCTTGTTTGTGGTTAAATAGTGAATTTTTTTTTTGTATTTCAAATTCAAATGAATTGTGAAGGAAATATTAGAAGGTACTTTTATTTGATATGGATAAGTGTTTTGGATGGAACATTATTTATCAAATATCATGTTATAGATTCTTGATTACATCATGATATTTCCTTAAATTTTATTCAAATTGATTAATTGTTCTTTTTATGGTTGTTATTACTTATGATTTATTTTCTACTTTGACCTCACTGTTTCATAAAAGTAGAGTTGGTTTAATGAAATAGTTAGTTGAAAAAGCATCATTTTAATGCTTAGTGCTTATCATGCTCAGTCTGAATGAACTGACCCTTGCTTAGTAATTTTTACAGATGGACTTCGTAAGTGTGAAAGGAAGGCAATAAATTTTATGATGTATTGGTTTTTAAAAGTTTGGACCATTTATAGAGAATTTTGATTTATTATTGAGATGTATTGAAGGAAGAAAAGTTGTATTCTTTAATGATCTTGATGTTGTTGACATGAAATATTTTAGTAATGCATAGTCTTGTAAAATGTGTATTTTATCATGATGAATTGAAAAGAATGAAGTTACTTAAATTGATTATGTCAATTTTCTTGTTCATAATATGAAGGAAATTTGTAATCCTATCTTTGATGTTGTCATTCATATCTGATTGGATCCTTATTTATGTTGTTATTGAATAGGTTGGATAAATGGGAATTAGTACAATTTCCCTTACTTGAATGTAACTTACTAAGTTGCATGTATTGATGTTCTTTACCCAATCTTGTATGGTTTATTATGATGTTATGAACGTAATGAGGAAGGTTCTCCTCCTCTCAAAAGGATAAATATCGAATGATGTGAGTTTGAATAACCATTGATAAATATCTATAATTCTCTATAATAAATCCTAATTCTTATACATTCAATGGTTTGACACATTAACAAACTATGATAGATGTTGTTTCTATTTTCGACCATTTACGTTAAGAAAAAATTTCTGAACATAAAATGAAATCATAGGTAATGAGGTTTCATATTATTCTCATCATTAGGTTATGCAAGGTTGTTGTGATAAAGATAATTAAGTGAAATGACCTCTCGAGGTGTTCAATGTGAAGTAGTTTTGTTATCTTGGCACATGCCAACTACAGAACTACATTCACTGGGTCTTCATGAGGATACCCTTGTAGTTGAATGTCTAGCAACACCCTTCAAAGATTGGTTCATCTAGATCTACTCAAATCTAGACTTGAACTTAGTTTCTCTCTAGATCATTTAAGGATATGATTTAGCATAGAAGTGACTCTCAATGACTTAGGATAACTTGGGTAGACTCACATTCAATTGACTTAGGTCAACCGAGTATGCCCATATACCCTAGGTCATCATGAGTGGTTCCCTATACCAAATTATATCAATAACATGGGTTAGGGTCAAACCTTGGACAAGTGGACTGAAAAAAGTTAACAAAGACCATTCTAGATAACAAATGAGTGGGGTGAAGGATGTATTCCGATTAGATGAGTATGTCATCTAGGAATAGTAACATGAATAGTATGTTGGAAATCTTTGGCCAAAGTATCACAAGATCTTTGGTTGCGTTGTCTTATGTCACCTAGTTTGAAAAATGTGATTTCAGATGAATATGGTAATAAATATTCAAGATAGATTTCTTAAACATAACACTCAATACCCAGAACAGGGTAAGAGAACCAAGTATACATAGTATACCCATAGTATTCAATAATTAAGTTAACATGAGAGATCAATTGTAACCGAGTCATGAAATGAGAGATCGGTAGCTCACCGAGTCATTTATAGCTGCATATGGTTATCTATTATGAGATTGATTTGCATGGAATGTGTGTTCTAAATTATGATTATTTAGAATAGAGAACATTATGTATAAAAAAAAATCCCTTGTTTCTAAAGTCTTAAAATGGGAATGTTACATCTTGGTATCAGAGTTGAAGGTTACATCTCTTGGACCTATTGTGTCCATAATCTGATAAAACTCAAATTTTCTTGTTAACAAAAAATGGTTAGAATAAGAGGAAATGTTGCAAACAACCCACCACCTGGTGGAGAAGCAAAGAACTCACCCAAAAACTCGATGAGATCCTTGCTACCCTGTTGGACACAAGAGATTGTTTGATTTGTACTTGAACAACAAGTAATGGGAAATGAGGAGGAAGAAGATGTTGGTAATAACAATCAGCCACCTCCTACGAGAACAATGCCAATTTGGGAAATTTGGGTGTTGATAATAACAATGTAAACATGCCTGATCAGCTAGAAAATAAAAAGGCAAGGTTGGTAGCTGAACTCACTAATGATATCAAAAGGATAAGTCCACCTAAGTTTGATGGCACCACATTAGGAGATGGAGCTGAGAATTGGCTCAAAAATGGAGAAGTACTTTGCAATAAGGAATTTCTCGAGAAACAAAGGCAATATGGGGAGCATATCAGCTTTCCCATGAAGCATCTTCATGGTGGGATAACCATAAGGCTGAGTTGAACATTGATGAAACTAATATTACTTGGGATCAATTTAAAAGTTATTTTAGGAACGATGGCTGCCACAACTTTACTATGATCAGAAAATGACTAAATTTTAGAACTTAACCCAAGGAAAATTAACTATAACAGAGTACTAGGAGTGGTTTACTAAACTCCTTAAGTATGTACCTCAATATCAAACTAACGAGAAGTTTAGGATACATAAATTTATCATGGGATTGAATCCCATTATAGGGGAGAGGTGGATGTTCACAACCCAACCACTATGGAAGGGGTTGTTGAAAAATCCATAAGGCAGGAACAGAAATTAAGGTGATTTCTGCTCATAAGGAGGAAGTAAGAAAGAAAGTTCCAAACTCCTCTTCATCATCTCTGGCACCTAAGAAAGGACCATGGAAGAATTTTGGTATGAAAATTAAGTTCTCAGTTGATAATAATAAGAAAACAACAACAAATAAGCATGCTACTACTAATGTACACAATAACTTTGTCAAGAATAATAATAATGGAAAAAGTCCTATGGAGGTCAAAATGATAACTTTAAGGCTGGAATAAATTTGAGCCTAAAAAGGGACCTATAGGAGGCTATTACAATTATGGCAAGGATCATTATGCAAACCAATGTCCTTTGAAAAAGGATGACCATAATCAAGCAACATAAGATACATGCTGCAGTAGCTGACAAACAAGTTGAAAAGCAAGTCACACCCATAGAAGTTCCAGGTAAGTTATTTGGCATACCTGTAACTATTATTTTTGATACGGGAGCTACTTGAATGTTTTATTTCTAGTAAATTAGCATCAAATTAAAAATAAAAAGCTAGAAAAATGGATAAATCATGGGTTGTACATTATGGGAATAATGTTGTTCATACAGTTAGTATGTGTCTTTTTGGAGCAGTCCTTGATTTACCTAGTTTTTCCATGGAAGTTGATCTTTATGTTGCTCCTTTGGGGTCTTATGATGTAATCATAGGTGTTAATTGGCTAGCTGAGCATAAAGAAAAAGTGGATTGTTTTGAAAAACATATTAGTTGTTTAGATGACCTAGAAAAAAACAGAGATTCAGGGTGTAAAACATGAAATTTCAGTTAGGAAATTATCTTCTATGCAACTTAAGAAGGCCAAAAATAAGGGTTGTACCTTATATGCAAAAAAATTTTTGAATCTACTAAAGAAAATAGTGATTTCTTAGAATGTTACCCACTATTACGAAACTACAATGATGTGTTTTCGGAAGAGTTACTAGGTCTTCCACCCAAAAGGGAATTTGACTTCACAATTGAAATCAAACCTGAACCGAGCCTATTTCTAAGGAACCTTATCGATGACTACTATTGAATTAGTAGAGCTTAAGGCATAGTTACAAGAACTTCTATCTAAAGGTTTGATTAGACCGAGTGTCTCACCTTGGGGAGCACCGGTAATTTTTGTGAAAAGAAATATGGAACACTTAGATTGTGTATTGATTATAGAATGTTAAACAAGGAAATGATTAAGAATAGATATCCACTTCCTAGAATTGATGATCTATTTGATCAAGATGCGTGGAGCATCGATATATTCTAAGATAGATCTATGATCTAGATATCATCAGTTATGAATTAAGGATGAGGACATTCATAAAACAACTTTCAGAACAAGGTATGGACATTATGAATTCATAGTTTTACCTTTTGGATTAACAAATGCACCTGCAACTTTTATGAATTTAATGAATAATATTTTTCAAGAATACTTGGAAAAATTTGTGCTTGTATTCTTGGATGACATTCTCATATATTCTAAAAGTATGGAAGAACACCATGAGCATTTGAAGATAGTCTTGGAAATCTTGAGAAAAAATTTATTTGGTAAGTTGTCTAAATGTTCTTTCTATGACATGGAAGTGCACTATTTGGGTCATGTTATAAGAAAAGATGGAATAGTTGTAGATCCTTCTAAAATTGTAGCTATAACTGAGTGGCCTGCACCAAAGAATGTACATGAAGTCAGAAGCTTCATGGGTCTTGCTGGTTACTATAGGAAATTTGTTAAAGATTTCTCCAAAGTTGTTGCACCAATAACTTCATTGCAGAAAAAGGATAAGAAATTTGTGTGGAATGAGAAATGTGAATCTGCATTTAAAACTTTAAAGGATCAATTAACTTCAGCACCTATTTTGGTTGTACCTGACCCTAATGGAGACTTTACTATTGTAACAGATGCATCCGGGGAAGGTCTTGGAGGTATTTTGTTACAAAATGATCATGTCATAGCATACAAAAGTAGAAAACTTAAGTTACATGAGCTGAATTATGCTCCACATGATCTAGAGCTTGTTTCCATTGTTCATGCACTTCAAGTTTGGAGGCATTACCTACTTGGTAAACCTTTTGAATTAAAAACTAATCATCTTGGGCTGAAGTATATTTTTACTCAGCCAAATCTGAATGCAAGACAACGAAGATGGTTAGATTTTTATCTCAATATGATTTTGACATAAGTTACATTAAAGGCAAGGAAAATAGGGTAGTTGATGCTCTAAGTCATAGGAAGCACATTTCTACTCTTATAACATTGAGAACTCAGTTCAAGGATGAAGTAAAGAGTGTTATGGAATCTGATTCTTATTTTCAACAAGTAAAAACAACACTTGTTGTAGATCCAAATGATGAGAGATATAAAGGTTTTCACTTTGATAATGAAGGAATCTTACGATTTGAAAACAAGGTATACATACCTTTGCTAAATGATTTAAGAAAGAAATTATTAGTTGAATTTCACAATTCACCTTTTCTGACACCTTGGTATTACAAAGATGTTTGATATAAAACAACAATATTTCTAGAAAGGGATGAAAAAGGACGTGATTGAGTTTGTGACACATTGCTTAGAATGTCAACATGTTAAAGTTGAACATATGCATCCAGCTGGTTTATTGTATCCTCACAAAGATACCACCACAGTACAAATGGCAAGTGATAAGCATGGATTTTGTACAAGGGTTTCCTATGTCAAGAAATAAACATGATGTTATTCTTGTTGTTGATAAACTAAAAAAGTAGCACACTTTATTGTTGGTAATCTTAAGGATGATTCACCTATTTTAGCAAAAAGGTTTGTTCATGAGATTTTCAGATTACATGGAGTACCTAAATTAATCATATCTGATAGAGATCCAAGAATGACTTCAAGATTTTGGCAAACACTTAACGCAACTTTAGGAACTAAGCTGAATTTCAGTTCTGCGTATCATCCAAAAAATGGATGGACAAACTGAAAGAGTTAATCAAGTTTTAGAGGATATGTTACGAATGTATTATATGGATCAAAATATAAATGGGAAGAGTATCTTCCATTAGTTGAGTTTTGCATACAATAACACATATCACGCCTCTCTAAAGATGGCACCTTTCGAAGCATTATACGGAAGGAAATGCATAACCCCTGTTAGTTGGGACAACATTGAGGATAGAGAGGTAATTGGACCTGAAATCCTTACGGAAATGGAACAACAAGTTAAAATGATTCATGAACACTTGAAAGAAGCAGCAGATAGGAAAAGAGTTATGCTTGACTTGAAGTGGGTTGATAGGAAATTTGAACTTGGTGAGAAGGTCTTTCTTTGGGTTAAACCAAAAAAGAGTTCTATAACTTTTGGCAAGGCTGCCAAGTTATCACCTCATTATGTGGGACCTTTTGAAATTGTTGAAATAATCAACCCTATAGCTTATCATTTAGCATTACCTCCTACTTTGTCATGAATGCATGATGTTTTCCATATTTCTTTTCTTAAGAAATACATTTCAAATTTATCACATGTATTAAATTGAATTCCTTGCAGGTCCAAGACCCAAGAATAATCATGGTTAAACCTATACGAGTGTTGGAAACTCACCAGTTTACACTTAAGAAATCATGAAATAAGTCAATGTAAGGTCCAATGGGACCAATTTAATGAGGAAAGTGCAACCTAGGAAAATATGGAAGATATGAAAACTACTTTTCCATATTTATTTGAACAAAATTGATTCTTGTTGATGATAAAAAATTTGTGATTTTATTCTTTTTATGACAATAAATCTACCAGTTTTGGGAAGATATTTTATTTGTTTAAAATAAACAACTACGTAAATGCTGATTTTGGGAATTTTAAAAATCCAGTTCTACTTTGAACATATGGAAAGAAAGATAATAAATTGATTATCCTTGATGCAAATTGTTTAAATAAGTTAATCATCGGATGATGATTCTTTTTAGGAGGGAAGTATGTAACACATGGGCAAAATGTTAACTTTTCCTCTTTTACATTGCAAGCATTGACATGTGATTTGTCCTAAGAAGGTGTATTCTTTTGACTATTAGAAATCATGCTTTCCATGGATAATTTATTTCTGTTCTTGGATTCATTTTTCTGAAATGTTGTTTCTTGCAAGGAATCCATTCTGTTGAGATAAGAAAGGTTGTAAACAGGTAATGTTGTTTGCAAATTATCTCTTTATAATAATGAAACCTTGATCAATTTCATTGATCTAAGGTATGTTTTAATTCTTCTTACCTGATCTATATGGTAAACTGACATTCAAAGGTTGAAGGAAATAAAGGACTGAACTCTTGTATTTATACAATTTCATTTGATCTTATTGGAAGTTCTTGCTTTGCATTCTGCTGTAAGTAGTGTGCTTGGATCTTCTTGCTAATTTCTCCAGATGTTGAATGGCATAAAGAGGATGGAGGTCTACTTCAGACTATTGAGGGTAATAACCTAAGTCCTAGATCTTTAAGATCTATCCTAATGGGATTCTAACCTAAGGTAAACTAGACCTACCTTATGTCTATGTTTACACTAATCTTGTTGCATCCTAACCTAAGTTGTATGTTTTACAAAGTGGGGGATTTGGAAATAACCTAAGGTAACTATAAGTTTATTTCTAACCTATTACCTAATGCTAAATTGGTATGGGTATGGTCTATCCTAAGATGGAAAATTTACCTAAGGCAATGTTTATAAACCTAAGGTAAATACTTTCTAAACTAACCTAAGGTCGGATCCTAAGCTAATGATATCTATCCTAAACTAATGCAAGGATAGAAAGGGACCTAAGGGGAGTCACATGGAAAGTATGAGATGGTGGTGATGGTTTCTAAGTCATTTATTTGATTTGATTTTGAATTTAAAACATTTTGTACTATCAGTTTGACAGAGGCATGGAAACTAGAGGGAATCCTAGTTGGCACCATCACTAAAGTTAAGTAATGCATGTTCTCTTTGAATTTGGACTCACCAACTTTAGATGGTGGTGGCATGGAGATATAGGTGGGAGATTGGAAATTAATGACATTTATGGTCATCATTTTTGGAGAAAACCACCTTGGAAACCATGCGAGTGGATTTTTTGGGAGTTGTTTGGTCTTTCATGCATTCCAATTTTTGCTCTACATGGAGCTATCTGGTTCTTCAAACCAACAGTTCTATTTTCATTTTGTTACTATTTTTAACTCCCTTGGACTATTTTCGATCCAATGGAAGTATATGAGGCATTTGAGAAGGAAGTTTTTGGTTGTTGATTTCATTTGGAGAAGGAGTTGTGAAGGCTCGGCTGGAAATCTTCTTCAATCGAACAAAGCACTATCAGGCATGATAGGCTCTATCCATTAAGTTGCTCTTCTTTTCTCTAAGTGTCTTCATTAAAACAACTTTTCTCTCATGAGATAAATGGGTTTTTTATTTTGTGATGGTTATTTGGTTTCCTTTTGAATATTTTTGTATTCTTTTGAGGAATCTCTTCTTGAAAGGTAGTCATTGAGTTGTTTTCCTATTTATTTGATGTTGAATCCCACCTTAAATCTTGTGGTGATTTGAGTAATGAAGTGCATGTGTGAATCTTTCTTATCTATTCAAAAATGGGTTTATGGAAATGATATGTGGCTTCAAGTTTCAAACCAAGTTGTAGTTTGGGTTGTTAGAAGGTAAATGAATACCCTTTATATTCTATTACTTTCTATTTTTTTGTGGAAGTTTGTTACTCCTATTGGAACTACCATGAATATGCATGCTTGGATTCAGTTGTGTGAACTCGAATTTGTATAGAAAATAGTAAATGTGTGCCTTCTTCTTGAACTTACTATATAATCTATCAGTTCTTTGAATTTGGTATTCGATGGGAGCTGGGTAGTAGTTATTGGGTGTTTGGAATCTCTATTTTTGTGGATTCATCTTGTATGGAAACAAGAGTGAATGTTTTATTATTCCTTTAAACTTTTCAGTTAAAAACTGAGTCACTCAATTAAGTTCTTTTATGGAAACTATGAGATAGTTGTTTCTTGGACCCTTTGATTTTGATGTTATCTTGTTGGGAATACTTGTGTGTGAAGTCTTTACTTCTGATCTTATATTTATATGTGTCTTTCTTTAAGTTCTTGAGTACTGAACTAAAGGATAAATAGATGAGGTCCTGTTGGTTGGGGACATTGTGAGAGTCGGCTTTTTCTGAGTTGATACTAGGGTTATTCTTGTAGCTCTGTTTGAGATTTCTTATGTTGTTGTTGTTCATGTTGTCTACTTCCCTGTTGAAGTAGATGTTGTTGGTTTTGTATATCTATCCCTGAACTAGGTTAATCCCTTGAGTATCTTGCTTGAGTAAACTTGTTAAATCCTTCCTATTGGGATATCATGAAACTTTAAGGATGCTATTTGGACTTTTGGTTGTCGTTTCTTGATTTAGAACTAACCAAATCGATTCTGAATAAGGGGTTTTACTCCTCCATTTCTTTGATCTCTCGAGTAAGTTGAGGGAATAATTTATCTTGTCGATTTAGAGTGTGTGTAGCTAAGCTATGTCCATAAATCAAATGAAAAGGAATTTTATCATTTCTTTTTGCTAATTGAGAACCTATGCTAAGTCATGTTGACTTTTCATCTTCTTGAAATCAATCGAATAATTTTCTTTCTCATTCATTGATGTTTTCTTCATTCAAAAATGTTATGATTATCAGTCGATTGTTTTGTACTTTTCTTGACTTGAATGAAAATAATGTGGATCCTTGACTAAACTTTGATGTTTTGAATGATCTATTGAGACTATAATTACCCTGTATGGTGATTAGCAACTTTTTTCATTTCATCTCCTTTTTATATGGGTATAATATCACTGTCATTGGATGTCCATGATGGGAAACCTTGCTTAAATCTATTTCAAACACAACAGTCACACATTTTGATTTAATCTCTTCTTATATGTGTTTTCTTTTATAAAGGAGTTGGGATGTAGTGATTGGGTCTCATATATTTTCCTTTTGTGACCTTCTTCATGTTTGATAGAGTGTAAGAATTCCCTTTGATCATGTCATTTGACTCCTTCTCTTTCATTCTCTGAGGTAAAGTCTAATCACTGCCCTTTGGAAATTATAGGAGGTTATGTGTTGTGTTCTCTTTTTTAGAAGTTGTGAATGGGGATTTAGGTTAACTAAATTATAAAGGAAGTTCTTAACTATTTTATCACATTCATTCTTCTTCTTTTGGGTAAATCTTGTCATAATATTTAATTGGTTTAGTTGTATTACTTTCTTTAATGCCTTGTAGTCATTGTCATTACTACTTGCTTATTCACTTGACTTGTATTAAAGGTTTTTAATATTTGTGATAGTAGATTAATGTGAGATGTTGTGCATTGAGTAAATACTATCCTAATGTTAATGTATGGCCTAACTTGAGAAATTAGGCTATGTCTTGGATTTGGAATTAGGATGTCACATCTGATGTGTGAAACTCTTATTTACTTATATTGTTAGATGATTCATCCTAAATCCTTTATGAAGCTGGAATGAGCTTGGCTATAGTTGTCTTTTTATGAAACTCTATAAGCTGAGTTAGAAGGTTCCTACTTCTGAAAGTAACTCTATTTTGGTTAAATAGTGAAGTTAATTTTTGTATTTCAAATTTAGATGAATTGTGAAGGAAATAATTAGAAGGTACTTTTATTTGATATGGATAAGTGTTTTGGATGGAACATTATTTATCTGATATCATGTTGTAGATTGTTGATTACATCATGATATTTCCTTAAATGTTATTCAAATTGATTAATTGTTCTTCTTTTATGGTTGTTATTACTTATGATTTATTTGTCTTCTTGACCTCACTATTTCATAAAAGCAGAGTTGGTTTAATGAAATAGTTAGTTGAAAGCACATCATTTTAATGCTTAGTGCTTATCATGCTCAGTTCAATGAACTGACCCGTGCTAGCAATTTTTGCAGATGGACTTTGTAAGTGATAAAGGAAGGCAATAAATTTTATGATGTATTGGTTGCTTAAAAGTCTGGACCATTTATAGAGAATTTTGATTTATTATTGAGATGTATTGAAGGAAGAAAAGTTGTATTCTTTAATGATCTTGATGTTGTTGACATGAAATATGTCAGTAATGCATAGTCTTGTAAAATGTGTATTTTATCATGATGAATTGAAAAGACTGAAGTTACTTAAATTGATTATGTCAATTCTCTTGTTCATAATATGAAGGAAATTTGTAATCCTATCTTTGATGTTGTCATTCATATCTGATTGGATCCTTATTTCTTTGTTGTCATTGAATAGGTTGGATAAATGGGAATTAGTACAATTTCCCTTACTTGAATGCAACTTACTAAGTTGCATGTATTGATGTTCTTTACCTAATCTTGTATGGTTTATTATGATGTTATGAATGTATAGTTAAAATATCAGGATGTGTGAATTGGATAAGGGTATAATAAATCCTAATACTTAACCATAATGAGGAAGGTTCTCCTCCTCTCAAAAGGATACAAAATAAATGAATGGTATATGAGTTTGATAACCATTTAGACTTCATATCTATGAATTCTATCATAACAGAACCTATTTTGGTTCTTATACATTCCTTGAATGGTTGAGACACATTAATTAAATCTTATGATAGATGTTGTTTCTATTTTTGATTAATTACACGTTAAGCAAAAAGTTAATGAACATAAAAGAAATCATAGGTTATGAGGTTTCATATTATTTAATCAACTCAAATAAGGATGGAAAACTTAAGGATTGTTGGGATTAGGGTTATGCAAGGTTTTGTGATTTGAATCTTAATCCAAAGATAATTAAGTGGATATGACCTCTTGAGGTGTGTAAATCATGATGAAGTAGTTCTGTTGGATGTTGGCACATGCCAACTACAGAATTGTACCTTCATGAAGACTTGGGTCTTCACGAGGATACAATGTTGTAGTTGACATGTTGCAACACCCTTCAACATTGGTTCATCTAGATCTACTCAAATATGGACTTGAACTTAGTTTCTCTCTAGATCAGGCTAAGGATATGATTTAGCATAGGAAGTGACTCTCAATGACTTAGGGTAACTAGGCACATTCAATTGACTTAGGTCAATGAGTATGCCCATATACCCTAGGTCATCGTGAGTGGTTCCCTATACCAAATTATATCAATAACCTAGGTTAGGGTCAAACCTTGGACAAGTGGACTGACAGAAGTCAATAAAGACCATTCTAGATAATAGATGAGTGGGGTGAAGGATGTATTCCGATTAGATGAGTATGTCATCTAGGAATAGTAACATGAACAATATGTTGGAAATCTTTGGCCAAAGTATCACAAAATGTGATTTGGTTGAATATGGTTATTCCTATGTCACCTAGTTTGAGAAATGTGATTTCCAAGATGAATATGGTAACAAATATTTAGATAGATTTCTTAAACAAAACACTCAATACCTAAGTCAATATTTTCAGGGTAAGAGAACCAAGTATACATAGTATACCCATAGTATTCAATACTTAAGTTAACATGAGAGAGGTATGTGATCCACTTTGGAGAAGGTGAGAAGTCAGGAGTAGGAGGTTGACTACTTAATTGAGAATTAAAAATTTCTCTAAATGGGTCTTGGGATATAATCCTTCTTCAAAAGTTCCACTCCCTTTTGGTGATTGATCCAAAAATTCCAAAGGTGGGAGTTCTGCTTCCTATCTAACAAGGGACAATATTACTTCTAATTCTTTCTCAACTTCCTTATTTGAACTAATGGATGCCGATAATACTTATTGAGATATGTTTGGGATAAATCTACCCTTTGAGTCTCTTGGTCTACTCATAAATTTTATGATAACTTAGGGAATATTTTTCAATTACTAGATGTGTGTTTGTTTTTATTATTGACACTTAATTAGAAAATTCTAACTAGTTTTCCTCATAAACAATGCCAAAATTATGGGTGTCATTATTCCCTTCATTTAATCAACTCATGGTTGATGTCATATTCAAACTAGGGGTGTGTCTGAAGCTATATGCAACAAGAGAAATCTCAGTGAACTAGTAATTGATTATAGATATTTTTATTTTTATTTTTTTGGGGGTTTCAAAGTGTCTTAAGATTTCTTGGCCAAATCCTTATTAAAGCTAACCTATAAGAAACTTGCTGAAATAAACACACATTTCTGAAATGAACAAATTTTGTAGAATTGAACACATTGTTGGAAATAAACACACTTTACATAATTAAACACACTTTGTAGATATTGTTTAAAATGTTGTTGAAGAAATAAGAACATATACTAGAACACCTGTAGGGAAGATAGATAACTTATGTAACATATTTTAATTCAAGATTCAAAAGTACTTATAGAACTGATAAATAACAAGTTTATACAAATTACTTGAAAATATAAATACTAATAGAATAAAATATTATTTTTCTTGAAGGAGATGGCCCTTGCTCCACCTTGAATCAGGAGTTAACACAATATGTTGCTCTCAAAATAAAATGGCTATCTTATTATTGAATTGTTCTATCTTATAAAACTTAACTATCAATATTTGATCCTGTGTATATGTGCATATGTATATATATGTATGTATATGTATATATATGTATACACACACACACACACACACACATATATATATATATCCCCATCTGAAGATGCATTTACAATTATGAGTGTTCAATAGTTGTCTACAGATTCTAGTGGAACCGAATAGTGCCCAAAGTAGATATGAAATTTAGAAAACAAGCTAGACATACAGATTGTTGGTCTCACATATGTATTTTTGCGTAGTGTGCGAATCGGAAAAAATTGGTCTACTTTTTATTAGAAGGCCCCTTCTTTTCTCGATAACTGAATTTTGATAGAATAAGGAGATTCCCATTGATTCTAGAACTTTGGAGAAGTTTTAGAACCAAAGGGAAACCTTCCAGAGCCAACTGCTAAAGTTCCACAACTAACTGATAAAGTTCCGAGCTAAGTGATATAGTTCTGAGCTAAGTGATGAGTTCTAGATCTAAGTGACTTATTTCCAAAGCTAAGTGACAGAGTTTTAGAGCTAAGTCACATTTTAGCCATCTTCCTCAAAAAGGTGTTGATTGCTTCATAATTCACTTATCTGACCAAATATGACCTGTTTATTTCAAAAACTGAATTTCCACATAATTTGTTAGGAATTATAGATTTTTAAACATTTGAACTAAATCAACAAAATATGGAAAATTACATCCTTAATTATATTTAGATCAAAAAAAAATTTATTCAATGCAAACAAACTTGATTACAAGGGAAGTAAAAGAGAATATTTATTGCACATTAATGAGACATATTTTAGCCTCATCAATATTCCTCGGTCATATAAAACATACTCATAACCCATCCAATTATCATTCCAACCTAGCTCATCATCACAACAAAAACTCAACCCGATCCTCTTCAAGTACTTTTGAATCGCATATCTAGTCTCGAAGTGGATTCATCTTCATCCAAGAGTGTGATCTCCTATGAAAAATTTTTAATGATCCAATTCACCATTTACTTCCGTATAAAGCCTATCCACCTCACTAGGAAATTTAAAATTTCATCATGTTTTATAACGCAAGGAAGATACCCCAAAACATATCCATGCCTTATGTCATGCATGATATCTAATAGATCATGATCAAGACCTCATGCTGAGGACCTTCCCTATGTCCCTTCTGGTCCTACCTTGGATTAGTATAATAACATTATGTAACATTATTTATTCTCATCTCTTTTAAGAACACTTTTCCATAAACATATCTCACAAATTCACTATCAATGACCTATATGCCATCAAAAAATTCAAGGACAAATCTATTGTTGATTTTTTCACCCATTGGAGAGGTGTATTCAATCAATTATCCTTTTCATTATCAAAAATAGAAACAAATTGAAGTCTTCTTCCACACTTGGGTTAAAAAAATCTCATCCACACTACCAATCTAATAGTTTCAAACTTTTGATGAGGCTTTCACCATGGCCCATAAGTTGGAATTGTGA
Source organism: Taxus wallichiana var. yunnanensis (assembly GCA_018340775.1). Lineage (NCBI taxonomy): Eukaryota > Viridiplantae > Streptophyta > Pinopsida > Cupressales > Taxaceae > Taxus > Taxus wallichiana. The sequence continues at coordinate 935,478,080 of CM031240.1, read as the reverse complement.
GCTCTAGAAGATGGTTGGGTTAAGCTTCGTCCTAAGAAACCAAAAATTGAGTTCCCATATAAGTCAAAATCAAGCCCCGATAAATCTAAAAAGTCCACCAATGTTGTTGTAGTTAAATCCGCTCCCAAGGAAAAACCTATTACCAAGCCCCCATCAAAAATGTAGCTATACACCTATAGGAGAGACTTATAGTATAGTTTTTGACAAAATTATCACTACCAATATCATATTTCTTCCACCTATTCATCCCATCAAAACATCAATATCTATACCTACTTAGTACTGAGATAATGACTATTGTAAATACCATAGGTTTAATGGGCATGACATAGACAAACTGGAACATGCTTCAAGATTTGATTGACAAGGGTGAACTCCATTTAGACAATCCAAATGCACCTCAAATCAAAATCTTGACATATTTAATCCATATTTTCGAACCATTCCTCATATTCTAATCAACCACAAAAAAACATTGTCCACACCATCAATACAATAACTAAGGAAGAACCTATCTCTAAATCTACCTTATTACCAATCAAACCAAAACCTGCAAAACCAACATCAGTATCCAATGAACCTAAAACTACAACAATGGAATCCTCGCATACCAAAAATATCATTGGATCCATCTCCAAATCTATGTCACATGCTATCACCGATTCCATACCTACATCATCTACACCTTCCAAATCTACAATTAAGGCCCCATCCTATAAACAACCTAAAACACCCTTTACTTTAGATAAATCCAACTATACTGCATCTTCTTCAACCACACACGGTTCATCCAAAACCACAAAAGGACCTCATAAATAGGGTATAGTTCAGTCTTAAAAATATCTTAATACACCTTTCCGATAAAAACCATTTGTGTGGACCTCGTTCCTTTATACTTTCAAGATTAAAACCTATCTATGGACCCCCTACATTAATCTCATATCATGCACCTATTATGCAGTCTAACTATCCTACATCCGTCACTTTGCCATAAACATCTATACTAGGTCCTCGCCCTTTACCCATCATTCACTCCAAATACCCTCACCAATGGTCACCCTTTCCAAGCCCTTATCCTCCATCCATTACCACATCTAGAAATCCTCCATGGCCAACAAATAAACAACCCATAATTAAACCATCTATCTCACCACCCCTTAAAATAATATAGATACAATCTTATCCCCATCCACGTCTACACCTAGGGTTCATTATGTCACCATCTTAGATGACCTCCTTTAATGGTCACTTATTACACTACCACCTTCTAAGCCATAGGATCATCACGGATGGAAACCCTCCTGGTATGACTTCAATGTATGATTATCACAAGACACGAGACCATTTTATAGAGTATTTATTGGCGATAAAATTTGTCAATGGAAAAATTGGTGGTTATCTTTCCCATGCTCTAGGACTCTAAGTCCCTCTACTTAAATGGTGTAGCTACCATACATGCATGTGTGAGTAAAAAGTGAGTTTTATGCTAGTGTCCTTTTGGTTGGGGATCCAACAAGGAAATCCACCGATCCTTCCTTAAAATCTTGCATATATCTCCAGAGAGGAATTTTCTAGGAAAGCAGGAAAGGAAGTGAGAAAGTTAGAAAAGAGAAACTAATGTTGCAAGTAGAAAATCAAAGACTTGCATACATCAGCCAAAATTTTCATTGCATGCACTTGAATTTAGTAGAAATCAAATTTGTGTAACAACAAAAGATCAAATAGTGTTTAATGAGCACAAAGTACCAATAAACTCATCAGGTCAAAAAGGCTAAAATTCCTTCTTCCTTTATTGAATCTCAAGTAGAAATTGTACATAATATAGAAATAGAAGACATTTTTGAGTAGGGAAAAAGGAAGAAATTTGCTATCTCTTTACTCTCTTCACAAGGATATCACTCTCACAAATTCAAAAAAACAACTCCAATATCTAAGAATAATCATTTTTCTAATAAGAAGCTCAAATGAGGAGCTTATTAAAATGTATAGAAGAGAAGGAAACTCATCATATTTCAAAAAGAGGACAAGAAGAAGAAGAGAGAGATATTATAACTGAGTTTTTGTAGGGGTTTGATCTCATTCCTAGTTTCCACTTTTTCTCCCGAGAAGGCTAGTTCCAAGATCTTTGATATAACCTGATATAGGTTTTTGGTTTGAAAAACTATCGAGTTAGGAAGGTCATGGGGAAACAGAACAGCGAGTGCAAGGGATAGATCTCTTTGAAGAAGAAAAGAAATGAATTCTATCAAGATGAAAGGTCACTATTCTAGGTTTATGCTTTAGGGTAGTAACTATGTAAAAGGTAGAAGGAAAACTTACTTCATAAAGAAAATAAAGCAATACGAAGGTTTATGATGAACAAAATATGACAAATGAATAAAGTAGGAATGAATCCAACAGAAATAAAAACATAGATCTAACTTAAGAAAGATCTGATGAAAATAACACATATATTGAGCACAAAGTCTGAACATATATATTAATATTTCTTCTGTTACAAGAAAGCACAAAGTCTTTCTCTCCTCACTTCTTTTTTCATACAAAAATGTCCACCTCAATACAACAAGTATTCAAGTATTTATAGAAGGAGAAGAGGAAAGAAGACAAAAGCAAACCAACTACTTACAAAATATCTTACAAGATATTTACAAAATATCTAAAAAGTCAAAAGTTGACTTTGGGCAAGTTTTTGGATGGCAACATCCCATGATGTAACATGGATGATGTCATCATAAATGCCAACAAAATTTTTAAATATTTTACAAAAATGATCAAAGCATACACAAGAGGAGAAACTACTCCTCATCATCCCTTTGCTCAAACTTGGTGTCTTGCTTTTGATCAGAGAGGTGATGTGACACTTGTGCTCGATATTCCATAAACTTGCTGATCATCGCTTGAATTTGATCATGATCTAGACCTTTGAAATGGTCACCAATGACTTCACAAGTTTCTTTTTCATTCTTGAGCTTGTCAGGTAATTTGGTGAAAGTTTTGCATGCATCGATCAAAAATCCAATGAAGTCATGGCAAGCCAAGAGGTTATTGATTGACTCTCGGTCGAAAGTGACCTCTGGTGCCAAACCTTGAGTGACTATAGCCTTGAAGCACTGGAAAGTATCATCTACTTCCCTCAAGTTGTATGATTCACTGAGCATCCTGAGCCATTTTTGTAACTATTTTCTCCATGTTGTATCGTGCGTCCAGGGCTTCATCCTTGATTTTATCTATTCTCTCCAGGATATATTCCATTTAATCAACTAGTAATCTAATGCAACGAGAGCTTTATTATGTGCCCGCGGTGATCAATATGACACCGACCTTCAATAGGTCATCATCGAGTAGCTTAACCATGGCTTGAAATGTTTCATGTTGCAACCTAGCATTATCCAACTCCTCAGAGAGGGAACCTGCTATTGCTTGTAGCTCCTTATTTGCTTGGTCTATATCTTGGTAGAGCACTGTGAATTTCCCAATCATTTCATGACACTATCTCTGAGGATTCACTCAATCTAGGAGGATATTACTACACCTTATTCACCAATCTTAACATATTCATTTATTTTATCCTGACTGAGAACTTCAATGGGTTTGGGCAGCAGTCAAGAGGAGCGTTGCCCATTTTCTGCAATGCTTAGAGGAGATGTTTGTTTTGTTCCTTGAGTATTCTCTTCTCCTCTTTTTCTTCTTGGAGCTTTTTGTAGAGAGCATCCACTACAGACAAGGCTTCCCCTTGTAGGCTTTCAGATGAGGTCCCCATTGTGACTTGAGTCACTGTGAAGTCTGTGGGAGATAGATCCTTCTTTTCCTTGGTGGGGTCCGGTAAGCAATCTCCATGACTCTCTCCCCCGAAGTGCTTTTTGAAAAGTGAGTTATCGCTTTCTATTTCTTGGGTCCCTTCTTCGAATGACGGAGAAGTCCATGGGTGTGATGGGAACCTTTCTCTTATGCTTGACTCAGGTGGTCAAAAATCCAACTAGGACTTATGGGAGTGGGAGTAGAGGAAATAGAAGAAGAAATGGGAGTGAAAGGGGAAGCAACTATGGAGGCCTCAGGGAAGAATGTTGAAACACTCGGTGGTGGCATTGACAAGGAGTCCAATGCACCACTACTTGTGGGGCCTGGAGTTACTACAGAGAAGAAGAAAGGACATGGAAATGGAAGGGATCTACAATTGGATGGAGGGAATACTAGGTGATAGATCCATGAGAGAGGAGAAGATGGAAGAGGTGGGAGATGGAAGGGAGGAAGGAAGGGGAGAAGACACATCCATAGGAATAGATGCTTCAATGACAGGAGGAGGAGAAGAAATGGAAGAAGGAACACTGGGTACCTTAGTAGTTGTAGTTGTGATAACATCCTAAGTGGATGTATCCATTGAAACCTTTGTTGTCTCTTCTTCTTTACCTGAGACACCAGGTCAACCACTTGCTTCTCAGAAGTAGAAGGAAGGCCTTCAGAGCTTCTTCCTATTTTCTTGATTCTCCCTCCTTGTCTTTTCCTTTTCCTTTCGGCACTTGGGCCAGTCTTGGAGGTGCTCTACCTAAAGGAGAAGTAGTGAAATCTACTCCAAGGTAGGTGAGACCATTCTATTTGCACCAATGTTCGGTGCACTGCAATGTGGGCTTAACCCTTTCCTGAATGGTTTTCGATGCTTTGGCTCTGTCGATCTCCATGAATGGCCAATCATCCCCATCTATGTCAAGGTAAACTTGATCAATTTCTTGATCAGTCTCTTGAATTCCTTTGGGACAATGGCTATGCCATAGTGGATGATCTCCTCCAGAGCCACCGGGAGTGATCCTTTCACCTGATGTCTATCTCATGTGTCAGGTCGATCCAAATGTCCTCGATCTCAGGAACATGGATGGGATCATTTTTTTCCTTTGGGAGGTAACTTTGATAGTCAAAGGTCAGGGCCTTCTTAGGAAGTTGTGCTTTAAATTTAGCAATTCTAGCTCAACATACATCTCCCATGCTTTGGCAAGTGTGGGGCAGGTGTATCGGCCACCAGTAAGGGGGAATGGAGTTCCTCCTTTCTTTCTCTTCATGCACTTCTCATGATAAGTGATTAGCTTCCTTGACAACTCCAAGAGGATCAGCTTTGGCCCTACATACCTTGGCAGCTTCATTGGTTCACCCTCAAAATTCACAGCTCTGAGGTATGTGAATGTGGGGAATTGTGTGAACAATGCTCCCCATTTCTTTGTAGCAACAATCACACTCGGGATGGTTCGACCATGTCTCATGTTTGGTCTCAGCAAGTAGATCACCTCATAGAAGAAGGCATCATTGATTTTGGAGAACTAGGAGATGCTTTGGCCTCGAGCTTTAGCTCTGGGTAGAACTCATATATCTTGACTTGGGGCCATACCCCATTTCGAGCTAAGCCTATGAAATCTCTTGCTGATGCAACAATGTATACAACATAGGAATTCATGTAGAACTTCCCAGTTGTTAGAACTTGTTGAGCTGACTGGGAGATGGTGTCACTGATGATTTCACCCCAGCCAAAATGCTGATTAGGTGCATTCTTGTTCATGGTCTCTAGATACCTCAACATCCATTTGTGGAAATAATGGGCATCAGGGAGCCCAAATACTCTATTCAGAAGGTGATTGTGTTCACTCAAACTCTTCATCAAGTCACTATAAGTGGATGGTTTGTGGCCATCTACTCACCGGCTTCTTGTTCTTTAGATAAAGCTCATTCATCATCTACATGCATTTATCCTCATTATCGTCCCATGCCTTCTTATAGTCTTCTAGACTTATTTCTACATATTTCCTGTGATGAGGAATGCCCAGGGTCAGTTCAAAGTGACGAGCTATGAGGTCGATGATCATCTTTTATTCTTTTTCTTTGACACATCTAGTGTCTTTGTTATAGCAGTGGGCAACCAACATGATGAATTCATTATTTACGGCACTTCTACCGGAAGCCTTTCCGCAAAAAGTGCAATCCACTGCCCACCAACTTGTTCATCCACGGGCCATTACTTTCCTAGTTGGTCCTCACCCAAAAGTCATCCATGTCAATATGGCCCAGCTTAGAATCTCTGATGTCGAGGCTACATTCTACATATGAGTCAGGCATCCTGACTTTCTGATATTTATACTTCATCTCTTGTTCCGACTGCTTAGCTTTAGCTTTAGACTTTGTTGGTTTTTTGCTTGATGAAGACATGTGTGAGCTCAAGGATGGATGTTTTTGTTCTGCAAGAAGAATCAAGGAGGTCCAACATAGAAGAGCCATGTCAACCATCATGTTATTCATAATGAAAGCTTGCAGAATGAAGAACTAGCAATTATAAGGCTTAGGGCGCAAGGTGCAAGTTAATAGCATGATGCAGGGACTTAAAATGTTGGGAGCACTTTGGAAGATGTCGACATGAAAAAATTTATGCCCATGTTCATAGGAGAAAAGTTACACCAAGTTTAGAAAGGGCAATTTTTGCAAGGTGTTGCATGAAAAATTTTTAGCGCCAAGGATAAGGCGCGGGCGTAGGTTTAGCAACACACAACATGGCATGTTGATGTCAAGGAAGATGCACCTGCGCCTTAGGAAATTTTTCTTTGGTGGGGCATAGGAAAATTATGTGTTACATGCGTTTTAAGTGCACCAGGCACTTCTTCGGAAGATGTTGCAAGGAAAATCAGTGCACCTAAGGGTTAGGCATGGGGCATGGGTTAGCAACACACAACATGCAGATGTTGATGTTGTTCAAGATGTGCCTGCACTTCTCAAAAAATATGCTAAGTGTTCTTTAAGCTGGCATGGAAAAATATTATGTTACACAGTGCAAGTGTGCCAAGGCACGACTGTGGGAGGTGCAACATGGAAAGACAGTGTGCGCCAAGGGTTTGATGATTTTTTTGCAATTTCTTTGATTTCTTCTCTCTTTTGGTTTTGTCAAATGGCAAAGAGAGGGTTTCAACAAGATAGCAAGTAGGGAAATATGGCCTTTGGTTTCTTCAGAGGTAGGGGCCTTCCAGATTTGTAGATCTGGAAGGAGAGGAAAAGGGGTTTCAGCTTGGTTATAGATTGTTAGGTTCCTCTTTTTAGATTTAATCTTTTTATACAAGCCCTAAGCCTAACACAACCAAAAACAAAAACACAACAACAACAAGGATGGTAGAAGCCACTTACCTAGATTTATAAAAGATGAAGAATGATGTGGGATCCACAAGCTTGAAAAATGGCATGCATGGGGGGACAAGGATGGCTGACAGGTAGAGAAAACACTTTTTTCAATTTTCAAATCATGAAAATGACAGGTGTTGGGTGCCTATTTATAGGAAAACTGGCATTTATTACTTCACCAACTTCCTTTGGCACAACTTTGGGAGTGTCGACACAAGGAAAAGTGCACCTTAGCATAAATTTGTTGATGTCGACATGACATTTCCAGCGCCTCAGCGCACATTTCATGGTGTCAACACAATGTTTCAAAGAGCCCTTAAGCACACATACTTAGCACATGTTTTATGATGTTGACATGATATTTCCAGCACCAAAGGGATTTCTAAGGGGCACACATTTTGGTATGTCGACATAACAATTTCTACACCTTAGTTTTTATGAGTGGGCATAGATTCCTTGATGTCGACACAAGAATTCCTGCGCCTAGTTCAAAAAGGCATGTTTTTGAGAGTGTTGACACACCATTTTCTGCGCCGAGTTAAAGAAGCTGAAAAATGGCTAAGTTCTAAAAACTTGATTTTCGAAAGGGGTTTTGGACCATTTTAAACGTTAACAGACTTCTTTCGGGGACCAAAATAGAAATTTTGGTATGGTTACCTAAAATTCTTGTCAATTTTGCAGGATAACAACTAGCTCTTTCTGGGGACTATCTTTAAGTGAAGCTTAAGGGTAGAGAATCCCAGATTTTCATGTGCCTATCCATTGGGTTATAGAGAGTCAAAAACAAGGGTGACCAAAAGGGGAAGGAAGGAACACACACAAAAAAAAAAAGAAGCAAACACACAACGAAAGCAAACTATACAAAGAAGAGAGCAAGCTCTACTTCCTAAAATCTTTAGGTGTTGCCTACTATAGGGAAGCGGGAGCTCGGTTCCATCCAGATATGAGAGATAGAAACTATTCTCTCCATTGAGTTGCTTGATCTTGTATGGCCCTCTCTAAAGAGAGTCAAACTTTCCATGCATACCTTTCGGTTCTCTTCGTTTGTCCCACAAAGAACAAGATCTCCCACTTGGAAATCTCTCTACCTAGCTTTCTTTTCAAACAACCTCTTAACTTGATTCTGATGTTCAGTGATCTTTTCAACCACTTTCACTCACTTTTCTTCAAGTTCCATTAGGTACATAATCCTCTTTTCAAGAGAATTTTGAAAAGTTTCATCTTCAATTGCTTGAGCTAAGCGCAGAGCAGAAGTTCTTCTATGGAGATAGGGATTTCAACATCGATCCCATACAACACCTGAAAGGTGACATGCCGAGAGACCTCTTTGGAGTGATATGATCCACCCACAAAGCATCGTATAATGATTTGTGCCAGGACCACTAGTTTTCATCAACTAGCTTCCAGTATGATAGTCACCAGGTTCTTATTGCTAGATTCTACCTGACCATTTCCTTGAGGATAATAATCAAAGCATGAGCCAAGGTTATTCCATATCCATAACAAAAACCAATAACTTCCCATGAAGAGAAGTTGGAAGCATTGTCAAGCAATGATTTTGTGTGGAATGCCAAATCTCACAATAATATTCTCCTTGATGAAGTTGCAAACAACTTTAGAAGTGGCATGCTTGATAGGTATGGCCTCCACCCATTTCAGTGAAGTAATCCATTGTTGTTAGGACGTAACTATGTCCAACACTCGATTGAGGATTGAGTGCTCCAATGAAATCAATTCCCCATTTCCTGAATGGTTCATCAATAATGACGGGCCTGAGGGGAAACATAGCCAACTTTGGTTTGCCAACGAATTGTTGGAAAAGTTCACATTTCGCTACCCAGGTGGCTACATCCTAAAATAGCGTTGGCTAGTAGTACCTGGCCCGAATGATTTTATGTGCTGTCACGGATGAGGAGAAGTGACCACCATAGGCTGAGTCATGAAAACTTCCAACAATTTTACCTCTATTGTGGCTTATCAACACATCGTAGAAAAATGCCATCAATTCCACGTGTTTGTACAATCCATCATCCCATATGACATATCTTGTGGCTCTGAGCTTCACCATCCACTTTTCCTTTGTGGTTAGGTGAGTTGGGCACTCTCCATAGGTGAGAAAGAATGCGATGTCAGAATACCATTCATCGTTGGGTGCGAAAAATAGAACCATAGGGAAAAGAATCCACTTTCTCCAGTTCATTTTGTTCTCCATCAATGTGATCAACTTTCTTTAGGTACCTCTGAGTCTTTATTTTCAGCCATTAGCTGACACATGCCTTTACCTCTTACCAACTTAGTTTGTTTGATGTCTAGATCATATTCTTGGACCTTTGTGATCCAATTCCCTCATAAGCTCCCTAACTCCTATTGAGTCAGGATAGACTTAATAGCCATGTCTGAACCAACACTACTGTATGAGAATTTAGAATGTAGTAGTGGAAACTTTTGACTACTTTTACCATGGCAAAAGGCATGCTTTTCCAATTGTGACATCTTCAGTTCATGAGGCTTAAGAGGAGAACTCATGAAAGCAATCGGGATTCAATATCCTCGAGTTCTTTTGCATCAAGATAGCTGATACAGTATGCGCAGATGCATAACTATACATGATGAAGTCTTTGTTGAAGTCGGGGCACACCACAAATAGGGGCATGAGTTACAGAGGTTTTTATGTCTTTGGATGATTTTAATCCCTTCCTCACTCCATTGAATGTTTGGGACCCTTTCATCATATTAGATATATGATGAGTCTTCTCAGCAAAATCAAGAACAAAGCATCTAAGAAAATTTACCTTTCCAAAGAAAGAGTGAACACCAGTCTTGCTTGTAGGAAAAGTAAGGCTCTGAATAGCCTTGAACCCTTTCGACATCTATCTTAGTTCCTTCTCTACTGATGACATGTCCTAGCAGCTTTCCTTCGGTCTATGACCCCAAAAATGACTTCTTGGGATTTAGCGAAATCTCGTGCTCTTGGCATCTGATCAAGACTTGTTCCAAATGATCGCAGTGATCACTTCATCTTTTGGAGAACACAATCAAGTCATCTAGGTAAACTATGATGACTTTTCCCATCATACCTTTGAATGCAAATTCCATTGCTCATTGGAAGGTGGCACCGTTGATCAAACCGAATGGCATTTTGTTGTAGGTGAAGGTACCCCAAGGAGTGGTGAACGCTTTTGAACTGATCTTCAGGCGTGACTTGAATTTGATTGTAACCTAAAAACCATCAAGCATAGACAACATTTCTAAACCAGTTACTTACCTATGTAGCACTTGATCCATTATCGGCAATGGATAGTTATCTTTTAAGGATGACTGGTTCAAGTTGTGAAAGTCCACGCATATGTGTATCTCACCATTCTTCTTCCACACATGCACAATATTTGCAACCCAAGTACTATGATGAATTGGAAAAATAATTCTTGCATCCAACATCTTCTGAATTTCAGCCTGGATGGTACCTGAGATTTTGGGGTTGTAATGCCTTTGCTTTTGAAAAAGGCTTGACATCGTCCTTAGCGGATGTCATGCCAAATGTCCTTTGGCTTGAAATGACTTCAGATCAGCATAAGACCATGCTAATACATCCATGTACTTTTTCAGCAACTTAACGAATTTTCACTTTTCCTCGGGTGTACAACACTTCCGATATTCATGGAATGAGGATGTTCCACAGTACCCAGATTGATGGATTCAGTTTCTGAGAAGAGGAAGGATCATCCTATCACTTTTTCTTAACAAAACGGTCATGATTATCAAATAATCATTCTAAGGAAACCAAACCTTTTGAATCTTATTTCCTTTGAGTTATATCACTGTTTCTTTTTCAGATTCATGTGCTTGACCGGTGAGAGACTCACGACACATAGAAGTTGATCCATCGAAATGAAGTTCTTTGAAATTGTCATCTTTCTCCAAAAAGGTGATAAGTTGGTTGTCATCATTGAACACTTGCTAGTGCTGTGAATTATCTGGTACACTTGGGCAAAAACCACCTCAATGGTATATGTATCTATTTTTAACCCTAGGTGAGGGAGCATGAGAGAGGCTGAGATGGCCAATGAATCAACCATGTCATTTTGGCTCATAGAACTACTTTGATTGAGAAAGCATCAAAATCTTTGATGTTATCCCATACTGCATTGTGGTAGTGTCTGAGCCGGTCATTCTTTACTTGGTATATCCCTTTTACCTGATTGATAATTAGCTCAGCATCACCTTGCACTTTTAGATTCTTAATTCCTTCTCTTTTTGTAGCTTACATGCCAAGTAACAAGGATTCATACTTGGAGTATTATTCATATTAAAAACTACAACTTGAAAGAAAAAGGGAAAATATCCTCTTTAGGAGATATTAGAACAACTCCAACACCGCATCCACTTGTTGCGCAACTTACCATCAAACTGCAATGTCCATACTTTGTTGAGATCCTCCTTTTGGATGAGAACATCCATTCTATCTGAGTCAGTGGATAGAAATAGTTTCCCATCCCTGATGATTCAAAAATAATATGAGCTTTGGGGTCATCGAGTTGGTGACTAGATATTTCTTTTTGTGATTCTTTGATTCCAATGTCTCGTATCACCCTTTGACAGGAATCCTAGCTTTGGACCAGTCCATATGAATTTCCCACCAACTTCTTTACAAAATCTCCTCCCTAGAATATCCCATATGGTGGTGAATATCAGCTACGAGAATAGTCATTTTTACCCTTTTCTCGGGAAATGCGGTGAATGCAAATAGTGCATCCTTGATCTGACCAATCAATGGTACCTATTTTGGTCTCCATGGAGTAAGCATCTCCAAAAGGTTTAGTAAGTGTGAGGCCCAAAGCATGGGTGACCTTTGCTAGCATAACATTTTCAGAAGCTCTAGAATCAATTATACAGTTACTTAGTTTATGACCATTGATCAGGAGAGATAGGTAAAAAGGTTCAATTTTCCCTGACGTGGAAGTTGAGGAAACATTTACGTGAGATGTAGGAGGGTGGGAAGAATTCCTTTTGGGGAAATGGGAGGAAGGACAAAAGCCTGGCTTTGAATATACTTAGTTAATCTTACAAGCTGCTCTAGGTTGGACTGAAGGTACTCAACTTCAGACATCTGATCTTGGTCTTTTTAGCATGATCAATTATATCGAATGCGACCAAGGGTTTTGCTAATGAAGGAATGAGTCCTTCATTTTGCATTTGGAGGAGGGATTACCGGTATTTATGGGAATTGAGGAAGGCTATATTGGAGGAGAAATGGGAGGAAAATTTCTTCACAAAAGGTTTAATTGGAGGTTTAGTACGAAGGGGATTACCTCTTTTAGTGATCATTGGTAGTGGAGTTGTCACAGCCTTTTCCTTTTTTTTTCAGTAGCAATCTTTGCTTCTTTTCCTTGTGAGTGAGTAAAAACTACGTATGATTGTCCACTCACATACCCTTGGGTACCCTCTTCTTCATTAGATTCCTCATCTTCAAATTCCATATACCCAATAGTAGAGTCATCAGTCGGTTCACCGACATCTTGATCATCTTCACCTTGCGACGAAGGTTCTTCGTAATTTGGATCATCTTCTTCATTTCAACCAAAGCATTAACCGGAGGGGCTTCAATTTCTAACCTTGGAGAAGCAGCAGGAAAACACCTTTGGGGGGCATTGTTGGGAGTGAAGTTCCTCCATGGGATATCTTGGTAAGGAGCAGTAGATGATGTTTGAGCCAATTACTTCTTTAATGAGAGCAAGTCATTCGCCATCTTCTAGAATGTTGGATCTGATGAGGGGCCTAAGAAGAAGTCAAAGTCTTTGATTTTGGAGGCTCTCATCTTAACTCACCGGATATAAGAAGGTTATCTTCTATCCGAATGGCCATAGCCTAGGTGAGGACCAAGGTGGGTATTTGTTCCTGTAAAAGTAAGAAACTTACTTTTGAACTCATGGCATTCAAGAAGAAACACTTTTGATTCTCTAATGTTGGCATCATGGCAAAGGCACACACGGTTGATTAGCGAATTGAATCGGGTGATAAAATCACGCATGGTTTCATTGGCCTCCTTCTTCATGTGAGTGATTCGTGATAATAACGTGAATGTGTCTTCTAAAGGCTTGTATCTGTCTTTAAATGCAATCCGTAATGTGGCCCAACTAGTGATGGATCCGGCTGGTAAATGTTGGAACCATTCTAATGCAGGCCCTTGCAAGGTCTCAAGAAAGAGATGTACCGATACGTCCTCATGAGTCACGTCTAGAATAATGTATGACATAATAAACACAGCTATATGCACGTTTGTGCTTTGATTTCCACTCCCATCAAACTTTGGGAAATTCTTGTGATTCCCACTAGGGAGGGGGTGTACTAGATGTGGCAGTGCTAGAGGACCCATGGCATGTTTCCCCATGGTACAGGTAGATTAACTACCATTTGAAAAGTGGGAAAAAGAACGTGGGCAGGGAGTGTGGTTCCACTTAGCAAAAGAGCACTGCAAGTCGATGTCGAGGCACCCTGTGAAATCGACTCTTTCATGGAGGCGAGGCACTTCTTGCTGATCGATCCATTGAACTTAGTGATGTGAATCATGTTGGAGTGATATTGAAATTTTACCTTCGAAGTAGATCAAATATTGGATCAACTTCTCCATGAGCTCTTCTGCTACGAGTAAATTTTTCACCTACCAGCGTACCCATTCAGATCTGCAACAATTAAGAGTAGATTTACAACAATATTTTTGTTTGTATTTGCTGATTTTCTTTTTTTCTAGCAAAAATCAGCAGCATGTACTTTTTTAATATTTAATTTTATCCTTTTTTAATAACAACTGATTGTGGTTTTCTGACAAAGATTTAATAAGGATAAAAAGTGGGTCAATTTAGAAAGCTGATTTTCAAATCTTTGACCTAAATTTTGCAAGGTTTTGAGAATATCATGAAATGTGAGAATCTCAGATCTACTGAAATATACAAGTTTTTGTAAAACTCAATGAACTAAAAGCTCCTATCTCGTCCAGATCTATGGATTTGTATAAGGAAATTTTTAGTTTTGATCACTTATGCAAAAATTTTAATTTTTAACAAAGGGTTAAAATTTGCAATCTGGTAGTGATTTTTAACATCTAACTTCCTTATTTATTCAAAAAAATTTGGTTAAAATCTTCTCGGTTAGGCAAGTCATGGGGAAATAGGCCAATAGTGTGCAGGGCATAGCCCCTCTTTGAGATAGCAAAGTTAAACTGTTTTATTGTTAATCTATCAAGCGGGTTTACTGCAAATCTACACTATTCTAACTTTAGGGGGTTTGGGATCTCATCCCAGTAGAGGTAGTTCCAACTATGAATAGAAAGGTAGGAAGGAAGGAATGGAGGAGGGTAGATCTGAAGGAAGAAAAGAAATGAATTCCAAGATGGAAAGGTCAGAAGGTTTATGCTTTGGGCTGGTAGTAAACAGAGCCAAAATTACTTGCATAAACAAAAAAAGAAATACTTGATGAACATATGACGATAATAGGAATGAATCCAATAGAATAAAAACATAGATCTAACTTAAGAAAGATCTAATGCAAATAACACATATATTGAGCACAAAGTCTAAACATATATATTAAAATTTCTTCATTACAGAAAGCACAAAGTCTTCCTCCCCTCACTTCTTTTTTCATACAAAAATGTCAACCCCTTTGAATATAATAAGTATTCAAGTATTTATAGAAGGAGAAGAGGAAAGAAGACAAAAGCAAACCAACTACTTACTAAAATATCTTACAAGATACTTACAAAATATATAAGAAGTCAAAAGTTGACTTTGGGCAAGTTTTTTAGATGGCAACATCCCATGATGCAACATGGATGATGTCATCATAAATGCCAACAAGCTTTTTAAATATTTTACAAAATTGATCAAAGCATACACAAGAGGAGAAACTACTCCTCATCATCCCTTTGCTCAAACTTGGTGTCTTGCTTTTGATTAGGAGAGGTGATGTGACACTGCACTCGATATTCCATAAACTTGTTGATCATCACTTGAAGTTGATCATGATCTGGACCTTTGAAATGGTTTCCAATGACTTCGCAAGTTTCTTTTTCATTCTTGAGCTTGTCAGGTATTTTGGTGAAAGTTTCACATGAATCGATCAAAAATCTGATGAATTCGCGGCAAGCCAAGAGGTTATTGATTGACTGATTGAAAGTGACCTCTAGTTCCAAACCTTGAGTGACTATAGCCTTGAAGCATTGGAAAGTATCATCTACTTCCCTCAAGGTGTATGACTCATTGAGCATCTCTGGAGCCATTTTTGTAACTATTTGCTCCATGTTGTATTGTGCGTCCGGGCTTCATCTATGATTTTATCTATTCTCTCCGGATATATTCCATTTGATCAACTTGGTAATCTAAACAGATGAGAGCTTTGTTATGTGCATGTGGGTGATCAATAACCGACCTTTAATAGGTCATCATCTAAGTAGTTAGCCATGGCTTGAAATGTTTCATGCTGCAACCTAGCATTATCCAACTCCTCGAGAGAGGGAACTCTGCTATTGCTTATAGCTCCTTATTTGCTTGATTATATCTTGGTAGAGAACTATGAATTTCCCAATCATTTCCTCACTATCATCCACGAGGATTCACTCAATCCAGAGGATACTGTTGTTGTGCCTTGTTCACAAATCTTAACATATTCATTTATCTTATCTTGACTTTGAAAAAACTTCAATGGGTTTGGCGATAGTCATAGGAGGTGCATTACCCATTTTCTCGTGCAATTCTTGGAGGAGATGTTTGTTTTGTTCCTTGAGTATTCTATTCTCCTCTTTTGCTCTTCAATCTTTTTTTAGAGAGCATCCACTACGAGACAAGGCTTCTCCTTGCAGGCTTTCGTATGAGGTTCCCATTGTTACTTGAGTCACTTTGTGAAGTCTTGTGGGAGACAGATCCTTCTTTTCTTTCTTGGTGGTCCAGGTAATAAATCTCCATGACTCTCTCCCCCAAGTGCTTTTTGAAAAGTGAGTTATCATTTTTTCTACTTCTTGGGTCCCTTCTTCCAAATGATGGAGAATTCCATGGGTGCGATGGGAACCTTTCTCTTATGCTAACTCAGGTGGTTAGAAATCTAACTAGGACTTATGGGAGTGGGAGTAGAGGAAATAGAAGAAGAAACGGGAGTGAAAGGGGAAGCAACTATGGAGGCCTTAGGGAATAATGTTGAAACACTCAATGGTGGCATTGACAAGGAGTCCAATGCACCACTACTTGTGGGGCCTAGAGTTACTACAGGAGAAGAGAAGGACATGGAAATGAAAGGGATCTGCAATTGGATGGAGGGAATACTGGGTGATAGATCCATGAGAGAGGAGAAGATGGAAGAGGTGGGAGATGGAAGGGAGGAAGGAAGGGGAGAAGACATATCCATAGGAATAGATGCTTCAATGACTCGAAGAGAAGAGGAAATGGAAGAAGGAACACTAGGTACCTCAGCAGTTATAGTTGTGACAACATCCTGATTGGATGTATCCATTGAAACCTCTGTTGTCTCTTCTTCTTTACCTGGAGACACCAAGTCGACCACTTGCTTCTTAGAAGTAGAAGGAAGGCCTTCAAGAGATTCTTCTTATTTTCTTGATTCTCCCTCCTTATCTTTTCCTTTTCCTTTCGGCACTTGGGCTGGTCTTGGAGGTGCTCTACTTGAAGAAGTAGTGAAATCTACTCTGAGGTAGGTGATACCATTCTTTTTGCACCAATGTTTGGTGCAACTGTAACTGTGGGCTTAACCCTCTCCCCGAATGGTTTTCAGTGCTTTGGCTCTATCGATCTTCGTGAATGGCCAATCGTCCCCATCTATGTTAAGGTAGACCTTATCGATCGTCTCTTAGAATTCCTTTGGGATGATTGTTACGCCATAGTGGATGACCTCCTCTAGAGCCAACTAGGAGTGATCCTTTCACTGATGTCTATCTCATGTGTCAGGTCGATACAAATGTCTTCGATCTCAAGAACATGGATGGGATCAATTTTTACCTTTGGGAGGTAGCTTCGATAGTCAAATGTGGGCCTTGCTTGGAAGTTATGCTTTGAATTTAGTAATTCAGCTCAAGCTCACATACATCTCCCATACTTTGGTAAGTGTGGGGCAGGTGTATCGACCAACTGTAAGGGGGAATAGAGTTCCTCATTTATTTCTCTTCAT
This sequence comes from Taxus wallichiana var. yunnanensis, assembly GCA_018340775.1. Lineage (NCBI taxonomy): Eukaryota > Viridiplantae > Streptophyta > Pinopsida > Cupressales > Taxaceae > Taxus > Taxus wallichiana. The sequence continues at coordinate 935,460,770 of CM031240.1, read as the reverse complement.
GCACTTCTCATGATAAGTGATTAGTTACCTTGATAACTCCAAGAGGATCAGCTTTGGCCCTGCATACCTTGGTAGCTTCGTTGGTTCACCCTCAAAATTCACAGCTCTGAGGTATGTGAATGTGGGGAATTACGTGAACAATGCTCCCCATTTCTTTGTAGCAGGAATCACACTCGAGTTGGTTTAACCATGTCTCATGTTCGGTCTCGCAAGTAGATCACCTCATAGAAGAAGGCATCATTGATTTTAGAGAACTAGGAGATGCTGGCCTCGAGCTTCATTTATGGGTAGAACTCGTATATCTTGACCTGGGGCCATACCCCATTTCGAGCTAAGCCTACGAAATACCTTACTTCCAAAGAACGTATATAACATAGGAATTCATGTAGAACTTCCCAGTTGTTAGAACTTGTTGGAGCTACTGGGAGATGGTGTCACTGATGATTTCACCCCAGCCAAAACATTAATTAGGTGCATTCCTATTCATGGTTTCCAGATACCTCAACATCCATTTGTGGAAATAATGGGCATCAGGGAGCCTAAATACTCGATTCAAGAAGGTGATTGTGTTACTCAACTCTTCATTGAAGTCACTACGGTGGATGGTTTGTGGCCATCTACTCATTGGCTTCTTGTTCTTTAGATAAAGCTTGTTCATCATCTACATACATTTATCCTCATTATCATCCCAGGCCTTCTTGTAGTCTTTGAGACTTATTTCTACTTATTGCCTGTGATGAGGAATGCCCAGGATCAGTTCAAAGTGATGAACTGTGAGGTCTATGATGGTCTTATGTTATTTTTATTCAACACATCTAGTGTCTTTGTTATAGTAGTGGGAAACCAACATGATGAATTCATTATTTATGGCACTTACTAGCAGCCCTGTTGTAAGTGCAATCCACTTCCCACTAACTTGTTCATCCATGGGCCACCACTTTCTTGCTTTGGTTAGTCCTCGCTCAAAATTCATCCATGTTAATATGGCCCAGCTCAGAATCTTTGATGTCGAGGCTAGATTCTACATATGATTTAGGAATTCTAACTTTCTGATATTTATACTTCATCTCTTGTTACATTCGCTTAGCTTTATCTTTAGTTGGTTTCTTGCTTGATGAAGACATGTGTGAGCTCAAAGATGGATGTTGTTGTTCTTCAAGAAGAATCAAGGAGGTCCAACATAGAAGAGCCATGTCAACCATCATGTTATCCATAATGAAAGCTTTCAGAATGAAGAACTAGCAATTATAAGGCTTAGGGTGTAAGGCAAAAGTTAACAACATGATGCGGGGACTTAAAAATGCTAGGCACACTTTGGAAGATGTCGACATGAAAAATTTGTGCCCATGTTCATAGGAGAAAATTTGAGCCAAGTTTAGAAAGGGAAAATTTTTGCAAGGTGTTGCATGAAAAGTTTCAGTGCCAAGGATAAGGCGTGGGGTGCTGGTTTGTAGCACACAACATGGCATGTTGATGTTAAGGAAGATGTGCCTGTGCCTAAGGAAATTTTGCTTTGGCAAGGCATAGGAAAATTCTGTTTACATGTGTTTTAAGTGCACCAGGGTGTTACTTCGAAAGATGTTGCAAGGAAAATCAGTGTGCCTAAGGGTTAGGCGCGGGGCACGAGTTAGCAACACACAACATGTAGATGTTGATGTTGTTCAAGATGCACCTGCACTTCTCAAAAATTTGCTAAGTGTTCTTTAAGTTGGCATGGAAAAATATTGTGTTACTGTGTGCATAGTGCGCCAAGGTGTGGCTGTGGGAGGTGCAACATGGAAAGACAGTGCACAAGGGTTTGATGATTTTTTGCAATTTCTTTGATTTCTTCTCTCTTTTGGTTTTGTCGAATGGTAAAGAGAGGGTTTCAACAAGATAACAAGTAGGGAAATATGGCCTTTGGTTTCTTCAAAGGTAGGGGCCTTCCAGTTCTGAGATCTTGAGGAAGAGGAAAATGTTAGGAAATTAAATATTAATGTTTACATTATAGTTTGTTAGTTAATATTTAATATTGTTATATATTAAATATTAGGTTTGAATGTATATTGTTATAATATATTGTTTCAACAATATATTATTCATAGAGTTTGTTATACCCGTGAATAACATTCCGGGTTAATTGTTGTGACTCCTTCCTATTTTATAGGAGGTTGTTTAGCTATTATTATGGCTATATAATAGCCTAATGTATTGCACAAGATATTGGGACAAAAATATAATACAGAGAGTGATTTTCTTTGTGTAAATCTGTAGCTGCATTTATATTTGGTATTAGAGTGATATCGATCTTGATGAGAGTCGAGAGAAAGGAAACTGAAAATGTTTAGAAATTGGTGTTCAAGTTTTGGAGTGGAAGTGTTGTGTGAGCTCAACGCATTGGTATCAACTTCTCAATTTTGATCCGTGGGTTGCATAGTATTCTCCGAAAAACCATTTAGTGTTTCCTGCTCTCCATATACAATTGAATAGCATTTCACTCCTTCGGGTGGTGAATAACGTATCATTTTCTCTCTGCATATTCTGATATATGCATAGTTTTATATCTAAGAATTTAGACAACGAAATTTGTTGTGCATTATCATTTGCAGTGTCTACAGAATCCTCTTCAACTCACATGCAAGTATGTGCCCTTTGTTGGCTTGTGTGAGATCTGTGCATTTGATTTTATTTTGATTGATGTGGCTCCCGTGAACAAATAGCTGTAGCGTTCCTGTGCCAAATGTAATAGGTAGACTATGTGCGACATTGCCTCAGACTGGATGTATATATATTTTAAAGTCTCCACGTGATTGTGTTGCATGAGAGGTGAATCGACCCTGTCAGAAAGTGGATAAACAAGTGATATAGCCTCCCAGACTTCAGCTGCAATAAATTGAAAGCAACTCACCACGACTCAATCTGATATGCTCCACTTGGCAACAATGACCCCAAATTGCTCCTTTGGATTCCGTATGAGTTGAATTGAATGAATGCATGCCAGCTGTCAGCTTCCCCTTGATCATAGGTGAATCGACAAGCACGTGGTCTTGGGTTACCAATTGACAGAGTTGCACAAGATTTATCCACACCACAGGTCCATGCATGGTGCTCCGTCAAATTTCATCACCTATGGGTAATATCAATGATCGTTGTGCTCCCCATGGAGTTTCTTCCAAGTCTGCAAATATACACAAGTTTTTCCAATACAATCGCCAAGCTATCCTTTGATCTGGTTATTCAAAGTCTACGGAAGAAGTAGGTAGTACTTTATTTGTTTAAAGTTTGATAGTATTTGGCATACTCTTTCCATATATGTTCTTAATTAAAAGGTCGCGGAAGTGAGAGAGTGAAAAGACTCATGCAGTTCTATTTGTGTCACTAGATTCTATTCGAAATTTGAGTCATTTTATTATTTTATTTGTATATGTCAAAATTTTAATCAATAGCTTTTAGCTATATTAACATTTTAATTATTTGTAAAAAGGGTGCATTTTCAGTTATATTCAACACCTATTTTTTTAATTTTTGAAGCGTCATAATAGTGGTTCGGATTACTCTATGTCAACAAGAGAGCCGAGTATAGGTGTTATTAGTATTAATTTCAGATGTGGAGTCTTGTTATAAAAAGTAATCTTTAATTACTTTTTAATAGTTTTTTTCTTTCATCCATTTCCTTTTGCCATCTTGTATAGTCAAAATAGTCGAGTCATTTAAAACGACCTTGCATTGAGTAAGTCAATGTATATTTTATGTTGGAACTCCAAGTTCAAAAGAGTAGAAAACATATTTTAAAAAGGGGGATGTCAGTGTAAAATTCAAAAATAGGTGATCTTAGAATTATTTGTATTGTTGTTTTAAGTTTAAAGTTCATTGTGAGTCAAATTCAAGTCTGAAAAATTTAAAAAAAAATTGTCTCACGAATGCATTTTCGGTGTTACCCGACGTCCGAAAAATAAGTTGTTTCACATTGCGGGAGGGAAGATATAATAAAAAATGTGGAAACAGTTGAGATTTAAAGATATATTCTACTGAGTTAGCAGCATGTAACTGGAGGATGGAGGCATCGGAGGCTGGAGGTCAGACAACGACCTCTCATCAGTCACAACGATGATGGGGCCGCACAAAGCTATGGTGGCACATTTTGTGGTGTGAGTGTGCTTTCAGTATTTGATGTCTAGTGTGATTCTTTTTCTGATTTCTTGTTGTGTGTTGAATAAGTGAAATGTTCACATTGAGGGGGGAACATGATCAACATGATCCAATGTTCCATTTTCAGTTTTTCAGTTGAGTATGTGGCTATTCCTATTTCCCCAAATGCAAAAACATAGTGCAGAACAAATAACACAGTGAAACACAACATCATGAGGCTTGATGAGGTAGAATAGTCAGATGTGTTCCTGTTCGTACCTAGGTTTGTGGTTAGCCTCCTAAAAACCATTGAAGGTTGTTCAGATGTGTTCCTGCTTGAGTTCCCACACTGCTAGGTCAGATGTGTTCCCTAGAGTGACTGGTTGATAAGAAGATGATTCCTGAGCATGTTCCCATCCTCGTTGGTCAGATGTGTTCCTGACAGTGCTTGGTTAATAAGAAGTTGATGTGTTCCTTCTTCTACCTTCAGTTTGAGTGTGTGCCAAGATCATGAGCACACAGAGGTGGTAGGCTGCAAAGGAAGTGTGAAAGTTCTAATGTTACCATGTAAACATTAAGGGGGGGAATGTTAGGAAATTAAATATTAATGTTTACATTATAGTTTGTTAGTTAATATTTAATATTGTTATATATTAAATATTAGGTTTGAATGTATATTTTTATAATATATTGTTTCAACAATATATTATTCATAGAGTTTGTTATACCCGTGAATAACATTCTTGGTTAATTGTTGTGACTCCTTCCTATTTTATAGGAGGTTGTTTAGCTGTTATTATGGCTATATAATAGCCTAATGTATTGCATAGGATATTGGGACAGAAAATATAATACAGAGAGTGATTTTGTTGTGTAAATCTGTAGCTGCATTTATAGAAAAGGGTTTCAGGTTGGTTATAGATTGTTAGGTTCCTCTTTTTAGATTTAATATTTTTATACAAGCCCTAAGCCTAACACAACCAAAAACAAAAACCACAACAACAAAAAGGATGGAAGAAGCCACTTCCCAGATTTATAAAAGATGAAGAATGATGTGGGATCCACAATTTTGAAAAATGGTATGTGGGGGACAAGGATGGCTGACAAGAGCAAAGAAAATAATTTTTTCAATTTTCAAATCATGAAAATGACAGGTGTCAAGCACCTATTTATAGGAAAAATAGCATTTATTACTTCACCAACTTCCTTTGTTGTGACTTTGGGAGTGTTGACACAAGGAAAAGTATGCCTTAGCGCAAATTTTTGATGTCGACATGACATTTCCTACACCTTAGAGCACATTTCATAGTGTCAACACAATGTTTCCAGCGCATGTTTTATGATGTTGACACGATATTTCCATTGCCAAAGGGATTTCTAAGGGGCACAAATTTTTGTATGTCGACATAACAATTTCTACACCTTAGTTTTTATGAGTGGGTGTAGATTCCTTGATGTCAACATGAGAATTCTTGTGCCTAGTTCAAAAAGGCACATTTTTGAGAGTGTTGACACACCATTTTCTGTGAGTTAAAGAAGCTGAAAATGGCTAAGTTCTAAAAAACTTGATTTTTGAAAGGGGGTTTTGGACCATTTTGAACGTTAACAGACTTCCTTCGGGGACAAAAATGGAAATTTTGGTATGGTTACCTGCAAATTTCCCTTGTCAATTCTACAAGATAACAAGGTTCCACTTTATCAAAGCATGAAGAATGTGAATACAACTCAAGGTATCTATCCATCCATTAGCCATGTTGTTGATGTATTTGCACTTCCTGAACCATGATGGATGTTTCTCTATGATAAGTAAAATAGAGGCCCGAATCTCTGAGAGGAAGTCATGGGTATCCCTAGTGAAGGAAAATGGGTTTCCTACCTCTTTCTTGACTTATTCTTCAAATGAATCAATCAAATCATCAGTAATTATATCCTCAACCATTGCGGTACTCCAAGTTTTTGAGTTTCTAATTTACACTATCCTACAATTTGTATGCTTGTTCCTCTTTTTCATTCAAATATGTGATGACCTGATTGATTTCATCAAACCGAATTGCCAAGGCCTTCACCCATACACATGATAAGTCTTATAAGGGAGTTTCAAAAATATTCCTATTGATCAACTCCTGGCGATGAGTGCTTGCTCATTTTATCTACTCTGGGCCCAAAGGTTCCCAAAGGTTCCCAATAGTCCCTTTCTTTCTCCAAGTCATCCTTGAGTGTCTATATCCTATTTTTGTCACACACATGTAAGTGAACAATTTGACTGCTTCTTGGAGCACTAACTTCCCTTTTTCATAAATTGAGTTAATCAATTCATTATTCACTTGCCCCATCATTGTGAACTCATGTGTCCTCCTGATGGATTATGTATTAAAGCTATTGATGGGCGTAACTTCCTCATTGGGAATTTGCATGGCATTAAGATCAACTATATGTTGCACATAGAATGGCATAGTTCACACCTTCTCTTTTAGTTCATCAATCTTCTTCTTATACTCCTTATTCCTTACCACCATGCGAGCAAAAGATTGTTGATACATGTGCAAATACCCTTCATGAGTTTCCAGTCCTAGTTGGATTATGCTCATCTCATATTCAGCTAGTGTCATCTCATCCACTAAATTTATTACCTTGGGACAAGCTACTTTGATGTATTGATTACTCGTTTCCTCACTATAGGACCATGAGGTTGTATGTGCGAGATTTCTTGATATTTTTTCTGTCCAATTAGACAATCCGATAGATCAGGGGTTGATACTTGTTGCACATTATGGGTGTCATGGATAAGTTTTTCTTGCATATAAGGAAACATCTCATTAGATTTGGGCTCAATGATGGGTGCACCAACAACTCCATGTTCTGAAGGAGGAGGAAAATCCTGAATGAGAGAGGTATGGGTGTCAACAAAAGGTGAGACCTCATGTGGTGGCTCAAAAACTAGATGTTGAACCATGTTTTCTTCATCCACTCGATGTCTCGAAAACTACATTTTCTTCTTGCATTTATGTGATAAATTCTTCCTCTCGCAGTGATGTAAATGATTCTTCTTCTACCCTAGCTTTCTTTGGTGTTTTCTTATGAGAAGAAGATTCCAATTTTGTGGCCTTCCTTTCTAAAATTTCTCTGGAGTGTTTAGAACTAGAAGTCACCTCTACAAATTTTGAAGATGAATAATGGGAGGCTTGCTTCTGACTTGGGTAAATTTCTCATTACTAGATGATCATGGTTCTCTTCTTTTGAAACCAAGTTCTCATTCTCCTTACCACTTTATCAGTCCTCTTATTTATATCCCCTTATTCATGAACATATCGGTTGATTGGATGAAAAGGGTACATCTTTACTACCACATACTCAAGATCATATATCTCCATCCCATCATCGTGTAAAATATATTTATACTAGGAGAACTTGAATTTCTTTATATCTCTAATTGTCATCCTCATATGGTCCTTTTCACGCACTTCAAATTAATCAGTAGCGCAATTGGCCCAAAGAGTTCTTGAATTTTAGCTCATGTTGTAATTCTGGGACATAAAAAGAGTTGGTATCTTCTTGGATTTCAAAATTAGTCCTCGAAATGTAGGAATGCAAAGTCAAATGAGTGAAAGTAGCCTCTAGATGAGATGCATCATTTGAGATCTTTCACATGAATACCCTGAGAGAGATAGGGAATGGAATCAACTTATTTCACCTACTTCTAGGTCTATTATTCACTTAAATGATTTGTCTATATAGATCGAACAATAAAATTTGGTCACTAAGGTACTTAGGCAGCCTTAACAGAGCTTGGTCAAAGCCAACAACTTGTAAGTAGGAGAAGGTTGAGAAATGTATGAAATAAAAGCCATATTTATTGATCACAGATGCCACTTGTGATGACATCCTAGCCTCTATATATTCTTCTAAGCTTCGAACACATAAATTGTGAATGTATCATTCACATGAGTGAAATTCCTATAGCTTTCCTCCATCATGAAGAGTGGAATTTTATTTAACGCAGCACATTGGAAAAAATGTTTTACATGCAAGACAATCCTTTGAATGATCTTGAGCTAGTGAGGAGATAGACCAAGTAAGAAGTCATGTGGAAATTCTTCATCAAGGGTACCTAGATTAGTTACAGATGGAGGTTAGTGCTTGATGATTTTCCCTAGTCAATTTTTTGTTTTCCTTCTGTCAATGTCAAGATGAAAAGGCCCATCCAGTCTTGGAAGTATCTTGTGCTTACTTCACCCATAACTCTACTTGAGGAGAGTGATGGCATCTGAATATCCTTCTCAAAACTCACACCTTGGAAGGTTCTTAGGCATCCTTGAGGGATTTCTTCATGTTTTTCAACCACAAACCAAGTGCAATCCCTTGTACATAGGCATCCATCATTTCCCAATCATGCAAGGCTCATCCTTTGAGATGATGACCATGTTGGGTGATATCGGTATATGCAAAGAAAGTGAAATGGTTCTAGGGCTAATGACTACCATCGTTATACCATTTTCAGCTTAGATGGTTCATGTTTTAGGCTCATATTGGTGAGAGCAGGCTAGGACCACATCAAGACTTTGTACGACACTTTGGGTATCCTGATAGTGAACAATCCACTTGTGAATATCTAATATTCAATCTTCTTTTGATCCTTGGCTTCCATGTGAGTTCTAAGGTCATTCACATCCATGTACAAGAAATCATTGTCTTCTATCTCATACTCACAGGCAAAGGGTTGTGTCAGGTTTTGTCCACTTTTGCTTCATGTTTTTCTTAGAAAGAGAAACTTACTATTTTTAGTAAGTATGCAAAAGCATCTCCCTTGGACCTCGACTAAATGTTGAGACTCTAATTTCATCTTCTCTCGGCATTCCTCTCTCCTTCTAAATCAACCGCCTATTTTAGGCGGGTTCTCGTGGGATTACTTATTATTTTTAGTAAGTTCCAAAATTCCCATTCTAATGAATTCTCAGCTTCAAGTGCATCTTCAATGTCTCTGTCTCCTTTGCAAGTTCTTTTGTTGATGAATTTCCCAAAATAGTAGTCTCCTATGTAAAAGACCTGCTATTTTTAGAAATTGGTATTCTAGAGATCAGATTGACATGGAAAATGTTTTTCGAAATGGTTTTTGCCCAATATCACCCCTCTGAAATTTTAGACCTACCCGCTTAATAGTCTAGGAGATTTTAAACTTTTAATTTTTCGACCTAGCAGTGCTTCTAGACATGGCAACCATTAATGGACCTCAAAAATTGTAGGTCTTGTTTTCTCCTCTATTTTTGAAAAATTATATTTTTGATATGGGTTTTTTCTTCTTTTGCTTCAAGTGAAATCTTATTTCAATCCAACAACCGGTTTGACGAGAAATCCAAATTTTTTTCTTCATTAGGCCGAAATGAATATTTCTTCACACCGAATGATTTATGGCACAATAAGAGACTCTAAAGGTATTTTTTATGTTCTTGGATAGAGAAACGAATAGAAAAAAATGGTTCATTGATTTGTGCATCTTTTTGCAATATTTCTCCCAATTTTTATTTCACGGCAATGGGAATTTTCTATTGTTCTTCTTCTTAGCTCAATGAAATATCCCTATGGAACCTGCATATCACCATGGGAAAGGTTTTTAATGCCTTGGTGGAGCTGCTTTTATCTTTGGAAATTACGCAAGTGATGGTAGGAAGTTGCAGAGGGAGTGTACATATGTGGCTATGCACGGGAATGTTATAAGTTAGAAGCGGGAAGCATGTGGGTATTTAAAATTTTGAAATAAATCGAGAAGGGAGATGGGCATATTTTTCAATGTTTTATGTCCTTGACCTATGAGGTATGTGATGGACATCAAATTCCATGGTGAGCAAGGCGACGACACATGGCGGAGATCAACGACAGGGAATGAAGGCTAAAAATCAGCTTTAAAGCACTGAGGGGTTGGAAGCTGGTCATATGGGTGACCAAAAGTCTCCCTTAGGGGTGGGTGCATTTTTACATGTTTTATTTCCCTGACCTATGAGGGACATGAGGGACATAAAATTACATGGTGCTCCTAGTGATGACACATGGCAGTGATCGGATGGTTGAGGCTTTGAGCTCCCGTAAGCACCTAAGGGCTGAACTGGTGATCCTGTAGGTCGCATGAGAATTCAGAGCTCATATGGGGCTGGGTGCATTTTTCCATGGTTTATGTCCCTTACCTTGAGGGACGTGAGGGAAAAAAATCATTTCAAGCTCCTAGAGTTGACACATGTCCTCCCAAAATTTGACTAACTCCCAAACTCGCTCCAAGAGGACAACTTACAACGACAAAAAAATGAGCTTCTAATGGAATATTTTGATGAAATTTTATATTATAATGACTTTAAATGACCTTTTAAATCCAATGGTGGGGGTATCATGTCTTGATTCTTCCATTTTCTCCCTAAAAAAGTGGATTTTTATTTTTACTCCTCTTGTGCATAAGAAAAATAGCTTATAGACCTAATGCTTTAAAGTGTTGTAAAAAAATTTTGCATCATATTATAGGTCTAGTAATTCCCTTTCCAACGATGTTTTTTTTTCTCCTAACTCCACTTGAAGCTCCCTAAATCACCTTCGTAAGTTCAATAGTTGTTTTGGCATATCCACCGCTTAGGCATGTGAACCTTAATTTTGATGAAACGCCCAACTTCTCCGAGTCCTTCCGGAATATTCATGAACCACTTCCATAATGTCCCAAGACCTTTGAATCACCTCCAAATCTATTTTGGTTTTTCTTCCCTACTCCATGGGGTTGCTCGCACTTCCCTTCCCAAAACTACTTGAAGATTGCAACTTTTAATGAAATCCTAAAATCACTTAGGGGGATGAATGGAATTTCCTAAATCACCTAGGGGATGAGATAACTTTAATCAAGAGGTCACTTGGATGTACTAGAGACATACCCGGGGTGCCTTGGAATTGTAAGACTTGAAAAATTACCACAAGGGTATAGTTTTCATGCTCGAAAATTGTTAATTTCCTTATTACACATTTGCATGACAATAGTTAGCTCTAGCTTGGGGACATGACATGGACTGAGTGTAGTGAATACATGACATGGGGAATCTAGAATCTCAACTTTAGACCATATGATCCATTGACCAATGCCTTATCCATTGGGCCTTGTGGAGTCATGTACAATTCACAAGAGAGAAAGATAACAAAGAAGGAAACACACACACACACACACAACAATGGAAAGGAAACACACGACACACAAAAAAGAAGGGAAAAACACACAACATAAATGGAAACACACCTAGCAATCACCTATGGTATAAGTCGGGGACAACCCGCTTTCACTGATGATACAATTTTAGGTATTTCCCACTTTGTGAGGTAATTATAGCGGCGTTTCATCCAAATATGAGAGTAGAAAAAAATTCTTTCCCCAAGCTTCACAAAATTGGAATGGGCCAAGCCATAATGAATAAAACTTTCCATGGCTTCCTTTTGGTTCCCTTCTCTTGTCCCATAGCAGGACAAGGTCTCCAACTTTGAATTCTCTTATTTTGGCTTTCTTGTCAAATATCTTCTTTACTTTCAATTGGTGCTCCTTGATACGATCCACCATTCAGATTCTATTCTCTTATAGCTTCTCAAGAAAGAGGATCCTTTTGTTAATGGAATCATTTCTTGTCTCATCTTCTATTCCCTATAACAACTTGAGATCGGCATCTCAACCATGATGGGAATTTTTGCTTCGACTCCATACAATAGTTGGAATGGTGACATACCTATTGCCTTCTTAGGGGTGATCCTATCTACCCATAATGCATCATATAAATTCTTGTGCCAATTCCTTTGGTTTTCTTGTGAAAATGGTCATGATGTTCTTGTTTCTTGATTTAGCCTATCCATTTCCTTATGGATAGTATTCTGATGAATGAGACAAGGAAATATTGTAGTAAAACTCAGTCAACTCCCTTGAAGAGAAATAGGTAGCATTGTCCGCTACAATATTTTGTGGCACTCCAAAATGTACTATGATATTATCCTTGATGAAGTTACATATTGTTTTGGTGTTGTCTTGCTTGGCTGGAATGAATTCCACCCATTTTGTGAAGTAGTTTGTCACTTTAAGCACATAGGTTTGCACCATGCTTGAGTGAGGATTCAATACACCGATGAAATCTAGTCCCCACTATTGAAATGGTTCTTCAATAATAACTAGCCTGAGTTGTAGTCCTGAAAGTTTGGGTCTCCCAATGAATTGTTGACAAGCTTCATAGTTGGAAACCCATTCTTCAATCTCTGCAAAAAGGTGGGACAATAATACCATCCTCAGAGGATATTTTGTGTAGTGACCATCGCTGAGAAATGTCCACCACATGCTTGGTCATGGTATGCTTTAAGAATTTTTTCTTGTTGCTCTTTATCTACACATTTGAGGAAGCATCCATCAAGACCTCTCTTATAAAGTGTGTGGTTCCAAATTACAAAAAAAATTCCTTCACTTGAGTGTTCTCCTTTGCTTATAATCAAGATGAGAAGGGAATTCTCCATAAGTTAGGTAATAGGAAATATCAGCATACCACTCATCAATAGTGGTTACAAAGAGAACCTGTGGATTATTTTCAGAACAAATTGGGCAAGCACAATTTTCTTCACCGTGTTGAGCCTTGAGTGCTTCATCTTCAGTGATCAACCTACACAAGCCATTTCCTCATACCAAATTGGAGGGCTGGATATCCAAATCATACTCTTGAATTTTTGCAACCCATTTTCCTCTTTTAGCTCCAGGATCTTGTTGTGTCAAGATGGACTTGATTGCACTTTCGGTACCATTACCACAATATGAGAGTTTAGTATGTAAAATCTGAAATTTTTACAACCTTGACTACGGCATAGGCATGTTTCTCCAACTAGCTATAGTTTATTTCATGCTTCTTCAATGGGAAGCTCATGAAAGCAATGGGTTCCTCCACACCTTCATCATTCTTTTGGACTAGAATGGCAGAGAGGGTATGTTCTGATGCATAACAATACATGATGAACTCTTTGCTAAAATCTAGAGACACGAGAGTCAAAGCCTTGGCAATGGATTTTTTGATCTCTTAGAACACTACCTTCCCTTCATTGTTCCATTTGAATTTTTCTTGTGGTTTTATCATGGTGTTGATGTGCTTTGTCAATTCAGAAAACTCAGGAACAAAGCAACGAAGAAAGTTCACATTTCCAAAGAAGGAATGAACTCCTTTCTTGCTTGTGGGTAGATATAGTGTTTGAATGGCTCGTACTCTCTTAGAATAAATGTTTGCTCCATTTTTGTTCACAATATGCCCTAATAACTTTCCTTTCGTAACTCCAAAAATGCACTTTTTTGGGTTTAGCGTTATGACATGTGTTCTACACCTTGCAATTACCTGTTCTAGGTGATGGATATGATCTCCCCTCTTTTTTAAAAATACCATTAGATCATCAAGATATATGATGATGAAATGTTTTAGATATTTTAATGCAAAATCTGTCACCCTTTGAAATGTAGCTCCTACATTGATTAGGATGAAAGGTGTTCTACTATATGAAAAAGTGCCCTAAGGCATTGTGAAGGTTGTCTTGGTGTGATCCTCATCCGAGAATTTAATTTGATTGTATCCTAATAATCCATCAAGTAATGAAATCATTTCATATCTAGTGACTACTTGTAAAATGTGGTCCATGATAGGGAGAGGATAATTATCTTTTAACGATGCCTAGTTGAAGTTGCAGAAATCTACATATATTCTTATTTCACCATTCTTATTTTACACCGAAACAATGTTGGCCACCCATGTTGAATGATGGATACAAAAGATGATCCTTGCATTAAGCATCTTCATTACCTCTTCTTTGATGGTTTTAGCAATATTTGGGTTATATGGCCTTTATTTTTTCTTAAATGGCTTGGTATCCTGCTTTAAGGGAATCAAGTGATGCATTTCCTTCAGTTGGAAGGATTTGAGTTCATCATAAAAGTAGGCCAAAACATCTAAATATTTCTTGAGTAATACAAAAACCTTCTCTTCTCCTCAAGTGAACAAAATTTTCCAATATTGACCATCCTTGGCTCCTCCAAGGTGCCAATGTTTTCCATCTCAATATCGGTGGGCAATCGAGAATATTATTTTTCTTTCTCTTGAATAAACCTATCATGTATTTCAAATAGGTCTTCCATAGAAAGTAGGCCTTTGAGAATCTTGTTTCCTTTCAATTTGATCACTCAAACTTCATCAATCCCTTCAATTCCTTCTTTTTCTTCTTCGGCTACCACTTCTCGATGTGGATTCTCACTTCCTTCAAAGAAGAGATTATTGAAATTGTCCCTTTGTTCTAAGAACTCCAGGATCTAGTTATCATCATCGAAGACCTGCCAATGATTTGCATTATCTGGTACACTAGGCCTGAACACCATTTCAATGGTCACCTTGTCTTTACCAAAAGAAGGATGAGGTATCACTAGGCAAGTTGATACTGTAATAGAATCAGCCATTTTATTCTTTTCTCATGGGATATATTTGATGGAAAATGCATCAAAAGATTCAATGCATCCTATACTCTTTTTTATATAATGTCAAAGTCTTGGATTTTTCACTTGATATTGTTGTCGGACTTGCTTTACTATCACCTCTACATCCCCAGGCATCTCATCTTCTTGAGTCCCATGTCTTCGCCAAACCCATTCCTAAGAGGAGAGCTTCATATTCCACCATGTTATTCATATTATCAAATTCTAGATTGTAGGCAAATGGGTGTAATTCATCAAAAGGAGAGTACAAACCACACACTGGTCCCGAACCTACACTATAATGAATACCATAAACTTCCATCATCTAAAGTTGATCTTCTTATTATTCCATAAGAAGTGGCAAGTTCTCATCTTTTTATGATGTGAGAAAGTAGTTTCCTAGTCTGTTATCTTGAAAAAAATGTTTGCCTTCGGATCATCGATTTTCATACTCGCAAACTTAATCTTCCTTATTGGTAGCAACTTCTTCATCTCTCCTTTCACTGGAATAGTTTCAGATGACCAATCCATTTTTATTTCTCCACCCAATTCTCTCTGAGAACCTTTGGATCAAGTAGCATTCCAAAGGATGTTGGGATGTCCACCACCAAAATGGTTATAAGCACCTTCTTATCTGGAAAATCAGCTAATGCTACTTGTGAATATTTGATTCTTCCTACCAATGGAACTTGTTTGGATTCCATTGAATAGAAGGATTTTCTTAGGTCAAGGTGAGGCCTAGGTAATTTGAAACTTTTACGGGCATCACATTATCTGAGGATCTGGAATCTTTGATGGAATTATTTATTTGGAATCCTTTAATGAGGAGTGAGAGGTAGAAAGGTTCAACCTTGTTGGGTTTGGAGGCACTGAGGGATAACATGTTTTGAGAAGGTGGTGTGGAAGGTGTGGGAGTAAGCTTTTGGAATTTGGACCTAAGGTTATAGGATTACCACCACATACTACATCAATGAACCTATCAATTTGGGTAGGATGCATTTATAGGAATTCTATTTCTGTGAGCTGGACTTTAGTTTTTCTTGTGTATTCCACAAAGTCAAATGGGGTTATGGTGGGTAAGGCATAGGATCGAGAATGGAAAAATATTTACATGGTGAAGGTTTGCTTCTTTGGGGGTTGGATTTTCCTTCATGGGTGTAGTAATTGACTTGGAAGGAGGTAGGGATGAAGGTTTTAATGGAACCTTAGATGTTTTTGTAGAAAAAACATTTGAAGAAGAATTTTTTTTTTAGCAATTTTTGACCTGGGAGAAGGACTGGATGACTTAATTGGTATGGTAGCATGATCCTTTCTAACCAGTGGGTCTAATTTTTCTTTAGCCAACTCCATCGAAGGTGGTAGTGGTGATCCTCTGCTAATGATTTTATTTTGTGGAACCTCCATAGAAGAATCTGTTGTTGCAAATCAGCGGTGCCCTAGATGTTGATCAGATTTCTAGTTTGATCATCCTAAGCATCTAGTGTGATTGCACAACATTGAAACCTTTCCCCAAGTGTGGGACTTGTAAAATGGGAAAGGAATCTCTAGATTAGAGGTTGGTTCCTCAACTCCTCTGATCAGATTTATCACTTGCAAGCTATACAGAGGTTTTCAAATTCAAAATCCTACTCTAAATTCCAAAGTGGACAGAGATAGAGAATGTAAAAACTAAAACTAATGCTAATAGGTGATGCACCAAAGGAGTGGTGAGCATTTCTCACTTCTACAGATTGACACAATTCACAAAATGCAACAAAACTCATGCACAAACTAATAACTCATAATGAAGAATCGAAATTAGTCAAACAACACCAAGAGAGGATGGGAAGTTAATCACGCGAACTCCGTATTGTTATTTTAACTTTAAAAAATCACTTATTACAACACACCCGAGAGGAAAAATTAAGTTGCAGTTCTTAGAATAAGTTTGATTTCCATCAAAAACACTTTGAGTGACAAAGGAGCTTGCAATACATGGAAAAAATGTTCCACCCTTTGAAAATGAGCCAAATCGGCTTTTATAGTGCAAGGACCAGCCCGGGAGAGAGAAAAGTAGGAAAACATGAGAGAGATTCAACCATTGACCAAAATGCCATCAAAATAGTATGGGCGTCCTTACAGGACCCATTCCCGACATTTATAGCCATGCTTTGGAGAGAATGCGAGCCATTCTTCATTAAAAACGGTGGTTGAAACGTCATTTCTATTCATGACCATGTGCTAGAGGCATTTTTCAATTTTCTCTCTCCAAAATCCACCAAAATGCAAAAATGATGGCATAATATTGTAGAGAATTTTACCATCTTTCCATTGATATAAAGAACACAAAAAAATGAGCTCTGGATCGAACGATATGGCCATTTGAAATTTTAGGGCAAAACAAGACCAAATCGGGTTGATGGGTAAAAATTTGAATTTTTACCTTTTTGGTCGTTGGAAATTTTTCCAAAATTTCCCCACGCTCCACGGTCTAGGTGCCATGTGGCATGTTTTTATTGGCCGCGTGCCCATCTTGCTCCATTTTCCTTTATTTTTGCCTTTGGAGAATTTTCTAAAATTTCCCACCAGGGCAATGAGCTGAGGACACGTGGCATGTCTTGATTGGGCACGGGCTGTCCTTCCAATTTTTTTCGTGGGCCATTTGATCATTTCCAACCTAGACATGTGGCATAACTCCATTGGATGTGGGCTTGCCACTTTCTATTTTTTCTTGCGGGCTTTCTTAAGTTTTCATGCCATCTAGACAAGTGGCGAGATTCCATTGGCTCGCAATAAGGGGGCGGGCTTTCCTCTCAAAATTTTCCTTTGTTTTCTCTTCGGAAAATTTTCCAAATTCTCCCCACCCTCCTCCGGTCCGAGACACATGGCAGCATATCATTGGCCACGGACCCTCCACAACATTTTTACTTCTGCGCCAATGCTTTGGGAAAAAATCCCAAATTCCTCCCGCGCTCCGTAGGTTCCGAGCTCACGGTGACACGTGGCATCATTTGATTCGTCGGCCAGGCGAGTGGGCTAAAACCTACCTTTTGAAATTTTTGGTGAAACACTTGGTAAAAAACCAATTTTTCCTCTAACCCCAAAGAACTTTGGCTACATAAGACACATGGCATGTCCTTATTGGGTGCGGGCCCTTCCCTCAAAATTTCCATGCGCCAACACTTAGTCAAATTTTTCAAATTTTCCCCCTAGACATGTGGCATAACCCCATTCGTCAGAGGGCTTGCGAGGGAAAATATTCTCTTTTGAGAATTTTCCAAAACACTTAGTAAAAAAACCAAGTTCTCTTTGACCTCCACCACCTCCCCGACACGTGGCGGCATCTCATTGGCCACAGGCCTTTCAGGGGAAAATTTCCCCAAAAAACTCCACTGAGCCATAACTTCAAAAATACATGGAGTTAGGAGGAAAAATTTACCTTTCTGGAAAGCTGAGAAAGAGCTCTATCCAATGGTGCCATTTCCAAAAGGTTTTGAGTGCCTGAAAAGCAAAAAATTATAACTAAGGCATAAGAGAGGCGAGAATAAGAGGAGTTAGCCACAAAAATGAGCAGGGGGCACTTTTTGGATAACAATTTTGGCGACTCGGAGGGTCATCTGCTCTTGGATGAAGTTACCAGGTTGCAAAGTAATCCATTGGGCATGGAGTCACCATATTCTCTGTTTGATACCCCAACTGACTAGAACATTGCAAGGAGGAATATGGAATATCACCGATGGAGCAAGGCCTACAAACACATCTCCGAAATATAGCAAGCTTATGCCAAAGCACTTAGGGAAAGAAAACTAACCTATAGCAAAACAATGTGCACAAGCACTTAGAGGAATGAAAAACCTAAACTAATATATACAAGGTGGAGAATTCTAGCAATGCTTTAGATGGATTCCATTGACTGGAATCTGTAGTTCTTTGCCATCCAATGAAGACAATTGGAAGGCATTGTTGTCCTTACACTTTGTGACAATTTATGGGCCACTCCAAATGGCATCAAATTTTGAATGCCTTCTCGGTTTTTCTCTATCTACATCTCATTTTAACACTAGATCTACGACTTGGAAGGATCTATTCTTGGCCTTTCAATCAAAGGTCTTCTTTATCAAAGCCTCGATCCTTCTCCATTGCTTGGGATGCTTGATTTCGATTTCTTGGAGCTCCATCAATTTTGCATAGCTGACTTCCATGGGCTCAAATTCCAACAACTCTAATCTGTTTCATGAGTTCCAATGTTGGCAACTCAAGTGATATGGGCAAAATTGCCTGTCTCCCATAAACAAGCTTAAATGGAGAGTTACCTGTAGATCTCTTAGAAGTTATCCTATCAGCCCATAAGGCTGATTTCAATTTAGTATGCCAAGACCTATAATTTTCATCAACAGTCCTTCTAATGATCCTCAACAAGTTCTTGTTTGTAGATTCATCCTGCCATTACCATGAGGGTAGTAATTTGATGAAGTACTTAGGTAGATCCCATTCTTGACAGCCCATTCAATCACCTTGGACCAAATGAATGCCAATGCATTATCTCGATATTATTGTAGCAGGTATGCCAAACTTGGTTACTATCCCCTCATAGAAGTCTAGGATACTAGATTCATTTTCTTCCTTGAGTGCTACTGCTTCAGTCCACTTGGTGAAGTAATCTGTGGTCGTCAAAATCTACTTGTGCCCTTGGCTTGAATTGGGATTAATGACTCCAATGAAGTCTAAACCCCATTGCATGAATGGTTGGTCAACTGAAATTGGATGCAATGGAAGGGCAGCTAGTCTTTCTTTACTTGTGAAGAATGCACAATTCTTGCACCTCTTGATCCATGAGTAGCAATCATCACTTTGAAAATCTTGGCCAATAATAGCCAGCTCTCATGATCTTTAGAGTTGTCGCTCTTGGTGCAAAATGACCACCAGCTGGTCCACCATGGAACTCCTCCAACACCCTATGAATTAGATTTGTACCGATGCATCTCAAGTAGTACTCCATTCACATCCCTCTTGAACAAAACACCATCAACAAGGGCATATGGGACAGCCTGCAATCTGAAGTGTCTCCTTTTGGTCTTGTTCATCTCTGGAGGGCATAGGCCTATGCTTAGGAAGTGCATTATACCTTGGGTCCAGCAAGGAGTGGGGACACCATTACTTTCTTCTTGAGTGCTTCCTTGCCCATGGTTGTCTTGCAATGCCAAAACAACGTCCTTCCCGTTGCATGATTCCTCTTGTTTTCTCAAAATCAGCTGCTCACACAATCCTTTTCCTTTGACCAACTCGGTGATTTTGATCTCAATGTCATACCCCATGACCCAAGTAATCCAACCTGCCCTCTTTTCATTCAAGTCTTTGTTGAGGAGGAAATCTTTAACTCCCACGTGAGAAACTAGCAACAGAACTTTGTTGTTTGAGACTAAATGCTTGAATTTCTTCAAGCTTATAATTACTACAAGAAAATGCTTCTCAATGAAAGAATATCTCACCTCATAGTCCTCAAGGCTTTGGCTGAAGAAAGCAATTGACTGCTCATCACTGTCTTTGTTCTGTTGTACTAAAATTACAGAAATAGTGGCATTCCCCCCAAATACATAGAGGATGAAATCCTTGGAGAAATCTGGGTTGATGAGAGTTGGGGCTTGAGAGATGGCTTCTTTAATTGCTTCAAAACTTTCCTTGCCTTCTCTTATCCATTTGAAATCCATGCTTTTCTTTAACATCTTGGTGATAGGCTTGACAAGGGATGCAAAGTTTGGGACAAACCTCCGAACAAAATTTATTCTCCCCAAGAAACTCTAAAGGGCCTTCTTGTGGCTTGGCAATGGCGGCTTCTCTTATGGCTTCAACTCTTTCTGGATCAATTGCTAATCCTTCTTTGGAGACAATGTGGCCGAGGAGATTTCCTTCATGGGCTAGAAAAATAAACTTTTTAGGATTCAAGGAGACTCCAAATCTTCTACACCTTTGGAACACTTGTCTCAAATGAAAGAGGTGGTCTGCTACAATTTTTGAAAAAACAGTGATATCATCAAGATATATCAGCACTATTTTGTTAATCAAACCCTTGAATGCCATGTCCATTGCCCTTTGGAAGGTAGCTCTAGTGTTGGACAGCCCAAATGGAATTTTCCCGTATGCATAAGTTCCCCATTTGGTTGTAAAGGCTATCTTGAACTGATCTCCTTCCTTCACCATAATCTGATTGTACCCTGAATAGCCATCAAGTAGTGAAAACCTCTCGAGCCAACAACAACTTGCAAAATTTGCTCCATAGAAGGAAGTGGATAATAGTCCTTGAGAGATGCTCTATTCAAATATTTGAATTCAACACACAATCTGATTTCCTCACTCTTCTTTCTAATCGGAACCAAGTTGGCAACCCAACTAGAATGCTTGATAGGGAATATGATCCTCAATTCTGTCAACTTATTCAATTCTTTTCTCATAAGGGTCTCCATGTGGGGTTGATGGCCTTTGTTTTTTCCTGATGGGTTTAGTACTTGGATCCAATTTAATGGTATGTTGAGCTAACTCAAGATTAAAACCTTTCAAATATTCATAGCTCTAAGAAAAACATCGGGAATTCTTGACAAAGTTTTATGAACTCAAACATTTTTTGTTCGGTTGTCATCTTGCCAACTTAGAGTGATTTTCCTCCTTCCACCGAGATGGACACTAAATCTTCCCCCTTGACTTGGATGTTTGCTTTCTCCTTCCTAAACTGATCATTAGGATTGAAAATGGACTCCAAAGTAATAAGTCCCTTTGGTAGCTTGTTGGTTCTCAGCTGTACCACTTGGTCACCATACTGCTGCTCCAACTTTTCCTGATTTTTAGCTGAGAACTCAGCCTCTTCTTGTAAGAAATGGATGATTTGCTGATCATTTTCAAACACTTGCCAACTTACATTGTTATCTGGCACTGAAGGCCTCACAATCACATGGATGTTTGGCTGTACCTTGTCTTTCTGAATGCTTTCAACAACGTCAAAGGCTGCCCCAACTACTGCAAGCCTGTTAGCAGCTTGGTTCTCTTTTCTAGGAATGGATTTTATGCCAAAACCCTCAAAATATTCAATGAGGTCCCACACCCTGTTCTTGTAGCATTTGAGTAGATCATTCTTGACAACATGCTACCCCTTAACTTGGTTGACAATCAACTCACTGTCACCAAAGACTTGCAAGTTCTTTATCCCCCTTTTGATTGACCAATTCAATCCTTGTACCAAAGCTTCATATTCAACAGTGTTATTAGAGCATGCAAACTGAAATCTAAAAGCTGAATAATACTTCACTCCTTGAGGGGAAACAAGCATAGCACCTCCTCCTATACCTTGTCTACTCCTTGATCCATCAAAAAACAACTGCCATACCTCATTTTCATCCTTGTGGTCTGGCTTGGTGATGCTAGGAATAGGCTGATTTTCTTCATGAATGTAATAGACTCCTAGCTCAAATTCTTCTATTTCTTGATAAGGATCAAAAGCATGCACCTTGTTTTCCCATTCATCAAGAGTTAGATCTGGGATGCTTCCAACCTTGGTGTTATCTTCACGAGTTCTTAGAAAATCCTCTTGATCAAACGCCGAACAATTGGCATTGATCGACTTGGAGTGTAAGGCTCAATGTGAAAGTTTGCAATAGGTTCGAGATATGATTGTGGCCTTGATCCCATATTTGGTTCTAAATAACATATGTGACCAATCAGCAGATAAGTAACCTCCAATCTTGGCTTTCATGAAATCCTTGACAAACATAGGGCAAAGAGTGGAGGAAGGTCTATCACTGAGACATCTTACAAAACAACAACGTTGGGGTAGGCATGCAAGGTAAGACTTAAGTTTTTTATCACTCCAACTATTGTTACTGCTGTCCCATCCAATTGCACTACCCCTTTGGATATAACTTCATACTGAATTCCCAACTGATCAGCTATTTTCTTGGGCATTATTGAACTACTTGCCCCAAAATCAATCATGCAATTGTGTACTAATTGATTTCCAATGATCAATGAAACATAGAATGGAGGGGGCTTCAACATTTTACCTTGCTATCCTCCATGATTCCCCTCAGGTGGCAAGCATTTGTGAGCACTTTCTCTTGCATTTGGACTTGCTGATTTGAAGTTGACTAGTCCTTCATGGCAGCTTGTAGCAAATCTCTTTGGCTTGGGATAGATAGTGATTCCCACATTGATATGTTTACATTTGTCTTCTTCATCTGATCAATGATATTGAATGAAGATGAAGTATCCTTTTGCTATCCCTTGGCCTGTACATTCATTCCTTGCACATGGGCGTAGCAATTGGCATTTGAGTTGGCTTTGGAGCTGTCTTGGGCAGTCCTTGCATGTTTGGGATTGAATTTTGTTTGCCAATAGTTTGTGGAGTGATAGAAGATTGAGGATTGCTTGGGGCTAATGGTTGTTCTTCACCCAAATTTCTTCTTTTTGATCTTGTGTTGGCTGCAACACTTTGGGAAATCATTTGATTCATGCCACAAAAATCTTTTGCCTGCCAGTTTACAAGTGTGGTATCATTTGGAGCTGACTACTACTGGAATGTGTCTTGTTGTTGGTTATTTCCTTGACTACCTTCACCCTCCACACTAGTTGTTGTCACCATTAATGCTTGATTCAAGGCACCGTTGAAGCACATGGATTAGTTGTGAGGTTTTTGCATGGGAAACACCAGGTCATACTCTTGAGCTACATTGTTTTGTCTTGCACTAATGCTTTAGAGGCAGATGAGCATTGGGATTATAAGGCTGAAATGGTCTATTGGCAGGAGGCCTTGCTTGATTCAAATTTACAGCTGGGTTGGGTGGTCTTTGGGGTTGATATGGCTGCCTATTGGGCTAAGCTTGGGGCTGGAAAGAAGGTTTAAAGCCTTGGGCTTGCTGCCTCTTGAGTGTAACCAGCTCATTACCTAAATTTTGTAACTGCTTCATGACTTCTTGAAGTTCATTTGAGGCACTAGAAGATGAAGTAGAAGCTTCATTTGAATTGTTATTTCTAGGAGTGGGAATAGGAGCTAAATTAGACACTTGGCTAGTACTTGGGCTCTCTAAACTTGGAAACAATGGCATTGGGGGCGTAGAAGCTAGTTTTCCCGCTTGAAACAAACAATTTTTAGCTCTAATGGCAATACTATAAGCAATGGGGATAGTTGTGCCTCCCATGGATTGAATCAACATAGAAATATCAGAATTTAAAGCTTTAAGGTAATAAAGGAAAGCACCTTCGTAGTTGGCCTGACTACCACTGGAATTCTCTCCCAAGTCCTTTGAAATCTGAAGTTAAAATCAGTCAGCTGCTCATTGGGAGCTCTCTTGATGGTTGTCTCTGCTGCTCCAAAAGGGACAAGTTGTCTCCTTTCTCTCCAAACTGCTCATGGAGGGCTATGCATAGATGGTTCCAATTTTGAATAGAACATGAGGCAAGACTCCTGAACCATTGCAAGGATTTCCCTTTGAATGAAGATGCCAACAATTTAACAGCAACTTGCATCTCATTGATCTCATGGATTGCACAAATGTTAGCAATATCCTTGACATGATCACCAGGAGTGGTCTGATTCTCTCCAGTAAAGTATGGGATGTTCTTCAATACTGCTACAACCGGAATTGGATTTTGTGCATTGAGAGCAAGTGGGCTGCTGCCAGTGAAATTGACATAGGGGTTGTTTTGTGCCATTGTGATTAGCCTCAAAACCCTTGTTTATTGAATGAAAGGCCTACCAGGTGGAGGAGTGGAAAGAGTTCTGTTTGGTGGAGATGGAGACCTTTGAATCCTCCTCCCTCTTTGTCTTCTTCTTGGAGATATTTGCGAGATACTCAAACAAACTCTCTTCTTCTCTAGCTCTTGACCTTGTAGTGATTCTTCTCATGAGTTTTCGAGTCTGCACAATAAAAACCAGCTGATTCTTCCTCATTGGAGTCGCCGGATGTACAATTTAGGGATCTTTTAAGAAAGAATCTTGCAACAAATGCACACCAATTTTTTGCAATGAAGATGAAGACCTCTAACGTCCCATCGAGTGTGCCAAAACTATTGTTGCAAATCAGCACCCCCTAGATGTTGATCGATTTCTAGTTTGATCATCCTAAGCATCCAGGTGTGATTACACAACATTGAAACCTTTCCCCAAGTGTGGAACTTGTAAAATAGGAAAGGAATATCTAGATTATACGCTGGTTCCTCAACTCCTCTTATTAGATTTATCACTTACAAGCTATACAGAGATGTTTTCAAATTCAAAATCCTAATCTAAATTCCAAAGTGGACATGAGAGATAGAGAATGTAAAAACTAAAACTAATGCTAATAGGTGATGCACCAAAGGAGTGGTGAGAATTTTTCATTCGTAGATTGACACAATTCACAAAATGCAACAAAACTCATGCACAAACCGATAATGTAATGAAGAATTAGAAATTAGTCAAACAACACCAACAGAGGATGGGAAGTTAATCACGAACTTTGTATTGTTATTTTAACATCAAAATCACTTGCATTACAACACCCGAGAGGAAAAATTAAGTTACTGCTTCTTAGAAAAGTTTGATTTCCACCAAAATCACTTTGAGTGACAAAGGGAGCCTACAATACATGGAAAAAATGTTCCACCCTTTGAAAATGAGCCAAATCGGCTTTTACAATAGGTCAAGGACCAGCCCAGAGAGAGAAAATGTGGGAAAACGTGAGAGAGAATCAACCATTGACCAAAATTCCATCAAAATAGCATGCATGTCCTTACAGCACCCATTCCCTAACATTTCTAGCCATGTTGGCGAGAGAATGCGAGCCATTCTTCATTAAAAACAATGGTTGAAACGTCATTTCTATTCATGACCATGTGCTAGAGGCATTTTTCAATTTTCTCTCTCCAAACTCACCAAAATGCAAAAATGACCTCATAATCTTGTAGATAATTTTACCATCTTTCCATTGATATAAAGAACGCAAAAATTGAGCCTTTGGATCGAAATATATGGCCATTTGAAATTTTAGGGAAAAACAAGACCAAATCGGGTCGGCGGGCAAAAAATTTGATTTTTTTACCTTTTTGGTCGTTTGGAAATTTTTCCAAAATTTCCCCATGCTTCACCAGTCCAGGTGCCACGTGGCATGTTTTTATTGGCCGCGGGCCCATCCTGCTCCATTTTCCTTTATTTTTGCCTTTGGAGAATTTTCTAAAATTTCCCCACCGGGTAGATGAGCTGAGGACACGTGGCATGCACTGATTGGGTGCGGGCCTGTCCTTCCAAATTTTTTTCGTGGGCTGTTTGATCATTTCTTACCTGGACATGTGGCACAACCCCATTGGATGTGGGCTTGCCACTTTCTATTTTTCCTTGGGGGCTTTCTTAAGTTTTGGCGCCACCTGGACACATGGCGAGATTCCATTGGCTCGTAATAAGGGGGGCGGGCTTTCCTCTCGAAATTTTCCTTTGTTTTCTCTTTGGAAAATTTTCCAAATTCTCCCCACCCTCTGCCAGTCTGAGACATGTGGTGGCATATCATTGGCCATGGGCCCTCTAAAACATTTTTTACTTTTGTGCCAATTCTTTGGGAAAAAATCCCAAATTCCTCCCACGCTCGGTGGTTCTGAGCTCCGGTGACATGTGGCATCATCTGATTTGTCGGCGGGGGCAGCAGGCTAAAACCTACCTTTTGAAATTTTTGGTGAAACACTTGGTAAAAAACCAATTTTTCCTCCGACCCCCGTATCTCCGGCTACATAAGACTCGTGGCATGTCCTTATTGGGTGCGGGCCCTTCCCTCAAAATTTTCCATGCACCAGCACTTAGCCAATTTTTTCAAATTTTCCCCCTGGACACGTGGCATAACCCCATTCATCAAGAGGGCTTGCGGGGAAAATATTCTCTTTTGAAAATTTGCCAAAACACTTGGTAAAAAAACCAAGTTCTCTTCCGACCTCCGCCACCTCCCCGACACGTGGCGGCATCTCATTGGTCATGGGCCTTTCAGGGAGAATTTCCCCAAAAACTCCGTGAGCAATAACTTCAAAAATACATGGAGTTAGGAGGAAAACTTTACCTTTCTAGAAAGCTGAGAAAGATCTCTATCCAATGGTGCCATTTCTAGAAGGTTTTGAGTGCCTAAAAGAAAAAAATTATGACTGAGGCACAAGAGAGGCAAGAATGAGAGGATTTAGCCACAAAAATGAGTAGGGGCACTTTTTGGATAACAGAATCTTCTTTCTTCTTATTTTTATTCACTAACTATTGAGGATGAAGAACCTTTCTTGGATTGTGCATGAGTGAAAATTATGCATGATAATATTGGAGCTTCTTCATCGTCAACATACCCAATTAGGCTATTGTGTGTATCACCATCAACTTCCTCAACCTCAAGATATTTTCCATCGTTACCCACTTTTTCTTCTCCGGGTTCTTCAATATCCACTTCCTCTAGTTCTTTTGTGTCACAGCGTAATTCACTGGTGGTGCTTTTTTAATGTAATTACTTGTATATATTTTATTATCGGTAGAAATATAACACCAACAAACACAATATTTTAGATAAATGATCTCAATGTGCAAGAAGAATATCTTAGCCACTTCGAGGAGGCAACCTTCAAACTGGACAATAAGACTCAAATGCTGAATATGATGACGAACTACTACCTAATAACCCCTATATATACTATTCCTATGCTATGGCCAACACCAAGGCCAACCCAATAATGAAAACATAACATATATGAAAGAGATACATAATGATAAGAAGTTATGATAGCCACAAGTCAACTATATACATCCAATATAAGATATATGATTAAGGGTGTAGCATGCCCCTCCCCTTCCAAGCAACATTGTCCCCAATTTTGAGAAGATCTAGATCCTACTTTGTAGGAAATTTGCATCCACCCAATTTGCATCTTCACTGTCTAGATTCTTCCACTTGATCAAATACTCAATGATGACCCTTGTCCTCAATCGCTTAGTGCATGTCCGAAGGATGCATTCTAGTTGATCCTGCCCTCTTCATCAAGCTCGGGAACACGATGCAGGTTGATACTATCTGATCCAATTACCTTCTTTAGGGAAGATACATGGAAGACTGGATGAATTCGAGTAGCTAGAGGAAGTTCCAATTTGTATGCTACATTTCCAGTTCTTCGTAACACTTGATAAGGACCATAATACTTAGGTGAAATCTTGTTATCCTTTTTCTGTTGTTTTAAGGACATTTGCTTATATGGTTGTAAACACACAAAAACCTAATCACTGACTTCAAAATGTCTTTCACTATGATGTTGGTCTGCCTGCTGCTTCATGCGGTTTTGTGACATGGCCAAATTCTCCCTGAGACTAGAAAGCACCTCTTGTTGGTGTTGAATATGTTCTTTAACTGCTTGAACCTTTGGCTAGAATCTCAAAGATGAAGTGATAGATGGTGGATGGTACCCATATAATGCCAAGAAAGGAGACATTTTAGATGAAGTATGAAAGGAGGTGTTATACCACCATTCTGCCAGTGGTAACCATTGGACCCATCTCGCTTGCTTATCTGATGTAAAACAATGAAGATATCCCTCCAAGAACTTGTTTACCACCTTTGTTTTCCCATCAGATTGGGGATGATAAGAGGAACTATGAGCTAGTTGTGTGCCCAAGCATGAGAACAAGTCATTCCAAAAATTACTAGTAAATATAGGGTCTCGATCACTTACTATAATCTTTGGTGTCCCATGTAGCTTCAATTGTATCCCTAAAGGCCGTAGCTACTGTACTTTCTCGCAACAAATGGATGTGATAAAGCACAAAAATGGGAATATTTGGTGAGTATGTCCACCACCACCATGATTACATTTTTTCCTTCTAATTTAGGCAATCTTGTGATGAAGTCCATGGAAACCTCTTCCCACCTTTGGCTAGGAATAGATAGAGGTTGTAAAATACCTAGGGACTTAATTGTTTCACCCTTATTTTGCTAACAAACCATGCATTCTACCACAAAATTTTGGACATCTCCTTTTATCCCTTCCCAAAAAAATCATGCTTGATTCAATGATGAGTATTTAAGAAACCAAAATGGCCCCCTACTTTGAGAGGCATGGAGCTCATATATAACCCTATTTTTAAGGATTGAATTCTTGCATAGATATAATCTATCTTTATACCATAAAACATCTCCTTTCCATACAGATTTTTCTAACATGCTTGGATCTTGTTGGAGATTCTCGAATGCTTGATACGATGAGGGTCGCTCAATGCCGAGTTCAAGCTCTGATACCACTTGTAATGTAATTACTTGTATAAATTTGATTATCAGTAGAAATATAACACCAATGAACACAATATTTTAGATAAATGATCTCAATGTGCAAGAAGAATAGCTTAGCCACTTCGAGGGGGCAACCTCCAAACCAGAAAATAAGACTCAAATGCTGAATATGATGATGAACTACTACCTACTAACCCCTATATATACTATTCCTATGCTATGGCCAACACCAAGGCCAACCCACTAATGAAAATATAACATATATGAAAGAGATACATAATGATAAGAAGTTATGATAGCCACAAGTCAGCTATATACATCCAATATAAGATATATGATTAAGGGCATAGCACTTTGAGAGTAAGTTGTCGAGCGGGTAGAGTGATCCTTGGTCTATTAAGAGGATTTGGCTTCCTTGGATTGTTCTACATTGTGATCTAGGATAGTTGTTTCTTAAAGCCAACCAAGTAATTTTCCATTTTTTAGAACATTGGGTCTATGGTGACTGAGCCTAAATTCTAGCCTTTTTGCTTTCCATTTGGGCCTTTCACTTTACTAGATAGGATTAGATCATCATCAGTTTCTATCATGGATTCCTAAGCTTCCCTCAATGTTCTTGGTTGGGTTCTTCTGAGGAAGAAACCTACTTCTGATGGCAAGGAATTGATGAAGAATCTCTTCAAATTATTTTCAGGAGGCACCACATCTTCAAGAATTCTTCTTATCACTCTATTATATATTGCTATGAAGTCTATCATTTATTTGGAGGTGTCTTTCTTCATTTGTACCAATTGGACCAAGAGATCTTGACAGATTACGTGGTCTTGACCCTATGTTTGAATGCACTTAGTATATCTTACCAACAAGTGACAAACCTTGGGGAAAGAATGTAAAACCATTTGGCACATTTTTCTAGAAGTGACTCCACAAAGAGTCGATGTTTCTCATTAGTGTGCGGTATCACTTTGAGAACCTTTTTGTCTTTTGCATGCCTTTCCGGCATTCTGAAGGTCTTTTAGACTCATTTTGAGTTCCTTTCTTCATTGTATTTTACCCTTATTATTTCTTGTGATAAGTGAATGCTTCATACCATTTTTGAAGAAAGGGGGTATCCTTTACGACATGAGATGCTCTTTATCATAACTAGGATTTGATTTCACCTCCTTTCTAGTTTTTTATAGTTGTGCTTATATACGGTGTCACTTTTACCTCGTAATCCATGAAACACGACTATGGTATCCTCTATTGCACATTATTATGCTAATTACAAGGTGAGTTACCAACTATTTCAAGATGCACACTCAGACTTGATTTTATCCAATGCACTCAACTATAAAGTGCCAAAAGCAGTGGGGTTTCTATATTGTCCTAGGTGGTTGTGATTCTTTTCTACATTCCTTCTCTCTCTCTCTCTCTCTCTCTCTCTCTCTCTCTCTCTCTCTCTCTCTCTTTCTCTCTCTCTCTCTCTTCATAATGGATGCTTATTCACTTTGTTTTCTTACATCATTCAAATTTTTCGAGTGGAGATCTAAAATGATTATGAAACTAAGAGGTAAAGGGTTATTCCACATCACCATGGGAACTAATATTGAACTAGATGATGACCCTAAAAATCTAAGTGGTTAAATCATAGTGATGAAGCTTTAGGTCTTCTTTGCATGTCTATTTCTCCTGACTTTCTCTTCCACATTGAGTCATCCGAAACACCTAATTTTGCATGGAAAACGTTAGATAAAATGTTTGGACAACAAGATGACATGAGAGCGCATGAGTTGGAAAATGAACTACTAGGGTTAAATCCTAGTGATTTTGAAAACCTACAAGCATACTTCTCTAAGTTTTTCCACACTAGATTGTTGTTAAAGGAATTTCAAGTAGAGAAGAAAGATTCTCAATTGATCTTATCGATTCTCTCTAACTTAGGTTCCAAATATTCTGTCTTTGTGTCAACTTTTTATGCTACAAAAGTTGCCTTGGGAAATGATTCGAATATGCCCTCCTTTGATCTGTTTTCCATCCCAACTCATTCAAGAACAAGATAAAATCATTAAAATGGGGTCTCTCAAGTCTAAGTCACATGCCCTTATAGTAATTACTAGTAAGGAAAAGAAGACTATAAAGAAGAAAGAAAGAAAGAAAGGATCAACCTAGGAAGGAAACCATGACTAAAACTAAATTTAACACAAATGCTTCAACTTCGAGACTAGAGCATAGAAAGACAAGTTTTTGTTCCTATTGCAAGAAGCCTAGTCATAAAGAGCATCTATGTATGAGAAAACAAATTGATCACCTTACTCATTTACTTGAGAAAAATCAAATAGGTGTTCCTGAGTCTATTAAACAAAGGCCGAGTCTTCTACTATAAAAGGGTCTAAATCTGATAAGAAGAAAGGAAAGGCCATTGTAGCCAAAGTTACTCCTTCATCGACATGGATTATAGATTCTGGTGCCTTACACCACATGGCTTCTTCACATGTTGAGTTCTCCAACATCGAGCCTTGTAGTATGTCCTAAATCATGATGGGTAATGAAACGACAGTGCCAATTTCCAGTAGTGGATCAATAGAGATGGATTGGGGAACATTCAACCAAGTGTTGAGTGTTTTTGATCTCTCTACCGATATCCTATCGATTTACCAAATTACTCACCTTAGTGAAGTAATGTGAGTGGAATTTGGTCCTAGATCGTGAATATTCATTAGCTTAACGATGATACTATAGTGGCCGAGGGAAAGGTAGATCACCATTCACGGTTATATACCTTTTCCCACTTTACTTCTCGTACTACACCCACTACCTTGCTCACTCATGCAAATGAGGTTAGTAAACTATGGCATGAGCATTTTGACATCTAAATTATCGCTAGCTTGAACAATTGAGCCAAAATAAAATGGTCAACGGGTTACCCCGTGTCAAGTTTTATAAGGGTCTTTGTGAGGGTTGTACCCTTGAAAGCATCCTGAAAAGAAATTTGACAAAGGAAAATCCTAGAGAGCTACTCATCCCTTGGATCTTGTTCACAATGATATTTCTAGTCCATTTCTGTCTCCTTCAATTACTATAGCTCTTTATGTGCTCACTTTCATTAGTGACTATTCACGATATACTTGGGAATATTTTCTTAAGCTTAAGTCTGAAGTCTTTGAAAAATTTTAGGACTTTAAGGCTCTTTTGAGAAATAGGCGAAAGCTTCTATTAAGGTTCTTCAAACCGATAATGGAGGTGAATATGTAAACAATGGTTCATGGATTTCTATACTTCAAGGGATCTCTTTAAATCTTACGATTTGCTTATACCCCTAGGCGAATGGATTAGCAGAAAGAAAGAACCATACTCTTAAGGAGATGGCCACTTGTATGATTCACTCAAAGTCTCTTCCTTCGTAGTGTTGGGCTGAAGCAATGAATTATGTTAATTACATTCAGAACCATGTTCCACACAAGGTAGTAAGAGGGATGACACCCTTTGAATCATGGTTTAGATGCAAGCCTAATTTTGAGCACTTTTGAGTCTTTAGATCCAAGGCTATGGCTTAGATTCCCAAGAAGAAATGCAAGGCATTGGAACCACAATCCAAACCTTGTATCTTTGTACGGTATCCTGATGCCATAAAGGGATATCGATTGTTGAATCCTACTTCTCATGAGCTTTATATTGAGAGAATTAAGTTCGATGAGTCTTCTTCAACTTCTACTTCTCTACCTATTGAGGTTCTTCATCTTGTTGATTTGGATTCTGACTCATCAGATGATGATGTTGTTAAGCATGCTCCTCTTGATGATCCTCTCAACCATCAAACCTTTGAGTCTTCTAATTATGATAATAGTGATGATGAGGACTATGTCCCTTCTCACTCTAGTAAAGAATCCTCCGAGTCTGAGCTTGATCCTCCTGGTCCTCTTTGGGATAGGAAAACTTTACAAAGTGCTAGAGATTTAGTTGGAGATACTTCGGATATGAGATGTACTCACTCATATTTTGTTGGACCCCACTCTTTCTTCACCTCTTGCTTCTGATCCATAGTCTTTCTCGGGATGCCTTTGGTAAACATGAGTGGGATTCTTCCATGGATGAGGAGTATTCCTCTCTCATGAAGAATGATACTTAGGATCTCACCCCTCTTCGAAAGGAAGAAAAATCGTTTTGTGTAAGTGGGTGTTCAAAAAAAGTATGGAGTAGATGGAGATATCAAAAATTTTAAAGCATGATTAGTAGCTAAGGGTTTCTCCTAGATAGTTGGGGTTGATTATACTGAAATATTTTCTCTGGTTACGAATATGACTTCTATTCGACTGACCCTTGCCATTGTCGCAGCAAACAGATGGAAATTACATCAAATGGATGTTAAGAGTGCCTTCCTTCATGATGACCTAGAGGAAGAGATCTACATGGAACAACCTCTAGGTTATTTCCATGATCCCTCCCTCATTTGTAAGTTAAATAAGTCTCTTTATGGCCTTAAACAAGCCCCTCAGGATTGGTATGACAAGATGGACTCCTTTTTACTTACATTAGGGTTTACTAGGTGTCACTCTGATCTAAATGTTTATATTCTATGACAAGATGACTCCATACTCATCCTTGTTCTCTATGTTGATGACTTGTTGATCACAAGTAGCTCTTCCTCTATCATTGATTCTATGAAGATTGCCTTGGCCAATAGGTTTTCCATGACTGACTTAAGTCTACTTCATTACTTTTTTGGGATCCAGATTTCACAATCTGACTTGGGAATTTTGATTTCGTAACCTAAGTATGCTCTTGACTTGCTTGCTCATTTTTCAGATGTCTGATTACAAGTCTTCTCCTACTCCTTTTCTTTCCGAGGGTTAAGTTGGTTTCTGATTGCTCTACTCCCTTGGTTGATGGTACCCTTTATTGACATTTGGTGGGGAGCTTGATTTACTTAACTCACACTCAACCAGATTTATCTTATGTTGTTGGGATCGTGTCTAGATTCATGTAGAAGCCATATGAGTTGTATTAGAAAGAAACTAAGTGGATCCTTCGTTATGTTTGTGGCACCTATACTAATGGCATTCACTATTATGGAGGGGTGGATATTGACTTGATTGGGTTCACAGATTACATTAGGCCGGTGACTTAGATCATCATAAATCTACCTCTGGCTATAGTTTCTCTCTTAGTTTAGGTCATGTTAGTTGGTCTAGTAAGAAGTAGAATGTAATTGTGATATCTTCTACAGAGGTAGAATACAAAGGAGTAGTTAACACTGCCACAAAAGTTGTTTGGCTACAGGGTATTCTGATAGAGTTTGGCATCCACTTTCGTGAGGCCTACCATTATCTATTGTGATAACATGAGCACTATATCAATTTGTAGAAATATAGTTCAACATCGAGTGGATGAAGCACATTGATATCCATATGAACTTCATACAAGAGCTTATTCATGATGGTATCATCGACATTCAGTACATTCAGATAGCTGATCGATTGTAGATATATTTACCAAGCCCTTCACTGAGGTGAATTTTCTTCACTTGTGGTCTCTTCTTGGGGTGAGGTCTTATGCAGCTGCTCATCTTCTTCGGGCTATATATTCCTCTTCTTCTTCTTCTTCTTCTTCTTCTAGGAAGATTTTGTTTGTATATGGGCACCTTATCAGACCTTTAGTTTCCGGCCCCATTGACACATCTTTCTTAGTTGTTTAGGAGTGTCTTCTTGTTCTATCTAACTCATCATAGCCGCTACCCTAGCTTTGATGAAGGGGGTGTTGGTGTGTGGGATCCTATGTGTCCTCCACTCACATATGGAGGGTCATCTCACATGGGTTAGGTTTAGGGTTTGTTTGTGTTTCATGCACTAGGGTTACTCAACACCCTATATGTACTCCTTCACTTGATATTTATGAGCATGCCAAGACACTCCAATGTCTTACCTATATGTGTAAGTTTTTTTTTCTGCTGAGAAAGTTCTTCCATTATTGATCAATCTTTACAATTACGCTAGAGCCATTATAATTCCTTTAGAGTGCAACTACTTCATGGTGCATCATTTCCAATTTGATTCTAACAAAATATTTCACCAGATGACACATCTCCATGCTCAATTACCTACCACACCATAAATGGTAATAAATTTTTGCTACATGTTCTTTAGAAACTTTGGAAAAAAATCTTGATCCTTTCGGTAACTTGTGAATTGGTTGAGAAAATGTGAGTAGACAGTGTTTCCCTCTAATGGTACATTAGGCCTATGGTCCTCATGATCACAATATTCCATTCTCATTTCAGATTCTAGCTTCCAACCTCTCTAAGGTTGCAGCTTATGTTGCTGCTCTTGCTTTCACCTCGGCTTGAAGTCTTTCAATTTCTTCAATTTGAGCTCTTATTTCCACTTTTGATCTTGCTTCTCTTTCTCTAGCTTCTTCTGCGGTCTCTACATCAGTGAAATCTTCAAGATTCTCATTGATGTATGGGAACTCAACGTCCAATGGATTGACAATGCTCGGACTCCCAATGTGACCAATTGTGTGATGAAAAGGAGACCTCTGAATTTGGAGCAGATTTTGTCTTCTTTGAATTTCTTCAAAAGTAGGGTCATTTTTTCATCCATGTCTTTGTTTCCCTAGGTGTGTATCTTATATCCACCATCTTGGATAGTTATGCTCTTATCTCATAGTGCTTGAATTTGTATTTGTCTTTCAAATTCAGTGTGCATTCTTCTTCAAGGTCGAGTATTCTCGTAGTGATGAAATAATGGTTGACACTTTTCTTGTTATGCCAAATAGCCTCTCACAAATATGAAGCAATATCCTCTTGAATGTGGAAGATAAATTCAGGTATTTCAATAGGAGGATTGCCTAGAATAGCCATGGTTTGTAGACATGAGGCTTGTATAGCTATTCAAATTCAAGAAATTTTCTTCTTCTTATTTTTTTGAATTTTTGAATTTTTTTTTTTATTTTTCTGACCTTTTGGTCGTATTCAGGTGTAGATGCTACTAAATCTATCCCATGGTGGGCACCAAAAATTTTAGCAAGAAAAATTCAGGGGAAAATTTTATGGTTATTTTTCCAACGCTCTTAGAGTCTAAGTCCCTCTCACGTAAATCGGTGCAGCTACCGTACATGCATACGTGAGTAAAAAGTGAGTTTTTTCTTGGTTTCCTTTGTATGGGAATCCAACAGGGGCACTCCATTGACCCTATTGTAAAATATTGTATATATCTACAAGAGAATAATTTGTTAGGAAAGCAAGAAAGGGAGTGAGAAAGTTAGAAAAGAGAAACTAATGCTACAAGTAGAAAATTAGAGACTTGCATACATCATTGCCTAGAAATTTCATTACATGCACTTGAATTTAGAAGAAATCTCAAATGAGGAGCTTGTTACAATTTATAGAAGAGAAGGCAACTTTCATCTTCCCAAAGGAATTTTCAAATACATTAATTTGACTTTAAACTGTTCATATTCCACTTAAATATTTAATTCTTTTTATAAAATATAGGTGACTTAAAACATTATGTTTCTAAATTAAATTAAAGTGTAATCTCGACCATTGATGAGAGAGAGTGTCTCTTATTTCCTGCTAGAAGGTTTGAAATCGTGATTTTCCTCCTAACTCCATGTATTTTTGAAATTATGGCTCTTGTTATCCAAAATTTTTGTTTTGGGCTAATTTTCTTCCCTCTCTTGTGCCTCGAGAATAATTTTTGCTTTTTAGGCCTCAAAAATTTCTAAAATGAGATGCCTCTCTCACGTGTCCAAGGAAGTTTTGTGGGAAATTTTCCCCTGAAAGGCTCGCAAAGACTAATGAGACGCCGCCACGTGTCCAAGGAAGTGGCGGGGTCGAGAGAGAAAAAATTGGTTTTTTACCAAGTGTTTTGGTAAAATTTCAAGAGGAAGATTTTTTCCCCACAGGCCCCGCCGACAATCGATGATGCCACGTGTCCAGGGGAAAATTGAAAATTTTGGCTAAGTGTTGCACATGGAAAATTTTGAGGAAGGTCCATGCCTAATCATATTGCATGCCACGTGTCCTATGGCATGGGAGTTTCGGAGGGTGGAGGAGAAGTTAGAATTTTGGTGAAGTGTTTCACCAAATTTCAAAAAAGAATTTTTTGCCCTCCCCCCCGCCAACCAAGCATGTCGTGCCACGTGTCACCGGAGCCCGGAAAGGCGGAGCACGGGAGGAAATTGGGATTTTTTCCCAAAGTGTTGGTGCAAAAAGTAAAAATGTTTGTGGATGGCCCACAACCAATGAAATTCTGCCACATGTCTTGAACTGGCGGGGATGGGGAGAATTTGGAAAATTTTCCCAAAGGAAAAAACAAAGGAAAATTTAAAAGGAAAAACCCGCCCCCAAATGCGAGCCAATGGAATCTCGCCACGTGTCGTGGCGCAAAAAAATCAAGGAAAAGCCCGCATGGAAAATTAGAAGGGGCAAGCCCACATCCAATGGGGTTTTGCCACGTGTCTAGGTTGAAAATGGTCAAAGTGGCCCATGGAAAATTTAGAAGGAAAGGCCCGCGCCCAATCAACACGTGCCACGTGTCCTCAACTCATCGGCCGGCGGGGATTTTTTTTTGGAAAATTTTCCAAAGGGCAAAACAATGGAAAATGAAGCAGAGAGGGCCTACACCCAATCAAAACATGCCACATGGCACCTAGAAAGGTGGAGCATGGGGATTTTGGGAAATTTTCCCAAATGCAAAAAGGTGAAAAATTCAAATTTTCACCCGCCAATCCGATTTGGCCCTGTTTTGCCCTAAAACTTCAAATGGCCATATCTTTCGATCCAGAGCTCGTTTTTCACGTTCTTTATATCAATGGAAAGATGGTAAAATTCTCTACAAGATTTTGGGGTCATTTTTGTATTTTGATGGAGTTTGAGAGAGAAAATTGAAAAACACCTCTGGCACATGGTCATGGACAGAAATGACATTTCAACCACCATTTTTAATGAAGAATGGCTCGTATTCTCTCCCAAAGATGGCTAAAAATGTCGGGGATGGGCTGTAAGGATGCCCATGCTTTTTGATCATGTTTTTGGTCAATGGTTGAATCCCTTCCATGTTTTCCCATGTTTCTCTCTCTCGGCTCATCCCTTGCACTGTAAAAGCCAGATTTGGCTCATTTTCAAAGGGTGAACATTTTTTGTGTATAAGGCTCCCTTTTTCACCTTGAAAGTGATTTTGTGGAAAACTAGACCTTTCTAAGAACTACAACCTATTTTTTCCTCTCGTGTGTTGTAATGCAAGTGTTTTTGATGTTAAAATGACAATGCAAGCTCTGTGTGAATGAGTTTCAATCCTCTCCTCTTATGTTGTTTTTGATTCCTTTCTGATCTTTCATTACATGTCATCAGTTTGTGCATGATGTTTTGTTGCATTTCCATGATTTGTGTCAATCTACAGAAGTAAAAAATGCTCACCACTCCTTTGGTGCATCACCTTATTAGCATTAGTTTTAGTTTTTTGCATTCTCTATCTTTGCCCCTTTGAAATTTAGAGTAGGAATTAGGAATATAAACCTCTGCAACTTGTAAGTGATAAATCTGATCAGAGGAGTTGAGGAACCAGCCTCTAATCTAGAGATTCCTTTCCCATTTTACAAGTCCCACACTTGGGGAAAGGATTCAATGTTGTGCAATCACACTGGATGCTTAGGATGATCAAACTAGAAATCTGATCAACATCCAGGGGTGCTTTGCTGATTTGCAACAATAGTTTTGGCATGCACCAGGTGGGACCTTAGAGGTCTTCATCTTCATTGCAACAAAATTGATGTGCATTTGTTGCAAGTTTCTTGCTTAAAAGAGCCCTAAATTACACATCTGGTGACTCCAAGGAAGAAGAATCAGCTGGTTTTAGCAGTGTAGGCCTGAAAACTCATGAGAAGAATCACCACAAGGTCAAGAGTTGGAGAAGAAGAAGGTGTTGTTTGAGTATCTACAGTTATCTCCAAGAAGAAGGCAAAGAGGGAGGAGGATTCAAAGGTCTCCATCTCCACCAAACAGAACTCTCTCAACTCCTCCACCTGGTAGGCCTTTCATTCAATCAACAAGGGTTCTAAGGCCAATCAGAATGGCACAAAACAACCCCTATGTCAATTTCACTGGCAAGCATCCCCCACTTTCTCTCAATGCACAAAATCCAATCCCAGTTGTAGCATTGAAGAACATTCCATACTTTACTGGAGAGAATCAGACTACTCCTGGTGATCATGTTAAGGATATTGCTAACATTTGTGCAATCCATGAGATCAATGAGATGCAAGTTGTTGTCAAACTGCTGGCATCTTCATTCAAAGGGAAAGCTTTGCAATGGTTCAGGAGTCTTGCCTCAGGTTCTATTCAAAATTGGAACCAGCTATGTATAGCCCTCCATGAGCAGTTTGGAGAAAAGGGAGACAACTTGTCCCTTTTAGAGCAATGACAACCATCAAGAGAGCTCCCAATGAGCAGCTGACTGATTTTAATTTCAGATTTCAAAGGACTTGGGAGAGAATTCCAGTGGCAGTCAGGCCAACAATAGAAGGTGCTTTCCTTTATTACCTTAAAGCTTTAAATTCTGATATTTCTATGTTAATTCAATCCATGGGAGGCACAACTATCCCCATTGCTTATAGCATTGCTATTAGAGCTGAAAATTGTTTGATTCAAGCTGGAAAGCTAGCTCCTAGGCCTCCAATGCCATATTTCCAAGTTTAGAGAGCCCAAACACTAATCAAACACCTAATTTAGCTCCTATTCCCACTCCTAGAAATCAGAATTCAAGTGAAGCTTCTACTTCATCTTCTAGTGCCTCAAATGAGCTTCAAGAAGTCATGAAGCAATTGCAAAATTTAGGTAATGAGTTGGTTACACTCAAGAGGCAGCAAGCCCAAGGTTTTAGACCTTCTTTCCAGCCCCAAGCTCAGCCTAACAGCAGCCATATCAACCCCAAAGACCACCCAATCCAGCTGCAAATTTAAATCAAGCAAGGCCTCCTGCCAATAGACCATTTCAGCCCTATAATCCCAATGCTACATCTACCTCTAAAGCATTAGTGCCAGTACAAAACAATATAGCTCAAGAGTATGATTGGTGTTTCCCATGCAATGAACCTCATAACCAATCCATGTGCTTCAACGGTGCCTTGAATCAAGCATTAATGGTGACAACAACTGGTGTGGAGGGTGAGGGTAGTCAAGAAACATTCCAGCAGCAGTCAGCTCCAAATGATACCACACTTGTAAACTGGCAGGAAGAAGATTTTTGTGGCATGAATCAAATGGTTTCCCAAAGTGTTGCAGCCAACACAAGGTCAAAGAGGAGAAATTTGGGTGAAGAACAGCCATTAGCCCCAAGCAATCCTCAATCTTCTATCACTCCACAAACTATTGGCAAACAAAATCCAATCCCAAACACGCAAGGACTGCCCAAAACAACTCCTAAGCCAACTCAAATGCCAGTTGCTGCTGCCCATGTGCAAGGAATGAATGTGCAGCCAAGGGACAAAGAGAGAGATGCTTCATCTCCATTCAATATCATTGATCAGATGAAGAAGACAAATGTAAACATATCAATGTGGGAATCACTATCTATCCTAGGCCAAAGAGATTTGCTACAAGCTGCCATGAAGGACTGG
Organism: Taxus wallichiana var. yunnanensis; assembly: GCA_018340775.1. NCBI lineage: Eukaryota > Viridiplantae > Streptophyta > Pinopsida > Cupressales > Taxaceae > Taxus > Taxus wallichiana. The sequence goes on along the minus strand of CM031240.1, from coordinate 935,420,349 downwards.
TCAACTTCAAATCAAGCAAGTCCAAATGCAAGAGAAGGTGCTCACAAATGCTTCCCAACCTGAGGGGAATCATGGAGGACAACAAGGTAAAATGTTGAAGCCCCCTCCATTCTATGTTTCATTGATCATTGGAAATCAACTAGTACACAATTGCATGATTGATTCCGGGGCAAGTAGTTCAGTAATGCCCAAGCAAATAGCTGATCAGTTGGGAATTCAGTATGAAGTCATATCCAAAGGGGTAGTGCAATTGGATGGGACAGTAGTAACAACAGTTGGAGTGATAAAAACTTGAGTCTTACTTTGCATGCCTATCCCAACATTGTTGTTTTGCAAGATGTCTCGGTAGACCTTCCACCACTCTTTGCCCTATGTTTGTCAAGGGATTTCACAGCCAAGATTGGAGGTTACTTATCTACTGATTGGTCACACATGTTGTTTAGAACGAGATATGGAACCAAGGCCACAATCAGATCTGAACCTATTGCAAACTTTCACATTGAGCCTTACACTCCAAGTCAGATCAATGCCAATTGTTCAACATTTGATCAAGAAGATTATCCAAGCACTGATGAAGCTAACACCAAGGTTGAAGCATCCCAGATCTAACTCTTGATGAATGGGAAAACAAGGTGCATGCTTTTGATCCTTATCAAGAAATAGAAGAATCTGAGCTAGGAGTCTATTGCATGCATGAAGAAAATCAGCCTATTCCTAGCATCACCAAGCCAGACCACAAGGATGACAATGAGGTATGGCAGTTTTTTTTTGATGGATCAAGGAGTAGACAAGGTGCAGGAGGGGGAGCTATGCTTGTTTCACCTCAAGGAGTTAAGTATTATTCAGCTTTTAGATTTCAGTTTGCATGCTCTAATAACACTATTGAATATGAAGCTTTGATACAAGGATTGCATTGGTCAATCAAGAGAGGGATAAAGAACTTGCAAGTCTTTGGTGACAGTGAGTTGATTGTCAACCAAGTTAAGGGGCAGCATGCTGTCAAGAATGATCTACTCAAATGCTACAAGAATAGGGTGTGGGACCTCATTGAATATTTTGAGGGTTTTGGCATAAAATCCATTCCTAGAAAGAGAACCAAGTTACTGACAGGCTTGCAGCAGTTGGGGCAGCCTTTGACGTTGTTGAAAGCATTCAAAAAGACAAGGTACAGCCAAACATCCATGTGATTGTGAGGCCTTCAGTGCCAGAAAACAATGTAAGTTGGCAAGTGTTTGAAAATGATCAGCAAATCATCCATTTCTTGCAAGAAGAGGCTGAGTTCTCAGCTAAAAATCAGGAAAAGTTGGAGCAGCAGTATGGTGACCAAGTGGTACAGCTGAGAACCAACAAACTACCAAAGGGACTTATTACTTTGGAGTCCATTTTCAATCCTAATGATCAGTTTAGGAAGGAGAAAGCAAACATCCAAGTCAAGGGAGAAGATTCAGTGTCCATCTCGTGGAAGAAGGCAAATCACTCCAAATTGGTAAGATGACAACTGAGCAAGAAAGGTATGAGTTCATACAGCTTTGTCAAGAATTCCCTGATGTGTTTGCTTGGAGCTATGAAGATTTGAAAGGTTTCAATCCCGAGTTAGCTCAACATACCATTGAATTGGATCCAAGTACTAAACCCATCAGGCAAAAACAAAGGCCAGTCAACCCCCACATGGAGCCTCTCATGAGAAAAGAATTGAATAAGTTGATAGAATCAAGAATCATATTCCCTATCAAGCATTCTAGTTGGGTATCCAACTTGGTTCCAGTAAGAAAGAAGAGTGGGGAAATCAGATTGTGTGTTGACTTTAGAGATTTGAATAGAGCATCTCTCAAGGATCATTATCCACTTCCTTCTATGGAGAAAATTTTGCAAGTTGTTGCTGGCTCTGAGAGGTTTTCATTACTTGATGGCTATTCAGGGTACAATCAGATTATGGTGAAGGAAGAAGATCAGTTCAAGACAGCCTTTACAACCAAATGGGGAACTTATGCATACAGGAAAATGCCATTTGGGTTGTCCAACGCTGGAGCTACCTTCCAAAGAGCAATGGACATGGCGTTCAAGGGTTTGATTAACAACATAGTGCTGATATATCTTGATGATATCACTATTTTTTCAAAAATGCAGCAGACCACCTCTTTCATTTGAGACAAGTGTTCCAAAGGTGTAGAAGATTTGGAGTATCCTTGAATCCTAAAAAGTGTATTTTTCTAGCCCATGAAGGAAAGCTCCTTGGCCACATTGTCTCCAAAGAAGGATTAGCAATTGATCCAGAAAGAGTTAAAGCCATAAGAGCACTACCATTACCAAGCCACAAGAAGGCCCTTCAAAGTTTCTTGGGGAGAATAAATTTTGTTCGAGGTTTGTCCCAAATTTTGCAGCCCTAGTCAAGCCTATCACCAAGATGTTAAAGAAAATCATGGCTTTCAAATGGACAGCAGAAGGCAAGGAAAGTTTTGAAGCAATCAAAGAAGCCATCTCTCAAGCACCAACTCTCATCAACCCAGATTTCTCCAAGGATTTCATCCTCTATGCATTTGGGGGTGATGATACTATTTCTACAATTTTGGTACAGCAGAAACAAAGACAATGATGAGCAGCCAATTGCTTTCTTTTAGCCAAAGCCTAGAGGACTATGAGGTGAGATATTCTTCATTGAGAAGCATGTTCTTGCAGAATCGAAGCTTGAAGAAATTCAAGCATTTAGTTTCAAACAATAAGGTCCAATTGTTGGTTTCTCATGTGGGAGTTAAATACTTCCTCCTCAACAAAGACTTGAATGAAAAAAGGGTAGGTTGGATTACTCATGTCATGGAGTATGACATAGAGATCAAAGTCACCAAGTTGGTCAGAGGAAAAGGATTGTGTGAGCAGCTGATTTTGAGCAAACAAAAGGAAGCATGCAATGAGAAGGAGGTTGTTTTGGCATTGCAAGACAACCATGAGCAAGGAAGCACTCAAGAAGAAAATAATGGTGTCCCCATTCCTTGCTGGACCCAAGACATAATGCACTTCCTAAGCATAGGTCTATGCCCTCCAAAGATGAACAAGACCAAAAGAAGACACTTCAGATTGCAGGCTGTCCCATATGCCCTTGTTGATGGTGTTTTGTTCAAAAGAGATGTGAATGGAGTACTACTGAGATGCATTGGTACAAATCAGATTCATAGGGTGTTGGAAGAGTTCCATGGTGGACCAGCTGGTGGTCATTTTGCACCAAGAGTGACAGCTCTAAAGATCATGAGGGCTGGCTATTATTGGCCCAAGATTTTCAATGATTATTATGCATGGATCAAGAGGTGCAAGAATTGTGCATTCTTCACATGTAAAAGAGAGACTCTAGCTGCCCTTCCATTGCATCCAATTTCAGTTGACCAGCCATTCATGCAATGGGGTTTAGACTTCATTGGAGTCATTAATCCAAATTCAATCCAAGGGCACAAATGGATTCTAACAAGCAGATTATTTCACCAAGTGGATCAAGAAGTAGCACTCAAAGAAGCAAATGAATCTAGCATCCTAGACTTCTATGAGGGAATAGAACCAGATTTGGCATACCTACTAATAATAATTGGGTCCAAGGTCGTATAATGAGAGAGTCAAGAATGGGATCTACCTAAGCATTCAAATTATTACCCTTAGGGTAATGGCGGTGAGTCTACCAACAAATTCTCAAGTCCCGATGAAAACCAAAGGTCTTGGCATAGAAATTGATTCAGGGTTATCCAAAAATCATGTTTCTAGGGTCCCCTCAGATTTTTTCTAACTCCCCTGTCCAAGAAGAAAAGAGCAAGTTCTGAGAAAAGGTGAAAAAGTTGCAAAAAACAAGCTTGGGCCAGAAAAATCATGAAAAATGGCTAAGTCCTAGTCCTCGCAATAGTCGGGACATGAGGGACATCTGGGCGCGAATCGGCCGAAAGGCCGCCAGGCAGTCTGCAGAGCAAAGGGACATCCGGCCGTGAGGACGCGCGGGACGCGGAAAGGTGAACCGGCCGAAGGTCAGAGGAAAATCGACTAACTCACCGAGCGGAATAGCTGGGGACATCTGGGCCGCGAGGACGCGAAAGGACGCGAACCACCCGGATCGGCCGAAAAGGAGAACTTTCACACTGGGACAGTTGGGACAAAGGGACGCGTGGGACGCGGATAGCCGAAGGAGCCGAGAGCCAATCAAATTACGCCACGTGTCATCGGCAAAAAAGGGACAAGGAAGCCCATTTCGGTGGATCGGATCGAGAAATTTTGTCCTGCAAACTTGGACATGGGACAAAGGACGCGAGGGACGTGAAAAGCCGGCAGACCCGAGACCAAATCAAATCACGACACGTGTCACAAGGGGGAAACGTCCAAAAGTTCAAAGGGCGAGGTTTCAAGGGTCAGCCCGAGCCAATCAGGAATTGGACACGTGTCCAATGGAATAGGGAAGCATGGAGCTCAGGGAGGAGTTAGAAAATTTGGCCAAGTTTCGGCCAAAAAGCTAAAAAGTAAAGGAAGACCCCGCCCCTGTCCTCCAATCAATGCATGCCACGTGTCCCAAGTGGCGGGGCGCGGGGAAAAGTGGAAAATGTTCCAAAATCACAAAAAGTCAAAATTTTCAAGGAAAACCCACGGGTGAGTGAGAGGAGAGAGAATTACGCATCCAATCAGTGCTTGACACGTGTCATCCAGGTGGCAGAGCGCGGGAAAAAATTTCAAAACACATTTTCACCTGTTTTGTGCCCTAAATCTTCATATCTCCATATCTTTCGATCCAGAGCTCGATTTGCACGTTCTTTATATCAACGGAAAGCTTATGAAATTATCTACATGATTCTAGGGTTAATCTTGAATTTTGGTGTAGTCTAGAGAGAGAAAGTTAAGAAACGGCTCTGACGCGTGTTCATGGCCAGAAGTGACATTTCAACTGACCAAATTTAACGCAGAATGGGTCGCATTCTCCTGCAATTCAGTCAAAATGATAGGGTATGGGTTTGTAAGGTCCCCCATGCCATTTTAATGCATCTGCAGTCAAGGAGGAATGGGCTCTCACATTTTTGTACGTTTCTGTCTCCTGGGCTCGACCCATGCAATGTAAAAGCCAGATTTGGCTCATTTCTAAAGGGGGAACATTTTTTTGACATAGCAACTTCTTCTTTCACCTCCAGCAAGTGATTGTTTGAAGAATCGACTTCTCAAAGATCAGTAATAGTTTTTTACCTCTCTGAGGTTGTAATGCAGTGATTTTGACACTGGAAATGATAATGCAAGCTTTGTGAATGAGTTTCAGTCCTTTGTTTGTATTGTTTGCTTCATTTCAGATCCTAAATTATATCTTATCAGCCTATGTATGTTTTATGTTGCAATCTCTGGTTTGTGTCTATTTGCATGACAAAAATGTTTCACCACTCCTTTTGGTGCATCACCATCTTTAGTTAGTTTCAATTTTTGCATTTCTATCCCTGTCTCCTTGCAATTTAGAGTAGGATTAGGATCTGAACCTCTGTAGTTGTGCAAGCATTAGATCTAATCAGAGGAGTTTGAGGAACCAGCCTCTAATCTGAGATTCCTCTCTCGCCCACAAGTCCCACACTTGGAGAGAGGTTTCCATGTTGTGCAATCACACTGGATGCTAGAGTGATCAACCTAGAAGCCTGATCTGCATCCAGGGTGCCGTGAGTCTCGCAACAACAGCTTTTGGCACCCGGGGACACTAGAGGTCTCATTTTTATTGCAGCAAGGTTGATGTGCATCTGCTGCAATTTTCTTGCTTAAAAGAGCTATTATTTGCATATCTGGTGACTCCAAGGGGAAGAATCAACTTGGTTTCAAGTGCAGGCCTGAAAACTCATGAGAAGAATCACCACAAGGTCAAGAGTTGGAGAAGAAGAAGTGTTGTTTGAATACCTACAATTATCTCCAAGAAGAAGGCAAAGAGGAAGAAGGATTCAAAGGTCTCCATCTCCACCAAACAGAACTCTCTCAACTCCTCCACCTGGTAGGCCTTTCATTCAGTCAACAAGGGTTTTAAGACCAATCAGAATGGCTCAAAACAATCCCTACGTCAACTTCACAGCAAAGCAGCCCACTTGCCCTCAATGCACAACATCCAATTCCTATTGCAGCCTTGAAGAACATTCCCTACTTCACTGGAGAAAATCAGACTACTCCAGGTGATCATGTTAAAGATATTGCTAACCTTTGTGTAATCCATGAAATCAATGAAATGCAAGTGGCTGTCAAGTTACTGGCATCTTCATTCAAGGGTAAAGCATTGCAATGGTTTAGAAGCCTGAGCTGGTTCTATCACAAATTGAATCAGCTGTATAGCACACTTCATGAGCAATTTGGAGAGAAGGGAGACAACTTGTCTCTTTTGGAGCAGCTGACAACCATCAAGAGAGCTCCCAATGAGCAGCTGACCGATTTCAACTTCAGATTTCAAAAGACTTGGGAGAGAATTCCAAAGGGCAAAAAAGCCAACAAAGTAGAAGGTGCTTTTCTCTACTATCTCAAAGCTTTAAATTCTGATATTTCTATGTTAATTCAGTCCATGGGAGGCATAACTATCCCTATGGCTTATAAAGCATTTCCATTAGGGCTGAAAATTGTTTGATCCAAGCCGGAAACTTGCCCCTAGACCTCCCATGCCATCAAGTTTCCAAGTTTAGAGAATCCAAACACCAATCAAGCACCTAATTTGGCTCCTTCTCCCACTCCTAGAAATCGAGTTCAAATGAAGCTTCCACTTCATCTCCAAGTGCCCCAAATGAGCTTCAAGAGTCATGAAGCAATTGCAAAACCTAGGCAATGAGCTGGTTACTCTCAAGAGGCAGCAAGCCCAAGGTTTCAGACCTTCTTATCAACCCCAAGCTCAGCCTAATAGGCAGCCATACCAACCACAAAGGCCTCCTAATCCAATTGCAAATATGAATCAAACAAGGCCTCCTACCAATAGACCATTTCAGCCATATAATCCAAATGCCATATCTGCCTCTAAGGCATTGGTGCCAACACAAAACAACATTGCTCAGGAGTATGATTGGTGTTTTCCATGCAATGAGCCTCATAACCAATCCATGTGCTTCAATGGTGCTTTGAATCAAGCACTAATGGTGACAACTATCGTGTGGAGGGTGAGGGCAAGTCAAGGAAACAAATAACAACAAGAAACATTCCAACAAAGAATCAGCCCCAAATGACACCACATTGGTGAACCGGCAAGCAGTAGAGATTTCGTGGCATGAATCAAGTAGTTTCTCAAGGTGTCAGCAGCCAACACAAGGTCAAAAAGGAGGAATTTGGGTGAAGAACAACCATTAGCCCCAACCAATCCACAACCTTCCACGGCTCCACAAATGGTTGGCAAGCAAAGTCCAGTTTCAAATGCACAAGGGCAGCCAAGAACAGCCCTAGGCCAACTCAAATACCAGTTGTTGCTGCCCACATGCAAGGAGTGAATGTGCAAACCAAGGGACAACAAAGAGATCCTTCATCACCATTCAATATCATTGATCAGATGAAGAAGACAAACGTCAATATATCAATGTGGGAATCCCTATCTATCCCATGCCAAAGAGATTTGCTGCAAGCTGCCATGAAGGACTGGCCAACTTCAAATCAGCAAGTTCAGATGCAAGACAAAGTGCTTACAAATGCTGCCCAGCCTGGGAAATCATGGAGGACAGCAAGGTAAAATGTTGAAGCCCCCTCCTTTCTATGTTTCATTAATCATTGGAATCAGCTAGTGCACAATTGCATGATAGACTCTGAGCAAGTAGTTCAAGAATGCCTAAACAAATAGCTGATCAGCTAGGGCTCCAAAGATGAAACAACATCCAAAGGGGTAGTGCAATGGATGGGACAAAGAAGAGCAACAGCTTGGAGTGATTAGAAACTTGAGTCTTACCTTGCATGCATGTCCAAATGTTGTTGTTTTACAAGATGTATCACCATAGACCTTCCACCACTCTTTTCCCTTTGCTTGTCAAGGGACTTCACAACCAAGATTGGGGCTATTTGTCTCTGCTGATTGGTCACACATGCTATTCAGAACAAGGTATGGAACTAAGGCTACAATCAGGTCGAACCTATTGCAAACTTCCATATTGAGCCTTACACTCCAAGTCGGTTAATTGCAATTGCTCAAGGATTTGATCAAGAAGATCACCCAAGCACCGATGAGGCTGACACTAAGGTTGGAAGCATCCCGGATCTAACTCTTGATGAATGGGCAAGCAAGGTACATGCTTTGATCCTTATCAAGAAGTAGAAGAATCTGAGCTAGGGGTCTATTGTTTACATGAAGAGAATCAACCTCTCCCCAGCATCACCAAGCCAGATCATAAGGACAAGAATGAAGTATGGCAATTGTTCTTTGATGGGTCAAGGAGTAGACAAGGTGCAGGAGGAGGAGCTATGCTCATTTCACCACAAGGTATAAAGTATTACTCAGCCTTCCATTTTCAGTTTTCTTGCTCAAACAATACAGCTGAGTATGAAGCCTTAATTCATGGATTGCACTGGGCAAAGAAGAAAGGCATCAGGAATTTACAAGTATTTGGTGATAGTGAGCTGATCATAAACCAAGTCAAAGGAAAAAATGCTGCCAAAATGATCTACTCAAGTGCTACAAAAATCGGGTATGGGATCTTATTGAAGATTTTGAAGCTTTTAGCATCAATTCCATCCCAAGAAAAAGAATGAAGTCACCGACAAAGCTAGCAGCAAAGCAATCGGGGCTGCGCTTTGATGTTGTAGAAAGTATCAAAAGTGAGAAATCTCAGCCTCATATCAAATTGGTTGTGAGACCAGCTGTTCCGGATAACAATACAAGTTGGCAAGTCTTCGAGAATGATCAACAAATTGTTAATTTCCTACAAGAAGAAGCTGAGTTCTCCGCCAGAATCAAGACAAGCAGCAACAGCAAAGATGGTGACCAAGTGGTGCAAAATGAGAACTAACAAATTACCAAAAGGCCTCATAACCTTGAGTCAATCTTCAACCCGAATGATCAGTTCCGAAGGAGAAAGTGAACATTCAAGTAAAGGGTGAAGATTCGAGCCTATTTTAGTGGAAGAAGGCAAAACATTGCAAATTGGCAAAGTAAGTACCTCACAAGAGAAATCTGATTTTGTTCAACTTTTGTCAAGAGTTCCCGATGTCTTTGCTTGACTTACAAAGATCTAAGAGGTTTCAACCCAAAGTTGGCACAACATACTATTGAGCCGGATCCGAATCCAAGCCTCGTCAGTGCAAAAAAGCAAAGGCCAAAGTGAATCCCCATATTGAACCTCTCATGAGAGAAAAGAGTTAAGCAAGCTTATTGAGGCCAATATCATCTTCCCCATCAAACACTCAAGTTGGGTTGCAAACTTGGTGCCAAAGTAAGAAAGAGAAATGGAGAAATAAGATTGTGTGTGTGACTTTCAGATCTAAATAGAGCATCACTCAAAGATCATTATCCGCTTCCATCAATGGAACAAATATTGCAGTCAGTAGCTGGTTCGTAAAAGGTTTTCATTGCTAGATGGATATTCAGGCTATAATCAGATAATGGTGAAGGAAGAAGATCAATTCAAGATGGCCTTCACTACAAAATGGGGCACATATGCTTACAAGAAGATGCCATTTGGACTGTCGAATGCCGGAGCAACATTCCAGCGAGCTATGGATATGGCATTCAAAGGCTTGATCAACAAGATAGTGCTGGTATACCTAGATGATATCACTGTCTTCTCAAAGAATGTAGCAGACCATCTCTTTCACCTCAGGCAAGTGTTTCAGAGGTGTAGAAGGTTCGGAGTGTCTTTGAATCCTAAGAAGTGCATCTTTCTTGCACATGAAGGAAAGCTCCTTGGCCATATTGTCTCCAAGGAAGGATTAGCAATTGATCCAGAGAGGGTTGAAGCCATAAGAGCACTACCATTGCCAAGCCACAAGAAAGCCCTTCAGAGTTTCTTGGGAAGGATAAACTTTGTTCGAGGTTTGTCCCAGATTTTGCAGCCCTTGTCAAGCCCATCACCAAAATGTTAAAGAAGAGCATGGCTTTCAAGTGGACAACCAGAAGGCAAGGAGAGTTTTGAAGCAATCAAAGAAGCTATCTCTCAAGCACCAACTCTCATCAACCCGACTTCTCCAAGGATTTCATCCTCTATGCATTTGGAGGTAATGACACTATCTCTCCATTTTGGTACAAAGCAGAACAAAGATAATGATGAGCAGCCAATTGCCTTCTTCACCAGAGAGCTAGATGACTATGAGGTGAGGTACTCTTTTATTGAGAAGCATGTACTTGCAGAATCGAAGCTTGAAGAAATTCAAGCATTTAGTCTCAAACAACAAGGTCCAGCTTGCTGGTCTCACATGTCAAGGGGTTAAGGACTTCCTCCTCAACAAGGATTTGAATGAGAAAAGGGCAGGTTGGATCACCCGTGTCATGGAGTATGACATTGAGATCAAGATCACCAAGCTGGTAAGAGGGAAAGGATTGTGTGAGCAGCTGGTTTTGGGGAAGCAAAAAGAAGTATGCAATGAAGAAGAGGCTGTTTTGATAGTCCAAGACAGCCATGAGCCAAGTGGCAATCAAGAAGAAGACAATGCTGCCCCCACTCCTTGCTGGACCCAAGGTATTATACACTTCCTAGGCACAGGCCTATGCCCTCCAGAGATGAACAAGACCCAAAGGAGACACTTCAGATTGCAGGCTGTCCCGTATGCCATTGTTGATGGAGTTTTGTTCAAGAAAGATGTGAATGGAGTGCTTGCTGAGATGCATTAGCACAAATCAGATTCAAAGGGTGTTGGAAGAGTTCCATGGGACCAGCTGGTGGCCATTTTGCACCAAGAGTGACAACTCTAAAAATCATGAAGGCTGGTTATTATTGGCCTAAAATCTTCAGTGATTGCTATGCATGGATCAAGAGGTGTAAGAATTGTGCATTCTTCACAGGAAAAGAGAGACTTGCTGCCCTTCCATTACATCCAATCTCAGTTGACCAGCCATTCATGCAATGGGGTTTGACTTCATTGAGTCATTAATCCCAATTCAAGCCAAGGGCACAAATGGATTTTGATAAACACGACTACTTCACCAAATGGACAAGCAAAGAGCACTCAAAGAGGCAAATGAGTCTAGATCTTAGACTTTTATGAGGGGATAACAACCAGATTTGGTGTACCTACTACAATAATCTCTCGATAATGCATTGGCATTCATTGATCTAAGGTGACTGAGTGGGCTGTCAAGAACGGTATTTACCTAAGCACTTCATCAAACTATTACCCTCAAGGTAATGGCCAGGCCGAGTCTACAAACAAGAACTTGTTGAGGATCATTAGGAGGACTCTTGACGAGAATCAGAGGTCTTGGCATACCAAACTCAAATCAGCCTTATGGGCTGATAGGATAACTCCCAAAAGATCCACAGTAACTCTCCATTCAAACTTGTCTATGGAAGAGAGGCAATCTTGCCCATGTCACTTGAGTTGCCAACATTGGAACTCATGAAGCAGCTGGAGTTGCTTGAATTTGAGCCCATGGAGGTGAGGTATGCAGAGTTGATGGAGCTGCAAGAGATCAAAAATCAGGCATCCCAAGCAATGGAAAAGGATCAAGCTTTGATCAAGAAGACCTTTGATAGAAAGGCCAAGGATAGATCTTTTCAAGTTGGAGATCTAGTGTTGAAATGGGATGTGGATAGAGCAAAACCGGAAGGCATTCAAAATTTGATGCCATTTGGAGTGGCCCATACATGGTCACGAAGTGCAAGAACAACAATGCTTTCCAATTGGCCTCATTGGATGGTGAAGAACTACAGATTCCAGTCAATGGAATCTATCTCAAGCGTTGCTTCTAGAGGGAAGTTCACTACTTTGTAAATATTAGATTAGATTTTCATTCCTCCAAGTGCTTGTGCACATTGTTTTGTTGTAGGTTAGTTTTGTTTTCCCTAAGTGCTTTGGCACAACTTGCTGTCCATGGAGATGTTTTGCAGTCCTTGCTTTCATCAGGTGATATTCCATCTTCCTCCTTACACATTCTGAGTCAGTTGGGGTTCTAAACTGAATATTTGATGACTCCATGCCCAATGGACTGCTTCAGGCAACTGGTATCTTCTACCTAGCAGGCAGGTAACCCCGCTGAGTCACCAAATTGTTATCCAAAATTCACCCCCAGGGTAATTTTGATAACATGCATTAAATTCTCAAGTCCCAGGCAAATAGATTGATTCAGGGCAAAAATCATGTTTCTAGGGTCCCCTCAGATTTTTTCTAACTCCCCTGTCCAAGAAGAAAAGAGCAAGTTCTGAGAAAAGGTGAAAAAGTTGCAAAAACAAGCTTGGGCCAGAAAAAATCATGAAAAATGGCTAAGTCCTAGTCCTCGCAATAGTCGGGACATGAGGGACATCTGGGCGCGAATCGCCGAAAGGCCGCCAGCAAGTCTCAGAGAGCAAAGGGACATCCGGCCGTGAGGACGCACGGACGCGGAAAGCCCGGTTCGGCCGAAGGAGAAAAGAAAATCGACTAACTGCTAAGCGGAACAGTCTGGGACATCTGGGCCGCGAGGACGCGAAGGACGCGAACCACCCGGATCGGCCGAAAAGGAGAACTTTCACACTGGGACAGTTGGGACAAAGGGACGCGGGGACGGATATAGCCGAAGGAGCCGAGAGCCAATCAAATTACGCCACGTGTCATCGGCAAAAAAGGGACAAGGAAGCCCATTTCGGGTGGATCGAAGTTTTTTGTCCTGCATAAAGACTCGGGACATCCGGGACAAAGGGACGCGGGGACGCGAAAAGCCGGCGCAGACTCCGAGACCAAATCAAATCATGACACGTGTCACAAGGGGAAACGTCCAAAAGTTCAAAGGGCGAGGTTTGAAGGGTCAGCCCGAGCCAATAGGAATTGGACACGTGTCCAATGGAATAGGGAAGCATGGAGCTCGGGGAGGAGTTAGAAAATTTGGCCAAGTTTCACCAAAAAGCTAAAAGTAAAGGAAGACCCCGCGCCCTGTCCTCCAATCAATGCATGCCACGTGTCCCAAGTGGCGGGGCGCGGGAAAAGTGGAAAATGTTCCAAAATCACAAAAAGTCAAAATTTTCAAGGAAAACCCATGGGTGAGCAGAGGAGAGAGAATTACGCATCCAATCAGCTTGACACGTGTCATCCAGGTGGCAGAGCGCGGGAAAAATTTCAAAACACATTTTCACCTGTTTTGTGCCCTAAATCTTCATCTCCATATCTTTCGATCCAGAGCTCGATTTGCACGTTCTTTATATCAACGGAAAGCTTATGAAATTCTCTACATGATTCTAGGGTTAATCTTGAATTTTGGTGTAGTCTAGAGAGAGAAAGTTAAGAAACAGCTCTGACGCGTGTTCATGGCCAGAAGTGACATTTCAGCTGACCAAATTTAATGCAGAATGGGTCGCATTCTCCTGCAATCGGTCAAAATTGATAGGGTATGGGTTTGTAAGGTCCCCCATGCCATTTTAATGCATCTGTAGTCAAGGAGGAATGGGCTCTCACATGTTTTTGTACGTTTCTGTCTCCTGGGCTCGACCCATGCAATGTAAAAGCCAGATTTGGCTCATTTCTAAAAAAGGGAACATTTTTTTGACATAAAGAACTTCTTCTTTCACCTCCAAAGAAGTGATTGTTTGAAGAATCGACCTCTCCAAAGACTCAGAATAATAGTTTTTACCTCTCTCGAGGTTGTAATGCAAAGTGATTTTGACACTGAAATGATAATGCAAGCTTTGTGAATGAGTTTCACCCTTTTTGTTTGTATTGTTTGCTATTTCAGATCCTAAATTATATCTTATCACTGTGTATGTTTTATGTTGCAATCTCTGGTTTGTGTCTATTTGCATGATATAAATGTTTCACCACTCCTTTTGGTGCATCACCATCTTTAGTTAGTTTCAATTTTTGCATTTCTATCCCCTGTCTCCTTGCAGGTTTAGAGTAGGATTGAAGACCTTTGATAAAAAGGCCAAGAATAGATCCTTCCAAGTTGGAGATCTAGTGTTAAAATGGGATGCCAGATAGAGAAAAACTAGGAAGGCATTCAAAATTTGATGCCATTTGGAGTGGCCCATACATGGTCACAAAGTGTAAGGACAACAATGCTTTCTAATTGTCTTCATTGGATGGCAAAGAACTACAGATTCTAGTCAATGGAATCCATCTAAAGCATTGCTATTGAAAGGAACTCTCCACCTTGTACATATTAGCTTAGGTTTCCATTCCTCCAAGTGCTTGTGCACATTGTTTTGCTGTAGGTTAGTTTGTTTTCCCTAAGTGCTTTGGCACAAGCTTGTTGTTCCTGGAGATGTGTTTACAGGCCTTGCTCCATCAGATGATATTCCATCTTCCTCCTTGCAGTGTTCTAGTTAGTTGGGGTATCAAACAGAGAATTCAATGACTCCATGCCCAATGGATTGCTTTAGGAAACTAGTAATTTCATCTAGTAGGTAGATGACCCCTCTGAGTCACCAAAATTGTTATCCAAAATGTGCCCCTGCTCATTTTGTGGCTAACTCCTTTCATTCTTCCCTCTCTTGTGCCTCAAACATAATTTTTGCTTTTCAAGAACTCAAAATTTTTGGAAATGACACCATTGGATAGAGCTCTCTCTCAACTTTCTAGAAAGGTAAATTTTTCCTCCTAACTCCATGTATTTTTGAAGTTATGGCTTGGCAGAGTTTTGTGGGAAATTTTCCCCTAAAAGACCCGTAGCCAATGAGACACTGCCACGTGTCCAAGGAAGTGGTGGGGGATAGAGGAAAACTTGGTTTTTACCAAGTGTTTTGGCAAAATTTCAAGAGGAATATTTTTTCCTACAGGCTGTCGACGAATCAAATGATGCCACGTGTCCAGGGGAGAAAATTGAAAAATTTGGCTAAGTGCTGCGCATCGAAAATTTTGGAGGGAAGGTCCGCGCCCAATCATATTGCGCCACATATCCTATGGCGTGGAGTTTCGAAGGGTGGAGGAGAAGTTAGAATTTTGGTGAAGTGTTTCACCAAATTCCAAAAAGGAAATTTTTCCCGCTGCCCTCGCCAACCAATCACGTCATGTCATGTGTCACCGGAGCCTGGAAAGGCAGAGCACGGGAGGAAATTGGGATTTTTTCCCAAAGTTTTGGCGCAAAAGTAAAAATGTTTATGAATGGCCTACAACCAATGAAATGTCACCACGTGTCTTTGACTTATGGGGGTGGGGAGAAATTGAGAAAATTTCCACTAGAAAAAAAAAGGAAATTTAAAAGGAAAAATCCCGCCCCCAAGATGCGAGCCAATGGGATCTCGCCACGTGTCAGGTGCTGGCAAAAAATCAAGGAAAAGCCCACAAGTAAAATTAGAAGGGGAAAGCCTACATCCAATGGGGTGATGCCATGTGTCCAGGTCAAAAATGGTCAAAGCAGCCCGCGGAAAATTCAGAAAGGAAAATCCCATGCCCAATCAGAACGTGCCACGTGTCCTCAACTCATCGGCCCGGCGGGGTTTTTTTGGAAAATTTTCCAAAGGGAAAAGTGATGGAAAATGAAGCGCAGAGGGCCCACACCCAATCAAAATGTGGCACATGGCACTGAAAGGTGGAGCGTGGGGATTTTGAAAATTTTCCCAAATGCAAAAAAGTTGAAAAAATTCAAATTTTCACCCGCCAATCCGATTTGACCCTGTTTTTCCCTAAAACTTCAAACAGCCATATCTTTCAATCCGGAGCTCACTTTTTCATGTTATTTATATCAATGGAAAGATGGTAAAATTATCTACAAGATTCCAGGGTCATTTTTTCATTTTTATGGAGTTTGGAGAGAGAAAATCAAAAACACCTCTCGCACATGGTCATGGACAAAATGACGCTTCAACCACCGCTTTTAATGAAGAATGGCTCGCATTCTCTCCCAAAGATGGCTAGAAATGTCGGGAGATGGGCCTGTAAGGATGCCCATGCTGTTTTGATCATGTTTTTTCAATGGCTGAATCCCTTCCACGTTTTCTCCCGTTTCTCTCTCTTGGGCTCGTCCCTTTGCACCGTAAAGCTTGATTTTGCTCATTTTCAAGTGTGGAACATTTTTTTGTATAGCAGGCTCCCTTTTTCACCTTGAAAGTGATTTTGTGGAAAACCAGACCTCTTCCAAGAATGTAACCTATTTTTCCTCTCAGGTGTTGTAATGCAAGTGTTTTTTTGATGTAAAATGACAATGCAAGCTTTGTGAATGAGTTTCAATCCTCTGCTTATGTTGTTTGCTTCCTTTCTGATCTTTCATTACATGTCATTAGTTTGTGCATGATGTTTTGTTGCATTTCCATGATTTTTTCAATCTGCAGAAGTAAAAAATGCTCACCACTCCTTTGGTGCATCACCTTATTAGCATTAGTTTTAGTTTTTTGCATCCTCTATCTTTGCCCCTTTGAAATTTAGAGTAGGAATTAGGAATATAAACCTCTGCAACTTGTAAGTGATAAATCTGATCAAAGGAGTTGAGGAACCAGCCTCTAATCTGGAGATTCCTCTCCCATTTTCACAAGTCCCACACTTGGGGAAATGATTCAATGTTGTGCAATCACACTTTGGATGCTTAGGATGATCAAACTAGAAATCGATCAACATCTAGGGGTGCTTTGCTTTAATTTACAACAACATATTCCACTTTGTTGGCATGAGGAATGTGAATGTAGCTCAAGGTATATGTCCATCCATCAACCACACTGTTGATGTATTTGCACTTCCCAAACCATGACGAATGTTTCCTGTGATAAGTGCAATAGAGGCCCGGATCTTTGAGAGGAATTCGAGGGTATCCTTAGTGAAGGAAAATGGGTTTCCTACCTCTTTCTTGATGTATTCTTCAAATGGACCAATCAACTCATCAGCAGTTGTATCCTCACCCATTGTAGGTACTCAAAGTTTCTAAGTTTTTCGATTTACACTATCCTACAATTTGTATGTTTTTTCCTCTTTTTCCTCTAACTTTATGATGGCTCAATTGATTTCCTCAAACCTGATTACTAATCCCCTTTCTAATACACATGATAAGTCTTCTCGAGGTATTTTCAAAATCTTCTTGTTGATCAACTCTACGAGATGAGTGATTCTCATTTCATCTACTATTGGGCCCAAAGGTTCCCAATAGTCCCTTTCTTTCTCCAAGTCCTCCTTGAGTGTATGTGTCCTATTTGTGGTTACACACATGTAAGCAAAGAGTTTGACTTATTATTAGAGCACTAAATTCCTTTTTTTTAGAAATTGAGTTAATCCATTCATTATTCGCTCGCTCCTGCATTATGAACTTGTGTGTCCTCCTAATGGATTATGGATTTAAGATACTAATGGGTTCAACTTCCTCAGTGGGAATTTTCATGGCATTAGGATAAACTAGATGTTGCACATAGAATGAAAGAGTTCTCACATGCTCTTTTATTTCATCAATATTCTTCTTATACTCCTTATTCCTAGCCACCATGTGAGCAAAAGATTGGTGATACGTGTGAAAATCCCCTTCATGATTTGTCACCCCTAGTTGGATTATATTCATCTAATAGTCAACTAGTGTCATCTCATCCACTATCTTGATTACCTTGGGCAAGCTACTTCGATGTATTGACTACTTGTTTCCTCACTGTAGAGCCGTGAGGGTGTATGTACAATATTTATTGATATTTTTATTTGGCCAATGAGACAATCATTGATAGATCATGGGTTGCTACTTGCTGCATGCACAAAGGTGTCGGGGACAATTTTTTATTTCATCCAAGGAAATCGAAATTAGGCTTAATGATAGGTACACCAACAGTTCCTTGTTCTAAAGGAGGAGGCAAATCCTGAATGAGAGAGGTATGGGTGTCAACAAGAGGTGAGAACTCCTGTGGTGGCTCGAAAACTAGATCTTGAACCATGTGTTCTTCATCCACTTGTGTCTCGACCACTGGATTTTCTTCCTACATTTCAATGATCAAGTCTTCCTCTCATAGGTGATGAAAATGAGTCTTCTTACGCCCTAGCTTTCTATGGAATTTTATTGTGAGGAGAAGCTTTGAATTATGTGGCCTCGTTTTCAAACTTTCTCAAGAGTTTTTAGAACTAGAAGTCACCTCTAAATTTTTTTAAGATGAATGAACAAAGGCTTTCTTATGACTTGGGGGAATTCCTTGTGACTAGATGATCATGACTATCTTCTTTTGAAATCAATTTCTCATTCTCCTTACCACTTTCTCAGTCCACTCCTTCATATCCCCTGATTCACGAACATACCATTTGACTAGAGAAAAAGGGGAAATCTTGACTACCACATACTCAGGATCATACATCTCCATCCCATTGTCATGCAAAATATCTTCATACTAGAAGAAATTGAATTTCTTCATCTCACTTTGATTGACATCCTGATATGGTCCTTTTCACGTAGTTCAAATTCATCAAGTGTGAATTGGCCTAGTAGTCCTCGACTTGTGGCTCATGTTGCAATTATGGGATGTAGAAAGATTTGGGATCTTATCGGATGTAAAAATTAGGCTTGGAAATGTAGGAATGTAAATTCAAATGAGTGAAAGTGACCTCCAGATGAGATGCATCATTTGACATCTTTCACGTGAATACTCCGAGAGAGATAGGGAATGGAATCAACTTCTTCCACCTACTTCTAAGCCTAATATTCACTTAAATTATCTATGTCTAGATCTCAAACAATATAATTTTGTCACTAAGGTACTTAGGCAGCCTTAGCGGAGCTTGGTCGAAGCCAATAACTCGTAGGTAGGAGAAGGTTGAGAATTGTATGAATTAAGAGCCATATTTCCTATCACATACATAGTTTTTGATGACATCCTAGCCTCCAAATCTCCTTCTAAGCTTCAGACAACATACATTGTGAACACATCATTCACGTGAGTGAAATTCCTATAGCTTTCCTCCATCATGAATAGTGGAAGTTTCTTGAACACAGGAACCTTGGCAAAAATGTTTTACGTGAGAGCCAGTCATTTGAATGATCTTGAGATAGCGAGGAGATAGACCAAGTAAGAATTCATGTGGAACTTCTTTGTTATGGGTACCTAGAGTAGTTGCAGATGGTGGTTGTTGATGATGATCTCCCCCAGTCAATTCTCTTTTTTCCTTTTATCAATGTCAATATGAAAAGGCCCATCGAGTCTTGGAAGTCTTTTGTGCTTGCTTCACCCATAACTCTACTTTGAGGAGAGTAAAAAAATCTGAATATCCTTCTCGAACTCACGCTTGGAAGGTTATTGGGCATCCTTGAGATATTTTTTCCTATTTTCAACCACAAACCAAGTGCAACCCCTTGTACGTAGGCATCCATCATTTCCCAATCATGCAAGGCTTTGTCCTTTGAGATGACGACCATGTTGGGTGATATTGGTATCTGTAGAGAAAGTGAAATGGTTTTATGGATAATGACCACCATCAATGGACAATTTTCATATCATATGGTTTGTGTTTTGGGCTCATAGTGGTGAGAGTAGGCTAGGACCAACTCAATACTTTGCATAGACACTAGGTGTCCCACGGTAGCGAACAAGCCACTTGTGAATATCTGATCTTCAATATTCTTTCATCCCTTTTCTTCCATGTGATTTCTAAGATCATTAAGGTCCATGTAAAAGACATCGATCTCTTCTATCTCATACTCGCGGTGAAGGGTTGTGCGGTTTCTATCTGTCCAATTACTCGCTTCATGTTTTCCTTAAAAGAGAAACTTACGATTTTTAGTAAGTATGAAAAAAGCTCCTTGAACCTCACCTAAATGTTGTGACTATGATTTCCTCTTCTCCTTGCATTCCTTCCTTCTTTTGGATCAACTTTCTATTATTGGTAGGTTCTCGTGGGATCACTTACTATTTTTATTAAGTTCGAAATGTCCTTTATGATGAATTCTCATTTGCAATGCATCTTCAATGTCTTTGTCTCCTTCACAAGTTCTTATGTTGATGACTTTCCTAAAATAACGAGTCCCCTATGCGAGAAGATTTTCTATTTTTAGAAAGTGGGTTTCTCGAGGTCGATTAATGTGGGAAAAAAATTTTCTTGTGTTTTTTTCCCAATATGGCCCCTCTAAAATTTTATACCTACCCGCTCAATAGTCTAAGATATTTTAAACTTTAAATTTTTTGACATGGTAGTGCTTCTGACATAGTAGTTGTTAATGAACCTCAAAATTATAGGTCTGGTTTTCTCCTCATTTTATGAAAAAAATAAAAAAATTGATATGGGTTTTTCTTCTTGTGCTTTAGGTGAAATCTTGTTTCAATTCGACAACCAGTTTGATGGGAAATCCAACTTTTTTCTTTGTCAGGCTGGAAAGAAGATTTCTTCACTGTGAATGATTTATGGCATAAGAGGAGAGTCTGAAGGTATTTTTTTGATGGTCTTGGATAGAGGAATGAATAGAAAAAAATGGTTCATCAATCCATGCATCTGTTTGCAAGATTTCTCCCAATTTTGATTTCACGGCAATGGGGATTTTCTACTATTCTTCTTCTCTGTTCTTTGTTTCTTCTTCTTAGCTCGATGAAATATCCTTCTAGGACCTACGTATTACCATGAGAAAGGTATTTTAATGCCTTGGTAGATATTGTTTGAGCTTTGGCAATGGCGGAGTGATGGTAGGAAGTTGAAGAGGGAGTGTGCAGATGTGGTTGTGCATGGGAATGTTAGAAGTTAGAAGTGGGAAGCATGCGGGTATTTAAAATTTTGAAATAAAGATGAGAAGGGAGATGGGAAAAATTTTCAATGTTTTATGTCCTCGACCTATGAGGGACATCAAATTCCATGATGACCAAGGTGATGACCCATGGCGGAATCCAACGACAGGGAATGAATCCTAAAAATTTAGATTTAAAGCACTGAGGGTTAGAAGTTGGTCATATAGGTGACCAGAAGTCTCCCTTAGGGGCTAGGCACATTTTTCCATGTTTTATTTCCCTAACCTATGAGGTACATGAGGGACATGGAATCCCATGGCACTCCTAGTGATGACATGTGGCATCGATCAAATGGTTGAGATTTTGAGCTCCTGCAAGCACCTAGGGGTTGAACTAGAAATCCCGGAGGTTGCATGAGGATCCAGAGGTCATATGGGGACTAGACACATATTTCCATGGTTTATTTCCCTTAGCTTGATGGACATGAGGTACACAAAATCTCACTAGGATCTTGGAGCTGACACGTGTCCTCCCAAAATTTGACTAACTCCTAAACTCACTCTAAGAGGACAACTTTAAATGATGATAAATTGAGCTCCCAATGGACATTTTTATGAATGTTTATATTATACTAACTATAAATGACATTTTAAATCCAATGGTGGGCATATCAATTCTTTATTATTCCATTTTCTCTCTAAAAAGTGGATTTTTGATTTGATACTCCTCTTGTGCATGAGAAAACACCTTCTGGACCTAATGTGCTAAAGTGTTGTGAAAAAAAAATCTTATATTTTAGGGTTTGTAATTCCCTTTCCAACAATGTTTTTTTTCTCTTAAATCTTCCCGAGTTTCCAGAATCTCATTTAGAATTTCAACAACTATTTTGGCCTATGCACTGCTTAGGCTTGTGAACCCTAATTTTGGTGAAACTACCCCAACTTCTCTAAGTCCTTCTAGAATCTTCTTGAACCACTTAGATGATGTCCCAAGGAATTTGAATCACCTCCACATCCATTTTGTATTTTTCTCTACTCCATGGGTTTTTTCCATTCCTAGGAAGGCCAGTGATAGCCCTTCCAACAACTGCCTGAAGCTTGCAACTTTTAATGAACTCCTAAAATCACCTAGGGGGAATTAATGGAATTTCCTAAATCACCTAGGGGGTGCGATAACCTTAATCAAGAGGGCACTTAGACTAAATAGACAAAATGGGGGTTCCTTGGAATGATAAAACTTGAAAAACTTAACACAAGTATAGTTGTCATACTCTAAAATTGTTAATTTCCTTGTTACACATTTACATGACAATAGGATTATAGATATTTTCACTTAAAAGTTTAAGATATTGGTAGTCCGCACTTCCTTACTTCTCAATCAAATGCAACACCAACATCAACATCGTCTTCATCAAAACTTGAAATATCCACCCCTGAAATGCCTTCTCATTGATTTGACACCATACACATCACTACACATTCACAAAATTATGACAAAGAGCCATCTGATCCTAAGAAAGGTAAAACTTTCATTGTTATACCTCCACCTCCCGAATTATCAGCTTCATCTAACAAGCCTAAGGTTTATATTCCCTTACCTCCACTGAAGTTTCTAATCAAACACCATCCGCTGTAACCAAAATTTTAATACAAGAAGTAACATCCCCTTTCACTATAGTCTAGAAGGTTATTATCAAGAAACTACACCAATCCCCGTTAGGATGTCACTTTATGAACTAGTCCAAACATCACCTTTTCACAAATAGGATATGATAGAAGCCCTTCAATCCATAACCATACTAGTTAATTATCCAGTTCCTTTCACAAACTTTGTGGGTGCTCTCAAATCATCTGCCTCTATATCATTCGAACCATCTAAAATACCACTCTTCATCACTTCTTAGATAAATTACATCTCTATCAAGAGGGTCATGATTGATAGTGGTACCACCATCAATATCATATCATCCCTTTCTTTTTATCAACTTAAATTACCCAACACCATTATCGCTCAAACTCCAGTCCTATTATGATCCTTCAATGACACTATTGCACCCATGTTAGGCACCGTCATACTTCCACTTAAAGTTGGCATCAAAACCCTACCAAAAATCTTCTACATCATAGAAGGAGAGTTTCAATACAACATGTTATTAGGATGCCCTTGGATACACACCATGTGCTTTTTCCTTCTTCTATCCATCGTTGTCTCAAATATGGGCATGAAGGTTGAACCTTCACTATCCCTGCTGATCCAAATCCATTTATTGATTGTTACATGATGTACCACAAAAATGACATTATTGTGCCTAAATACATAAAATAATCATCTAATGAAGTGTCTACTAGCACATATATCCCTTCTTCCAAGTTACCAGATGATTCCTCTCTCAGTGAGGCTATAAAATGTCTCCTCATGCTCAACTCCATCCCTTCACCCAAAACATATGGTTTCCTAAAAATAACCCATGTACGACCCAAATGTAGGAGATGTTATCTCTTATGGTATTGCACATATTAAAAAAACCTTGTATATGGGGGACTCGATAATCCTCCATCCCATGTTATCAATCCACACCATGCCATGTCATTCACATTAAATTTCAGATCCCTCAACAATCCAAAATATTCCCATATGTATCTTCATCATTGTGCATGGAGAGGTTTTAGCCTCAAGAATTATGAACAAGGAACCCATGATCAACCTATCTTACATTCCCTTAAATCCTATGAGAAAATTGGATTAGGTTATACAATGTTCAACTATAAAATATGCAAAGCCACTACATCTGAACCTATTACATCCATAACCATTTCTGAATTAGAACCTTCATCACCCATGAACCCTAAAAATCCTATGGACACAGATGACACCGTATCCATCCCACCTAACCTTTTTTTTAATCAATGTTGTATCTTTAGGGCCACTCACTTATCAATCCAATCAATCCACTAAATCATTACCCCTTGTTTGGATAGAAATGGTTGATGAGGATTCACCTACTATAGATATCCTCTCATACCAGGGATGACCAAGATATCCTTTCCCATATAAGAGTGAGGACCATATTATTCTGAAATCCCTACCATCTGACACACCAACTCTCCTTAATGAATCCACCCTTGATGTTAACTTAGGCACCCCTCGGGATCCTCACATAGTTAAGTTTGTTCAATCCTTAAACCCACAAGAACTAGATGATTTCACTTCATTCTTAAAAAAATATTACCAAGCCTTTTCTTGGTCATATAGTGATATGCTTGAAATTGATCCTAACATTTTCATAAAATATTCACATATCTCGATGCTAATTTAGTTAAACAAAAACTTTGTAAAATACATCCTGTATAGCTCTCCTTATTAAGGAAGAGTTGTAACATCTCTTATCTGCTAACTTTATTATACCCATTGACTATCCATAATGGGTCTAATATCGTCCCTATAATCACGGCTTTAGGAAAAATATGCATTTGTATAAACTTTAGGGATCTCAATCTTGCTAGTCTTAGAGATGATTTCCCTCTTCCAAACATAGATTGGACTTTTGATCTAACAATTGGTCACAAAATGATTTCCCTCATGGATGGTTTTTGGTTATAACCAAATTCTCATTTCTCCCAACGATCAACACAAAACCTCTTTTATCACTCCATGGGGAATCTTCTGCTACCATGTCATGCCATTTTGTCTTTAAAATGTAGGGTCTACTTATCAATGTACCATGACATATATTTTCCATTATCTCATCTAAAAAATTGTGAAATACTATGTCGATGACCTTATAGGAAATCCAAATTATGGAAAGACCATCTTAATGTTCTGAATAAATCTTCACTCGTCTCATCTAGTTTTATCTTCTTCTTAATCCCACAAAGTATATTTTTGGTGTTCTTTTAGGATTCATCATATATATTTGAGTTATTGAAGTGGACCCGAAAAGGTTGGATAAATCATCAAAATTCCTCCACCATATAATCATAAACAACTATGTCGCCTCTAAGGTAAATTGTAGTCCATTCAATGTTTCATATCACAACTTTACTGAATGTTTTCAACCGTTTCACCATTTTTTCGAAAGGATATAGAGTTTCATTAGGATTCGATTTCCAAAAGGCCTTCGACCAAATCAAATAGTATCTATTATCACCACCTGTGCTTGTTCCACCACATAAAGGGGATCCATTTTATCTATACATATCCACTTGAGCATGCTCTAGGATCCTTTCTCACCCACCACGATAATCAATTTTGTGAACAAGCCATATACTAAATTAACCACACACTCCATGAGTATGAAACACGCTACACTAAAGCTAAAACATGTGTTTTGCAATATATTTTGCCACCTCCAAACTTTGACATTATATCCTCAATCACAATATGTATGCCATCACTAGTTTTAATCTTCTTAAAACCATGTATTCTAAACCTTTTCATAATGATTGCATCACTCGATGGCTCATTCTCATGACTGAGTTTGACCTCAAAATCATATCTCGAAATCTCTTAAAGGTCATGCCATTACTGAGATCAGCTCACCGAATCACCCCTTCCAAATAATAAAATTCCTCACAAACACTTCCCTAATGAATCCATCAATAGTATTGATGAATATACTTTCATTTTTATTAAGATGACTCTCTTCTTGTATGGTGCTAAATTCCAAGAGGGGGGAGGAGTTAGATTCATTATCATACCTCCCTGGAACATTCCACTTCCATTATCATTCAAACTTAACTTTGAATGTACTAACAACATGGAAGAATATGAATCCTTACTCATGGGTCTAAATAATGTCATTCTCTTGTGGGTCCACATCACGGAAATCTATGGAGATTCACAACTTTTCTTCAATCAAGTCAAAGGAGAGTTATAAATGTAAAAATGAAATCCTTCAAAAACATATTGTTGTTTTCGACCTTCCTTGGTGCATTGATCATTACACCATTCAATCCATTCTGTGATCTTCTAATAAGTTTATAGACACTATGGCATCCCTTGGATCCCTCGTCCCTTTTGAAACATAAATATCTAAGGACAAAAATAAAATTTCTATAGTCGTTTAGCGCTGGATCATCCTTCACATCAAAATAAGTTGCCTTCTATTAATGTCATTGACAATAATCCATGCGACTTATGGTACACACAGATATATGACTATCTTGCTGAAAGTAAACTTCCATCAGATTTATCACATGGATCTAAACAATCATTTCTTGAACACTTCACTCGATTTTTCATTATAGGTGGTGTTTGTAAATGTAGATTTGATGATATATTATTATGTTGCCTTAAATCACATAAATCAACCAAAGAAATTGAAGAGGTCCATAATGGCATCTTTGGTGGTCACTTCACTACTAAACATATCATATGGATAGAACATTATTAGCCCACCATCACCAAAGATTGTTGTGCATAAGTAAAAAATGAGTTGAAATCCAACTCCATTCGGATCTCATTCACGTTCTGGTCAAGTATTATAGCTTTGCTCAGGAGTTATGTCCCTTTTCTCAATGGAGGTTAGACCTCATTAGTAAAACCAATCCTAAATCATGGTAACAACATAATTCCATTATCATAGAAACCAAATAATCTACTAAGTGGGTTAAATCTATCCCTTTGACCTTGAAAAAATCAGGACCTATCATTAATTTCATATATCAAAATATCATATGTCATTTTAGTATCCCACATAAGCTCATCACAGACCATGAAAATACCTTTAAAAATAAAGAAGTTTAAAAAATATGTGATGCATTTAATATCAAGCTCATTTTCTCATCATCATACTATCCTAAAGAAAATGGACAGGATGAGACCTCTAAAAAGCACTTAATAAAATTCTTATGAAAACATTAGACGATGCAGGTAGGATTTGGCATCTCCAAATCCCATTTTCTCTTTGGGCCTATCAAACTATCATCCACATGCCCATTAATGTTATTCCCTATTCACTCATTTATGGTTAAGAAGCCATCCTACCTCTCGAATTCCAAATTTAGTCACTTTTAATATATCTCAAAGATTTCATCCCCGATGAAGAGTATCACCAAGACTATCTAGCACAACTGGAATTGTTAGATTAAAAATGATTAACAACCTTTAAACATCATCAATTTTATCAGAACGCATTAGCGAGCATATAATAAGCATGTCAAAGAACATGAATTTAAAATAAGTGATCTTGTACTCAAATAAAATAAAAATGTCACTACATTAGAATGTAGTAAACGTTGAAAGTTTTCCCCAATTGGATTGGTTTGTGTGTTATCATTCACGGTATGGATCGGAGTGTATCCTCTCAATTATCTTGATGGGGAATTTGAAAGGAAACCTCTAAATTCTTTGCACTTATGACCGTTCTACAATTAAATAATTGATCGTCATGATAGTAGTTCCATTCAAATCCTATCACTCCATAATATCATTTTAATGACTCCTTCCTTTGTAGGAACCCCTTTAATCCATTATAAATTTCCATCTTATACCAATCGAATAGGATGTGGGACATGTGTGTAGGTCGAATGCATGTTTTCCCCGTCCTCGAAATGGTTTATTCATGCTTTTTCTCTTATCTCAAAAATGTATGTAAAAGTCATTTGGATGATTCTCTTATCAAAATGTCAAAGTATAATAGATGGTCCCTCAAAGGACAGTTATTCATAAATTGATATCATCATCAAGAATATAATAAATTAGACCGTGCGTAAAAGGAAAGATACTAATAAAAATTATGGACCAATCCCTTGAAGGATGGCCATATTTTCAAAATTCAAAAAGTAGACCATACCCTCGAATGATGGATACTCGTATAAAAAGGATTCTTGCATTGATAAACCTTCCAAAAAGCACATCAATATCGAGGCATTCGAAATCTTCCCATATTGATAAGCTTTCCCATTATAGGAAACTTTTTGCATTGATCAATTTTCTTCAAAATAAAATATAACATGGATATATCCCCTATGAACCTATTAAAAGGAGAACCCTTTCTCCCACATCAACCTACTTACACAAAATCCCTTATGTCATCCCAAAATCGATTCACTCAAACTCAAATGTTTTTGTAACTACTCATTGACAATATTATTTAACATATGATAAGGCTATAAGTACTAGTGTTTTTAAAAAACCGTATGTCAAATTCATAGTGGGGCAATCATTCCATTTTTACCTCATTTTATTTAGTTACATTCTTGATTTAGCATGTTTTTTTATCGTGTTTCTGAAAATTAAAGTTAACCAAACATTTAACCACATCTAAAATCTATGTAACCAAACATTTTAACATATTACATTCATCAGAATCCATCTAAAACATTAACACATTTCCAAGTAAAAACATATCAAGTCCAACACATGTAAGCTAAACATATAATATAAGCCATAAACTCATCATCATCATGTATATATATCAAAGTTTGGTATACATCATAATCAATGTCCAAAAAATCAATATATGTCCTCATCATACAAAAATGGGATTCTATGAGCCTATGACATCATATACAATCATGTAGTAAAATCAACATCCCCAAGTATCGTACTAATGCCACCCTCTCTACCAGGAGTAGATGTCGCTCCATTTGCATTAGCATCTCCACATCCTCTAGGAAAAATTATGATAGAAAATTCACCTCTGGCTCATCCCTCACCACCTTCCACTCTCTCTGGCCTCCAAGGTGGCTTTCCCATGCTCACTACACTAGAAATAGACCTGGTTGCTCTGTAGCTTCCACTTTGGGAGCTACGTGATCAACATACAATGTGGCATTCGGGGTAGTTTTTGATGATCCAATCCATATAGTAATCCCTCTCCACCCACATAGTGTCATAATGGGCCATTGAATTCATACCGGATAGAAGAATTGATGTAAATGCTCCCCTCTTCCTACCAGAATGAGCCATCGCTGATAGCTCTGCACCAAAAATAGAAGGCCCTGTGATCCCTAAGGCCTTCCTCAATGAATCCTTATGTCTCTTGTACTTGTCTCTATCAGCAGAGACATGTACAAGCTTCTCTGAAGCTATCTCTCTCTCCCATTATCATATCTATCTCCACCCTTATTCTATCCCTCTTAACTATAAATCAATATCTCTCTCCAATGAGGGTATCCTAAATGCCTATCGATCATCTCACTTTTTCCGAGCTAAATCCCTCTCTCCCTCCACTACGGCCTTCTCAATCATCATCACTACAATAGTAGTAGCTAAAGTCATCATCCCCCTCCTCCTCATCATAATCAAGCTCTTCCTCTCCTCCCTCTACTCAACCACATACCCATCTCACTCATTAAGAGGCCCTTTGTGCTACTCGGGCTCTATCAAATATCCTCAAGGCTAGAGCTCACCATGCAAAGTGTACTCTAGGGTAACCCCTGAATCATCAATCAAAACAATAACTCCCTCCTCATTAGGGCTTGTATCCCTTGGAAATTCCTCAATAATGGCACGTATAGCCACCGCTGCCCTTGGGGTATCTATATATGTCTCTGTAGACACCAAATTTGTGTCTTACAACCCCGCCCCGCATCTCATTTCACAACCTAACCTCATCACCTAAACCTTACACAAACCTGCCACCTCATTTTGCCACCTCATCATGACCTAGCCCTAATCCTAAACTAACCTAATTAAGACCTATAACTTGGTCTACATCCACACCCATGACTAATTACTCCTCACCCACACCAAAACCAACCTAATAATGACTTGACCAAGCCCACAACTAATCCCTCGGAAGAAAAGGAGGGAAGGTTGGCTATTTTACTAAAAATAGCCCACTTTGACTTAACCGACATCGGTTCCTACTCGACCGCCGTCGGTTACGTAACCGCCATCGGTTCTCTGTAAATGACCTCCCCCAACCAAAAACAAAGGATCTGGAATTCATTGAAAAGATCGGGAATTCACTTGGCCGAGCAGAGACAAGTGAAGGAAAGAAAGGAGTTTGCAGAGAAGGACATCAAGCCCAAGACTGCAACTGAGTAACCAGAGCCCAGTGATACTCATCCAAGCATTGGGAGAGAAGATAGCTCATCTTTGATTGTCCGATCATCCTACCTGAGCCCTACCTTCGTTATCACAGTCTTTGGACCTGTGTCTTCATCAGGAACTAGTAAGTACTATGTCTTGTACATTCTTTTAATAACATTTCTTGGACTTCTGAATCACAGTAATTATAAGTCTACTCCCAGATCCACTACCCGGTAACACCCTACATCTAACTGTACCTCCTCTACCCTTACATTGCCCCCAAGAATAGCCCCCATACTATCTGAGTCTTCTCCATCACCCCATTACCTATCCCCAATCATTTACCAGCCTAATAAACACCATAGCCACCTTATAGCCAACCTTCACTAAAAGCCCCTAAATCACTGCCCCTACCGATATCGGTTATTAGGAACCGGTACCGGTGACAGTGACCGGCATCGGTCACTGTGATTCAAAACCAAGACCAGCCTTTTCTCTATTGTTTTAACAGGGTAATTAAATTGTAATCTTGCAATAACTTCTTTGTTAGAATTTGTGTTAATTCATGTATTAGCAGGGGAACTGACCACCTTCGAAAGGAAGTCCAATATTTCCTGGGCCTAAGGCAGTTCCCTCATTTATTGTCTAATTAGAATCTGGTGGTCTTGTATTCTTACTTGCAGGTAGTCCTTCCCAGACAAAAAGGAGTTCTTCGCAATCGATCTGATCTCTCTCTACGGTATGCACACACCTCCAAACATTCAACAGGTATTCCTCCTAGCCCTAACCCTTATCTGTTTCTCAAGAGAATGAAAGGATAGAAGCAACTCTATTCCAAGAATGGAAACATCCTTCTGTGTGAAACATTTTGGCACGCCCGGTGGGACCCATTTTGGGTTTCTTTCTTTCTTGCTTGCTTTCATATAGGGAGCATACTTACAGTTTGTTTCTGCTAAATATTCACAAAATATTTTGTCATTTTGGTAAAAGAATTTGTCTTGCTTTCACATCTTTGCATTAGTGAAAATCATCTCCTTGCTTCATCGAATATCATTTTCGATTTGGGTTTAAAACACGTGCATCACATTCTTGCTTGTTGTTTTCAATTCTAGTGAACATAGATTAAGTAACAGGTCGTACACGTGGGGGTGATATCCATGGTATTGACAAGAAATTAATCTTACTTTCACTGCACAACACATACCAAATCACATCATAAATTAACACAACAGCTCAAACATCCCCCTTTTCCGGTATTCCTCCGCCCGATTGAGGTAACCTTATAAGCCAAAACAAACTTGACATTTCCCCTAAGTCTTCTGTTTAGGATTGACATCATCTTGCGTCTAAGGCATAAGCCCACAATAATTAAAACTAATCCTAGGGTTAGTCTCTTGATTTGCTTGTGCATCTTGCTTGTTTTTTGTTTTGTTTCTCTGTCCTACACTGTTTTAGTGATCACTTCAGAATAGTTGGGTAGGCATACTAAGCATTGTTAACCCCAAATCAGCAACTTCCTACAGCTTCTTACACCGGTCCTATTATACCGACATCGGTTAACTTACCGACGCCAGCTACAGTCTGACCGACATCGGTTACCTGACCGATATCGGTTACTGTCTTTCATAGTTCCCAAAACCAGCAACCTACCAATTCCAACATTTTGTTGCTGCTTCTATTCCTGATAGATTACATCCTGCTTGTGTACTCTTGTCCATGGTTGTTATCACTTGAAACAAGCCGCAGCCATGGTTTCACATGCCTGTTCCGTGCCTTTGCCTGAATCACCCCCTTCACATTCTATAGGGAATCCTACGGACACCAGTGAGGTTCCCAAAATCCCTGTAGGAGATAAGGAATTTGTGAAATTTTTGGATGCCAATCCTAGCACTGTACAGTACTATTTGTCTCATGCCCCTAACCGTACACCCGATGGTCAACTCCTTGTTGGCATGCCTATTAGTATAGCCACTCACTTAGCTCCTTCCCCACCTGATAACTCCACCTTGCCTTCTTCATCCTTAGCCCCGTCTCCCAACTCAGTGGCTTCAGAGGTTCTTACGGCATAGATTGGCTTTCCTTTTGTTAATCTGGGGCCCCACGTATCATTACCACCAACTGCTCCTACCTCATCTCTCTCGCAGACTGCTCCTTTCATAACTTGCTCTCTGCCACCTATCCACACGAGCTTTCCTTCTCAAGCTCCGCCCACCTTTTCATTTCCACACACTTATCCGGTGGCTTCAACACCTTATATAGGACATCCCTATTCGGTCACCTCAACATATTCGTCCTCAATACCTTATCAACATTTAGCCCCCCCATTGTCTAGTGGAGGCCCTTGGCCCAATCCTCCACCTTTTACAACAACCGCACCATCATCTCATCCAACCACTGATTTCATCAAACACATGATGGACAAGATGCAAAATCTGGAGGCTTCTGTTTCAGGAAGCCGTAGCACCCTGACATACGAGCAAGTTTGTCGGGAGCCTATTCATCCTTCTGTCCCCCTTCATTCATATCCTCCTCAATGGGAATTACCAAAATTCACTCGTTTTAATAGTAAGGAGGATCCTCAACAACACTTGCGATCATTTAGACATGCTTGCTATCTGATTGCTCATGACGATGCTTTACTACTCCGCACCTTTCCCATGTCCTTATCAGGACCCGCCTTGGAGTGGTACAGTGCTTTAACCCAGCACTCAATCTTCTCTTTTAACCAATTAGCCCAATCTTTCTTGGATCATTTCTCCATTAATATTGCTAAGAAAGTATCTATCACCGACCTCTATGCCGTCTCGACAATTTGAAGACGAATCTATCGCAGATTTCGTTGGACGATGGCGGGGTCTCATCAACCAACTTACTTATGCCTTGCCTCAGGCCGAACTCATCGAACTCTTTACGCGGGCTGCTGCTAAGCACATTTCTCCTACCCTCCAAATTCAAACTTTCCACACCTTTGATGAGGCCTTTACTATGGCTCGGAAACTAGAAATTCGAGCCTTAGAGGAAGAGAAATTGCGGTTGCGCAACAAAAACCCTAATTTCCGAACCCAAGACTCCACCAACAAACCCAACACCACCAATTCTCACGCATCGACTGCTTCGAAATCAAAAGGAGTTGTCCACGCGGTGATGGTCAAATCCCAAGCACCGTCTAATACCCCGCCAAAAACCACCTATAAGTATAAAGCCGAGCCCATCAATTACACTCCCTTGGGAGAAACTTATGGTGTCATATTGGAAAAATTGCTCAAAGCAGGAGCTATCACCTTGCCTCCTGTTAAACCTCACTCCGGGTTTGATTCCACCCACGCTATACCTTCTTGGTACAAAGAAAATGACTTATGTAACTTCCACCGCATGAAGGGACACGATCACAAAAAAGCGTAAGATGTTGAAAAACATAGTGCAGGAAATGGTTGATGCAGGGGATATAACCCTCGATAATCCTAATGCCCCTGCTAACCAAAATTTGAAAATCTTCAATAAACCATTCCCAAACCACTCTTCTAATAGTAACATAAACCAAGATATCTTAGCCGAGGAGAGTGTTCATGAAATCCATGCAGTTTTCGATTCCCAACCAAAAGCCTCTATTGAGAAAATTCTGAATCAAGCCTCTTCACTAACGCAGGAATCCGCACCCGCTTCACCACCATCAAGACAAGATGATAACCTTGCCATTCCTTTACCCATAAAGGAATTAACCACCCAGAGTTCCCTTCTCACAGATGAGCCTTCTTACACCACATCTTTGCAAGACTGTGAGCGGATGTTATCTAACTTATCTATTTCCCAAACATCTCCTTCTACCACTCTTGTTGTACAAGAGGAAGGCTCGCCACTTTTTTCGTCATCCTTAGATGAGAAACCCCTTGAACCGACATCACCAAATTCTTTAATCATGATGGATCCTCTCAGACATGCCCTCCTACCTATTAGTTCTTCATCGCCTAAATCTTTTCAGCAACCGGTTGACCTCTTAACGCCCATTGATACAGTGCCTCATTTACCCCTGTATCACACCCACAATGGACCGGAATCACAACCCACCTTTCTTCCATACAAAAGTTCCTATTCACACGTGAGGATTGTCACCCCTCCGAAGATAGACGAGTCCTATGGGAACGTTTGAGTACACCATGCTCTACTCAGATGCAGATGACCGATCCAGACACCTCTATCATATACCCGCGGTGTTTACAAAAACTCAAAATGCCTATGTCCTCACCTTCACCCCCTCATCTCTACCGAATACCTCATCCACCTCTATTAACCTAACCAAACCTCCCCCTACACTTGGGACTTCACCAATACCCAGCCTAACACACCCACCTAAACGGTTAGATTTATCCAAAAATCAAGCCGTCCATCTACCTAGGAGACAGACCCAATCTCCTCAAGTCCAATCTATACCTCTGTCACAACTAAAACCCTCGCCATCACACCTACCTTCTATATTGGGACCTCACCCCTCCACCTTGCCTCAATACATCATACCTCCTGCGTTTTCTTTAAAATGACCTGCACCTTCTACATCCATATCCTGTCCACCTATCAACCCTAAACAAACTCCATCATCAAAGGATTTGTTTGTTGTCACTCCTCTTTCTCTGTGGTTGTTTCCTGATACCACATCATCTGTGGCCTCATCATCTAACCAGCTAAACATAACTTCTGCACCGAAGAAGCCACGTTTAGTTAAATCCAATTATCAAAACCCCTTATCTAAAACACCATCCGTACGAACCAACCATACCCAAACATTACCAAAACCCACCCAATCAATAGCTTCATCTTCCTCTGACTTTGACCCGCTTAAAGGATCTTACGCTAAGATCCTTGATATGTTGGTGGAGAATGCGACCATTTCCCTACCCCCACTTAGACCTTATGATCCATCTAAACCTCGACCTATAGGTTATGATGAGTCTAAAATCTGCTTACCACCGCACACCAGGACATGATGTAGAGGGATGCAAAGCTTTGAAAGCCATCCTTCGTCAGTCACCTCTCTCAGATAGAAAGGTTAAGAAAGACAACTTACGAAGGGAGAGACCTTTAGCTTCAATTCCCTCTCCTATACCACCTGTCCCCGCCTCACCAAGATCTATCATTATTACAACCCCACCTCTCGAAGACCATGACTTATCCCTACCGTCTTCCTCCTCTCGTGTTCACGAGATCAACATGATTAGTGTTGCTACTCGAGGGCAGAAAAACAATGGGAAAGCTAAAGAAAGCACACTTGTGGCCTCTCTTTCTCCATCCACCATCCCGATCGCACCACCACCTAAAGTGGTTATTCGTGGACCTACCTACCCCGTCTCTGATGGAGTTGCCCACCGAACCATGATCAAACAGCTTCACCAATCACCTGTAAAAATGACATTGTATGATCTCATTCAGACCTCTGAATCTCATCGACAAGCTCTCGTTGAAATCCTTCAAGGGATAGAGGTCTTACCTAACGAAACCTTGCCCATTACCTCCATCTTAACACCCAACCACGATTGCTTCTCTCACCAAACAATCTATCACTTCCATCCCTGTACAACAAACCGCTTGCTTTGTCAGTTTCTCCAAAGATGAAATTGTTGACTTTGGTGCAGAAGATCCTGACCCCGCTCTTTTCATCTCAGCTTACGTCCGGGACATCCGGTGCGTCGTGTTATGATTGATGGGGGCGCTAGCCTAAACATCATCTCTTCCAAAGCCTTCCAACAAATGAATATCCCCTCTAGCTGCATGTGTGCCAACCCCACCATGTTGCGTTCATTCAACGATGCTATTACTTCTACCTTAGGCACTGTGATCCTTAACATTCGTGTAGGGCCACGTACCTTACCTGAACTCTTCTATGTCCTTGAGGGTGAATTCCAATACAACATGTTGTTAGGCCGCCCTTGGATCCGGGCTATGGGATGCGTTCCCTCCACCTTACATAGATGCATAAAATTTGAGTATGAGGGGAAATCCTACACCGTAAAAGCTGACCCTCCCCCCTTCAAAACCTGCAATATGTTATATCACCCTAATGATGTGCTTGTACCAGTCAAGACACCCATTCATCCAACCCAACCATCCACTTCAACCACACCTCAACCATCCACCTCAACCGCACCTACACCTTCAACCAATGAAACCGCCATCAAATACCACTTCCTTTCCCGCAGACAATATCCCAACCTCAGATCCCTTAGTAGATGTCTTTCAATGCCTTACACTGGGGGAGTATCACCTGTATAACGTTAGCACGTTCCATACCCCACAGGAGTACGGACAGTTACATGCACATCCTACCTATGACCGTCGTGTGGGGGAAGTAATCTCCTACGGACCACCTAATTGCTGCACCAACCTAACGTATGGGGGTGTCGATACATCCTCTGTCACCCCTGAACCTCCCCTTGGTGTGGTCCCCTTCCAATCTGATTTTCAATATCTAACTAATCGTCATGTTTCACTCTCACCTTCCTGACGCGCTTGTGCTTGGAAGGGCTTCGGTTTCGGTCTTTATGAACAAGGCCGACATACGATCATTCCCATTACTACACGCAAACACAAAGATCGTCGTGGTCTTGGATTCTCTGAACCACCTACACTGAAAACATCACATATCCGTTGTATCCAGGAAGGCGACGAAGTCACCCCTTCCGAACCATCATCACCCATTTTTCCATCGTCACCCATAGAGTCGATAGACCCTGAATCTATCCCTCCTAACTTTTTTTCATAAATGCTATCTTCTTGGGTCCTCTCACTTATCAACGTGATAATGAAGACCCATCTTCTCTTCCCCTTCTGTATCCAGACATGATCGAAGAGGACTCACCTTCAATTAATGTTGTTGAGTGCCAGGATGACGACTCCATCCTCACTTACCTTGGTGCGGACGACTCTTATATTCAACGCGCCTTGCCATCTGATACTCAAACCATGTTGAATGAGTCGACTATAGAAATCAACATCCACACCGAGGATGATCCTCACATTGTGAAGATCGGACAATCTCTTACCGCATCAGAACAAACTTGCCTTCATTACCTTCCTCCATGCCCACGACCAAGCTTTCACTTGGTCCTACGCTGACATGCCAGGAATTGATCCTGACATTACTTGTCCATAACATTACCTTAAAACCCGATGCCAAACCAGTTAAATAGAAACTGAGAAAAATGCATCCATGCATTTGCCCTCTTGGTCAAAGAAGAGCTTCAACGACTCCTTTCTGTTTCCTTCATCTTACCTATTGACTATCCTCAATGGATCTCTAACATCGTACCTGTTACTAAAGCAACGGGGGGACTTCGGATATGTATGATTTCCGGGACCTTAACCTCACTTGCCCAAAGGATGACTTCCCCCTCCCAAGTATTGATCAACTTGTTGATCTCACTGCGGGCCATGAGATGCTTTCTCTCATGGATGGCTTCTCGGGATACAATCAAATTTTGGTAGCCCCGGCCGATCAACATAAAACTACCTTCATAACTCCTTGGGGAACCTTCATTATCGTGTCATGCCATTTGGCCTTAAGAATGCTGGTGCGACCTATCAGCGGGCTATGACTTACATTTTCATGACATTATGCACACTATCCTTGAGGATTATGTCGATGATCTTCTTGGAAAATCTAAACATCGCAGTGAACATCTCGATGTTTTAACCATTATTTTCGATCGCCTGTTACAATATTGTGTTCATCTTCAACCAAAGAAATGTGTCTTTGGTGTCCTTTCGGGAAAACTCCTTGGTTTTATCATCTCTTTGCGTGGCATCGAGGTCGATCCAGCTAAAGTCAAAGCTATCCTAGAAATGCCCCCACCTACTAACCTCAAACAATTGCGTAGTTTGCAAGGTAAACTCCAATCTATCCGGTGTTTCATCTCTCAACTCTCGGATCGATGTCAACCTTTCCATCATCTCCTTAAAAAGGACATTTCCTTTCAATGGAGCGAAGAGTGCCACCAAGCCTTTGAGGCTCTTAAAGCCTATCTCTTGCAGCCACCTATGTGCTTATCCCACCTCAGGACGATCGCCCTTTCTACCTTTACCTTTCTGCCACCGACCATGCTATAGGAGCCATGCTCACACATCGTGACTCCGAGCATCGAGAACAATCCATTTATTACATAAGTCGTACTCTCGTGGATTACGAGACTAGGTATACACATGTAGAAAAGTTGTGCCTAGCCCTATCATTCGTAGCCACCAAACTCCGACACTACCTCCTGAATCACAAAACTTTTGTCATCACCAATGTGAACCCCATTCATTATATGTACACCAAACCACATCTAAACCAACACATCACCCGATGGCTTATGCTCCTTGCCGACCTCGACCTTGAATTTGTACACCAGAAATCAATAAAAGGACAAACTATTGCAGACCAACTCGCGGAAGCCCCTTTACCTGGGGAACAATTTACCAATTTTAATTTCCCCGATGAACTCATCGCCACTCTTTCACTCAGTGAGGAGTCATATCCAATGACCCTCTTCTTCGATGGATCCAAATGCCAGTGCGGTGGAGGAGCCGGCATTGTTCTCATTCCTCTTGATGCTGAGCCTATGCCTCTTTCATTCCGGCTCGATTTCCCCTGCACTAATAATACAGTGGAATACGAGGCCCTTGTTTTGGGTCTCCAGGTTGCGTTACACTTAGGTGTCAAGTCTATTAACATTTTCGGTGACTCCCAACTGGTAGTCAATCAAGTTATGGGCATCTACCAATGTAAAAATGAGGAACTTCAAAAGTACAAACATTACGTGGATTCACTTTTGACCTTATTTACTCATTATTCTATCCAAACCATTCCCGCTCCACTAACAAATTTGTGGATACTATGGCTTGCTTAGCCTCACAAATTCCTACCTCACCAATTGACTCTGACATATTCATCTTGGTCCAACAACTCTTTGCCCCATCTTACTCAGCCCGGATGTTTGTATGATAAATAATGTGTCTACTAATTCACAGGATACATGGTATCACCAATTTCACGACTACCTTACAACCTCTGTTCTCCCACCTGACCTTACTAGTAATGGCAAACGTGCTTTTCTTAAAAGTGTTTCTCATTATGTCATCATGGGGGGACTCCTCTATAAACGTGGCTTTGATGGCATCCTCCTTCGATGTCTAACCGGTGCGGAGGTCACCTATACCATCCAACAAGTCCACGACGGTATTTGTGGTGGACATTTTAGTGGCCTTGCCGTGGCCAAACGGATCCTTCGCCTAGGCTATTATTGGCCTACTCTTAATAACGACTGCTACTGAATATGTTAAGCATTGTGTTATGTGTCAACAACATGCCAACCTTCAACATACTCCTAGCCATCCGCTACAGGTCGCACGAGATCTTTGGCCTTTCTCACAATGGGGTTTAGACCTTATTGGTGAGATTCACCCACCCTCTTCGCAACGTCACCGTTGGATAATCACAGCAACCGAATATTACACTAAATGGGTGGAAGCCATTCCACTCATTTCAACCAAAAAAGAAAAAATCGTCGAATTCATTAACCATCACATTATCTGTCGTTTTGGCGTTCCTCATCGCTTGATAACAGATAATGGAAAATATTTCAAAAATAAGTTGTTACAAGACCTTTGTGACAACTTTGGTATCAAACTTAGCTTCTCATCACCTTACTATCCACAAGAAAATGGTCAAGCCAAATCTTCTAATAAAACTCTCACCAAAATCCTCATGAAAGTTGTTAACGATTCTGGAAGCAATTGGCCTGATCACATCCCCTTTTCCCTTTGGGCTTATCGGACTAGCATTCGTACCTCCACTAATGCCACCCCATTTTCTTTGGTATATGGTACCGAGGCTGTCTTACCTCTCGAAATACAAATACCCTCCCTAAGAATATCTCTTCAGGATATTCTCACCAATGATGATTTCCGCCAAGAGCGGTTAGCCCAATTGGAGCTTCTTGACGAGCGTCGTCTTACAGCTCTTGACCACCTTCAAATCTATCAAAAGTGCATCAAGCGTGCTTATGATAAGTGACTTCATGAGCGTACCTTTAAGGTTGGTGATCTTGTCCTCAAAGAGAATCAACATGTAACCAAACTAGAAAAGAGCAAACGTGGCAAATTTGCTCCAAATTGGATTGGGCCTTACATTATCACTCACATCTACGGATCAGGCACTTATCGTTTAGCTTCGCTTAATGGTAAACCTGAGCCTGAACCCCTTAATGCCTTGCATCTTCGACCATTCTACTGTTGAATTTAGTGTTACATCACTTCTTATCTACCTTGCGCTCGTCCCTTGAGCTCATTTACCACCTCATACACTTTGTTTCATGCATCTCAAAATAAAATCAAGCTCACATGGTTTGGTCATAACCTCCCCTTAAAGATGCCTTCCCCTTTTTAGTCTAGTCCATGACTTAAAAGTATCAAAATAACACGTTCTCAATTATACGCTTATGGGATATTCTTGAGTCAAACTTCCTACAAAACTAGATGCTTCATGCCAAATGGACATCTAGACCTCTAAAGTTATACATAGACTGCTCCCTCGAAGGACAGCTATGTGCAAAGCCACTTCTACTATTATAAATAGACTGCTCCCCCGAAGGACAACTATACACAAAAACCACATCTGCTACTATAAATAGACTGCTCCCTTGAAGGACAGCTATACAAAGTCAGCCTTCATCAGAAGCTTCTCATTGATCAGCTTCGTGAAGAGCTCAAGAACAACAAAATGCATATCCCCTATGGACTTCCCGCATCGATCAGTCTATATCCAGAAAAGTAAAAAAAGCAATATTCCACAAAGCACTTTTGAGTCATGGACTTGTCTATTTAGGTTTGGTTCTCTTTAGTCAGCATAATCACCTTATAACAAGTTCTCTGCCCTAGCTCTACCAGCCACCTCACTTCACCATTTGTCAAAACAACAAAACTCAAGGGACGTGACGTATATCCGATATATTGTGATTATACGACTCTTTTCACCTACCGACTTCTCGCCTATGCAAGGCACCTAGGGATTCAAGCTCATCCTACATTAATAAGTGGTTTGTTTAGCTCTTCTCAACTACGGGACACTTTTGCCTCTTTTACTCGAATCTAGGATTGTGTGTTGACCTTAATCAGGACACGATTCCCTACTACTTGGGTAAGCTAACTTTCGTTTCACCTATACCTACACCAACATCGCCAGTCCCTTACCAACACCAACAACGTTACCCTACCAATATCAATATTTTTACCAATCAACAAATTGCCTAACTATAACCAAGTTGCCTAAATTCACCTCTCCCTGGTCCTAAGGGAGAACTACATCGGTCTGAGGCCCCTCCTTGCTTTGTGCAATGGGCTATGTAGGCAGCACTTAGGAGACATGGGGTCTCCCAAGGTTAGCTCGACCATCCCCTACCATAACCTATCATGTGTGGTAAATATAAATCTTTTTGTATTTCTATTTGATCACATTCATCTTTATCCTTTTTTCAAAACAAAACATTCAAAACACAACCATTCTTATTATTATCATCACTCAAATCAACATACATATTTAGTTTTATTTAGATGTTACAAAAATACATCTTCTCGATTATCGACCTTGCAGTCGGGTATCCTTATTTATTCTTATACTCCTATGAAATTCACTTAGACCCTTGCGCCTCCTCCGAATCGGGTGGTGATCATGATCATCGATGCCACTCACTTGGCCTCTCCATCCTCAAAGGTGCCACTTTAAATTGGTTCCTCCCACTAATCTGCCAACATCTCTTGTAACATACGAATACGTCCTCTCGCGTGGCGGAATCTCACCTCTAGTCTCTCCACTCGTGACTCTGCAACCTCTAACAATCTCGTTGTCTCATTCACCCACGTTTGGAGCTGATGAACTAAACCCTGCAGATGATCTCTCTCACTTTGTAATCACAGCTATGTCAGGATGATCGGCCCTCTCACGTGAACCTCGCAGCTCTGCTACCCACCATAATCTATAAGCCTCTGTCGCTCCCGCATCCATTACCCCGCGATCGGCTGCTATCTCTTCTGGCCCTTCTGGAGGTGTCGGCCTAGGGGGTGGTGAAATAATGCCTCGGCATCGATCCTCATGTATGGTCTATAAGCCATGGGTATATCCTGAACAAATCCAAATTGTCGCCGCACGCGATCTAGAGGAATCCTCTCGTACTCACCCGGCCTATGCCCCGTGATCCACCTCAATCGCTCTACACCCCAAACTCTCGGCTATGTTCTCTGTCACCATATAGTTCCCCTAAGGCCTCAACAAATATCCACAATCGTCACCATCTCCCATACCTCGCCTATAATACTCAATGTCATCTATCACGGCTTTAAACGGGATCCATCTTGGTTATCAAATTGACAATGTGACCCATGACCGTATCCCTTTTTATAGGTTTTTTTGCTAAATAGCCTTTTTTGACTTCATTGGCCCAATTCACAGCCACAACAACCAACCAGGCCCACCCACCAATCTCCCATACCACACCATACCATTTTATACCTACCACCACAACCCTTAATCACCAATCTCCCTTTCTCACCATTTGGCACCCATCGGGCCCAACCACAGCACCTCCTTTGGCCGCGACCCAAGCCTTTTTGACTTCATTGGCCCGACCAAGGCCGCAAATCAACCAACCAATTAGGCCCGACCCAAGGCCGCAGCCAACCATTTGGCCTAACCCAAGGCCGTAACCAACCATTTGGCCCGACCCAGACCGACCAGGCGCGACCAACCAATCGGGCCCCGACCCATGGCCCTCACTAATCAATCGGCCCACTACCCAAGGCCACACCAATTAAATACCTCACCCAAAACCCACAAATTACAATTTTATCCACCCATCGTGTAGCTTTTTGTTCAATCGAGCTCACCTATTCGTGTTTTAGCATGATTAGGGTACTTGACTTGATCAGTTGACCAACTTTTCCTAGACCGAGACCGTGACGTTTATCTCAACCAAACCAACCATTTGGTACTGCCGAACATACCTAAACGTTCCTGTACCTTACCCGTTATATCCCCTGGAGCTACTTCCTATGCCTTGGATACCGGATTATATCACCTTGTTTGATAAACTATCGACCTTTGCCTATGAATTGCTTGTTTGCTCTTCAAATCATGTACCCTGGTCGCACTACTACATTTCAACGTGCGTCTACTTCCTTGCACTTACCCCACCATCTTACCATCATCTCAACACCATTCACCCTTTATCAACCCTATCCCTAATTTCACATCACCTCAATCTGTGATAGATTTGAGGGGGATTACCTATACCCTTAACGGGAGTAACCACTTCTTATTATTGTCAGTGCAGCTTTACAAGACAAGCTACACGACAACAAGGGGCTAATGTAGACACCAAATTTGTGTCTTACGACCCCTGTGCCCCGCATCTCATTTCGCAACCTAACCTCATCACCTAAACCTTACACAATTATTTATTAATTACCTTATAATTAATAAATCCACATCTCCAAACCTACCACCTCATTTTTCCACCTCATCATGACCTAGCCCTAATCCTAAACTAACCTAATTAAGACCTATAACTTGGTCTACATCCACACCCATGACTAATTACTCCTCACCCACCAAAACCAACCTAATAATGACTTGACCAAGCCCACAACTAATCCCTCGGAAGAAAAGGAGGGAAGGTTGGCTATTTTACTAAAAATAGCCCACTTTGACTTAACCGACATCGGTTCCTACTCGACCGCCGTCGGTTACGTAACCGCCATCGGTTCTCTATAAATGACCTCCCCCAACAAAAAACAAAGGATCTGGAATTCATTGAAAAGATCAGGAATTCACTTGGCTGAGCAGAGACAAGTGAAGGAAAGAAAGGAGTTTGTAGAGAAGGACATCAAGCCCAAGATCGCAATTGAGTAACCAAGAGCCCGGTGATACTCATCCAAGCATTGGGAGAGAAGATAGCTCATCTTTGATTGTCTGATCATCCTACCTGAGCCCTGCCTTCGTTATCACAGTCTTTGGACCTATGTCTTCATCAGGAACTAGTAAGTATTGTCTTGTA
Organism: Taxus wallichiana var. yunnanensis; assembly: GCA_018340775.1. Taxonomy (NCBI): domain Eukaryota; kingdom Viridiplantae; phylum Streptophyta; class Pinopsida; order Cupressales; family Taxaceae; genus Taxus; species Taxus wallichiana. The sequence goes on along the minus strand of CM031240.1, from coordinate 935,376,644 downwards.
CGTTCTTTTAATAACATTTCTTGGACTTCTGAATCACAGTAATTATAAGTCTACTCCTAGATCCACTACTCGGTAACACCCTACATCTAACTGTACCTCCTCTACCCTTACATTTCCCCCAAGAACAGCCCCCATACTGTCTGAGTCTTCTCCATCACCCCATTACCTATCCCCAATCATTTACTAGCCTAATAAACACCATAGCCACCTTATAGCCAACCTTCACTAAAAGCCCCTAAATCACTGCCCCTACTGATATCGGTTATTAGGAACCGGTACTGGTGACAGTGACCAGCATCGGTCACTGTGATTCAAAACCAAGACCAGCCTTTTCTCTATTGTTTTAACAGGGTAATTAAATTGTAATCTTGCAATAACTTCTTTGTTAGAATTTGTGTTAATTCGTATTAGCAGGGGAACTGACCACCTTCGAAAGGAAGTCCAATATTTCCTGGGCCTAAGGCAGTTCCCTCATTTATTGTCTAATTAGAATCTGGTGGTCTTGTATTCTTACTTGTAGGTAGTCCTAAGGAGTTCTTCGCAATCGATCTGATCTCTCTCTACGGTACGCGCACACCCTCCAAACATTCAATAGGTATTCCTCCTAGCCCTAACCCTTATCTATTTCTCAAGAGAATGAAAGGATAGAAGCAACTCTATTCCAAGAATGAAAACATCCTTCATACGTGTGAAACAGGTCTCCTCCTACCTATACTTTGAATGGGATCCTCAGGAATTTCCTATTGTAATCTAAACTATCTCTAAACATGATTAAAATCTAATAGCTCGTTCTTTCCTACTCTCCATGCCTATAGCCACATAGGCTGATGTAAACCTAGTAAGTCTTGTGGATAGTCATACCATATCGTAATTCCAAGTAAGGCCTCCACACAACATCCCCACCTACAGTCTAGTCAAAATATCCTCGTAGAACCATGTCCTCTTCCTCTTCCCTATACGACCCCTATCGGACATCCATCTCATAAAGTCGTGTGTTGATCACCAATGGCCCATGATAACCCTTCTCGGTTGAGAAATGAAAATGTGCTCCAGAGCCCAAGCTCGTAAAAGAAAAACAACATCAATGCCATAATATTTTTGGGTCCTCTAGGCCCACAACTCTCTAAAAGTATGTATAAGTAAAGTGGGCCCCCACTCTAAAATAATTCGATGTTCCATCATCTCTCCCATAACCCTTGTCATCATCCATAGAAAATAGCCACACCCTAATCTAGAAAATCGTAGCACATGATGGAAATCAGCATCATAGTCATCCTGGACATGACCCACTCTCTCGGAAAGTAAGCACGATCATAGGTAAAACCCCCGACTCATAAATAATGTCTCCAACATACTCCCCATACAATCAAACCATCACATCATCCCTCTCCACCTCAAGATTACTATGCACTACTTGCTCCACAAATCAAGTAGTCTCAATATGCAGGCACATCCTCCAAAGTAATAGTGACCTCCCCTATAGGTAACCAAAATGTGTTGGTGGGAAATTTCCACGTCTCTAGCAGTGATAGAATCAAACCCAGAAATCTATGGGTCCATCTATGATGTCTCATGGAACCAAAACTAACAGCATCCACATGTTCCCAATCATCATCTGACATATCCTCCCTCACCTACTCTAAAATCAGTGGAATGTGGTTGCAGATGTTCAATTTTTCCTCCACCTAAAAAAACAAATGAGCTAACAATCAATTACTATCATAAAAACACATCAAATAAACCAAAATTAATGCACCAACAACATCTAAAAAATCAAATATTCTTACTTCAAAAACTATCAAAAACACATATGAATCAACAGATGATTCTCCTAAATTTCGATGATTCACCCCGTCTAAAAACAACCATTAGCATTTGCACCCTTAAGACCAACAAAATCACCCTTTGTACAATTTTGTCACTTTCAAAGGACCCAAATACCTAATTCAAACAAATAAGCATCAACTCTTGGTACTTTTCATATATCTATGGGACACATGCCCTTTTGCCTCCCGTCACTGGGCATTCCCGTTAAACTATCCTGCCTCTGCGGATCACACGTCTATAGGCACAAACCCCTTGGTTTCCCTATCGAGTTGATCCCTTTGTAGCACACTCTATTTTGATTCCCTCTTAGACTGGGGATACCTTTGGAAAAGGAAACACATGCAAGCAACTGGTGTTCCTTGTATTGCGCTACAGCCAAATCACCCATACAACTAAACAATTTTGATAATTTTTGTCTAACGCCTTGTTAAGACGTCTAAAAAAAGGGGGTAAATGTAGAAATCAAAAATTTGCATGCCCCAATTCCACACAAATAATTAAATAAATACACCTTCCTACTCACAACCTTTCATTCAACGAAACTCATCATCGCATTATCCCTAAACCCAAGACATTACACCCTTGAAGTAATTAAATTATTTATTCCACATCATAACCCCCTTTCATGGCTAATTCATTAGTTAATTAATTAACATATTCACCTATACACCCCACCATGAGAAATCTTCCTAAATCACTTGTTATGATTAGTTAAAATAAGAATCCTTCTAAATATATTTTCCTAACTACCTCTCACTTATCTCCATAACAAGTTCCTTACTTGTCACTAGTTATGACTATTCTAACTAGAAAACCTACTAAAATCATCTCCATCTATCCTAACTACCCCTATCCACCTCTAATCCCTCACACTTGACCTCTCTATTTATCACATCATGATCTCCCTAAATCCCTAAGCACCTAAGTTCAAAATAGAAGTTTTATCCCTCTGTTTCTCACCCTAACTCTAATCGATCAAAACATCATCGATTCCCTTGAATACCGGTGATCTATAAATACCAGTTTTCCTGCCTCTCTTCGTGACCATTCATGACCATCCAAGCAAATACAAGAGCAATATCAAGCATTTAAAAGCGTTACCAAGTCTTCATCAACATAATTTTACATCTAGCACATCCATCAAGAATTTTGGAGCTCTCCATAAGCTCGTTCAATGTCCAAGCATGATCATTTTCAGCCTATCATTTCATACTATCAACCAAGGTTCATTTATTTCTCTTTAAATTCTATTTTTCATCCTAAAAAAGTTTAGCAGATTACTATTTTCTTCTCTTTGGCATTTAGTAGGTTATAGTATCATTTTAGATGATCAAATCATTTCTTCTAGTAATTTTTAATATTTCTCAAAATCACCTGTGATTTTTGTGTTTTTTGTCTACTTAGTAATCAATTTTTATTAAAAGTTGTTATCAATTGATTAGTTCTTTTGTGTCACTAACCTCTTATCAAGTATGGATCTTGTAGATGGCCATAGGAGGAATTAACCATCTTGTCACCAATACCAACTCACTACTAATCATCCAACATCATTTTCACTAGAACAATACAACCTATTGCATGAATTGGAGTTGTGTTCCATTCAAGAGCCCCCATTGATAGACTAGAAACCATCTTTCCATCAACCCGGAAGATCCAAGAAGCCACCGAATAATTCAAGGAAACATACTATGAATTATTGTATATCCAAGCCGATCTAGCCTAGTTCGAGTACCTCCACAAAGTAGTATTTAACATCCTTGAAGACACAAACAAAGTGAGTCTCGAGCTAGACATTGAGAGTGCATTCATCCTTATGGACTCTTATTCCAATCTTGCACATATGTATGATAGAGAGGAGGAGCTTTTCTAACTTATTCATCGATGATTACATCGAAGAACCTATCTCATACTTCACTAAGGAGGACATAAATCACTTGTTTAGTGGGATTTAATATTTTTGAGAATCTAGATACGACCTAGATTTTAATTTTGAGTTTTAGAAATATTTATCCACTATTATCAATTGATATATGTAATAAACTAAATAAGTAATAGACATTTGATCACACTTTTCATCTATCTTATATTGTGTCACACTTTCATGAATAAACTTGAATGTATTTGAAATCTAGTTGATATGCACCTAAGGAATCCTTTTGATATCTAGGAATCGGTCTTTACCAGAAACCCACCCATCCATTTTACTAATCCATTTTGTGTAGCATTTTTGCTTACATATTTAGTCACTAGGAAAGGAGCTTAATATATTTTTGATGGAGTTCACAATCAACATCCATCAACATTGTCTACGGTACACTGAAACCCCACCATATTTGGGGTTGATCTAGTTTTACCTCCTTATGATCTACCCAAACTATTAAAGTATAATTTTTATAAACACTTCCCACATCCCTTTATCGCAACCCACTTCAAAAAAAAAATCCTCTCAAGATACCTTTTGATGATTATATTTGCAGATGAACCACCAAATTTGTGGGAAATCTCAAGGATGTGGGACTTGATCCTGATAACCTCCGTTTTTACGTGGCCGGATCTTCTCTCGATTTGGATTAAGATAAGGGTTAGAGACAAAACAATATTTAAATACTATCCTAGGTAATGTGTCAAATCTTTACTAAAAATCATATAGATCAATATAAAAATAACTACTAGATTAGTTGAAGAGCATCAAGCATGATTAACTATTTCAAAGATATTTCATACCATCTAAGGAGAGATGAAACTAAAACATAATTATGTGCACAATGAAAATATTTATGTAAAATATCTAAGGGCATGCAACACAATAGATATTTAAACATTCATCAAGAATTGAATTAAAAGAAAACATGAAGAAAAAAAGGACACAGAATATTGCGAACTTCCAATTGCTCGGAGAAAGAACTCTTATTTATAGAGAGAAACACTACAAAAGGTCATAATGGAATAGATTACAGTATTTTCTTACAACATATCCTTGCTAATGCCAATGAACACAATTAACTAAACCTAAAGCTTCTTTTGTCATTTTTTACCATCAAGACCATTCTCTTATAGATCCCCACGGCTCTTGCTCCAATGTGCCTCTAATCAAGAATTCCACCATCCACATTTAGTTTCTACCTACGTGATCATTCAACCTTGGGATAAAATATCAACTACATTATTTATACCCCGAGATCACATTCAATCCATAGAACCTTGAGTCCTCTACTTCTTTAGTTGGTCCTTTCGACGGTGGTAGCTACCTCATTTGACACGTGGAGACCCTACGTAGTTGTGGGGCTTCTCCTATTCTCTCTCTTTTGGAAAATGCACTTGGGTGACACATGGAGGCCTATGCATTCTTCTCCTTTATCTTGAAATTTCATCCCACTTGGGTTGTCTTTCTTTACTTTAGCCACGTGGTCAATTTGTGTTGCTAGAGGGCTCTTAATTCTTTGTGCTTTCTCCAAAATGCCGAAGGGACACGTAGATACCCTCCATGTCCAATTCCATACTTAGGAAAAATTGATTCCCACAAAACTACAAAAGAACACCAAAAGGAAAAGGGGCCAGGGCAACAAAAGATAACAGTAATGGAAGAGCCCCAAAAATGTAGAAATCATTCTACACTACCCCTCATCAATCTCCACATCAAGCCCATCTATTACAAAACTATACTACTTCACATTTTCATCAGTCAAATCAATCACATCCTCTCATCAATTCCTTCACATTTAATCCTACAAATGATCCCATACAAGATCTATCAAATAGATTAGAAAATTTAGAAACCTGCTACCAAAGGATCCAAACAGTCCTCACTTATGATCAGGTTTGTAATGAACCCATCCATCCATTAGTACCATATAAGCCCTATCCTCCACATTGGGAATTTCCTAAATTTACCATGTTCCATGGTCTAGGAGGATCCTTAACAACACATACTATCCTTTAGACATTCATGTTATCTCATCATCCACGATCAAGATCTCCTTCTTAGAACCTTCCCTATGTCACTAACGGACTTGCTTTGGATTGGTATAATTCCCTCCCTCGACATTATTTGGTATTTTTCACACAATTAGCTATGTTTTTCTCAATCACTTCACTATAAATATCACTTGCAAAATCACCATTTCTTACCTTGCTACCATCAAACAATCCAAAAATGAATCAGTAGACACCAAAACTGGGTCACACTCCCCTTCGTCTCCTTTCAAAGAACCAACTTAAACACATTCACCAAACCATGACCCTCATACCCTACATTAACATTAATTTAATTATTTATAATTAAATTAATACCCATCCTCACCCCATTATTAATTTAATTACTTTAATTAAATGAATAGACACCTCACCTAGACACCTCATCTAGACACCTCACCATAGACCTATTCATAGCATGTTTCCATAAATGAATAAGACTTGGTCCAAACCTAAAAAACAAGGCCTATTATTCCTCTAACCACCTTCCCACTCATAAAAATGTAACGTCCATTCTGATCCATGGAAAAAGGAACGAACTTGATCCAAAGGATGGGAGATCTTCCATTTTTAGTAAACCTAGGGAATCCCACCTTAACTAACACTGGTCATCCCTAAACCGACGCATCAACTGGAACCATCGCAGCCATTACTATTTATTCACCTTAGTAACCTTGTTTTTGGGTTGGCACATTCTGAGATCAAGGAGATGAGAAGATAACTACATGTAAGTAGAACCAGAGCCTTTTCACACCTACAAACATCCATAGCCAACACCAGGATAGATCCAAAAGCATTGCACTCATAGTGACATTCTGGGAAGCATCACTACTACACCAAGCTCCATCCCACCAACCAATCATCATCACCACATAGCCATTGGACATGCAACACCAGTAAGTACACATTTTACCTGCATCATCTATTTCCACTTCAGTCTGTTAGGTTCTTCTATTGTTGTTATTAGTTTCCACTTGCACCCTCATTCTTCTACCATTTACTTGCCTGTAAACCCAATCATTCCTTCACCCACACCATAAAACCACCAATACCTAACCTCTGTATATTTTTGAGTGTTCCCAAGATCCCCACATACCTCATTATATCCTCTATTATCTCTATCTAACCTCAGCTCAAACCCCATTAGAAAATCTTAGTGAATCTTATCATCCCATATCTACTGACGCCGGTTACCCATAACCATCATCGGTTTGACCTAACCGTGATTAATCATACATCGAATGATGTTGGACTCTGTGTTTTCCAATAATGTGTAAACCCACAACCACTCACCCATTAAAAATTACCCAAACACCTCATCCAACCCTATTAAGACCCTGTTTGTGACCTGCAGACCACCTGACCAACCTGCAACCCGACTCTGAAGACCTTGACCTGCATAGTTTTTAGTATTTAATCGGATTAACACTAATAGTGATCTGAGGTACCCAAATCAAAATACTAGCACTAGATTCATTTATGTATGTATTTCAGTTATTTCATATTTGTTTTATAAAACAGTGGATTGACAGCCTTCTAGGGAGTATCACACTTCCCGGATCTAGCATACGCTAGGCAGTCCACTTGTCATATATTGTTTAACTCTTCTTTGGTGGTCTTGTTTTCTATTTTAGGTAGTTCCTCCCAACCAAAAGGAAGCTCTCATAGTCAGCATTGGATTGAGAAGTCAGCATGCATGCATCAACCTCCAAACCAACATAACAGGTATTCCTCCTTGGCCCTACCCTTATCTATTTCATCACATTCCAAAATGTAAAGAAAATGGTGAAACTTTTTAGCACACATGGTGGGACCTGTCCCACCCCTATCTATAAAATGAGACCTTGTACATGTGCATGGGCCTGTACCTAGGCCTGTAGGGCCACAATCTATGCTGTATAATGGCCAATTGGACCTACATCCTAGTAACTTGTGCTGCTGCATGTGGAAACATGTGCCTCGACCCTATCAGGTTGTCCTTGCACTATCCCCAACTACATGACTAGAGTCACCACTTGCCCCTATAGGGCATCTCTCTTGAATAGTGATGGTCACTAGGTCTGGCTACCCCGGCCTCGGTGGTACAACTTGCAGCTATGCTTCCCACCATTATGCGTACTTGTTAGTCACTCCAAAGATCATCAATCTATCGATCTACCACCCTGCTTCTCCCTCTGTAGGAACTGTCAGTTGTGGTAGAGGCATAGGCCTCTCCATGTCAACACTTTTGTACTATGGAAATGGTGAAGGTATATCCTGGGGTAATCCCAAATGTCTCCTAGCCATATCTATGGGGATCATCTTGTACTCACCAGCAAGACATCCCTCTATCCATCTCACTAGTTGTAATCCATCCATCTCCGTGGCCATCTATCTGTATGAAGGAAAGCCAACATAAGTCCTCCAAATGATGTCCATGCTAGATAAAACCTCCAGTAAACACTTGTAATAGGATACATAATGTGTATCCTCACAGGCCACTTGGGGGCTCTCCAATCGTAGGTACCCATCACCTGTAACCCACCCACACAAATCCGGATTAAACGCATCAAGTCGGGATTCCTACTGAGACACACACATGATGTGCTTATACACCCGATAGTGTAGTAAGAAGGTGTAACATAAGTTGAACCACCACAATCACCCAAAGGCCCACAACTCTCTGTATAGCTACACCAAGAAGGTTGGTGCCCAGGAAAACCAGGTCTTGTCCTCCATCATATCATGCATAACCCCATCAATGATTGTGGGAATCTCCCACCCTCTACATCTGGCAGTGCAAAACAACACACTACCTCCATCATCAGAACTACTAGCCTCATCTCCTTCGGATGGGCTTGGTACATATCTCCATAACTCATACTGGCATTATGGAACCTCAACTCCGCCAGACCTCTCACCAAACACTATCAGCATCAGCTCCCAAATGCCTCTGAAGAAATTAAATACACCTATGTCCTTAATATCGGTGAGTCATAGAATCATGTACACATCCTTCAAGGTGATGGTCATCTCACCTATCGGAGATGAAATGTGTTGGTCACCAATCCCATCTGTCGATGAGGGTGACCATCAAACTCAGCTCCCGGACTACATGTTGGTAGCATCTCACCCCGATCAGGCCTACCTCCGCCACATACTACCACCCATCCACTTTGTCATGCTCCCACATACTACTACTAATAGGGGTGGTACCCTATCATGCATCTGTAACTGGTCCCTCACTTGCATCTAACAAACCATCACATTATTAAACCTTGACCATACCCACATTCACCCTTGACCCCCACCTATAACTATTAACCTTCCTCTTTTCCTTTAACATTACCTTCTTATCTCACCTAACCACCCTTACTCATCTCCTCACCCATTTTCCTCTCAATGATGACTGGCATTAGTTCTCTTTAGTGACACCGGTCTCCCAAAACCGGCATCAGTCACCCCATCCATGACCGATGTCAACTAACTCCCAATGAGCGTTGTGAACCCTTGACCACGTCGCACCACTGTCCTGAAAAAATCCACGAAACCCCTACCTATTCCTCTCAAAATCCCCCATTTCCCCTAACTACCCACCCATTCCTACCCAAATCCCCTTAACCCCTCCCCCACCTTCATTCACCTAATTACACCCTCATACATTCCTATTTCACCCATTTTTCTTCCCAAATTCAAATTTAATTCCCCCAAACCCACTTCTACCCAAACCCAATTTCTACAAACCAAATCACCTAACCAACAAAGAATGGGAGTGAATCTCACCTCATTATGGTGTCGTCTCCATGGAGGCATGTCTAGCCACATGTTGGTGGTCCACCCGACCCCTCTCCCACCTCCACCATGCTGAAATCTACCTCGAATCTCTCCACTAATCAAATAAATCCCCCAATCTCGTGGACCCATCTACCTAGCTCCTCTCACCAATCAGATCTCTCCACCTCAGCCGAGTACAATGCCCTATCCTTTCCTCTCACAAAGTGCCGAAAAGTCACACAACTCTATCATTTTCTCCAAAGGTACAATACAACAATGATTCCAAAAAATATGGAATTTTTGGTTTTATAAACCCACCACGATCTAACTAATGTTGGTCCTCCTTGTTCCTAGCCAATCTGAAATCGGTCACCCTCTAACCGGCATCGGTCCACCTGCTAACTATTTGTCCTTGCTAAAACTACCTTTTTCCTTCCCCATTCATGCCAACACACCTTTTTATCATCACAGACCCCCATTGAACCAAACCTACAAACCCCACCTACCCCTACATTACCTTTGTTATGTCTTAGGAGTTGTTATTTTACCTATACCTTGGCCTTACCCATGCCATTACCTATCTACCTTGACCTGAACCACTTTTAGTGACCTTTGACCTTCTGTGATTGTTGTACCTTGCGACATGGTTACCCATGTTGTTTGGCCTACCGACCTTAAATTTCCTATTATCGTGTTGTTTATCCTAACAAAACCTTTGGTGTCTGGGACATACCTAAATGTTCTTTCTTGACCTCTATTGTGTTTCCACACCATATCCTATACCTTGGATACCAGACTCACTTCAACCTGTTTAGATAGACCTATCAACCTTAGCCGATGTAAAGTTTGAAATCTTCTCACCCTGATACCATGTCGTAGTTTCCAACATGTGCATACGTTCAACTACCACTACCTTTGACCTTGACCCATTTACATGTTTACCTGATTTGACCTTTTCCCTTTACCCAATGTACCCACCAATCTTCATTCTCCCACCTCCTCATTTTATTAAACCACTCACCACTTCTATCTCTCACCTCATTGATTCCTACTTTTTGGGGTTACCTTCACCCATGCTTGGGGAAACACCACCTTCACTTACACTCAACACAACCATTTCCTATTTTTGTTAGCATCACTTACCAATACAAGCTACATAAAAAAGGGACATAATATAGACACCAAAATTGGGTCACAATCCCCTTCATCCTATTTTGAAGAACCAACTTAAACACATTCACCTAACCATGACCCTCATACCCTACATTAACATTAATTTAATTATTTATAATTAAATTAATACCCATCCTCACCCCATTATTAATTTAATTACTTTAATTAAATGAATAGACACCTCACCATAGACTTATTCATAACATGTTTCCTTAAATGAATAAGACTTGGTCCAAACCTAAAAATCAAGGCCTATTATTCCTCTAACCACCTTCCCACTCATAAAAATGTAACATTCATTCTGATCCATAGAAAAAAAGAATGAACCTGATCCAAAGGATGGGATATCTACCATTTTTAGTAAACCTAGGGAGTCTCACCTTAGCCGATGCTAGTCAACCTAGAACCATCATCGATTACCATTTATTCACCTTAGCAACCTTGTTTTTGGGTTGGCACATTCAAAGATCAAGGAGACAAGAAGAGAATTGCATGCAAGTTGAACCACAGCCTTTCAACACCTACATACATCCATAGCTAGCACCAAGACAGATCCGAAGCATTGCACTCACGGTGACTTTCTATGGAGCATCACTAATGCACCAAGCTTCATCCCACCAACCAACCATCATCACCACATAGCCATTAGACATGCAACACCAGTAAGTACACCTTCTACCTACGTCATCTATTTCCTTGATCATTAGGTTCTTCTATTGTTGTTATTAGTTTCCACTTGCACCCTCATTCTTCTACCATTTACTTACCTGTAAACCCAATCATTCCTTCACCCACACCATAAAACCACCAATACCTGACCTTTGTATATTTCTAAGTGTTCCTAAGATCCCCACATACCTTGTTATACCCTCTATTATCTCTATCTAACCTCATCAAACCCCATTAGCAAATCTTAGTGAATCTTATCATCCCACCTCTACCGACGCCAGTTACCCATAACCGTCATTGGTTCTACCTAACCATGATCGGTCATACCTTAACCAACATCGGTCTCTATGTTTTCCAATACTATGTAAACCAACAACCACCTGCCTATCAAAATAACCCAAACACCTCATCCAACCTACTTAAGACCATGTCGTGACACCTGTAAACCACACGACCATCCCGTAACTTTGACCTAAAGACCTTGACCTGCATAGTTTTTGTACTTAATTGGATCGACATTGATAGTGATTTGAGGTACCCAAATCAGAATACTAGCACTAGATTCATTTATGTATGTATTTCAGTTATTTCATATTTCTTTTATAAAATAGTTGGTTGATAGCCTTCTAGGGAGTATCACACTTCTGGATCTAGCATACCCTAGGATGTCCACTATCATATATTGTTTAACTCTACTTTAGTCGTATTTTTTCTATTTCAGGTAGTTCCTCCCAGCCAAAAGGAAGCTCTCATAGTCGGTATTGGATTGAGAAGAATGTATAGGCACATCAAACTCCAAACCAACACAATATGTATTCCTCCTTGCCCCTAGGTCTTTCTATGATTCAGACAAAACTACCACACATGATGAAATTACTTGTCTTCTTGACCCAACACCTTCGATAGATTCAATGTCTATTACTATGCATCTCTTGAGTTACATCGTCAACAATATTACATATGATCTTCCATATAATAAAATTTGTTCATCACCAATGCTTTCTCTTGAAAACTTAGAATCACTAGATCCTTTTTTAATGATCCTCACACATCGATATCACCCATGTCCACTTTCCAATCATCCATTACCTCCGCACAACCCTTAGACTCCACCTTGGAGACTATGACTAAGGATACATCCATCATCAAAGATCTCTACACTAACCCACATTTTAAACTAATCAAAGAATTGGATAACCCCCATGAATATAACTCATCCCACTCACATCTCAAAACAACATCCCCCTCATCCAAACCAGACCCAATCCTATCCTCATCTATTCACTTACCTTCTAGCCTAGAACATTGCCCTAAATAAAACACTACATATTCAAATATCATCACACTCACAGCCTTGCCCTTGTCATTTAACACGAGTCCCTCTTCTCTATTCAACACAAATGTTATGAAATTGAAACAGATCACATTTTATTTCACATCATAATCATCTGCTATAAAACACCCTCCTTTACCTAAAATCAATACTACAAAATCTAAGCACATGCCATCTAAGGTCTCAACTTTACCATCCATTTTGGGACCTCATCCTTTATCATAATCTAAGTCTATCAAATCTACGGGTCCACCCCATCCTTTAGTTCAATATCATGGCACACAATCAAACCCTATCTCATCCATCAACCATCCCTCCTCCTCTATTTTGGGACCTCATCCATCATCCAATCTTATCAATCACACATGATATCCCTTTCTTCTACAAATTCACCCTCATCCAAAATATGATGTGTCCTCCTAATCACTCTCGTAATCCAATGTCAAATTTTGTTAATCCAAATCCCCTAAAAGGTACTTAAATTGATATCCTTGATAGACTCATGTAGGCCTCTCTTATCACATTACCACTAATCAAAACACCCCATCTCCATAATCATAAATTTTCCTGCTATGATCAAGAAAAAACTTGTTCTTACCATAGATTACGAGGGCATAACACAAAGAGTTAGAAAACACTTAAATCCATAATCTAACGAATATTCATTATCAATGATCTTCCCCAAGAGAGGACCATCCTAATCCATCATCGATATCATCACCCTCATCAATGTCCTCACCAACATCTATAGGACAAGGAAAACATCATTATTCTATCATCAACAATCCTTCGTCGATATCTCATTAGCACCTTCCTTTGAAGTTCCATCAATCTTGTCATTGGCTTCCTTTGGAGGACCATTATCCTCATTAACACCCTCCCTTAAAGGTCCCTCAATCTTGTTAACACCTTCCAATGAAGGTCCCTCAATCTCATCAGCACCTTCTATTGAAGGTCTCTCAACCTCATCAATGTCCACACCTTCCCTTGAAGGTCTGTCAACCTCATCAACATCTATGCCCAAGCCACTGACAATGTCTTCACCAAAATTTATAGAACCAAGGGGTCATCCTCAACCAAATCTTGACAAACCTTCCTCATTTATTTTCCCATCACCTTCTAGTGAAGGTCCCTTATCTCAAACTAGTATAATTCACCCACCTATACGAACCCAAAATCAACATACACGAAGAAAAGAAAAAACCAAATCTTCGTCATTTGCCCTCTTTATCAATTGTCCTCTCATACCCCATCCAAATTTCCCACAACTCCTTTGTCAAGGGATCCTTTATTTACCATATACTTAATTAATCAAGACAAAAATTCTATCATCCTCAAGACATCATTCCTTTTAACACATGTCATTTCTATCCACAAGTATTATGTTAGGAAGGCTCCTATCTACTGAGACTTTGAAAGTATTACTTTACATACCTTCCCTTTTACACATCCTCACCAACCTATCTTATCAATCTAATCAAAATGTCATTACTTCAGAGTAAATGTGGGAAGCTCTCCATTAATTGGATCATTCCATATAGTATGGGTCAACCCTTGAATGTCTTGCACTTTTGGCCTTTCTACTATTAACACATTGATTATCATGATGGTAGTCACCTCAAAGATATTATATCACTATCAATCAGTCATTTTATTATTGTAATGATTTTAAAGTATGTGGTTTTCTATCACTATATTCAACACCTTAAATATGATCACCATGTCTCTGTTCATCACATCTTTCACATGGACATGTTCCTTTTTATCATGAACCCCACTATCATTACATCCATCCACCTTGTCTACCAACCAAAGACATGTCTTAGGAACACATGTGTAGTTTGTGTACACATATTTTCCCTCCTTGAAATGATCTATTAGGGTCTTGACCTCAGCTCAAAATAAAGTCAAAAATATCTATGGATTCTTCCTATCAAAAGTTAAAAATAATAATATATTGATCCTCAAGGACAACTAGTAGTCAAAATGATGGATCGATCCCCACAAAGGATGACCATCTCTGTAAAAATCAAAATAAAATAATAAAAATGTAGACCATACCCTCAAAGGATGGCTACCCATGTAAAAGGCTTCTCGCATCAATCAGCCTTCAAAATCCAATATTCAAAGCATCCTGGGAAAGCATTGATCATCTTACCATTATAGCAAACTTCCCGCATCGATCAATTTGCATCAAAATCAAAAATGTATAGTTGGGGCATTTCCTATGAAAATCATTATAAGGATAACCCTCTTTTCCCATACAACCTACATATGTCAACCCTTCTCATGTCCTAAGAAGGTACACTCTGTCACTTCAATTTATATCCAAGATCCTAAGTGTGACTACCCATTATTAGTCATTTGTTAACATTCACTATAAAGGCCAAAAGTGCAAGCACCTTCACTTTGTTGTTTCCCATCATATATGTATCAAATCCAATATAAATAAATCAATCCATGTTTCATTCTTGACCATGGTTTTGAAAAAACATTAAATCACTTTAACATCAATATCAAATACACATCATACCTAAAACATAACTTTAATAGTTGTCAACCCTTCCACATCAACATTTATCAAAATATCTACCAAAATATATCACAATATCTATCATCTCTCAACATCAACACAATCCTAAGCACATCTCAGCGTCACATCATTGTGTTTAAAACATCACATATACTCATTAAAATCAACATTTATCAACCAAATACCTCCTTGGGTGCTACATCCTTGATCACCATCAGGACCCCCATCTAGTCCTCGTAAGCCCACCTTTGTGGCAATATCAATTTTGGTCCTTTGACCTCATTAAATCATCATATCATCTTTTTCACCATTAATTCATATGTCTATAGGACACGAACCCCTTTGTTTCCCCTATCACTTGACTTCCTTGTCTCGTAAGCTTACCTTTCTAAACATCAATTTATGGTCCTTTGACCTCATCAAATTATCATATCATATTTTTCACCATTAAGTCATATGTCTATAGGACACGAACCCTTTGGTTCCCCTATCACTTGAATTCTTTTCCTTGTAATCCCACCTTTATGGAAACATCAATTCTTGGTCCTTTGACCTTGTCAAAACATCTTGTCCATCATTAAAATTCATATGTCTATAGGACATGAACCCTTTAGTTCCCCTATCACTTGATTTTATGACGGAACCCATATTTTTACCTCATCCTGGGGCATCACTTTATCATCTTCTTATCCTTACATCTTTCCATATATCTCTTTCAAGCTCATGATTGATTCCCTTTTCATCAATCCCCAGTTTGAGGGGAAGCACCTCATCATGTAATTTTGCAACATTTATCTATCACATCTTGTTTTTGTCTCATGGCTTGTCTCAAAACCACTCAACAAAAAGAGGGAAAATGTAGACAAATAAAATTAACACCACTAATTCCAATGTCAGCATTTGTTAGGCCCCCTTCATTATCACATTGTACCCCTCATATTTATTAAAACATCAACATTGACATCAACATCAACATCATCACCATACTTACCTTCCATAAATCCACATCCATTATTAATTAACATAATACTTCCATACTCTTCATTTTAGGTTATATACTTATAAACCTATACCCTTCATTAATTAATCACTCACCTCACATTTCCTAAGTCATATTCCCCCTCCCATGGCTAATTAATTAATTAGTTAATTCACATATTCCACTTCACCCCTACACCTCACCATGAGAACTCATCATAACCCCCTAGTTAAATCTAAGTTACCTAGGAAACCTTCTAAATATATCCATGTACCTATCCTAACCACCTCTATCCTCATCTAACCTCACCCCACTTATCCCTATGACAAGCCCCTACTTCACACTAGTTATGACTAGTTTAACTAGGGAACCTACCAAAAATACTCCTCATCTATCCTAACTAACTTAATCCCTATCTTAACCTATCAAACTACACATCTCGACCTCTCTAAGTTGTCACACCATAATCCCCCAAATCCCAAATCACTATAGTTCTAAATAGAAAATCTACTCCTTATCTCTCCCAAACTCAAACTGACCTAAATCATCGAGGACTCCTAAATCACCGGAGATTCTCCCCTATTGACAAAACTTTATAAATACAAACTCCAGGCCTCCATTTGGGGAGAGATCATAGGTGGATGTGACCCTAGGACTTCATATTTTATTTTTCTTGCATCATATACCTCTCATAGAGCCAGATATTTTCCAACACATTCAAAGCATCTTCGAATGTCATTCATATGTCTAGGAAACAAATCAATGCCTCTTCTTGCATAAAAATATTCTTCATCTATTAGGTAATATCACATTTTGTTCCTCATTTCTCAAACTATATGATGTAAGTGGTTTCCCTTGTTTCATTACATCATTATGTATTATATCCAAGCTTAAATCAACATTCTTAGCATTCCTTTCAAGTCCCATATTCATCCATTATCAACCTGTATGTTTCCCTTCAGAATCATTGGGGATCCCTTGAATCGTTAGATATTCTTGATCGAAATCATTGGAGATTCCTTGAATCACTTAAGATTATGTCGTAGGGTGTTTTGACCCCTAAGCATGCTTTTTCGACCTCCAAATAATATCCTATATTACTTTGCAATGCTTTTCAAGTGTCTTTTTAGCCATATCAAGCTTCTTTAAGCCATCTTTAGCATTTTATCAATCATCTTAATTAAATTTATTATCTTTCTCACACACTTCTTAATATTATTACTCCTTTGAGCCATATTGTGATCCCTAGACTCATGCAGTGGATCACACATCACCATGAAACCAACATATAGCCTTGGACCACGTTAGTACCTCTTCCTTTATATTAATTGGTTATATCGTATGTTATCATTTTATTTTATCATCATCAGACTAATTTCTTAAAAGTGGATTGAAATCCTTGTAAGGAAGCACTTTGGATTTTGGGGACTGGCCTTTGCTAGAAAATCTTCCATAAATTTGTTTAATCCCCTCTTGTGTAGTTTTTGTGATTGAATATTCATGCATAGGAGAGGAGCTTGGTTCATTCTTCCATATAACACAACCATCCAAATACGTCCATCCACATTTTGCATGTATCACAAAAACTCCGCCATGTCGAGGTTTGGTAAGTCTTATTTATTGCTTGTAAAGTCGGGTTATAGAGGTAAGATTTGTCTCAAACATCTTTGGCGCCCATATCACTTGAATTATTTATCCTTATATCCTATACCTAAAAATCATATGTTCATAGGACATGAACCCTTTGGTTCCCCTATCACTTGATTCCACAAGTAGTACCTATTGTTTTATACCTCTTCTTGGGGTGGCTTCAAAAAAATCACATATGAAAAACCTATCCAAAACAACTTGTCAAACTAGTGATCCTTGCACTACATTGTAATCACCCCCAGTTTGAGGGGGTCACCCATACAAAGTAAATCAACCTATCACAAATCTTTTTCTAGAAATTTTCCTACACCAAATTACTCGACAAAAAGGCGAATGTAGACACCTAAAATTAGCATCACTAATTTCCCTATCCACATGCGCTAACCCCTTAATAATATCAAATTAAAATAAGTCACCTAACTCCATACCACACACATTATTTAATCTATTAAACCCTTATCCTAAGTTATATTATCCCCCATGGTATTTAATCCATGTAAATATTATCCTACACCCATAAAATACCATTCTATAGCTGTAAAATCCTATTTTACCCATCCTAAACCACCTAACCACTTTAAATCTACCCTAACCATCTTAAAACCACCTAAACCTATTTTATTAACACATCTCAACCTCCACACCTCATCCATAACCTCCCCTTAACCATTTACCCTCATTAATATCCCAAAACCCTATTTGGAAGTGGTTTCAACCACTTCCCAAACATTTTCCTTGAATAAATTGTATTGCCAGCGATCCTAACCAATAGTTAGCTATTATAAATAGGTGTTTTTCCTCCTCTCTCAAGTATCTTCATAAATATATTACTCATTCCCACACTTATTTTTGAATTCTCAGAGAATTTAGGTCATTCTAGAGATCATCAAGAGCATGTATCAACCTCCAGCTACTATCAACACATCATTTTGATAGTCTTTTTCATCAATCAACTCTCGGAAGCTCAACAACAAGACATCAACTTTAATCAACTCCATTTGACAATTTGAGGCATATTTTAGCTCATTTTCACATCCAAAGGTATTCCTCTATTTTTTTATCATTTACAATTCATACAAGCATAAAAACAATCAAAATTATCACTTTAAGATCTTTATCTATCATTTTTAGAAAAATTGTCTTTTTAGCGATGAATCGGCAATGATTACCTGAATTGCCAGCGACCGGCCTAAATTATCGGTGATCCCTATCAAAAGTAAATCTTTGGGAATTTATTAATTTATCATTATTTGTATCAATATCTTTGCATTTAACCTATTCTTTGCAAGCATGGATTCCTTTTAGATGGTAGTTCCTAACCATTCTCATCCCATTATAAGTATCTACGACCTTCCTATAGTTCAGTGGCCCTTCTTCTGGGAACAATATAATATCTTTCACAAGATAACATTTTGTGTAATGTGATTTGTCAATGATGAAGAAGAAATTTAATATCAGTTCTAATTTCTCCATGAGATCAAGTAAGAGACCAAATACTTTTAGTATGATTACTTGGAGTTTGTCCAAATTGCATCCACCCTTACTTGGGTTACTCTTGAAGAAGGACAAAGTCTCCATTTCAACCTTGAATTACAAATCATCTACTATCATTATTATTGTATCCATTTCCTTTATCTTTATCAATATACTTAATTGTATAAAAGCGAGCTAACATCCTCTAAGGAAATCCCTTTGGATTCTTGAAATCGGCCTTTTCCAAGTAGCTTATTTATCGATCTATCCGATATTTTCCATTTAGTGTCTTTGATCTATAGGTTTCTTCATAGGTAAAATGAGGAAGGATTTTTATCAAAAATAATTATCCAACAACATCAACATCAAACATCACCAGGTATCGGTAAACCCTGCCATCTTCCGAGGTCGGTCTATTTTTGTTCTTTCATTTTATTGAGTTAAATTTGGAAAGAAAATGTCTAAGATACTAAGATGTCTAAGGTACTCACAAACTATAAGATTTAAGATCTATTTGTGTGAAGTTTATTTCCTCCTCTACAAGAGAGTGTCATATTTGAGACCTCTTCTTCATTCGATCATTTATTTCATACTCTTAAGCTATGCAAAACAAAAATTGTATCTATAGGAAATCTTAAGTATCGAAACATGCTTCATCCCTTATGGGCTTTCAAAGTAAATCAAATTTCAAGCCATCCGTGAATCCTACTAAAGCTAAAACCTCTTTCAACATTGTATCTAATATTAGATAGCTTCATGGCAACTACCTAAGCATATATATAGAAAATTGACCGTAGCTCCACATCTTTTATTTCCATAGCTTATTGAGAGAAATATTATTACTCTTTCTTTTGGATCAACTTAGATCAATCTCATCTAAAAGTTTGTAATTACAAAAAAATAGATGAGACTATCACCAATGTGTGGGGCATTCTATAAATTGATTCTTCAAACTTCATAATCTTATTCAATATCTTACTGATAATAATGTAATTGAGATTCCATAGCCTATTATTCTAGACTAGTCGATGAAAATCACAATATCAATATATTCAACAATCCTCTTTGAAACATGATAATAAACTGGTTGATTCTTCATCAAATCGTTCATATCACACGCTCCTCTTCCTACATCAGGATCTCTCAATTTTCTAGTTACTCATGCTGAGACATATCCACCATTTATTGCTTTCTCTAATCATGACTATCATGCTACATTCTCTTATGATTGATTGCACATTAGTTCTTTTATTGAATCCACTTCTATCAATAACACCATGGTTGATCCATCGTTTTTCATAAGTGAATGTTCGATTGCACATCTTATTGTTATTAGATATCCACTCTCACATTTCATATCAAGTTCCTAAATCATATGGTTATGTCAAGCTTCAAGTAATAATTGTTCCTCCTATGATGCTTATGCCTTTTCTTATGGCACCATAAGTCACAGGGTGTGACATGCTCTTATGTCTTCCTTGGCTCCATGTAATTCAGGATATCATCTGCATACACCATTTGTGTCTAAATTTCATTCATAAAAAACAATTCATTATTGTCAATGGTGTTTTACCATATACATCATGGTTGCATCCTCCTCTTGAGGTTTCCATTACACTCGCTAGAGCATCTAGGTCCACGCAACCTATCAAATTCAAAGCACAATTTTTTCCTATATTTCCTATTTGTTCATGACCTACAACATCTCATTGGTATACTAGTCTGTCACATTAGTCTAGGTCTATCACTTGGAAATATCCTTCACATCGATATACATTGCCACCTTGTGTTCCTCCACATAGGTGTTCATCACCTCCACTCTCTACCTCATATAGGTGTCCATCACCTCCATTCTCTCTTTCACATAGGTTTTCATCACTTACCTTCTCTCTTTCACATAGGTTTCCATCACCTTCCTGCTCTTCTTCACATAGGTTTCCATCACTGTCTAGGTCTCATTCGGCATTGTATCATCACTCCCATTCACTCTTGATCTTAGTTAATGATCACACACATTTATCTTCGCAAGCATCGGGTGGAGGACCCTATCTTTCATTTTCATTAGATAAAACATTCACTATTACACACTTAGGGGCGTCATACTTTTTTCCCCCTCTCTTCTAGCACTATAAGGTGTCTTACATATTCTACACTTCACATGCATCTTTCACACACATCATACACACATCTTGATACCTTAGTATAATCATTACCCTATGACGCACTCTTGTGTTAAGGGTCACACTTGACTATTGTTGGTTGGATATTTTGTCACACCAAAATATGAGGTTCAACCACAGTACATGGGATTAAATCCCTCCTCAAAGATAGGTGAGGTTGCATATTTATTACTAATCTAAAACACAACAAAAATAATATGTATAGTATTCACACTAATCTAACCATTGGGGTTGGGATAGAATCCCAAAATCCATATCCATAATAGGTGAAGATATTTCTCTTTTGAAATGAAATGGATCGGAAAGGAAATTACTATTATGGAAGAAACACAATGGAAAGGAAATGAGAGGAACGTATTTTCTTTCGAGTAAACACAGAGCACAAAATAATCATACGAGATTTAGATAAAAATGTAATGTTTGAAATGATTAGAACAATCAAGATGCTAAACAAAGAATAGCTTAAGATTATGAACATAAGAAAAATATCTTAAGAAAGATACATCTCACAACACAAAGTTTGCAAAATAGCATCAGTTCTATTCCTCAAATGATTAAAAGAAAACACAAAGTCTTTCTTCTTCACAATAGATCTCAATATTCCAAAAATCTCAACCCTTTGGAATGCATAAGCATCCCTTATTTATAATAAAAAGAGTAGAGAGAAAATAAGATAAATCCTAGAAAATAGTATTTTAACAAGAGTCCTATTTTGCTTGACTCTCATGTAGGAGACCAAGTCAAAATTTGCTTCTTATGTGATGAAACGAAAATGAAAAATACATGTCAATATCTAGATTGAAATGACATGAAACATTATGCTTATTCTATTTCATCATCCTTGCCTTCCTCCAGCGTAAACCACTTGTCTCAGAATTCCTAGAACTTCCATATTGTGCCCTACATCTTAGCTTCATCTAGCACATTGGAATGATTGCTAATACACCTCACTTGACACATGTACCAACTGCTAGACAACTAGACATTAATGACATGTCATCATGCTTGGAGCATCCAAAATCTATAACAAAGGATTTGCTTCATTTCGGGTTTTGGATTTTAGGAAACATGAGACATGATGCATTTCAGGTTTCGGGAAACATGAGACATGATGCATTTCAGTTTTGGGTTTTGGGAAACATGAGACATGATGTATTTGCTTCATTTCAGGTTTTGGGTTTCGGGAAACATGAAACATGATGCATTTCAGGTTTCGGGTTTTAGGAAACATGAGACATGATGCATTTTGGGTTTTGGGTTTTGGGAAACATGAGACATGATGCATTTGGTTCATTTCAAGTTCCAGGTTTCAGGAAACATGAGACATGATGCATGAGATGTTTAGATTCTTTCAATTTCTGAAAACCCGACATGAAGGACTTAGGTAATTCAGGTTTCAGGTTTCAGGAAACATGAGACATGATGCATGGGATGTTCAGATGCTTCTAAGTTCTGAAAACCTGACATGAAGGACTTAGGCAATTCGAGTTTCAAGTTTCGGGAAACATGATACATGATGCATGAGAGAAACATGTTTTCATGCAATAAAAACTTGAAAACCCAAAAATCTCTTTCAAAAGGGATTTTTAAGAGATTTTTCAAAAAAATCCTATGGTTATCTCAATTTTTAGCTGAAATCACTAAAATGAGATAACAATTGGCTCCAGTTGGGGACTTTCTTTAAGACATCAAAGGAAGAGAACTCATGTATCAAAAATATTTATCCATTGGGCTATGGGGTCTAAAGAAGAAAAACAAAAACAAACAAAGGAAGAAAGAAATAAATTAAAAACACGATAGAAAATAAATTATAATACAAAGGTAAGAGAGAATATTGCATTGCGATGGAATGTACTTCAGACGTTGGCCACTAAAAGATAGAGGGAGAAAATATCCATTAAAATATGATAGACAAAAGCTATTTTCACCATTCAGCTGATGAATTTTTAAAGGAACTTTCCATAAAGAATCAAACTTGCCATGCATCCCTTTATGTTCCCTTCTCTTATCCCAGAGAAGTACTAGATCTCCAATATGGAAATTACGTTGCTTTGATTTTTTCTCAAATATCTTTTTGAATTTTCTTTAATGGTATGCAATGTGATCTACCACCTTCATCTGTTCTTCTTCTAGCCTAGCTAGGCACATTATCCTTTTCTCAATGGAACTTTAAAAAGTTTAATCCTCAATTGCTTTAGCCAACCATAAGGCCGACAATTCTACAGAGATAGGAATTTCAGCATCAATTCCATACAACACCTAGAATGGGGACATTCCAATAGCTCACTTAGGAGTAATCTGATCTGCCCACAATGCATCATATAATGCTTTGTGCCATGTCCTCTAATTCTCATCGACCAACTTTCTGATTATGGTTACCAGGTTCTTATTTCTAGATTTAGCTTTGACCATTTCCTTGGGGTAATAATCGATGAATGAGCCAATGTGATCCCAAATCCATAGAAAAATTTTGAAACTCATACGATGAGAAATTAGAAGCATTTTCAGCAACAATCTTGTGAGGCACACCGAATCGACAATTATATTTTCCTTGAGGAAATTGGAGATAACTTCAGAGGTTGCCTGCTTGATGGGCGCAGCTTCCACCCACTTGGTGAAATAGTCCATGGTAGTGAGCATGTAGTTGTGTCCCACACTAGAGGCAGGATTTAATACTCCAATGAAATCAATTCCCCACTGGAAAAAGTTTCTTCAATCACCACAAGCTTCAGGGGAAGAGTTGCTAACTTAGGGTGACCAACAAAATGTTGACAAGCTTCACATTTGGACACCCATTTTGCTTGAGTCTTGAAAGAGAGTAGGAAAATAGTACTGCCCATAGGATCTTATAATATATCATGGAGGATGAGAAATGACCTCTGCATGCTAGATTGTGGAAGGACTCTAGCAACCTTATCTGCTGAGACTTGTCAACACAACGATAGGAATACACCATTGATACCTTTCTTGTATATACCATTGTCCCACATAATGTATCTTGCAGATATGAGTTTAACTGTTCTCTTTTCTTTATGGCTTAAATGTGGGGACACTCACCATAGGTTAAAAAGAAAGTGATATATGTGTACCATTCATCAGTCAGTGCTTATGAAAAGCACTTTGGGAAATTATGAAGAAGTACCTTCAGTTTCTTCACACTTTGTCTCAGCATTGTTTTCTACGATTAATTGGCATAGGCCTCTACCTCGCACCAACTTGGTAGGTCTGATGTCCAAGTCATACTCCTAGACTTTGGCTATCCAGTTACCCCATTGACTACCCAACTCTTGTTGGGTCAGAATGGATTTAACTATGGTATCAAGAACCAGAACGAGAGTGTGGGAACTTAAGACATAATACCTGAAATGTTTCACCACTCTCACCACTGCATAAGCATGCTTTTCAATCTGTGACATCTTCAATTCATGTTCCTTTAGTTGGAAGCTCATGAAAGAAATGGGAGCTTCAATTCCTTTTTCATTTTCCTACATCAGGATGGTTGATACTGTATGTGCGAAGCATAGTTGTACATGATGAAATCTTTCTTGAAGTCTGGGCATACCAGAATAGGAGCGTGAGTAATTTCCCATTTGAATTCTTCAAACACAAATTCCCTTCAGTGCTCCATTAAAATGGAGTTTTATCCATCATCATTCCAATGATATCCTTGGTTTTATCTGCAAAATTAGGTACAAATTTTCTTAGGAAATTAACCTTCTTGAAAAAGGAGTGCACCCCAGTTTTGCTTGTGGGTAGGGTAAGGCTTTGAATGGCCTTCACCCTCTCTAGGTTGATCTTGGTTCTCTAGTCACAGTATGACCCAGAATATTTCCTTCAGTCACTCCAAACATGGATTTTTAGGATTTAATGAAATCCCATGACGCCTGCACCTTAAGAGTACATGTTCCAGGTGATCATAATGATCACTTCATTTTTTAGAGAAGACCATCAAGTCATCCAAATACACAACTATGACCTTGCCCATTAAATCTCTGAAATCTAAGTCCATAGCCCTTTGAAACATGGCTCTGCATTAATCAAACCAAAATGAATTCTCCTGTAAGAAAAGGTTCCCCATGGAGTGGTGAACGTTGTTTTATGTTGATCTTTAGTAGCTACCTCAACCTGATTATACCCCGAAAATCCATCAAGCATGGATAACATTTCTAATCCAGTGACAGTCTGTAATACTTGGTCCATGATGGGCAATGGATAATTGTCTTTCAATGAAGATTGGTTGAGGTTCCGGAAGTCAACACAAATCCAAATTTCACCATTCTTCTTTCTGACATGGAAAATGTTCGCAACCCAGGTGGAATGATGGATTGGAAAGATAATCCTTGCGTCTAACATCTTCTAAATTTCTATAAGAATAGTCCCTGAGGTCTTTGAGTTTTAATTCCTTTACTTCTTCCTGTAGGGTTTAACCTTAGGCTTCAAAGGAATGCTATGTTGCACATCCTTCGGCTTGAAAGATTTCAGATCCACATATGACCATGCTAGGACATCCATATATCTCTTTAGGAGTGAAGTGAATCTTTCTTTTTCCTTAGGAGAACAACATTTCCTAATCTTTACCATCCATTGTTGGTCAGGAGATCCCAGATTAACTTGATCTACCTCTAAGGAGGAAGCACTTTCAGCTTGCCTTTTATCCTGAATGAACGGTCATGCTTGTCAAACAGACCTTCCAGAGAAACTAATCCCTTCGGAATCTTATTGCCTTTGAGCTAGATGAATTCACCATCAATCTCTTGATATGAATTTGAGATGGACTCACGGAAAGCCAATTTTGATCCTTCAAAATAAATCTCACTAAAATTATCATCTTTTTCAAGAAAAGACAACAATTGTTGATCATTATTAAACACTTGCCAATGTGTTACATTATCTGGAACACTCGGATGATACACAATTTTGATGGTATACGTGTCTTGTTTGAACTTTGGGTGAGGAAGGAGAAGAGATGTAGATACGGCTAAAGAATTAGCTTTATCATTGTAATCTCTTAAGACTTCCTTAATGGAAAAAGCATCAAAGCATTCTATGTTGTCCCAAACTTTGTTCCTGTAATGTCTTAGGTGATCATTTTTTACCTGATAGGTCCCCCTTACTTGATTCACAATCAACTCGGCATCTCCTTGCACTTTGAGATTTTGGATTCCTTTTTTTCTTTCCATTTCTAATCCTAATAAAAATCTTCGTATTTGGTTGTGTTATTAGTATTGTCAAACTACAACTTGAAAGAAAAGGAAAAATCTCAAAATCTAGAGATATAAGAACCACGCCAACACCTGACCCAGTAGTTGAACAGCTCCCGTCAAACTCAAGGGTCTAAATAGCATTAGGATATTCTTCCTTGACTTCTACAAAGGGCACCTTAGATGTCATGAAATAATTACCCAAGCTTGCATCTTCGAAGAGAATTTGAGCCTTAAGATCATCTGATTTAGTGACCGTGTACTTTGCTTGTGCTTCGAGGTGAAGGACACGAAGAACTCCATTTACTGGAATTTTAGATTTCATCCAATCCATGTTGATTTCTCCTCTAACATCTTTACAAAACCTCTTCCTAAGATAATACCATAAGTAGATGGGATATCCGCAACCAGGATAGTCATTTTCACTCTTTTTTCAGGGAAGGCAACAAATGCAAATTGTGCATCCTTGATTTGGCCAATCAAGGGGACTTGTTTGGTTTCCATAGAGTAACACCACCCATAATATTTAGTCAAGGTGAGTCCAAGGGCATGAGCTACTTTTTTGGGCATTACGTTATCAGAGGCTCCTGAGTCAATTATGCAATTGTTGAGTTTAAAATTGTTTATAAGTAAGGACAAATAAAATGGTTCAATCTTTTCCGAAGAAGCAACAAAAGTCATATTACTCTGAGGTAAATAATGAGTGGGGCTAGGAAAAATTCCTTTCAAAGATGGAGGAATAGTAACCTTGCTTCTAATGAATTTGGCAAGTTTCTCAAATTGCTTAGGGTTGGCCTGAAGGTATTCGGCTTCCGACATTTGGATTTTGGTTTTCTTTGCATGATCAATGATGTCGAAAGTGGTATATGAAGGAATGATGGAGGGATCAGTTCTAGTTACATTGGTCTAAGCTAAGGTACTGCCTTGAAAGCAAGAGAAAGAGAGTTGGAAGGTGAAGTTACCTTTTTAGTTATCTCCTTTTTAGTTTGTGCTGAGATGGGAGATCCTCTTTTAACCATAACTACGGGAGCTTCCTTACTTTTATCCTTGGATCTTTCAACCAAATTTCTGGGGTTATGAGATTGGGATCAAGTGAATACTACAAATGATTGTCCATCATGCTCATCTTTGTCTTCCTCATACTCCAAGTACCCAATGCTGGAGTCACCAGCTTGAATCGTTAAAAGACTCATTAGCATATCCCGAAGCTTGAAGGCTTCATCGAGTCATGATCTTCTAGTTCTTACCATCCTCAATTATTTCAACTACTACGTTAACAGGAGGAGCTTCAATGGCCATCCTGGTGGGAGCAGTGATCAACCGATTCCTATCTCTTATGGGAGCACCGTTGGCATTGTTGAAATTCTATCTAGGAATATCCCGATAAGGAATGTTGGTTGCTTGTTGAGACATTTGCTTCTTTAAAGTGATCAAGTCATTGGCCATCTTCTGAATCATTGGATCAGTAGTACTCTAAGAAGAACTCTAATTTTTAGGCTTAGATGATTCTCTTCTGATCTTTCCGGCCAGAATAAGATCGTCTTCTATTTCGGTGGCTATAGCTTGAGCGGTGGCCAAATCAGGGATAACAGATCTTCTCAACAAGAAGCTCACATCAAGAGGTTGAGCATTGATGAAGAAACACTTCTGATTTTCAAGAGTAGGAACAGCTAGGTTTGGAATCTTGCGAGATTAGCTTGTTGAATTTGGCTATGAAGTCCCGCATGGGTTCATAAGACTCCTTCTTCATGTGTGTAAGCTGTGCTAACAAGGTGTGAGAATCTTCAGCTTGGTTTGAAACTTGCTTCAAATAAAAACCTCATGGTAGCCCAGTTGGTAATGCATGCATTTGGGAGATGGTAAAACCATTCCACTACTACGCCATGTAATGTTTCGATGAAGAGTCGAATAGATACATCTTCATGAGAAACCCCAAGAACACCGCATGCAACAAAGAATGAGGCAATGTGTTCATCAGGATGTTGTTTTCCATCACCGTTGAACTTAGGAATATTCTTCCATGATCCATGAGGTAGGTCATGTAATGGTGGAGTAAGGAAAGAGAACCAACAGCTACGCCCCAAGGCACGGGTTTATTTGCCATTCTTCTAAATGAAGTGCGTACAGGAATATGAATATCGACAAGAATAATGCATGACAAGTTGTAGAAACTTCTTGTTCTTGAGGAATCGAGTCCTTCGGATGGGTGAATAACTTCTTGTTCTTGAGGAATTTGATTCCTTCAAATGCAAGATTGTTGGGTGAAAGCATGAAATTATGCTATTGAAGTAGATCAAAGAACGGATCAGTTTCACTCCTGGCTCGGCTTGACCGAGTGAAGATCTTCCTAGCCAACTTGAACTAGAAAATGGATCTTCTTGAAAATAAGGCAAATATGGAGTCTCCAGACACCAAAAGGATAAGCTTAGTCTTATCAATCCGTATTTCCCCAGTGGAGTCACCAAAAACTATTGGTTGGATATTTTGTCACGCCAAAATATGAGGTTCAACCATAGTACATGGGATTAAATCCCTCCTCAAAGACAGTGAGGCTACCTATTTATTACTAATCTAAAACACAGCAAAAATAATATGTACAGTATTCACACTAATCTAACCATTGGGGTTGGGATAGAATCCCAAAATCCATATCCATAATAGGTGAAGATATTTCTCTTTTGAAATGAAATGGATCGGAAAGGAAATTACTATTATGGAAGAAACACAATGGAAAGGAAATGAGAGGAACTTTTCTTTCAAGTAAACACAGAGCACAAAATAATCATACGAGCTTTAGATAACAAATGTAATGTTTGAAATGATTAGAATAATCAAGATGCTAAACAAAGAATAGCTTAAGATTATGAACATAAGAACAATATCTTAAGAAAGATAAATCTTACAACACAAATTTTACAATATAGCATCACTTCCTATTCCTCAAATGATTACAAGAAAACACAAAGTCTTTCTTCTTCACAATAGATCTCAATATTCCAAAAATCTCAACCCTTTGGAATGCATAAGCATCCCTTATTTATAATAAAAAGAGTAGAGAGAAAATAGGATAAATCCTAGAAAATAGTCTTTTAACAAGAGTCCTATTTTGCTTGACTCTCACGTAGGAGACCAAGTCAAAATTTTCTTCTTATGTGATGAAACGAAAAATGAAAAATACATGTCAATCTTTGGATTGAAATGACATGAAACATTATGCTTATTCTATTTCATCATCCTTGTCTTCCTCCAATGCAACTGCTTGTCTCAGAATTCCTAGAACTTCCAGATTGTGCCCTACATCTTAGCTTCATCTAGCGCATTGGAATGATTGCTAATACACCTCACTTGACACATGTACCAACTACCAGAAAACTGGACATTAATGACATGTCATCATGCTTGGAGCGTCTGAAAACCTATAACAAAGGATTTGCTTCATTTCAGGTTTCGGGTTTTGGGAAACATGAGACATGATGCATTTCGGGTTTCAAGTTTCGAAACATGAGACATGATGCATTTTAGGTTTTAGGTTTTGGGAAATGTGAGACATGATGCATTTGCTTCATTTTGGGTTTCGGGTTTTGGGAAATATGATACATGATGCATTTCAGATTTCAGGTTTCAGGAAACATGAGACATGATGCATTTTGGGTTTTGGGTTTCGAAACATGAGACATGATGCATTTGCTTCATTTTGGGTTTCAGGTTTCGGGAAACATGAGACATGATGCATTTCAGGTTTTAGGTTTCAGAAACATGAGACATGATGCATTTCGGGTTTTGGGTTTCGGGAAACATGAGACATGATGCATGAGATGTTTAGATGCTTCTAAGTTCTGAAAACCTAACATGAAGGACTTAGGAAATTCAAGTTTTGGGTTTCAGGAAACATGAGACATGATGCATGAGATGTTTAGATGCTTCTAAGTTCCGAAAACCCAACATGAAGGACTTAGGCAATTCAGGTTTCGGGTTTCGGGAAACATGAGACATGATGCATGAGAGAAACATGTTTTCATGCAATAAAAACCCAAAAACCTGAAAATCTCTTTCAAAAGGGATTTTTAAGAGATTTTTCAAAAAAATCCTATGGTTATCTCAATTTTTAGCTGAAATCACTAAAACAAGATAAAAACTATTTAGGTAATACTACATTCATGAACCTCACATCATTAGATGCTTCACACCTGTGCACATTCATCATATCTCTTTCTAGCAACTCCTATCACACATTATACACACTTTGCGCACTATACATTCATGATATCTCTTTCTCACATCTATTAACACACACTACAAATATTGCTGATGACAC
Source organism: Taxus wallichiana var. yunnanensis (assembly GCA_018340775.1). Taxonomy (NCBI): domain Eukaryota; kingdom Viridiplantae; phylum Streptophyta; class Pinopsida; order Cupressales; family Taxaceae; genus Taxus; species Taxus wallichiana. The sequence goes on along the minus strand of CM031240.1, from coordinate 935,345,586 downwards.
ACTCTAGTTCCATGATTCATACCCGACCGATAAAGGTCTAAATCTAAAATGTAATTCACATCACTCACTTGTGTTCTTTATGCTCTACTCTTTATCGATCATATCTTTATAGCGCACATGTTCAAACCATTTCCCGATGATGCACTCTTGTTCTACAATTCATTCTTGACTACTAAGGGAGCATGTATAAATGAACCTCACTTCATGTATACACATTTTTTGGGGGCACACTACCCCTATGACATTAAATCTACATTCCATTCCATATCATCCACAACATACATATCTTGGTTGTACTTAGTACACCACATGTGTTATTGTTTCATTTTTCATAGACACTACTATTATTAGATTATACACACCTTGACATACTTTCTATCTTTCTAACATGATAATGGGTGTTTCATGTGCAACATTTGTCTTGCAGGTCTATTTGCTTCCATGATTATATGATTTTCTGTTTGTTACTATTTGCATTTGTTATCCATTTTTATGGCATTTTCCCTCTATCTTTCTTGTTCACTACTTGTATGCTTTTGGCCACTATGACCTCGAATGTCTTGTGAAATCATGGTGAGGTCCCATATTTCAAAACTCACTTTTTGTGGTCTACTTTTACTGCATTATTACTTATCTACATCGTCTTCTTTCTGTTATCTTACACATTGTTTGCTTTTCGCTAGTTTACATCTTGTCTTCTACATGTGTGTTTATCTTGTTTGCACTAACAATTGCTTTCCAACCACTTTATTTGTGTGTGCCTTGGTTTCTACCAAGCACACTCCCTCCCCTATAGGACATAAGTTCATTTCGGTGGTCATTTATCCTTTGGTTTACATACTTTTAAGTGATGTCGCATGCACCCCAAATGAAGGAGGGCATAATTTGGGTTAATCAATCACATTATTCAGCAATCTACACTCACATCTCATTACAATTCAGCACACGTTAGCACGATTTAGTCTTAGCAATGACCCATATCCTAACTTTTTCCTTAGCATAGCATAATCACCAAAAGCACCCAGGACTGGACACTAGCGCTTAGGTGCCCCTAACCCTTCCTAGATGCCAATGACTAAGGGGTAGTTACACATATTTTCTCAATTTTACATAGTTCATATCTTTTTCACATTGTCTTTCACAGGATAGACGAGTTCTTTAGCTTTTCGGCATGCATGCAAAACATCTTCTTTTCTACTTTCATGTTGGATCATAAATTTTTGAAATGAATCAAAATTTTACACACCATCTTCATGGTGGTCACACTTCATCAAGCAGTCGAATATTTGTAGAATAACACTAGACCTTCCATTATATTAGGACTAAGATAATAAATAAATATATAAAATATTTATTAAATCAAACATTAATAACCACACATTTAACAAAGAAAATAAAAATAATAACACAATGATAGAGATTTAACGTGGAAAACTTGAATGGGGTAAAAAACCATGGAAAGAATTTTCCATTAGCGAAAAACCTTTAACTTGTCCATAACTTCTTTCCTCACTTCTGCTCTATATTTTTAACCCGGTGAATACCATTCAACCAATTATAGCCCACGGCCATATTTAAATAACCCCAAGGGTTATAAATATTAAGTGATGGGGTATTCACCTGGTTTAATAAATAGTTAGTTATTAAGTAACTAATAAATTTAATATAAAGTTTATATTAAATAATAAAGAATATGAACTATATTCTAAATCATTTAATTATAAACTAAACATAATATGCACTTAATATTATGTTCTAACAATCCCCCTTAATATTAAGTGGGGATCCATTTGCCTACATTACCTATTTGTACAACATGATTTATAAATTCATAAACCATTAGTGAAGGTTTAGGCTAGCATATCACTTTTTGAGTTATAACACCTTCATCATGTTCAACTTACCTTTTGGTACAAAATGATTTGGAATCCATAAATCAGAAGTATGATTTAGGCTAAGCATGATTTGTGAGACTACATCCCATCGTTTCTCATGGAAATTTTCTTAAATCCAAATCTCTAAGAGCCTTTTATAACACAAGGACCTCCTTTACAAATAGATGCAACACACTTTGGATTGTATACCGTAAACTCTATCAGTTTACATAGATCATAAAAGATATTTTTACAATGCTTTATACCAGAGAAGAAGTATAGAGGAGAAGAATTCATCCACTTTGACCATCCATTAGGAGGTAAAATTTCCATGCACACTCCCCCTTAATGGTAACTATGAAATGCCAAACATAGCATGAAAATTTCAAAACTTTACAACACAAAATGGCTTTGTAAACATGTCGTGTTGGGTTTAGCACACCATTGTATAGATAATATATGATATCTAAGCATACATGTAAATAAAATCAGATATTTTATTAGAAGAAATATATGAAACAAGAGATATAAATCAACACCATATTTAACATGGTTCACCCAATGTGGGTTACGTCCACCAAGAAATAAGCCAATCTATTATCCAAAGCTTTGACAAGATATACAATGAATATTTACAATCTTCCACACCTCTCAGATGTACAGTATTGTCTTAATCTCAATATTTTTCTTCTTCACCAAGAATTCTCTCTCACAATTATTCTCACAATAATAATCAACTATTTCAAGGTCTTCTTAATTCCTACTTATAAACCTGTTGGCGAGAAAAAAATTCTTGTGGAAAAATTTGTGGATTTCAAGCCAACACTATGGGAATCTAAGTACCTCTACATTTTAATGGTACAGCTCCCATATTATGCATGAAAAACAAGTGGATTCGATGGTGGTTTTCAGCCGAGATCCACATGAACACTCCACTGTCCCTATGGCAATAATAACAACTCCTTGTTGTAGCAGAAATCGATCTAAGAAAGGGGAGGGAGAGATAATGAAGGAGGGGAGTTAAATGTTTTGGGTAGAGTGTCGAGATTGCCACACACATCAACTAGAAATTTCATTACATGCATTCATTAACAAAAGAAAGACAAATCTGCAACTTCTGAGCACAAGACAAAATAAAACACGCTGGTCACAAAGCACCAATCAATTTTTCCATCGAGGGGACATAAAATTCCTTCCTTTTTTATTGATCTCAGAGTTGAAACTTGTACACAAGTGGGAATAGAAGAAAAATGTAGAGGAGGAGAATAGAAGAAGACTGACTATCATTTTTGTCCATCTTGTTCACAAAAACGTGCTTCCAATTTTCAAATTTGATTGCCAGCCCCATGAATGACATTGAAGGGTCATTATATTCCCCAAATTCAAATGGTTACAAACCTATAAATTATCCATGCCTCTTCAAATTCCATCCTTGCGAAGAAAAAATTCCCATGTCATGTCAAAAACTAGACCCTGTGAGAAAACGTTACACCCAATTTGCTAGTTTGAATATAAGATGTTAGATTTGCTCCATGCATTTGGATCTTGGGCCATTGCAAACAAATTTGATCATTTCCCCTCTTCCAGATTCCTCTGTAGCAAAGAAAACACTTTTGACAAGCCAAAAATGAGCTTCTGTGTGTAAAAATGTGTTTCATATTTCAATTTTCTAGTTTGCATATGAACCGTTTGATCCTTTGCCCTAATTGCTTTGAAATCGGCCATCCACGTGGCAGGAGAACATTGGAGCGAAGTCGGGAGGAACCTTTTTTAACATGCTATAGATTTTTCTCAATTTTATCCAACAAAACTCCATCAAAATTTAAAATTGAAGTGTCCATCATGTAGAGAATTTCAACATCTTTCCATTGATATCAAAAATGCAAAAATCGAGCTCTGGTTCAAAATATATGGCCCTCTAAAGATTTAGGGAAAAATGGTAAAATATAGAGTCAAAATTAGGGTTGGCGGGGTCAAACTTCAAATTTTTCCCTTTTGGAAAAATTTCCCAAAAAAATCCATAACCCCACCACTCCGAGACACATGTCACCTTCTACATTTTCCTCCACGGGCCAAGGGCTCCATTTTTCATTTTAAAGTTTAAGTTGGGAAAAATTCTCAATTTACCTCCATGCCTGTGCTTTGCTCCATGACATGTGTCATCCTCTGAATGATCCGTAGGCCCTAAAAAAATTTCTTCATTCTCCTCAGCGGGCCGACGGCTCCATTTTTCCTTTTAAATTTTACATTGGGAAAAATTCCCAATTTACCTCCACACCCCACTGCCCCACCATGCGCTTCTCCATTCTCCTCCATGGGCCTGCGGGCCACTTGATGACTCTTGCACTTTTTAGCCAAAAGGGCTAAGTGTAAAATTTCTCTCTGCTGGGCCAGCTAGGAAAATTTCCCCTCCAAACTCTGTCGAGCCATAACTTGCAAAATACAGGAGTTAGGAGGACTTCCTTACCTTTCTGGAAAGGGGAAGAATTCTCTATCTAATGAAGGTGTTTCTAAGAATCCTTGATCCCTTAGGAAGTTCCAAATTTCAAAATACTCAGACTGGACCATTTTCAAGGGTGAATAACTCAAAAATTTCTAAGTCTAGACTTGGGAAAAGAAGGAAAATTTTGAGGGGACAACAGTGGCTCTAGCTTGGGGACATGGCATGGATTGAACAGGGAGAAAACATGGCATGAGGATCCAGAATCTCAAGTTTTAAAACATATAATGTTGACCAGTGCCTTATCCATTGGGCCTTGCAGAGTCATGTACAATACTAAGGAAAGAAAGAAGGAAGGAAGGAAACACACCAACCAAAACCACACCAAGATAGAAAACAAACCAAAACACACACAACAGAAAAGGAAACAACAAAAACTATGGTATAGGGTGAGGGACAACTCACTTTCACTGATGATAAAGTTTCAAATATTTCCCACTCCTAGGCAATCCTAATGGAGTTCCATCCAAGTATGATAAGAGAAAGGCATTCTCACCACAAGTTCCATGAATTTGAAAAAGGTCCCAGCCACAAAGAATCAAACTTTCCATGGCTGCCCTTTGGCTCTCTCCTCTTGTCCCAAAGTAGGACCAAATCTCCAGCTCTGAACTCCCTTGCTTTGGCTCTTCTGTCAAAGAGCTTCTTCACTTTCAGCTGATGTTCTTTGATTTTGTCCACTACCTGGGATCTTCTCTCTTCTAGATTCTCAAGGAAAAGGATCCTCTTGTCAATTGAATCTCTGTATTGGTTGTCTTCCACTATTTGAAGCATCTTGAGAGCTGGCATTTCAATTGTAATAGGAATCTCTGCTTGACTCCATATAGCAGCTGAAAATATGACATGCATATTGCCTTCTTAGGAGTGATCCTATCAGCCCACAATGCATCATATAATTTTTGTGCCATTCTTCTGATTCTCATCAATAATCTTGTGGATAATGGTCACGATATTTTTTGTTGCTTGACTCGAAACTTGACCATTCCCTTGAGGATAGTAGTCAAGAAGAATGAGCAAGAAAATCCAAGCCATAACATAATTCTATCAATTCTCTTGAAGAGAAATAAGTGGCAATTTTCCAAAATAATCTTTTGAGGCACTCCAAAATGAACAATGATGTATTCTTTGATGAAATTGCAAACTACTTCAGAACTAGCTTGTTTGGTTGGAATGGCTTCCACCCATTTGGTGAAGTAGTCCATGGTAGTGAGCACATAAGTATGCCCAACACTTGAATGGGGATTCAAAACACCAATGAAGTCTAGCCCCCATTGTTGAAATGGTTCTTGAATAATCACAGGCCTGAGAGGCAATGCAACTAACTGTGGTTTTCCAACAAATTGTTGGCATGCTTTGCATTTAGAAACCCAACTCTGAGTATCAAAAAAGAGAAGGCCAATAATATCTACCTCTAAGAATTTTGTGGGCAGTCACCATGGCTGAAAAGTGTCCACCACAAGCTTGATCATGATAGGCTTTGAGGAGTTTTTCTTGTTATTCCTTGTCAACACACTTGAGAAAATAGCCATCTATCCCTTTCTTGTAGAGTGCATGATTCCAAATCACATATTTGGCTGCTTTCAGCCCGAGAGTTCTTCACTTCTTGTAATCTAAATGAGGAGGGTAGTCCCCATAGGTAAGAAAGAAAGTGATGTCTACATACCATTCCTCTGTAGTGTTCACAAAGAGAACTTGTGGGCAATCTTCTGAGCAGGTTGGGCAAAGTGTCATCTCTTTCTCCAAGCTGAACTTTGAGAGATTCATCTTTAGCAATCAACTTGCACAAACCATTTCCTCTAACCAGATTAGAGGGCTTAATCTCCAGGTCATACTCTTGGATCCTTGCAATCCAATTTCCTCTTTTGGCTCTGGGATCTTGTTGTGTCAAAATGGACTTGATTGCACTTCCGGGACCATCACCACGGTGTGAGAGTTGAGTATGTAAAATCTGAAATTCTTCATGGCCTTGACCACTTGCGTATGCATGCTTCTCTAATTGATTGTAATTTAGTTCATGCTTCTTCAAAGGGAAGCTCATGAAAGTAATAGGTGCTTCCAATCCTTCATCATTCTTCTAACTAGGACAACAAAAGAGTGTGCTCAAGGCATAACAATACATGATGAATTCCTTGCTGAAATTTGGAGATACCAGCGTTGGAGCTTTGGAAATGGCCTTCTTGATTTCTTCAAATGCTGATTTTCCTTCACTAATCCATTTGAAACTTGTTTGAGGCTTCATCATAGAGGTGATATGCTTTGTTAGTTCAGCAAATTTGGGGACAAAGCGGCGAAGAAAATTTACCTTCCCAAAGAATGAGTGCACTCCTTTCTTGCTGGTGGGAAGAGATAGTGCTTGAATAGCATTTACCCTCTCAGGGTCAATATGTGCTCCATGCTTATTCACGATGTGTCCCAACAACTTTCCTTTTGTGACTCCAAAGATACACTTCTTGGGATTTAGAGAAATGCCATGTTTTCTACATCTTGCAAGAATCTGCTCCAAGTGGAAGATATGCTCACTTCTCTTCTTTGAAAACACGGTTAAGTCATCAAGGTATATGACAATGCAATGCTTGAGATATTTGAAAGCTAGGTCCATGGCTCTTTGGAAGGTGGCTCCCACATTGATTAGGCCAAAAGGCATCCTGCTGTAAGAAAAAGTGCCCCAAGGAGTTGTGAAATCCATCTTGCTACAATCTTCTTCACCACTTTAATTTGATTATACCCTGAGAAGCCATCAAGAAAGAGAGCATCTCAGATCTAGTAACTACTTGTAGGATATGATCCATGATCGGAAGAGGGTAATTGTCCTTGAGAGATGCCTGATTCAGATTTCTGAAATCTACACATATTCTGATCTCCCCATTTTTCTTTCTTTGGTATAATGTTGGCCACCCATGTTGAGTGGTGAATGGGGAAAATGATTTTGGCATTCAACATCTTGTTCACTTCTTCCTTGATAACATCAAAAATCTTTGGATTATAGGGTCTTTGCTTCTTCCTAAAGGGCTTAGCATCCTACTTCAAAGGAATGGAATGATGCATTTCCTTCAGTTGAAAAGATTTGAGCTCATCGTAAGAGTAGGCCAGCACATCAGAGTACTTTTTAAGCAAAGCAACGAACTTCCTTTTCTCTTCAGGTGAGCAACATTTTCCAATGTTGACCATCCTTGGATCTTCAGAAGTCCCAATGTTTTCCTTGTCAAAATCAGATGGACAGCGAGAAGATAGCTTTTCTTTTTCACAATAAATCTATCATGCTTTATCAAACAGGTCCTCCAGAGAGACTAGACCTTTGGGGATCTTGTTACCTTTCAATCTGATCATGCCTTCATCATCCACTCTTTCAATTTCATCTGATGCATCTTCATCCACAACTTCTCTATGTGGATTAACACTTCCCTCAAAGAAGAGATTATTGAAGTTGTCTCTTTGCTCCAAGAAGGCTAAAATCTGATTTTCGTCATTGAAAACTTTCCAGTGATCTGCGTTATCAGGAACACTTGGTATGAAAACCATCTCAATGGTTATTTTTCCTTGCCAAAAGAAGGATGAGGAGTTAATAGGGATGTTGATACTACAAGAGAATCAGATCTTTCATTTTTTTATCTTGGGATGGCTTCAATAGAGAATGCATCAAAGAATTCAATGCAATCCCACACTCTATTCCTATAATGCTTGAGCCTTGGGTTCTTCACTTGGTATTGCTGGTGGATTTGCTTCACTATCACTTCTGCATCACCAAGGCATCTCAAATTTTTTATTCCCATGTCTTCCACTACACTTATGCCCAAGAGGAGAGCTTCATATTCTGTTGTATTGTTGGTGTTGTCAAACTGCAGTTTGTATGCAAAAGGATGCATCACATTGGAAGGAGAGTACAACACAACACCATCCCCTGAGCTTGATTTGGAATGGCTTCCATCAAACTCCATAGTCCAGACCTGATCTTTCTCTAATTCTGAGGAAAGTGGCAAGTCTTCTTCTCATTGTGAAGTAAGGAAATAGTTTCCTAATCCACAATCTTGAAAGAGGATATTAGCTCTTGGGTCACTGGAACTTCTTACTGTAAACTTCATTTTTCTTACTGGAAGCAACCTCTTCATCTCACCCTTTACTAGAATAGTTGCAGAGGTCCAATCCATCTTTATCTCTCCACCAAGGTCTCTACAAAAACTTCTACTCAAGAGCATGCCAAAAGATGTTGGAATGTCTACCACTAAGATGGTTAGAAGTACTTTCTTATCAGGGTATTCAGCCAAAGCCACTTGTGCATCTTTTATCCTTCCTACTAGTGGTACTTGCTTAGATTCCATTGAGTAACAAGCTCCATTAACTCTGGTTAGTGTCAGTGAGAGCATTGGCAAACTTTGAGTGGCATTACGTTATCATAAAGCTCTAGTCAATGATGTAATTGTTGAGCTCAAAACCATTCATGAGAAGAGACAAGTAGAAGGGTTCCACCTTATCTATTTTGGAAGCACTTAGGGCCAGCATGTTTTGAGTAGGTGGTGTAGATGGTGTCGGGAGTAGACCTTTATAATTTGAACTTGAAGGTATAGAACTACTACTCGAACAACATTGATTAGTCTATCAAACTAAGTAGGGTGTGTTTGCAAGTATTCAATCTCTGAGAGCTACACTTTGGTCTTACTTGCATGTTCCACAAAATCAAATGGGACAATGTTGGATGAGGGGGAAGTTCCTAGAGTGAGGGAAGGTTTACATGGTAAGGGTCTTTGGAACTTTGGCTGAACTTAGGATAGACTTCATTGGAGGGAGGAGTGTTTTTAATAACTTGTGAGCTAGAAGAAGGAAAAGGTGACTTACTAGATATAACAGCCTGATCTCTAGCAGCCATTTGGCTTGGTTTCATTTTGGTTGAATCCATTGAGGGTGGTAATGGTGAGCCTCTGCTGATGATCTTCTTTTGTGTGGTTGCTGGAGTGGGATCTTCTTTAGTTTTCTTTTCCTCTTGAGCCACGGAGGGTAGAGCATCTTTCTTGGATTGAGCTCAGTGAAGACAACACATGAGAAGCTTGGGGCTTCCTCTTCTTCTTCCCCATCATCCAAAAACTCAAACAAGCCATTGTGCATATCAAATTCTTCAATTTCAAGGTAGCCTTCATAATCCTCTACTATTTCTCCTTCAAGTTCATCAATTTCAGCATCCTCTCTTGATTCTCTGGTGTCACAGATAGCATTGATAGGAGGTGCTTCAAGGGAAAGTTGGTGAGGAGGTGGTGCAATTCTTTTCTATCAGGGAAGTTTGGCCTCCTTGGAGCATTTCTCATTGTCATTTGGGACAGTTGTTTCTTCAAGGCAACCAGATCATTTACCATTTTCTAGAACATAGGATCTGTAGTTACTGAAGCTGAACTCTAACCCTTCTACTTCCCATTTGGGCCTTTCACCTTTCCAGAGAGGATTAAGTCATCATCAGTTTCAATGGAAAAGTTTTGAGCTTCCCTCAGTGTGTTTGGTTGGGCTCTTCTGAGGAAGAAACCAACTTCTGATGGCAAGGCACTGATGAAGAATCTTCTCAGGTGGTTCTCAGGAGGTAGCACATCTTCAAGGACTCTTCTTGTCAAGTCTGTCAAACCTTGCTACAAAGTCCCTCATGGATTCAGAGCTTTCTTTCTTTATTTGGACTAATTGCACCAGCAGCTCTTGACCATCTTCAGTGCTCTTGAATCTATTTTCAAATGCTTTTCTAATATCTTCCCAACTAGTAATAGATCTTGCAGGAAGCATGTAAAACCATTCAACAGCTTTCTCTTGGAGTGACTCCACAAAAATTCTAACCAACACATCTTCATCTTCAACACCTAACACACCACAAGCAGTGATGAAGGCTGCTACATGTTCTTTAGGGAGTTGGGAGCCATCTCCTTTGAATTTGGGAAAATTATTTCTCAAACCTCTTGGAAAATCATGGAGTATTCATGGGAGAGCAAGTGGACCAGTATTTCTTCCCCATGGTACATTGGGTGTACGTGCTTCACATTCATTATCAGCCATTTTGTTTCTATTTTTAGCTTCTTCAGCAGCTAGGGCTACTTCTCTTTCCTCTGCTACAACTTGGAGTCTTGCAATTTCTTCAAGTTGAGCTCTAATCTCTTCCTCTCTATCAAACCAAGCTATAACCTCTTGCTTCTTCTCTCTCCAACTCCTCAAAAGTAGGGTTAATCACTCCTCCTTGCCTCAGCTGAGTGAGTATACCTTCTATCAGCCAACTTGAAGGCTTATTGTCTTCTCTAAGGTGCTTGGAATTTGTTTTTTTTTCTCTTCCAACTCAAAAGTAGGTTCTTCTTCTCAGTCCAAAATCTTTGTAGCAACAAAGTAATGTTTTACACTCTACCTACTATGCCAAATAGCCTCCTTCAGGTCTGAAATGATATCTTCTTTGATATGAAAGAATGAAGAAGGTCTCTAGGAGGATTTGCAAGAATAGTCATACTTGTATTCATGTGGATCACAAGGAACTTCAGACTTCAAAAACTTAAACAAATACTTTAAAACCTTGTGGTCATTTTAGGGTGCAGATGCTGCAAACTCTACCCCACGGTGGGTGCCAAAAACTGTTGGCTAGAAAATTTGTCTTGTGGACAAATTTATGGATTTCAAGCCAACGCTATGGGAATCTAAGTCCCTCTACATTTGAATGGTGTAGCTCCCATTGTTTAGCATGTAAAACAAGTGGATTTATGGTGGTTTTTAAAACCGAGAGATCCACAGGAACACTCCACTTGTCCCTATGGCAATAATAATAACAACTCCTTGCTATAGTAGAAATCATCTAAGAGAAGGGGAGGGTGAGAATGAAGGAGGGGGTTCAATGTTGTGGGTAGAGTGTCGATGCCCACACACATCAACTGGAAATTTCATTACATGCATTCATTAATAGAAAGAAAGATAAATTTACAATTTAAGAGCACAAGATAAGAATAAAACACGATGGTCACAAAAGCACCAATTGATATTTCCATCAACGGGGACATAAAATTCCTTCCTTTTTTATTGATCTCAGAGTTGAAACTTGTACAAAAGTGGGAATAGAAGAAAAATTTAGAGGAGGAGAATAGAAGAAGACTAACTATCATTTTTGTCCATCTGTTCACAAAAACGTGCTTCCAGTTTTCAAATTTGATTTCCAGCCCACAAATGACATTGAAGGGTCATTATATTCCCCAAATTCAAATGGTTACAAACCTATAAATTATCCATGCCTCTTTGAATTCCATCCTTGCGAAGAAAAAATGCCCATGTCGTGTCAAAAACCAGACCTTGCGAGAAAACGTTACACCCGATTTTCTAGTTTGAATATAAGACATTAGATTTGCTCCATGCGTTTGGATCTTGGGCCATTGTAAACAAATTTGATCATTTCCCCTCTTCTAGATTCCTCTGCAGCAAATAAAATGCTTCTGATGAGCCAAAAATGAGCTTCGTGTGCAAAAATGTGTTTCATATTTCAATTTTCCAGTTTACATATGAACCATTTGATCCTTTTCCCTAATTGCTTTGAAATTAGGCCATCCACGTGGTAGGAGAACATTGGAGTGAATTCGGGAGGAACTTTTTTTTTTTTTTACATGCCAAAGACATTTTTCTCGATTTTCTCCCAAAAACTCCATCAAAATTTAAAATTGAAGTTTTCCATCGTGTAGAGAATTTCAATAGCTTTCCATTGATATCAAAAATGTGAAAAACTAAGCTCTTGGTTCGAAAGATATGGCCCTCTGAAGATTTAGGGCAAAAATGAAAAATATAGAGTCAAAATTAGGGTTGGTGGGGTCAAACTTCAAATTTTTCCCTTTTGGAAAAATTTTCCAAAAAACTTCATGGCCCTACTACTCCGAGACACGTGTCACCTTCTCCATTCTCCTCGGTGATGTGAAGACCTCCATTTTTCCTTTTAAATTTTAAGTTGGGAAAAATTCTCAATTTACCTCTGCCCCACTAGTCCAAGACACGTGTCATCTTCTAAATGATCCACATGCCCTAAGTAATTTCTCCATACTCCTTCGCGGGGATTGACGGCTCCATTTTTCCTTTTAAATTTTACATTGGGAAAAATTTCCAATTTACCTCCATGCCCCACCACTCCGCCATGCACTTCTCCATTCTCCTCTGCGGGCCTGCGGGCCACTTTGTGACTTTTGCACTTTTTAGCCAAAAGGGCTAAGTGTAAAATTTCTCTCCGTGCCTGCCTTGACAAAATTTTCCCTCCAAACTCTGTCGAGCCATAACTTACCATAACTCAAAACTACAAGAAGTTAGTTAAACAGAGACTTCTCTCTCATGAAGGTGTTTCTAAGAATCCATGATCTTCAAAATACTCATACTAGACCATTTTCAAAGGGTGACAACTCAAAAATTTCTAAGTCCAGACTTGGGAAAGGGAGAGAAACAAAACCCTAGCTTTCTCTATATATGAATACAAAAATTAGGTGTTTAACCATAAGAATCCTAAAAATAGATCCCTTCTAGAGAGTTAAATTAAAAAATCCCACACATTTCAAAATATCGATTAGCCCTAACCATTTCATTCCTCCTTTCTTGACTAATGACAAAAATAGGTGACTAATGTCCAGCCTCCTTTCATTCTTGAATGAAATGCTGAGTTCTTTTCCAAATGAATTATAATATGACTGTCACTCAAAAATTTACAATCATCTTTCTCCTTTCCCAATTCTTCCATGAGCCTACTCATCCATATCATCTCCTTGCTATCCTCTGTAGCTGAAACATACTCTTCCTCTATAGTAGACAAAGCCACAACCTTCTACAATCTTAAAATCTAGCTAATTGTTGTCCCACCTACTATGAAAATATATCTAGTAGTGCTCCTCCTACCATCTAGATCTCCAACCATATCTAAATCAAAATAGCCACATAATGAAATATCTCGAACCCTGGATAGCATAACTATATGTTAGATGTCCCTTTCAAATACTTGAGTATCCATTGGACTGCTTTCAATGCTCTTTACATGGATTAGCCATATATCTACTCATAACTCCCACTTTGCCTATACAATGTCCGGTCTGGTACAAACCATAGCATCATGAGACTCCCAACTATCAAGCATATGGCACTCGTGTCATGTATTTTACCTCCTCATGCGATCAAGGACACCGATCTTTGCTCAATTTGAAGTGTCCAACCATAGGTGTACTAACAGTTTTACATTCTACATCTTGAACCTTTCTAACACCCTATAGATATAATCCTCTTGAGAAAAATTAAATTTCTTATTTTTCCTGTCTCTTTGTATTTTCATGCCAAGGATTATTTTTGCAGATCCTAAATCCTTCATATCAAATGTGTGAGCGAGATTTCACTTAATCTCACCAATGTCCTACATACTAGATTCTCGCAATAAGCATATCATCCACATACAAGAAACAAAATAATATAGCTCCCATTTTCAAGCTTCTTGAAATAAACACAATGGTCGATTCACATCTCAAGTAACCATGATCATGTATAAAACTATCAAACCTCATGTACCATTTCCTTGGAGCTTTCTTTAGCCCATATAGGCTTTTTTTTCAACCTACACACTAATTTCTCCTTACCCTTGACTTCATACCCAAGTGGTGGTTGCATATAAATCTCTTCATCCAAATCACCATGAAGGAAAGTCGTCTTCACATCTAGTTTCTCTAAATGCAAATCCTCCACTGCAACTAAACTCCATACAGTATGAATATAAGTCATATTAACAACATGAGACAATATTTCACCAAAATCAATACCTACTTTCTATGCAAATCCATTTACTAAAAGCCTTTCCTTATACCTTTTCTGTACACCCTCTTCTTCCTTGATCATGTAGCCCACTTGTTTTGTAATGTCCTCTTACATGCTAGAAACTTAACCAAATCCCAAGTCCGGTTCTATTCCAACGATTCCATCTCCTCATCCATGTCATGTTCCCACTAGACGTGGGTTTTATTCTACAATGCTTCTTCAAAACATGTTTGTTCACCATTATCAATCAATAATAAATAAAATAGAGAAGTTTTAAATATTTCGGAGGTTTACTAACCCTTTGTGACCTTCTCACGATTTTTAGGTTACCCGAGGCTCATTCGTGTAACATTCCCATTTTAAGACATTAGAACTAGGGAATTTTTAATTTTTTTGTATAACATTCCATGTTCTAAATTATGTAATTTAGAACACACGACCAAGTTTTAATAATTGTTCTCTATCCAATTAATGTAATTTAGAACACACAATACTTTTAAAACCAATGTTCTCTATTCGCATATTTATAATATGGAACACACATTCAATGCCATTCAATCATATAACAGATACCATATGTTGTTGTAATGACTCGAAGAACTACCGATCTCCCATTTCATGGCTCGAGTTTCATCGATCTCTCATCTCATGACTCAGCTACTTACCGATCCTTCATGTTAATCCATGCATTGTATACTAAGTATACTTGGTTCTCTTTACCATTTTGGTTATTGAAGTGTTCCATTTAAGAGGCCTATCTGAATATTTGTTACCGATATTCATCTGAAATCCTACTTCTTAAACCAGGTGATTAGGACAATGCAACCAGCAGCTTGCGATACTTTGGCCAAAGATTTTCACATGCTTAGCATGATCATATTCCTAGATGTTATACACATCAATGGAATACATCCTTCACCTCACTTCATCTGTTATCTAGAATGGTCTTTTCTAACTTCTGTCAGTCCTCTTGTCCAAGGTTAAACTTTAACCCAAGATAGCAATATGAAAGAGTATAGGGAGGCACTCATGGTGACTAAAGGTACGCAGACATACTTTGTCGACCCTAGTTGAATGTGTGTGTCTAGTTACCTTTAGTCTTCCTGAGTCACTCCGTATACAAGGTCACATTCCTAACTTGGTCCAAAGTAACTTGGTCCAAGCTTATGTAAACTTTGATGATTTGATTCGGAAGGGCGTTGTAACATGTCAGCTGTAACATTGTGTCATCATGAAGGCCCCACCTTCATGAAGACACCATATTGCAGCTGGCATGTGCCAACGTCCTATGGAATCCTCCCATCAAGGGTTACACATCCAGCTAAAAGTGTGATTAGATTCTTAACTTTAATTCTATTAAGAATGAGTTTCAGCAACGTGTTGATCCTCTAACCTCACTGTTCGTTACCATTGCTTAGCTAGAAAAGACTTGAATTGTCTCATAGCTTAGTATACATTCACTCCTCCTTACCGAAGGATTGCATATCTCCATCTTAGTTCTTTAATTAAAGCTTCAGACTTACAGTCCACTACAGCTTAACGAAGTAAGATTAAATTACTAAGCTTAATCAAGTTTATCTGCAACTGATTTTAAATTCAGGTTTCCATTTCCTTAGACGTCATTTAAATGAGGTCTATTCCCAATTGAATGTATTCATTTATTTACAATTATCTTAATTCAGTTTAAGGTTTGTTAAGAGGAGATATGATTCCTCTTACCGAATATCCTTTTGTAAGACATCCCAAGGAATATTAACGAAATCAGAATACAAAATTCAATTGTCCCTTCATTAATATTCATTAGTTTATAATCTAATTCCGAATATTATTTATACAAGAGTTCATATTTATTTTACTCTTTTACTAATGTCAATTTAAAATCCATATTGACCTAAGTATTAATTAATTGCACGTTCCAACTTAAAAGTTGTATTTAAGTAAAGAATAGACATTATGTCCCTTTAAATCTAACAACCATCATTTGAATAAGTACAAATTCAATGAATAAAATTATATTCTCAATCATATTCAAACAGTTCCAAGGTGGTACAACCATTAAAATAACACACCTTCCCCTTTTACTCATTCCTCTAGATTAAAATTTATACATTTTACAAGTCCACACAACCGGACTTCATTCATGCCAAACAACATTAACAACTCGAAAAGAAAGAAGAATAAAAAATTTATTTTTCCATTTCCCTGAGAGAAGAATAATAAAATCTCAGAAAAGATCCATCCCTTAGTTAATCAGAAGAAGCATCATAAAACAACATGTCTTCATTTTTACTCATAGAATCCATCTGCAAAATTTACTTGCACGGGTCAGTTCATCGAACTGAGCATATTAAGCACTTATCATTAAAATGAGGTGCTCTTGATTAACTATCTCAATAAAAGAACTCTGCTTTTATGAAATGTCTCATAATTGAGATAGACATCACGTAAAAGTTAAGCACCAATAAGGTTGAACAATTTTAACAACCCAATTTCAATAATGGCTAACATATAATGAAGTATATATCATCATTCTCATAGCTGTTTTCAAAAAAAAAAAAAAGAAAAGAGTTCATTCCAAATCCAGGTAATACTAAAAAGAGTATTTTCTCTAAACAATCACATATTAGAACATCTATATGAACTGATTTATAGATTGTTGCTCGAATGCACGCATTGTCCAACCCATTTCATCATTATAAATGAATTTCATATAATGAATCGATTTTTAAATTAAGATAGAACTTTCTTACCTTCTGGTTACTCACTGGACTTCAACCAAATCAAATGCAAAAGTGAAAAGAAATCATACATCACAACAACAACATATTTAACTTTTCAGAATTTGACGGCAGCATAGTACTCATCTATTTCAGAGAGAAAGAAGGACAAAACGTAAAATGCATTTGCATTCTCCTGAGGCCAGTCACATGTGACTTCAATACCTTTTTATCAAAATTTAAATAGGATACTAAGGAAAGGAAAATACTATTTCCAATTACCTAATCCTTAATCTCTTTTTTTTTACAATCGAATTGATTGATTTTGTGAAAAAGGAGCCAATAACCAGTGATAGCAGTCAAGAGAAAATATTCAGAAGTCAAAACTGAATGAAAGGGAGTGGATTCACATTACCTATAGTTAATTCATGGCCGCATATCGGCCCATGACGTACTGGCCTGTTATCCCAAGGATAATTCTTTCCAATCCAGACTGTTATAGTCTTAATAGTTTACTAATTACTATTCAAGGAAAGTAATCAAGAATTCATTTTGCATCTGAACTGCAAGTACTTAATAAAAAACTTTCAATTGCAATTATTCCATTAGTTTCATTCATTGCAACAAACATATCTATCCAGGTATGAAATAAGTAAGAGTGTACAACAAGACAACTAAATCACGATTTCACCGTAATAATTAAAGGAATCATTTTTCAAACACCAGAGTAAGAAATCCACTCAGATTCAGTTTTAATGAAAACAATGAAGAAGTTTAGACTGCAGTTCATATATATATATATATATATATATATATATATATATATATATATATATATATGTATGTATGTATGTATAACTCGATTCAGTTTTTAATGAAAACAGTGAAGAAGTTTAGACTGCAGTTCATATATATATGTATATTCACCATTGAATTCAAAGAAGAAATAAAATGGTACGCTCTATTCCATCCATCAAATAACCAGGTTACTCTATTCTAGGTTTAAATAAATTATTTCCCAACAATCATTCATGGGTTTCAAAACCAAATAAGGAGACATTGTATCGTTTTACATTAGGCAAGAGTAAGGACAATACAATAAATCTGATGTCCCTAAAATAATTCGCATCCCATACACTATAATATGATAAGAGAAACAGTTCACACAAATAGTTCTATCTAAGCATTCTCACGGTTTTTCAAAACCATTGCGCACACAAAACTTAGAAAACAATTTACACATCACTGTTGCCTTCATCAAATCAAACCCATAATGGGTGATAAAACCGAATACCCATTACTTTCAAAATTCAAACAGCAGAGATGGATTTCATTTCATTTACCATTTCAGTAAAGAAAATACCGTTTTCTCTAGTATGCATCAAGAAAATACCCAAATCGTATTTGTCTTCAAACGAAAACTCAAACCAGAGATCACATCAAAACATATCAACATTTTATTTTTACAAAAACACCCAATTATAAGAGCAGAGTTCTTTTAATGAAGACACTTAACAAAGAGAAAAATGGTTTAAAGAAAAGAGCCTAACATGCCTGTAAAACTTCTTGTTGCTTGCAGAAAACCGCGTCCGCGCCCTCAGGAGTTATTCTTTTCCATGGCGACAAACAACAAGGTTTCCCAATGATCTCCTTGTTTCCACAGGCTCAAAAATAGCCATGGGTAATCAAAATAACTACAACAATGGCCAAAATAAATTTGCAAGTTCGAAAGAACCACAACTGCAGCGCAAAAACTAGAAAACCAAATGAACACAATAACCACAAAAATTCCTCTTTCCCCTTTCCAAGGTGAGCTGGTCACCAAGACCGAGGCCAATAAATGCATTAAATGCATTTCCCTCTCTTTCTCCACGCCATCACCAACCCAATTTGGTGAGTTTCACTTTTTAAATATTTGCATGTAATTTGATTTTTAGCTACATTGCTAATTAGATACCTCCAACTCCCATGTTCCCACCAAATTTGGTGATAAAAACTACAAGGACTGAAATTAAGTCCTGCATTAAAGCTTACACCTTCCTCCTTATCCTCCCACTGGCACGTATCCTTAGGTCCCCTTTTAGGGCTAGCATTAGTTTAGGTTACATTATCCATAGTTAGGTTTCCATCTAGGTCGCAAATCATTAGGATTTGTAATAATTTACATCCCCTTTAATTTAAAATCCACCTAGGATAGTTATTAGGTCATAGGTTAGAACTTAACCCATAGTATTTTACTTAATAGGTTCCAAGTAAGTTTTACCACTTACGTTCATAACCAGTATAATTCAGGACGTTCCATCCAACGCATATATATATATATATATATTGTTGTTCACTTGCATCAAACCTCTTACTACCTTACGCTTTCTGGCATTACAATTCGTATGTATTCCGAAATCGAATCTTTCCATTGGCAGCATGGTGCCAAGTAATTATACCTGTAACCAGGTTCTTTAAAATTTATAACAATCTCCAGCCTGGTTCCAGACTTCATTCTAATTAGAAAGTAAATCGACAAAGCGACCACAAGGAAGGCCGAAGCATACCTTGGATCAATGGAATTGATTCAAGGTGTGTTGTCAACAAAAATATGAGTTCATCAAATACAAAAGCAAGTCTGCAGTTTCACACTTTGCAAAACACAAGTTATAATGACCTCCATCCCAAGTAAACAAAGTTACAGTAAGCAAGGGTTCAGATCAGTAACACATTCTTTTTAAGATTAAAATATATATCTTAACATAATAATCCTCATTTCCACAGTTACAACATCATGAAAAGAGGTTATCATAGTAGCTTCTAAAAATCAAGACGTTACATTCTGGACCTCCTAGACATTTGTATCCAAATATGACAGTGACCGAAACTGGTCACCTATAACCGATGTCGGTTCTGTAATGATTTTCAATTCTTCTCTTCTGTAACCAATATTGGTTCTTCTGACCGATTTTGGTCAGGGGTCAACTAACACCGTTACTATGTAACCTTGTTGGTATTACTTTTAAATCTGAGAGTTCATTTTCATTCACAAAATTCTCAACTGGTTCATCCTTGGGTACCAAAATTTGATCCTTGTACATTCTCTTTTCATTCCATTCAATATCATGACTCCTAATAATTTTAGAATTCTCTAAATCCCAAAAATAGAATCTGAAATCACCATATCCATAACCAATGAAAGTGCATCTCTTGGATTTTGCATCCAACTTTTCCTATTTTCCTTATCAATATGCAAAAATCTTCTGAACCAAAAAATTTAAGAAAAAAAAGTTCTACCTCTTTTTTGGTCCAAGCTCTCTCTCGGTATTCTTCCATCTAGTGAACTTGAAGACCCACAATTAATCAAATAAACCATTGTATCAATTACTTCTACCCAAAACTATAAGGGCAATCCAGAATGTATTCTCATACTTCTATCATGTTCCATGATTGTCATGTTCATTCTTTCTGCAACACCATTCTCATGTGGTGTTCTTAGAACCATTCTTTCTCTATATATCTCATTCATTGAATAGTAATCATTGAAAGCCTTGGTACAATATTCACCACCATTTTCAAATCTAAGGAAATTTAAATTTGAATTTGATTCATTCTCAACAACTCTTTCCATCTTTTAAAAGTCCCAAAAACATCATATTTACGTTTAATACAATAAACTCATACCTTTCATGTAGCGTCATCAATGAAAGTAACATAATACTTAGATCCTCCATGAGAAGCTACCCGATCTAGACCCCACACATCCGATTGTACAAGCTCCAATTTCTGCTCCTTCTTAGTTACCCCAACTTTGAGAAATATCACTCCTTTTACTTTCTAAAGACACAATGCTCTCAAAAATCAAGATCTAAATCTTTCAAATATAATAACTTGCCCTTAACCTTTAAGATCTACATTCCTTTTTGACTCATATAGCCCAACCGATTATGACACATACATATATTTGAATCTAAAGTAGATAATGCAAAAAAGAATCAGTAACATAGGTAGATAAATATAATGTTCTTACCTTCTTACCTCTTGCCACAACAAAATCACCCTTGGTGACTTTCTAAGAGTCTAATTTGAATGTAACCATGCAACCAGCTTCACCTATTTTCCCTACGAAAATAAGATTCCTCCCGAGGCTTGGAACATGCCTCACATATTTCAATAACCATGTATTTTCATTCTACAATTTAAGATGAACTTACCCTTTACTAGTAATACTGCAAGGTTCATCATCACCCAAATAAACATGCCCAAAATTGACCTAGAAATAATTTTAGAAATAACCCTTATAGGGGTTACATGGAAAGAAGCTCCTGAATCTAAAACCCATGATTTAATTCTATTATCTAAAGAAAGAATAAGAGCATATTACATTACCTCTGCTCTGACAAGATTTTATTCTTTATCTTTTTCTGGTTGTTGGTTCTTTTTATCCTTTGACCAATAATCTTTCTTTGCATGTCCTTTATTTCTACATTTCCAATAAGTAATTCCCTTACCTCTAGATTTAGATCTATTGTCGTTGACTTTGATTTTCCATTACTCTTACTCTTTGATCTATCCTTCTATCTTCCCTGCATTCTACATTCAAAGCATTCCCAGATGACGATTTCCCTATACTCTTCTTGTGAATTTCTTCATTCAAGATTATACTAACCACATCATAAAACTTCAAAATATTATTAGTAGGTGTTGTATTACTAATAGACATTACCAAGTTATCCCAACTATCAAGAAAAGAACATAAGAATAAAAGTTCTTTCAATTCATCATCAAATGGTATATCAACCGATTTTAACTGATTTGCAATAGATATGAAAGCATTCAAATGACTTGATGCAAATCCATATTCATGCATCTTAGAACTATCTTCATCAAATAAACTTTATTTAAAGCACTAACTTTTTCATATAAATGAGCAAGATATTTCATTAACCCTACCGTAGAAGCCACTTCTGTAATATTGGAAGCCAAGTATGTTTCCAGGCTCAATCTTATAGATCCCAAAGCCTTTCTATCAAGAATCTTCCATTCTTCATCAGTCATCTTTGTAGGTCTAGACTTCTCATCCAATGGTAAATACAAATCTCTTTGATACAGATAATCCTCAATTTGTATCTTCCATAATTGATAATTTTAGTCATCAAAGTTCTCTACCTTGGATTTATTTTCTTCTGCCATTGTTGTAGCTCCCACTCAATCAGAAAACCCTCTGTGAGTAAATCTGTTCATATATAAAACCCTCAAACAAAGCTTTGATACCATTTGTTGCGGTTAGCACACCTGTTGTATAGATAATATATCATATCTAATCATACATGCAAATAAAAGTGGATATTCTACTAGAATAAATATACAAAACAAAAGATATAAATCAACACCATATTTAACATGGTTCACCAAGTGTGGGCTATGTCCACCAAGAAACAAGTCAATCTATTATCCAAAGCTTTGACAAGATATACAATGAATATTTACAATCTTCCACACCTCTCAGATGTACAGTATTGTCTTACTCTCAAGCTTTTACTTCTTCACCAAGAATTCTCTCTCTCACAATTATTCTCACAATAATCATCAACTTTTGCAAGTTATTCTTAATTCTTACTTCTAAACCCTAGCTTTTTATGTGTTATATAGGTGTATAAAAACTTAGGGAACTTAGCCATGCAATTACAATTAATAGATCTGCTTTAATACTAAAAATAGATCTAATTCCCGAGAGTTAAATAAAACACTCCCGCATAGGTAACCAATTTCGGTTATCCCTAACCGATGTCGGCTCCTCCTTTCCTGACTAATGTTGTTCATAGGTGACCGATGGCGGTTCTTGTGTTTTCCAAGAAGTTTCATATTACATGTTAATCTAAATTAATTGAGCTCCACAACTCAAAAGTCTCAGAATTTAATCTTTAGTTTGGCGATCTTAGAGATCTCTATCACCATAGAGAACCTTCTCTCTAATAACATGCATATGAACTTCAATATGCTTCATTCTTTGATGTTGAACTTGATTCTTTAGTAAGATAAATACAACTCTAGACATCACATATAAGAGGAATACTTTCTTTATCTTCAATGTCTATCTCTTCCAACAACCACTTTAGCTACATGGCTTCTTCATTGCGTCTATTGCATTTCTATGCTTTTCTTTAATAGAATAAATGGATATTGTTGGTTGTTTTTTATTGTTTCAATTAATGACACCTGCACAAAATAACTTGAACACAAATGCAGATGTATATTTTACATCCAACACATCATCAATATGGTTAGATTCATAATATCCATTTAGACATCATACTAAACATAATCTAAATCATTATTGATTTCACTTTTAACCATATATAAAAGTTACACACTAGTTGAATTAACAACTAACATAACAATATGCTTAATAACTAACCATGTTATATTATAAATATGTTGAAAAAATTCAACATATTACTCTTGTAAAATATATATTAGAAGAAATCAAGTATTGGACGTCGCCAATACAAACACAAATACATCCTCAAGTGTCATTTGATAAGAATATAATAATATTTTAGTAATCACATAATAATAAATATTAGAAATGTTTTATCAAAACCATATATCTTCATTATTTGATTCTAAGCCTTTAAATAATGAGATAAGACTTGATAGATAACAAATCAATAGATAACCAAATCATCCAAGAATAGTCATTGCATAAACAAAGGTGAGGTTTTTTCACATAAAGTACTGAACACAAGAACAAGGAGCGGGGATATGGGGGTGGCAGCCCCAAAGCAGTGATCCGGGACATTGCCTAGGTGTGCTCCTGTCACGATACAAGGTGGGATCGAGGGGTAGTTCCCTCAATGCCAAGAACAATTTATAATTTACTCCTTTGAAATTGACAAAAATCAACTCTTTGTGCCAAAAAAACTATGATTATTACAACAATTTGTATGATCAATATTTCGATAATAAATTAGAGTTTAACAAAGGAAAAAAACATAACGAGAAAAGAGTTTAGAAAAAATCCCCTATTGTTCAAGTGCATATGGCGGTCATATTTCGATGATTTTTCCTTTATTCATGTTAAAATTTGACCTATCAAATGAATACTTACACAAAAATATATTAGTTTGACAATAATAATACTTTATCGAAATGTGAGTGAATTTTTTTAGTTTTTCAAAAAAAAATGACGATGACGACTTAGTCATCATGTCATAAAATATATCATTTTGATTAAAAAAATTTATCTAATGTTTAAAAACAAATTTTCTCATGTATTAGATATCATTAAAATAATTTAACGTAGATATAAAAAATAAAATAATATATCTATAAATATTGTGAAAGAAAAATTGGGGGAGCAATGCTCCAGATAGAGGAGATCACAATTATTTCCATTAACCAATGGAACCCTTTCACATTATAACTTAATACAACCAAGTCAAACAACCCCTACGAGTGATACTCTTAAATAAAATGAGTCATTTGTGACCGTAGGCACATTAAAACATACACCTCTCGCATATAAAAACTATTAAACTTCCCACACTTTTACCTTGAATGTGGTAAAAAAGTTGAATAATAAAAATAAAAAAATACTCGTTGCCATTTACAGATTTTGGTCGAATGCGGTGGAAAAGGGAATGTGGCGGCCAAGAAAAGGGAGAAGCAGCGATTGCGGAATGGGAATTGCAATGTGTTATATTTAAACAAAACACTTGCACATTGTTCCTTTCATCACCGATCCACACATAATACTACATTTATAGAAACCCCAACCAATTAATGTGATGTTGTATTTAATTCCATGATGAAATTATCTTTCCAATGAAATCATTCAAATATTTTAACCATTATAAAGAGAACTACATAAATTCTCTTTGGAAATCCCATTCACCCCATGCGTAAAGTGCTTAGTAAGAACAATTGAGAAATGGGGGTGATGTGTATAGATGATGTGTATAGGTGAGGGTGATGTGTATAGGGGTGATGTGTATAGGTGAGGCTTTGGTATATAACTAGCAATCACATGTGTACAATGCAATGTGAACGTTGAATGGTATATGTTATTTGTGGTAGCATTTTGTGGACAATTTTTTCGCATTAAAAATTAATGCATTTGATACCATTTTGGATAGTTAATTACTTTTGTAGTTGTTTGTAATTATTTTGGGTGAACTATGTTAGTGTTGCATCGATTGTTTGATTGGTTTTTTGTTGAGAAAACCTTTTTTGTACATTCGATAACATGTTGATAAGGGTGTGATTGATAGTGGTGGTGTAGGAATATAGATGAAACATTACATTGAAATGTTCTATGCGTACATTTAAAGTTGTCACAAATTTGTATATATATATAGTTACAAATATTATATCATGACATGTGAACTAAACATGTATACATGAAGACCTTTGTACATTTGCAGAATTTATATCATGAATAGTAGCCTTTTGTGGCCAATTTTATTTGTACTAAACATGAATACATTTGATACCCCTTGAATGGAAATGCCACTTTGGATACAAGAAGTGTTGAGTAAAGTAATAGTGGAGGTGCTATCAAAGTAGAGGTTAGTATTTATGACAGATTGTTTTGGTTGAGGGATAGTAGTCTTGACTCCTCCTTTCTTCTTTGCTCTAAGTGGGTATGTGTACCATTTTTTAGTACCCATCGAATGAAAAAGGAGGTGAAATGCACAAATTTGAAGGTGAGGTGACTTTGGAGAAAGCAGTGAATGTCAGACCTTGTCTTTCAGTGGTTCCAATGTCAACAGTTGCTCTATGCAAAGTAAGTCCCTAGGACTTGTGGATAGTTAATCCCTAGGCCATTTTAATCAGAAATTGTCTTTGATTCCCTCCCAAAATAGGGGGTATGAGAATATGTATTGGGTTGGAGGGATCCCAACATGGACCATTGTATCTATTAAATTTGACAACAAAAAATAAAGGTAATGTTTGTAGTGGCATTGATGTGTCATAGACAATGTCAGTGGTTGTTCTTATAGCACCATTTACGAGGCCTGCGTCAATCAGCCAGTTCATCTAAAAATCTCCAATCACTAAAGTAGTCAAAGAAAATAACATATCCTCTAAATATAACTTATGTTGAGGCAAGGATGTCACTGTCATGCTTTAATAGATGTGTTGTCAGAAAAAATCTAAGGTAGGGATAGGATAAGAAATCTTCCTCACACTCCTAATTTGATTTGGGGAAAGTAGGTCCCAAATAAAAATATTAATTTAGATGGTTGGTTGAACAAATTATTACAAATGATAATGATGGCAACATGAATGTGAATGTTTTTCAAAGATGCCTCAAATGTTTCTTATGCCAAGTCACCGAATTTGCTATTCCTAACCCTACACATTCAGAAAATTTGTCCATGACAAAGATAATGTGGTAACAGTCTACAAGCACACTAACCTACCCAAAATCAGGAATTGAACAAGTTGGTAACGAATGGAATTGTAAAATGTCATATTACAGAGCTTTGTGTGGTGGTTTCCAATACAAATATTAAACCTCCACATGACAGACTAATAAATCAATGGAGAAAGTTTGAGCCTTCTGGTGTTGATTTATATCTTTTAAGTTGCATATATTATAAATTGGTATGCATGTTTTTTTGGATTTGTTGACAAAAGAAGCAACGCAGAAACAACCATATATGACACCAATTATATTGTTAAGTCTTCAATTATCTCAATGTAAGGGTTATGCAGAAGTAGGCATCAATCCAATCTAGAGCATTTATATAAAGGAGAGAGGCACAAATTTAGTGCCACTAATCTTGTCCAAGTCACTTGAACAAAGTTGTCAATCCTGAAATCTAACACATGAATAAGAAATCCATTATGGGTTTAATGCCAATATTCTCAATAAATCTTGCAAGTTCATATTCTACAAATACAAAACTGAGGTAGAGAAAGAATAGAATCTCTCAGCGTCTCTAGTAATAAGAGTTTTGACCGGTAATCAATACCGGCTATAAAATTGAGAAGAGAACCTTCTCCTATAAATACTGCACATGAATGCATGGCATATCAGAGGTATTGGAATTCATGTTTAAAACTAGTCATATCATCATCATTTGGATTACATTAATAACACCTTCTATAGAGAAACTGATTTGTGTTATTGTGTTGTATGAGGAAAGACTAAATATTTCTACTAATCATAGCTCAACGGTAAGTACTAAAATTATTTACACAAAATCGGAGGCCATGCGAGCTTTATGTAAAATTTCTTCTAAAGTGCGAGAGATTCTTAACAACTTAAACCCTAAAACTATATAAAAGAGCTGAGATTATTGGTAGTAGAACATCAGCAGGTAGTTTTCTTACTTGACTCTTCAGGGAGAAGGGTGGTTGGGTTGCTTCGGCAGTAGGTAGGAAAAAACAATGCTCAGGGCCAAGCTCTTGTCTATAGTTGTGTTCTTGGAAACTCTTCTAATCATGCTAGAAAAAATCATTCTCCTACTTTGTTTTGGTCTAGGTGTTTGTGTATATTTATAAATTTTGATTCAGGCTCTTTATTTGGTCTTGCTGGCTTGTTTATAGCCTTTGAGGTTCCTAGTTCAGTGAAAGAAGAAACTAGGCCATGGACTTCTGAATGGAGTTTTGATTCTAGAATGCAGAGTGCTGAAATATTGTTGCAGAAAATTGAAAATCTTATATTGCATGGGATTTTTTTACATCAAAATCATTAAAATTATTTCCTAATAGTCGTCCTAAAATCAGCACCATTATGGGTTAAATCAGACTTGCAAACAGAGATAAATTTGTAACCCTAATATCTCCTCATTTTACTATATACAAATTGATTGATATGGCTTTGTATCTGTACCTAGAGCGGGTTCAATGGTCTCTGAGAGGAAACTACTCACTGTCGTTGTTTTCTTTTCATATGCAGAAGAAGGTGGATGATGTTGAGGGTGTTGTCCAAGAAAGGGAGGCGCTGGGTGACTATCATGTACAATGGCACCATACGCTAGATTCATAGAAGTAATTCCAAGATGTATTGAATTTAGGGGAAGTTAAAAGGATTAATATAATGACAATAAAGTAATGTAATGAAATTTTACGAGCATCATCTACCTCTTGTCAACTAAGGGCTATGCTTATTTCAATGACATACAACAAAAACTACTTCAGTAAAATGGTGTCTACACTTGAACCATTCATCTCAAAAGGAATAATCCAATTCAACTATCTTGCCTAGCTTGAGATTAAGGTGGAAAATCTCTCTAAATGATGCTAGAAGGATATGTCTAAGATAGTAGGGAAAAAATTCAAAAAACCAAATTAATTTTCTCAAATTAACAAAAGGGTATAAATCATCAAAAATTGTTGTAAGAAACAATAAATATGAATAATCTTTCCAAGAATGAGAAATCCTTACAAGGAACAAACAACTTCAAATCAATTAAATGAAGAAAATTTAGCCAAGGATGAGAAAAAGGAAAGTGATATAGTATATGATGTTAATTATCTTAAATTGCAAAATGACTTCAATTTATAGTAGATGAAGCACTCAAGTAGAGGAAAGGGGGTGGTAATAGTCGAAGTGCAAATACTAGTGCAATAATCCCATGAGGCGAAAGGAATGTGAGTATGCCAATCTTTCCCAAATTGTTGACTACCTTCATAAGAATTTTGTTTAAGGTTTTATTGGTGGATTCGGCTTGACCATTGGTTTTGCGGGTATTAAGGTGATGAGAAATTGAGTTAGATGTCAAACACATCACATAGTTTGTGTAGGGTTTCATTTTTGAATTTTTTTCCGTTATCAGTGATAATGCGATGAGGGAAACCAAAATGACAAATGATGTGAAGGTTGATGAATTCACATATTTTTTCATCTTTTTTAGAAATGAGGGGAATGGTTTCTACCCATTTAGTGTAATTTTCGGTAGTGGTTATGATCCATTGGTGGCATTGTGAAGAATGGGGGTGTATCTCACCAACAAGATCCAAACCCCATTGAGAGAAAGGCCAAAGGTCTCGTGCGATCTATATGGCATGACTAGGTGTGTGATGAAGATTAGCATGTTGTTGGAATTTTACACAACATTTGACATAATCACAACAATCATGGTTTAGGGTTGGCCAATAATAGCCTAGGCGAAGAATGCACTTTGTGATGGATAAACCAATAAAGTGACCTCCAAAAATTCCATTGTGGACTTCCTTAATGGTGTAGGGAATTTTAGAACTCATAAGGCATCGTAAGAGAATACCGTCAAAGTTGTGCTTGTAAAGAAGACCACCCATGATGACATAACAGGAGACACTTTTAAGAAAGGCTCATTTTCCATTACAAGTAAGATTAGTAGGTAAAATGGAAAGGGAAATATAGTCTACATATTTCTTATACCAAAGGTCACGTGGGTTAGGGGAAATGGATCCAACAAAGTATAGATCACGAGGTAAATAAGAGGGTGATTGTAGCCTTTGTATTGTGACAAAGATTTTAGAGTCAGCGGGCAAAAGTAGGTATCCGAGAAGCCAAGAAGACCATGATATCCACAAATTTATTGGTAGAACATGGGGTGGTTTGAAGTGTGCAACGGTAAAATGTGGTCAAAAGTCTGTCTACGTGATGCTTATACTTTTGAATTATCTCATTAAGACAACGGTATATATCATTGACTTGGTTTATGACCAATCGAGAATCACCAAAGATGTTGATTGAATTAACATCTAAGGCATAAGTAGCCTAGAGACCCAATACAAGTGCTTCATATTCAGCAATATTGTTTGTACAATCAAAATTGATTTGAAAGAAAAATGCATAGGTTCACCATAAAGTGGAATGAGGATAACACTAGCCCCACCCCCATACTAACACTTGGAGCCATTAAAGAAGATTTTCATTTGGTAAGTGGGTTTGTCCAGGGAAAGGGTAGCTATAGACTCATCTAGGAAGTCAAAGTTAGATGATTAATCCTCAGAAATAGGTGTTTCGGCCAATTGGTCAGTGATAGCCTGGCCCTTTATGGACTTTTAATGAATGAATTCAAGGTCAAGGTCGGCCAGAAGCATAAGCTAGTGTGCAACACGTTGATGTTGATAGGGTTTGGCATACATATAGTGTAATGGGTAAGTATTAGTAATGATGAAGGTTTTGTGATTGAGTAGGTAATGGCAGAGTTTGGTGGCAACAAAAACTAAGGCTAATTAGAGTTTTATGGTTTGGGTATATCTAGTTTCATAGTCCATAAGGGTATGTCTTATGCAATAAACCACTTTCTCTCTGTGTTGCTCATCGCAATGATGAGTGAGCATGGCACCTAGAGAATGGTTAGTGGCAGAAATATATAGATAAAAGGGCTAATCATCCTTAGGAGGAATGAGCACTAGTGGTTAAAGGAGGTATTGTTTTAAGGATTCAAAGGCTTTATGACATTCGTCATCCCATTTGAAGGACACATCTTTCTTGAGCAGATGATGGAATGGTTGTCATGATCAGAAAGCTACGAGATAAAATGACAAATGGATTGTAACTTTCCTTGTAGGCTTCAAAGTTGACGAAAATTAGTGGGTGTAGGAATTTATTAAATATCCTTGACTTTAGTAGAAATCTACTTCTATGCCACGTAAAGAAATGATGAAACCTAGGAGTTTTCTAGAAAGTACCACAAAGACGCACTTCTTTGGTTGAAGACACACACAATACTTGATGAGATGGTCAAAGATGACTTTAAGGACAGGTAGGTGCTTGATTCAATGTTTAGATTTGGCCAGAAGATCATCTATGTAATCTTCCAATATGCGATGCATGATGTCATGGAATATGTAAGTCATGGCTCACTGATATGTAGCACCAGTGTTTTTAAGGCCAAAAGGTATGACTCGATAGCAGAAATTCTCCCAAGTGATGATGAAGGTAGTCTTGTGTTGATCCTCGAGAGCTACTAATATTTAATTATAGCCCAAGAAACCATCCATAAGTAATATGATTTCATGGCTAGCGGTAAGATCAACTAGTTGGTCAATTCCCGTAGTTAGAAATCATCTTTGGGATAGGTGAGGTTGAGGTCATGGAAATCTATGCAAATGTGGAGTCCCCCTGTCACCTTTGTGACAAGAACGATGTTAAAAATCCATTGGGGATAATCAATGGGTATAATGATGGAAACGGAGAGAAGGCACTGAAGCTCTTCTTTGACCAGAATAGAAATGTGAGGATGTATTTTCTACATCATTTGTTTGATGGGTTTGGCATCAGGAATGGTTACGATATTGTGAACCAAAATTTTTGGGTCAATACTGGGCATATTAGCATAGGACCAGGAAACGCATTGCTATCATCCCAAATGAAAGAGGTGAAGGCTTCTGTTCATGAGTGTCTAAGGATTGGCCAATATTTAGAATGTGTGGGTCATCCTGAGAGTATTAATGTTGACTTCGATGGTCAATTTTTTCAACATGGCTTACATCTCGAGAGGTAATGACCGATGAATATAAGAGTCTTCTACACCAAGGTAGGTGAGGATGGACTCATCGTCCTGACATTGAACAATGTTAATTGAAGGCGTATCGTCATCGATCATGTCAAGATATAGGAATGGGAGAGAAGAGGGAGCCTTGCCATCGTGTTGATAGGTCAGTGGTCCTAGGGAAATGGTGTTTATGAAAAAAAAGTTAGGAGGAATAGATTCAAGATCTATGGACTCCGTGGGTGAAGATGGTAATGTGGGTGAATGAGAGGGGGAATATTTCTCGTCCTAGATAAGGTCGACATGAACCTTCTTGGAGGGTGGAGCATCAAAACAAATGCCACTATAGTCATTGTGTTTACAAGAGATATAGAAATGACAGTATGGCGGCCTTGTTCATAAAAACCGAAGCCAAATCCTTTCCACGTGCACTAGTGGAGGAAAGTGTGAGTGAAGCAATGGTTAGTGAGGGAGTGTAGGTCAGATGAAAATGGTTGGGCTTAGGATGGAGGTTTAGGTTTATAGGTGGCAATATCAAGTCCCCCATACATTAGGTTGGTGCGAAGGTGGGGAGGGCCATAAGGAAAAACATCACCAATGCAGATGTCGTAGCTGGGGTGTTGATGCAGATTCCCATACTCTTGTGGGGTGAGGAAGGTATCAATATTGTATAGGCGGTATTCCCCGAGTGAGGAATTGAAAAACACCTTCTAAGGGATCAGTAGTTGGTATGTGGGTAGTGGGTATAAATGGCTCACTAGATGTTGGGGAAATAAGTGCGTCAGTGGAGGAGAGGATACAACTATAGTGGGGATAGCAAGGTTAGATGTAATAGAAGTAGTGGCAGTTTTGGTGGATGGGCTCATGGGTGAAGGTGAAGTGGTGACAGTGGTAGATGCCTTGACTGTACAAGCACATCATTGGGCTGATATAGCATGTTATAGGTCTTGAAAGGTGATGGGTCGGCAAGGATGGTGTAATTATGTCCCTCGTGTTCAAATTTGAGGCATCGATGTAAATTCGAAGGGACACAACCCATGGCATGGATCCAAGGTCATCCGAGCAGCAAGTTATATTGGAACTCTCCTTCTAGAACATAGAAAATTTATGGGACAATGTCGGGGCCCACACGGACATGGAGAACAATGGTACTCAGGGTAGAGGTCATGGCATCATTGAAGGAGTGCAACATAACCGGGTTACCATGCATGCAATTGGCAGGTATCCGCATTTGTTCGTATGCATGGGAGGATGATATTAATGCTAGCACCACCATCGATCATAACACATCATATGCATATATTATCGATAAATATGGAGATGAAAATATCAAGGTCAAAGTCATCGGACTAGAAGAGAGTAATCTCTTCATATGAAAAGATGAGGATGGCCACTTGGAAAGTAGGTGGAGGTGTAGAGGGAGGTGAAGAGCTAGTGAGAGAGGCTACCTGGTGAGGGATAATGATGGAGGCGACGGGTGTGGGGTCATTTGGTAAGACTTCAATAGATTGAAGGACCTCCATGAGGGCTTGACAATGTGACTCTGAGGTTTGGACAAGGTCATATAAAGACATTTTGAGGGGGATTGGTGTAGTTGTTTTAGCATTGTGTGATGTGTGACCCACAAAAGAGGCTATGCAAGACCTCAAATGATGACTTTGGGTATGGGTGCGGATGGTATGTTGGGTACAGGGTTGGTTGATGGGCTAGTTACTTTTTCCTTGCCCTTGTCTTTCTAAGCACAGGTGGCAATGTTGATCATGTTAATCTAAGGGGAGGTGGATGAAGAGGGTGTGTCATGGAAGGTATAGCGGCATGAGGGAAAAAACCTAGTGGGGGATACGATCCTTGTGAAATTAGTAGGGCACATTGGCATTTTGGTGGTGGTTTGGCCAACTCTCTTATACAAACCATGTTGATCTCGAATCTCGCGGTGGATCAAATAGTTATAGGGGTGGATATTTTGGTTCTTTGAGTAGGTAATGGGAAAAGATCTATGGAAATTGGTAAAGGTGAAATCATGTCTTCATCAAGAGTATCATCATCGTCAAAATTTTCTTCGGGAGGACACAATCGGAAAAGAGTAGTTTTTAAATCCTTACAGTTCTCTACATCGTGTCTGGTACACGATGGTAGGCGTAAATTTTGGTTTTGTCAAACCATTTTGGTTTGGGTTTGAGTGGGTAGTAAGGTCTAAGAGGCGGTAATATGATCATGGAAGTTTCGAGGAGATTGGTTAATATTTTGGCGTAGGATCTTGCTAGTGGATCACAATGAGAGGTGAATGTGAGTATGGGTACAGTGTGGGCTGATTATGGGGAAGAGTCATTACGGGAGGGGAGTCGGTTGGTATACTAGTTTGGTGTGTGGTGTGGTCTTAGGTATTGGTCGCATCTCCTTAGGCGGTGGCATGGTAGAAGAGATGGTGATGGAATGTTTGGTTGGTTTAGCTACCTTATTAGAGGGTAGCATATTTTTAGCTTTAGGTTGCATCTTTTTGGGCAATGATGACACAGGTGTAAAATATATGGAGGGAAAAGCTAATGGTGGAAGTGGATGGGTTACCCACAGGGGTAACCAAGGTGCTGTGGAGGTGGGTGGTGTAGGTTGGGCAGGAGGCATGAGTGAAAGAGAAGAAAATGTCATGGGTAGTGAAGTAGTTATGGATGGTAGTGGTGGTATGGGTGGTAAGAAGGTGACAGGTGACAGTAGAGGTTGTGTGGGTCACTTGGGTATATTAGAGGTTTGTGATGGGAAAATGAGTTGTTGTGTTCTTCGTTTCTTGGTGGATGGGTGTTTTTTTCCGGGGTCAAGGGGTGAGGTCCTAGGATGTACGGAAGGGGTGACGGTGATAAGGTCATGGTAGGCTAGATTGGATCTTCCTATTAAGGGTCGAGTTAAGTTTAGTGTTAGTTTTTGAAGATGTGGCTAGATCTAATTTGATGGGTGAGTGAGTGAGGCTAGTGTCGATATGACCGGTAAGGTAGTGATAGGTTTAGGTGTGGGAGATGATATAGGCGTGGGTAGGTGTTTGGGTGTAGATGTATGTTGGGATATGGGCGGAGAGCTGTGAGTTGGGTCATGGGTGGTGATGTGGAAGGTGTTGCAATAATCATGGTTTTGTTTGCTTTGGTCACTCAAAACACTTTTGGATAGATAGTGGAGGTGTGAGCGAGTGACAGGATGCATTTTTGTTGAAATAGGAAGTAGAAGGCATCCCTAAAGTAAGGCTCTATCAACATAGTCCGGCAATCAGCCAAGTGAGAATTGTACTTGATGTAGGTGGGGCTGACATGGATCGAGTGGCAATCCCCATAAAATGTGTTTGAAATACAAGGAAATGGCTAGCCTCGGAATGCAGGGTAAGAGAGCCAAAACTAGACCAACGGGATCTTGAAGGTCTAATGGTGAAGAGTCATCAAAAGACACTGGTACTTCTATATAATCCTCCATGGGTAGAGGAGAGGATAGGCTAGATGAAGTGGAATCTCCTTTTGTTGGTGTAGGTGGTGGACCTGCATCTTCTATGAGTAGGAGAGGTGCTACTGAAAATTGCTCAGAAAATTGAGGGGTCAAAGGCGGCATGCTAATTATAGGCTCTTCCACATGTGAAGAAGAAAATGAAGGGGGTGACTCTATGGGTGGAGGATTAAATGAAATAGGCTCTTATGTAGGTAGGGGAGCTCGGGCTAATATTTCATCTATGGAAGGCACATGAGGCAATTGGGAAGCAACTGGTATGTCATTAAAAATAGTGTGGACCTCACAGACATTACTATCATTGTTTTAGGTATCACCAGCTTGGTTGGTAGATGGGGCATGATTAGGGAATGGCTTCTTGAAGATGTGTAGGTTTTGGTTAATGGGTGCATTCGGGATATCCAAGATTAGATCTTTTTTTCTAACATTTCTTGGATGATATTCTTGAAGGTGATGCAGTTATTATTGTTATAACCTTTGACACGATGATAGTTACAGAATTCATGTTCCTTATACTATGCGAGCATGGGTCGCTCAGGGTCAAAACTAGTATGTGGTTTTATAGGTGGAAGGGTAATGGCACCAGCCTTAAAAAGATTTTCTAAAATAGAAGAATAAGATTCTCCTATGGAAGTTTACTTTCGTTGTTCTCATCTGAACTAGAAAGCTTGGACAAGAGAGAGATTAGAAGGGGGTTTGGCTGGGTTTGATTGATGAGGGGGGCCAACCTTAAGAATTACAGTGTTGGAAGATCCTTTTGGTTTTGAATAGTTTTTTTGGGGTTTTGAAGATGAAGAAGCATCATTTGATTTGAATGCGATGTTCTTGTTATGAAGTTGAATCTTCTTTTCTTTGATAGCATGAATTTCCAATTTCCGTGCCATGGTGAATGCCTCGTCAAAAGTGTGAAAGGTTTGCACCTGCAGGGTTGGTGAGATGTGTCTAGCACAAGCCCAAGTAAATAGATCTATAAGCTCAGTTTGAGGTAGCTGGAATGTGAGTTGATTAATTAAACTGCACTAACAAGTGACAAATTCAGTGATGGACTTGTCGTTATATTGTCAAGTGGAATAAAGATTAGTCATGGTAACCTTCTTGACAATATTAATTGAGAAGTGGTCTAAGAAGGCCTGGGCTAGTTGATTGAATGAGTAGATGGAATGTCTTGGTAGCCCACTATACTAGTCCAATGTAGGTCCTATCAGGAAAATTGGGAAAGTCCTTAAAATTAAAGTG
Source organism: Taxus wallichiana var. yunnanensis (assembly GCA_018340775.1). Lineage (NCBI taxonomy): Eukaryota > Viridiplantae > Streptophyta > Pinopsida > Cupressales > Taxaceae > Taxus > Taxus wallichiana. The sequence goes on along the minus strand of CM031240.1, from coordinate 935,309,600 downwards.
TCATCATGGGAAATTAGGTAACAACCATGTTTAAAGGACCATAAATGTTATTGTAGGTCCTCTTTTCTATTGAAGCGGTTGAATTTTGGCACTTCCCAATGTATGTGGTATGGTCGAATAGGAATGGATGGGTGAATAGGATCATTACAAATTTCATCATAAGTGAGGGAATTGCATGAGCTAGAAACCAATGCTTCTAGTGTCTACATCTTTTCCATCATTAACTTGATGAGGTCATTGGTAGGTTGTGGTGGAAGGGCTCCTCCTATGGCATAAGGGGGCTAGTATTGAACTTGTGATGTGGGTTGCATTCCATTGTATGGTTATGCTGAATAGGGGACCGACATAGAGGGAACTTATCCAAAATGGGTTACATACGAGATAGGGGTTGTTGATAGTATGTGTATGTAGGTGGGACGGTCATAGTGACTCTAGTAGCAATTGGTGGGGGCGTGTTTGTGGGATGGAGAGTACAAGATTATGAAATTGAGTAGGGGTCACCAACACCATGGGTGGTTGTGTTGTAATGGGTCTTTTTGAGAAAATGGGTGTGGTGGGGCTATGGTGCAGGTGTTCGATGAGGGGACAACGGATACGATAGGTGCGAGTGATACTACGAGCGCAGCGGTCATGACACGTATAATTCCTAGCTACGAAACTACTTTGGGGTGAAGCAAGTGAGGGCAACGCCACATTATTAGGTGCTGATGCGAAGTGGGAATAAGGGTGGGAGAGATGCATACGGTCATGTCGTATATCAATTGACCTGAGGAGTCTGGTGGAAGAGTGGGAAAGGTAAAAGCTGTTAGGTTGTTGGAATCTTATCAAGGAGTCATGTAAATTCCTTGTCACCTGTAGCAATGGTGGTCGGTAAGGTTGGATACATGGGTGATAGGACAAACGGTGGTGAAGGACTAGGTGGGAGTGGTTGATAAATCACATGGAATATGAGGGCATTAGTCTGGCTGCGAGTCAGCACCATGTGAACAAACACTGACCTGGTAAGACTATATTATGTAGATGACATAGAAAGTAGCAGGACATAAAATAATGAGGTTGGGAGGGTGAATTTGGTCAAGATTTGGATTTGGAAAACTAATTATAGACACCGTGATGGTCAATTTGACCGGTGATGGTTTTAAAAAAACCAACATCGGTCATAAAAACTGATGCTGGTTATTGTGGAAAATCCCCAATTTCAGAAAATGAAACAAGGTTGATAGACAGTACAAGGAGATGTTTTCTATATGATGGTAATATCAACAGAGCAGAATAGAGTATCAATAAAATATGTTAGTGCCCAAAGGGCCAAAAATGAGAACAAAATGATGAATGAATACTATCCCAGACCAAAGTACCCAAAAAATCAGGATTCGACATCGGTTAGGTTTAACAAAGCGATGGTTAGATGAAAACCAATGACAGTCATTTGGATTGACGTTGGTTCTTTGCTGAAATTGAGATAGAAATGAAGAAAACTGGGTTGTGATTTAAATCAAGTGAAGAATCAAACTCAGGAATTTGAGAATGAGAAGATGACCCTGGCACACTCAGATAAAGTTGGAATACTCCAACTATGATGGGGAGTGTGCGGAAAAAAAAATAAAAATGTGGAATCGTGTTCTCACACCGCAAAACACAAAGCAAGAAGAATGCTAAGAAAAATATGATCCTAAGAGTGATTTTTATTTATGTGTGTTCAACTTACACTATTTAGAACTGATTGTGTGTATTTAGAACAGAATTTTTTTGTTAGGAAGGCATCCTATGAATAAGGATATCTAAAAGGAGAGGTTTCAGGTATGTTATGGCGTCAGCGGGCCGTCCTCTAAGACGATGACTCGGCAGAGGCAACGAGATGGGGTGTACCTACTAATCTGATTGTGTGATCGTGGACAAGTGTTCCTAGGTAAGATGTTTAAGAAAGATGTGTATATTTCAATTTTGTGCAAGTTTGGTAAGACACATAGAGAGAGAGAATGTGCTTTCTATGATTCTTTGTGTCAACCATCAATTGGGCATGACTTCTAGCATATAGGTTTCCTCATTTTAATGTGATCTAAATGCAGCAAATCAGAATTTAATGCAACCAATTTTAAGCCCAAATCAAAAAGGTTATGTTCGATGAAGAAAATAATGAATAGGAGAGGGTATGCTATTTCATTAAATGTAGAAAGAAATAATGAAGAATGATTCCTTTTTAAATGCACCAATAGAAATGTTTCTTTTAGAGCAATTAGAAAGAAGAGAAGATTACCAGAGAAAAATAAAGATTAATGTGTAATCCTTTTAAAGGGAAACAAACACACAAATTTCACCTAGAAATGAAGAAAATGCAATAGAACCCCTGATGGGTCCCACCGAGTGTGCCAAAATGTTTCACCATTTTCTTTACGTTTTTGAATGACGAAACAAATAAGGGTAATGGGCTAGGAGGAATACATGTTAAATGGGTTGGTTGATGGTTGATGCATGTGTTCAAACTTCTTGATCTAATGCCGATTGTGAGAGCTTCCTTTTGGCTAGGAGGAACTACCTATAATAGAAAACAAGACCACAAAAGAGAAGTTAAATGATAGATGACAGTGGAGTGCCTAACATGTGCTAGTTCCGGGAAGTGTGATACTTCCTAGATGGTTGTCAATCCATTGTTTAAAATAAATCAATGTGATAGATAGATAAATTCCTACTATAGTTGATATGATTTAGGTATCTCATTAAATTACAATAAGTAAATCCAATCACAACAGGATAGGTTATTGTTAGATCTAAATGATGAGGTATCTATCAAGTAATGGGACCGAGTCGGGGGTCTAATTCTAGGTTTTTTAGGTCAACTGGTAATAGGTTGTTTGGCTCTGTTCTTGAGAAGGGTATAAAACATAGAGACCCGGTGTCATTTGGGTATAAATGACAACGGTTAAGGGATACTAATGAAGGTTATGCGTAACCGGTTTGAGTCTGATAAAGGGTGTGATGAGAATTCAATGAAAACCGTATTGTAGAGTTTATGAGGTTAGTCGGGGCTAAAGAAGGAGATGGCGAGGTTTATGGGAATATTGAGAACACTCAGAGAGGTGGAAGGGCCAAGATAGGTGATATGATAAACGGGTGGGTGGGGTTTTGGGTTTTTAGAAAGATGGCTATGGAGGAATGGGAATGTTAATAGAAGAATGGTAATAGAAGTGATAATAACTCTATGAACAAAATAGGAATGGAAATGATTAATGATAAAACACTTACCAATGTTGTAGGTCCAATGGTTGGGTGGTGGTGATGATCGATTTATGGAATGGATCTTAGTGCATAAGTGATGCTTCTCATAATTTTACCATGAGTGCCAATGCTTCTAGATTTGTCCCGGTGCTAGCTATGAATGTCTGGGTGTGTGAAAAAGACTCTAGTTCTTCTTGCATGCAGCTCTCTTCTCGTCTTCTTTCTCTCAAAATGTTCCAACCCAAAAATAAGGTTACTTAGGTGAATAAATGGTAACCGATGATGGTTCCATGTTGGTACCGCATTAGTTAAGGTAGGATTCCCTAGGTTTACTAAAATGGGTAGATATTTCTAATTTCTTGGGCCCAGTTAGTTTGTTCTCGCGGATTAGAACAAAAACTTCCCTTCTAATGGGTGGGAATATGGTTAGAGATATTTTAGGGATTTATTTTAGGGTTATATAAAATCTTAGCTCATGAAGGAAAGCAATACTTAGTTATTTTTAGTCATGGAAACATGCCAAGAATAGGTCTAGGGTGATGTGGTTGGATGAGGTGTCTAGGTGAGGTGGTGGGGTAGAAATTAAGATAATTAGATAATAAATATTGTGAGGATATATATTAATTTAATTAAATCAATTAAATTAATAGTGGTGTGGGGTGGAAGGGGCCTTAGTTAGGTGAGTATGTTTGAGCCGGTTATTTGACTAGGGACTAAGGGGAGTGTGACCCAATTTTGGTGTCTACAGTCTCCTCATTTTACTTTACTTGCACATATGAAAACTATAGTGAGCATAGGAAATATTTAATCCCTTTCACCTATGAACACACAAACTTCAAAAACATGTCCTGAGAGGGGAAGAGGGGGTTAAATAAATATTCCTAACCAACCAACCAACCACCAAACCAACATGTCTATTGGTTAATTAAATTAATAAACATTACCTAACCACTTTGGTACCATATTAGGACCGAGATAATAAATAAAACATTAAACATTAATAACCACACATTTAACAAAGAAAATAAAAAGAATAACATGATGACATAAAATTAACACGGAAAACCTCAATGGGGTAAGAAACCACAAAAATAATTTTCCATTAATGAGAAACTTTAACCATCCGAACTCCTTTCCTCACTTCTTGCACCATGTTTTAACCCGGTGAATACCATTCAACCATTTATGGCCCATGGCCATATTTAAATAACCCCAAGGGTTATGAATATTAAGTGATGGGGTGTGCACCCTAGTTTAATAAATAATTAGTTATTGAATAACTAATAAACATAATATAAAGTTTATATTAAATAATAAATATTATAAACTATAATCTAAATTATTTAATTATAAACTAAACATTATACGCACTTAATATTAGGTTCTAACACATTCTTGGCATGAGATCGCCCAAAAATGTTACATACAACACAACTAGCATGATCTCACCAAGAAAACATGTTCTTCTACAACATCATTCAGGGATCCATTCTATCTCTTTCACTCATCATGGATTAGGTGCACATTTTCCTTTTACATTTTCTTTATTTACGTTTATACACTTTTTACGGGTTTTGATCATATACATGTGTAGTTGATTACTTGTTTGTTTTTCTTTTTTATAAGTCTGCCCTTATGGGAAGTGTTAATCACATAAATCACATCATCAAGCACACAAAAATCAACAACAACAATAGGTACGGACATGACATCAACATATATGCTCTCGCCCTAGGGTCTTCATCATCGTCACTTTTTCACTTCCTCTTCCTTAGCTTCCATGCTTCACTTTTTATGACTCGACACTTTTCCTTGTCTCTCTCAAAGCACATTTATCACCATCAATCTACATGGTTATCAGGTAAGTATCTCTTATATTCTTTATGTTATTAATCATTCACTCAACAACATAAAGTGGGGAAATGTAGATACTAAATCACGCACTTTGGGTATTTATCTAGTCATGATCACATACTACTATTCATATGATTCCTAAGAAAGAAAATTATTAATTAACCCATGTCTTTGGTCATCTCTAATTGTTTTTGTTATCCTTCTTTGTTTTACACACCTTTTTTCCCATTATGATCGTCGACCCTTCAATTTCTTTGAGTCTGGACACCAACACCTAGCTAGGATACTAGCATCGCGCCCGTCCTGTTGGGTTGCACGACCTCTTTGTACTTTTCTCACATCTTTTGGATCATTTCTAGCCATTTGGGATTCTTATATTTTTAGTATTCAACCTTTTTAGGATTAATTACTAAATTAAATAAAATTAATCATATAAATATAAAGTCATGTGACCATAATAAATGACCAAGCACTAAGAATTAGCTATCACCACCTAAGGTTGCATTCAAAGAGCATTGAAGCATCTCTTTAGCTCTACACAAGGGACAAGGGACTACCATTTCTACATACACTTCATAGGAGGGAAGTTCATTCTGTCATACATGTATCTAAATTTTATATTTATTACATCTAGCTACTTACACACTATTAAGTGTGACATGCGCAAAGCCACCTAAGGCATAATTCTACACACATAGACATAAAACTACATTGGTTATGAGATGTAGTGCAGATCTCAATCGTAAGATCACTTTTTTGATAGTTGAGAACAATCTAACCCCTCATTTGCATTATTTTATTTTTGGGATTTAATGCATTTTGTGGTTTTATAGGTCATTCTTCATTACAGGTTACAGGTGACATCTGTGTACTTGGTGTGACATACTAGCAATAAGAAGTGAAGGACAATGAACATTTTTTCACCCTCTGGAGTAGGTGCTCTAAGGTCCTAAGAAGTCACAAGTGCCCAAAAGAGGTCTGCGATATACCTTGCCCTTTCTTAGGTGCCTTAGTCCTAGCTATCCTAACACCTCTACAATTTTTGATCTTCGGTGAGACATTTTCCTCTCTCTTGTTCATCATTTCTTCAGCTCGACACAATCTAATTTAATTTTGAATTAGCTAATTCTTATTGTAGACACCAAAATTGGGTCACACTCCCCTTGGTCCCTTTTTGAATAGCCAAATTAAACATATTCACCTAACCATGACCCTTCTACCCCACATTAATATTAATTTAATTATTTATAATTAAATTAATAATCATCCTTACTTCATTCATTATTTAATTACCTTAATTATAACTAATTTTCACCTCACCTAGACACCTCATCAAAAACCTATTTTTAGCATATTTCCCCTTTACTAGGACTCAACATTCACTCACCATAACTAAGTAAGACTTATTCCTACCTACCTTAATGAACTAAGACTTAGTGCAACCCTAAAATCACATGCCTATTCTCCCTCTAACCACATTTCCACTTATTAAAATGTAACATTTTGTTTTGATCCGCGAGAATAAATAGAGTTCGTTCAACATCTATCATTTTTAATAAACCTAGGATTTCCTACCTTAACCAATGCCGATCAACCCTAAACTAGCGTTAGTCACCCTAAACACTCGTTGGTTACCATATATTATTTTTACAAGCCTTGTTTCAAAGGTTGGAAACATTATCAAGTTTCGGAATGAAGGAGATCTGCATGCAAGCAAGAACTAGAGCCCTTTCAACATCCAGACATCCATAGCTAGCACCAAGACAGATTCAAGGTATTTGCATTCACGGTAGCATTCTGGGAAGCATTGTCATATCACTAAGCACCACTCCACAAATCAATCATCACCATTACCTAGACAACAAACACCAGAACACCAGTAAGTGTATCTCTAACCTACATCATTTCATACTTATCGTTATTACAAAGTTTCTTCATTTGTGTTTATCGCCATATATTTGCATTTTTCATCCCACCTGTGTTACCTTCCTTTGAATCTTACCATTACATCACCCACAACCATATAATCTCCTATAATTGATTCATGAACACGTATCCCCAAACACCATTTTAAACCTATCTATTTTCCTCATACTCATTGTCTTACCTCAAAAATTTCTCAAAACCTAGTTTATTGAATTTCTACCATCTCGCCTTAACCGTCGTCAGTTCCCTCTTAACCGTCATCAGTCATACCTCACCAATGTCGGTCTCTATATTTGGTAATCCTGCCAAAAACATAAACCTAATAGCATACATCTAAGTAACCCAAGCTACCTAGAATCTAGCCCTAACTTTGTTCCAACACCTTGACTACCTACCTTGCTTCCATATCTGATCATAACCTAGCCTGTTATATTAGATTTTCTTATTGTATTTGGATGAGATACCTAAATCATATCAACTACAATAGGACATTATTTATTTACGATATTTCTTACATTAAGTTATATTAAATAGTGGGTTGACTACTAGCAAGGAAGTACCACACTTCCTAGATCTAGCACACGTTAGGCAACCCATTGACATATATTGTTTAACTCTCTTTTGTGGTCTTATTTTGTATTTTAGGTAGTTCCTCCTAGCCAAAAGGAATCTCACACAATCAGCATTGGATCAAGAAGTCAGAATGCACGCACAACCTCCAACTAACCATCACAACAGGTATTCCTCCTTGGCATTTCTACCCTTATCTATTTTTGTCAAATCCATAAAGAAAATGGTGAAACATTTTGGCATGCCCAGTGGGACCCATCAGGGTTATTTTGCATTTTATTCATTCCTAGGTGAAATTTTTGTGTTTGTTTCCCTTTTGAAAATCTTCCACATTAATTTTATTCTTTGGAATCTTCCCCCTCTTTCTATTGTCTAAAATCAATCATGTTTTTGGTGCTTTAAAAAGAATATGTCTTTCTTTCATTAGCATTGCATTAGTGAAAGAGCATCCCTCTTCCTGTTCATCACTTGCTACATCAATATCACATTTCGATTTGGGTTTAAAACAATTGCATGGCATTCTAGATTTGTTGCATTATATCTCACATTAAAACTGAGGGCAACCTATACATTGGAAGTCATGCCCAACTGATGGTTGACATAACTGAATCATAGAAAGCACATTCTCTCTTCTCTCTCTTTGCCAAAATGCACAAATTGTAATTTAAATATCTTCTTAAACAATATCACACCCAGAAGAAGTTGTCAATGATCACACAATCAGAGGATTGATAGTGGGCACCTAGCTGGTTATCTCTGTCTAGTCACCCATCAGAGAAAGGCCCGCCCCCGCCAAAACATAACCTGAAACCTCACCTTTAGAATTTCCTTCTTCATAGGAAGCCTTCCCAACCAAAAACTTTGTTCTAAATTCACAATTCAGTATTTAAATAGCATAAGCTAAACACACTAAATTCACTTGTAGGATTACGTGTTTTTCTTATCTTTGTTCTTGACTTGCGTTTTGAGGTGTGAGGTCGTATTCTCCATTTTCTTTCCTTTCACACTCCATAATCATAGTTGGTGTATTTTGACTATTTTTGGAGTGTGTCAGGACTCATTTTTACCATATTCATACTTTTGGGTTGGTGTCTCATTCAACTTTAATTCACAAAAAGAAAATTTTCTTCATTCTACAAATTTCACAGTAACCAGCATCGGTTTACATCTAACCGTCATCGGTTCATCTGACCGGTGTCGGTTCCCTGTGCTTTTGGTCAATTTACCCAAAGAGAACTCATCTCATCTTCTTCTCTGTTTAAAATCTCTGGATATCACCATATCCTCTGCATTATGATATTATTGACTAAATATAGCTTCCACAGTTGACTTTCCTCAGTTTCTGTCTCACTTTCTCAAACTGTTGCTTTCCCACATTAACCAACATTGGTTACTGTGACCATCGATGGTCACTTAGTAACTGAATTAGTTGTTTGAACTCGCGTTAGTCCTTCTATTTTGATTTTTAATCAAAGCACCTATTAGTTCACCTTTCATAATTAATTATTTTCCATTCTTGTTTTCTTCAGTATTATTTACAGAATACAGTCTTACCACGTCAACACTTATTCACATTGTGTTGAATCACAACCAAACTAACACCCTTGTATTTCACACCATCCATTAGCCACTCCCCTAGTCCATCACTGCCATCCATCCTATCACCTATGGATCCAACTCATCTTATCCCCATTGCTACCAGTGACGAGGAATTCGCAAGACTCCTTGATTAGAACCCTGCGGCCCTATAATACTATATCACCCACTCATCTAGCCAAGACTCCTCATGACAATTAATATACAACATGCCCATATCTATCCCTCCTTCTCTCGCCCCCACCTCTGCATAAGATAGCACCATCTCGTGTTACCATCATCCACTTTACCACATGTGGTGTCTCGTAATTCCAAAGCCTCTATAACTCGCAAAGACATCTATGTTATCTATCGTGTTTGCGACATCGAGTTGTTCCTCCAACAAATACCTTAATTATAGCCCCATCTTCTCCCACTACCTCACATATATCTATTGCATCAAAACCACCTCTAGTGTTAGCAGCTTACACCCCCCCTTTCCAAAACCTCATCATTTTTATCCCATAGTCCTTACCCCTAATCACCACCGAGTTGTTACGACTATCCCACCCAATTACACATACTACCAACAACCCCGACCTCATCGATGCTTATTCTATCTATGTGTTGCTTACATCTATTTCTCCTGCACGTTCTCATACTCAACCTTTGTCATAAACTAGCATACCACCCACCTCATACAATCAACATCAACCCCTTTTTCTCGTAGGGGCCACCCATTCATCACAACCTACCAACAACCTCATTAAAAAGATGTAAACCTTAAAAACATCTGTTTCGTGCTCCTTAATTCTTTAACTTATGATGAAATATGTGACAATCCTATCCATCCATCTATTCCCATTCATCCCTAACCTTTGCATTAGGAAATGCCTAAATTCAATTGCTTCAATAGTAAATAAGACCCACAACAACACTTGCGGTCATTCAAACATGGGTGCTACCTAATCGACCACAATGATGCTTTGCTCCTATGAACCTTCCCAATGTCCTTGACAAGACCAGCATTGGATTGGTATAGTGGACTACCTAGACATTCCATTTATTCCTTTAATCAAGTAGCCCAAGATTTCTTAGACCATTTCTCAATCAATGTTATTAAGAAAGTCACCATGACTGATCTCTATTCAACTTTGACAGATGAAGACAAATCTATCGTAGATTTCATTTCTTGATTACGAGTCTTATCAACCAATTGATGTTCTAGCTACCTCAAACTGAAATTATTGAGTTGTTCACTAGAGCTTGTGCTAGACACATCTCACCAACTCTGTAGGTACAAACCTTCCAAACCTTCATGAAGTGTTCACCATCGAAAGCTAGAAATTCATGCCATTGAAGAAAATAAAATCCAATTACGAAACAAGAATGCCCCATTCAAATCAAATGACTCTTCTTCATCTTCAAAACCTCAAAATAACTATTCAAAGGCCAAAGGATCTACCGCGGTATTCCTCAAGGTGGGTCCATCTCATCCTTCTAATCAATCCCAACCTTCTTCCAATCTTTCCCTTTCCATGCCTTTCAGCTCTCAAGGGAGCAACAAAAGTACACTTCAATTGGAGAGCCCTATTCTTCAATCTTGGAAAAGCTTCTTAAAGCTGGAGCCATTACACTTCCTCCCATAAAACCTCATACAAGTTTTGATCCTACTCATCCTATGCCTACATGGTATAAATAACATGACTACTATAATTACCATCACGTTAAAGGCCATAGTGACAATAATTACATAACTTTTAAGAACATTTTCCAAGAGATGATAGATAATGGAGACCTTATCATGGACAACCCAAACATGTCGTCAAATAAAAAATTTCACATCTTTAAAAATTTGTTTCCTAACCATAAACCATCATCTAATCAAAATAGTGAACCTTCATCCAAATGACAAAGAATGTCCATGAATTCCACATAATTTTTGATATCATACCACTTGTCATTCTTCAAAACCCATCTACTTCGTCTATTGAGGAAATTTTGGCACGAGATCCTCTACCCATAGAGGAGAATACCTTTTCTACTCCTCCACCCATAGATGAGTCCCCCTCATCTCCCCCTGCTCTCACAGAGGAACCCACACTTTCTACCGATGTCATTTCACCTTTTCCTCCCAACCTACCGAATAGTCAACATTTTTAATTCTCCCATCCATAGGAGAATCATCGTCATATTCTCCTCTACTAAGGGAGAATTCTACCTCACCCCACCTATTATCTCTCCTACCCATGGGAGATTCTATAGACATGCCACTACCTATTGGGGGTAGTTCTCCCCAACATCCTAGAACCCCATTGACATGATCTCAGCTTTGTTACCTACAGAGTCTGAAGCTAGCCTATTCCATGTCTCACATAAATATTTTATAGGGATTTCCACCAAACCAACCCCATCTTCTTATTCAAAAATCCTATTTTCACGGCTAGCCAATCACTTAGATTACATTGATAATTCCATGCTCTGGGGACATCTTTGGCTCCCCTTTTCGACCCAAATGTAAATGTTTCCCGAGGAAACTTCCTACCCAAAGGTATTTTCAACAACTGTTGGGCCCCAAAATATCATATAAGTACAAGAAGGCATGTGGGCATGCAGGATCTACTTGGATAAGGGTGCGTAGGTTGAAGACACGCGGGGAAGGGTTCGATAAGGTTTTGACAGAACACATGGTATGCGCTTGCGTAAGGAAAAATGGGTTTTTTACTTAGCCATATTCGACACCCTAGGAAGCACATGATAAAAGCATGACCCTTGTGGATAAGGTGCCATCCTAGAAACTATGGGATCAAGAAGGAAATATTTCAGGCATGCAATGGAGGGTTCTAGAAGAGCATCATCATGTAGAGTGGAGATCTTGGAGTCTGTGAAGGCATGCTCCCATGGAGGACCACTTCGACACTTGGCGACCAATCTATAAATTTTGGAAGGCATGGCAGTGGGTGCTAAGGTTATAAATACAAGTTCTCGATAGAAGAAATATATAGGAGGAGAAGGAGAGAAAATAGGAAAAGCCTTACAGAAATAGAATGAGGATGTTATGGCTAGGGATTAGGAGAGCTTTGTGAGTGTTTAACACATTGAAGGGGATGGGTTCTCATTCTTCTTTGTAATATGATGAGCATAATATAGCTCTGATGCATGATTTGGCTCTACATAATTATATGAGGATTTGTTATGACCTCAAGGGATGTAATGTGGGTTATTAACTCTGTAGTATGAATATAATGCTCTGTTATAAATCATTTGTGTTCAATACTTATGCATTTCCTTTCTATATGAACCATCTCCATGTGTTTCTTGTTATTTCTCTTATCTGCATACAATGAGATGACAACTCTTCCTAAGTTCATAAGAATGTGGTTTAGTTATTTTATGTCCTACATTTGATTATCTATCCTAAGATGATGCATTCTCACGAAACTCACATAAAGGAGAGACTCGACACTTGTTTGTGTCTCGGGTGAGTGCTCAAGACCCACTAGGTGATATGTCGGTGTGCATGGGATCATATGATTAATCTAAGGGTAAAAAATATGGCTACATTTTGGTTCCATTGTCAGGGACCTATTTTCAAAGTTGTTGTGTGAAATTACATACATCCTTTTCCCTATGATGTGTGATGATAGAGCGCCGACCTTAGAAATTTTTAAAACATGGTTCAAGAGCACATAGAATGGGTTTTCTCAAAGATTCACACTAGACTTGAGTTCAATGTGCATAGATGGGTAGAAGATAACCTATACCATGATCTATATGAGACATTCTTTTACTGCTTCCTAGTATAACTATATAAATGGATTTCAGCATATGCATCTAGATCAAGATGGTACTATAGATCACGTGTGTGGACCCAAGATGACTATCGAGGGTCAGTAGGATGCATATATGACCGTGATGCTTGTTATTGATCACCGATGGAAGAGGGTGTTGACTAGTTATACTTTAGAATACATCATTTTCACGTATTCTTGCCTAGAAGTTGATGATTTTGAGTTTCGAGGGAGCCTAGAGGATAATTTTTACAAGTTATTCCTTTGGGTATGAAGATCTTGGTCATTAATTTAAGTTTAGAATAATTTTCCATGGCCACTAAGTTTCTCTGAGCCTTTGCGAGGAAGCTAGGGTGGAAGAAGATAACGAATACATTGCGGCTGAAAAGAAAGGGAGGAGAGACGACTAGATTATAGCCAAGCTTGTGAAAGGGAGAAAACTAGCCAATGTGAGGTTGTAAGTGTGATGGATCTATGTAGGTAGATGTTGGAGGAATGAATTAAGGTTCATACAGAGAACGTGGAATGTGATCGATCTATGTTGCCCCATCTTGGCAAGCATGGGAGAGAAGCCCCTTCGCTTTCTAATGAGAGTTCATTACATGGAGAAATAAAATCCATCGGTGTGCATCTCGAACTTACAGCGAACCAACCCCTAGTGCTTGGTTTTCCAGATCAGGGAAAAGTATTATTAACACAATTTGTATCTCAGTGGAGTCACCGATATATGCCCGGATATATAATTTATCATTTGGGACATCCATGGCTATATAAACCATTCTTGTATTTTTAGGAATCTTTGGACAAGGTGTAAGTACACAAGCTTTTGGTATCATATTTGGGAGTGGTACGAGACACACAACTGGTAGTGGGACAATATCACAGACCATCGACACACAGTTTAGTGGGATATTGGGAACCCTTGGTGTGACCACTTCAAGACCTTTTCCGATTGCAGGAGGTGGATCTAGTGGGTTGAGAGGAATAGGACCTAGTGGATCCAGTGGATCTAGTGGAGGAGGAAACACCGGAGGGAACTAAGGCTCTAGATCGAGAGGAAAAGGACCCCAACCACCTCCCCAAATTTTTTTTGAGATGTCTTTTCACTTACCAGACTATAGGGGTATTGAAGATGTTGTAGAGCATGTGCACAAGTGTGAGTTACTATGGTGCATGAAGGGGATCACTACCCTAGAGCGGAAGGCAAGTCAGTTTGTAACAATGTTGCAAGGGCACACAAATAGTTGGTATAGGAAATTTGAACCCCATCGATGGTGGTAGACTATACTACGTTGAACAACACCTTCCTAAAGCAGAGTTCCATATTGCAAAGTTTGAGCGGGAATAGCATCGGTGCTTTGAAATAGATCCAACAGGAATGACAAAGAGTGTGCGGGGAGTATGACACATGTTTCAAGACTCTATTCAAAACTATCCTATGACATACATCCCTCTCAACATTCTCAATAGTTTTTGGGAGGATTGATAACACCATTTAGAAGGGCTCTGCACAAAAATTTCACCGACCCACGTGAGGCATTGGAAGCTGCCCTATGCACCTAATTTATCGAGAGCGTTGATACTAGTGTTATTCCTTTTATGAGGCCAAAATTACTGTAATGGCTAAGAATTTGGAGAAGTTGTCTGTAAATAGAGTGCATGAGGTTTGTAGTGGGCTTTGGTGTATAGATTGTGTAGTGGAGGGACATGCAAAAGATAGTTTCCCTCGAATTTGGTGTGTGCTATGGCGGTAGAGTATAAGATCAACCATGGGGATCATGATACAAGTAGGTTCCCTCTACTATAGTGCGCAATCTAAATGTTTCATGCTACTGCAATATCTATACCTCTAAAACCCATGATACCAAGGATTACAAACAAATTGATTAGATCCATGATACTATTGATCTAGGTGTGTGCCGAATGGCCTTGCAAGCAGTCTAAGGATGATGAATGTCACTTTATGAAGGACGTGCGGATGGAGGGGCATGTGGAAGATGTTTTGGGGGATTTTGGGGTCGTGGTAATAATGGAGGAGGATGGAGTGAGTTCCCACAAGGAATGTGTTATAATTTTTGATCTAAATAACATTATAAATGTGAGTGTCCTGATCTATTACAATGCTCATGGTGTGGAAAGAAACACAAGTAAGAAGAGTGTCCAGAACTATATGAGTATATGAACCAAGAATAACACCGGAAAGAAAAGGGCATTGTGATGGTGAGCGTCAAGAAGGCTATTCACAATGGATGCCAAGATTGGCATGTGAGTTAGAGATAGAACCTATACCAGTGATGACGCAAGCAGAGGCTGCGCACCTTCCAAGGAGATGCCAAGACCAAGGACACTAGTTTCAAGAGAGGAAGTAGTACATGGAAATTATCTGGACCCTTCCCATCAGAAAGAAGTGTACCAAGAGACTATGGACATGATTCGAAGTTTACAAGGGGAGATCTAATGTCTCAAGGAGAAATTGAGGCAAGTGGAGCAATGGAAGGATAACGAGGTTCCAAGGAATGACCTAGATGAGGTCAAGGAAGTATGTAAAATTTTAAGGCAAGATAGAATTATTCCCTTGCTGGGAGAATGGCTGAGAGAGAAGGTACCACATGCCATAGTAGAGCACAAAAGACAAGTTTTTCATGCAAACCTTCCTCCTCACATCCTTGAATATGACAAGGAGATTACTTTAAATGTAGTTGTTGATGGGTGGCTTCTAAGAAATATCCTCATCGACACGGAAGTAAAGGTGAATGTTCTTACCTTAGATGCCTGACATCAGATCGGAAGGCTGCATTGCAGTCATCTTCAAATGTGTTGTATATGGTGAAAAAGATTAAGGTAATGCCCATTAGAGTCCTGAAGGATGCAATTATCACCATTCAAGGGGCCAAGTTCACTAGAGACTTCACAGTCTTGGCACTCGTTGAGGTAAACAACTTTCTAGCAATGCTTGGGTGCCCATGTGGGAGATGATATAGGCGTGGGTAGGTGTTTGGGTGTAGATGTATGTTGGGATATGGGCAGAGCTGTGAGTTGGGTCATGGGTGGTGATGTGGAAGGTGTTGCAATAATCATGGTTTTGTTTGCTTTGGTCACTCAAAACACTTTTGGATAGATAGTGGAGGTGTGAGCGAGTGACAACTGCATTTTTGTTGAAATAGGAAGTAGAAGGCATCCCTAAAGTAAGGCTCTATCAACATAGTCCAGCGATCAGCCAAGTGTGAGAATTGTACTGATGTAGGTGGGGCTGACATGGATCGAGTGGCAATCCCCATAAAATGTGTTTGAGATACAAGGAAATGGCTAGCCTCGGAATCTGTGGGTAAGAGAGCCAAAAGTAGACCAACGGGATCTTGAAGGTCTAATGGTGAAGGGTCATCAAAAGACACTGGTACTTCTATATAATCCTCCATGGGTAGAGGAGAGGATAGGCTAGAGGAAGTGGACTCTCCTTTTGTTGGTGTAGGTGGTGGACCTGCATCTTCTATGAGTAGGAGAGGTGCTACTGAAAATTGCTCAAAAAATTGAGGGGTCAAAGGCGGCATGCTAATTATAGGCTCTTCCACAGGTGAAGAAGAAAATGAAGGGGGTGACTCTATGGGTGGAGGATTAGATGAAATAGGCTCTTATGCAGGTAGGGGAGCTCAGGCTAATATTTCATCTATGGAAGGCACATGAGGCAATTGGGAAGCAACTAGTATGTCATTAAAAATAGTGTGGACCTCACAGCAGACATTACTATCATTGTTTTAGGTATCACCAAATTGGTTGGTAGATGGGGCATGATTAGGGAATGGCTTCTTGAAGATGTGTAGGTTTTGGTTAGTGGGTGCATTCGGGCTATCCAAGACTAGATCTTTGTTTTCTAACATTTCTTGGATGATATTCTTGAAGGTGATGCATGATTATTATTGCTATAACCTTTAACACGATGATAGTTATAGAATTCATGTTCCTTATACTATGCGAGCATCGGTCCTCGAGTCAAAACTAGTATGTGGTTTTATAGGTGGAAGGGTAATGGCACCACCTTAAAAATTTTCTAAAATAGAAGAATAAGATTCTCCTATGGAAGTTTACTTTCGTTGTTCTCATCCGAACTAGAAAGCTTGGAAAGGAGAGAGATTAGAAGGAGGTTTGGCTGGGTTTGATTAATGAGGGGGGCCAACCTTAAGAATTACAGGTGTTTGAAGATCCTTTTGGTTTTGAATAGTTTTTTTGGGGTTTTGAAGATGAAGAAGCATCATTTGATTTGAATGCGATGTTATTGTTATGAAGTTGAATCTTTTTTTCTTTGATAGCATGAATTTCCAATTTCGTGCCATGGTGAATGCCTCGTCAAAAGTGTGAAAGGTTTGCACTGCAGGGTTGGTGAGATGTATCTAGCACAAGCCCAAGTAAATAGATCTATAAGCTCAGTTTGAGGTAGCTGGAATGTGAGTTGATTAATTAAAATGCACTAACAAGCGACAAATTCGGTGATGGACTTGTCGTTATATTGTCAAGTGGAATAATGATTAGTCATGGTAACCTTCTTGACAATATTAATCGAAGTGGCCTAAGAAGGCCCGGGCTAGTTGATTGAATGAGTAGATGGAATGTCTTGGTAGCCCACTATATACTAGTCCAATGTAGGTCCTATCGGAAAATTGGGAAAGTCCTTAAAATTAAAGTGTCATCATGGGAAATCAGGTAACACCCATGTTTAAAGGACCACAAATGTTGTTGTGGGTCCTCTTTTCTATTGAAGCGGTTGAATTTTGGCATTTCCCAATGTATGGGGTATGGTCGAATAGGAATGGATGGGTGAATAGGATCATTACAAATTTCATCATAGGTGAGGGAATTGCATGAGCTAGAAACCAATGCTTCTAGTGTCTACATCTTTTCCATCATTAACTTGATGAGGTCATTGGTAGGTTGTGGTGGAAGGGCTCCTCCTGTGGCATAAGGGGCTAGTATTGAACCTGTGATGTGGGTTGCATTCCATTGTATGGTGATGCTGAATAGGGGACCGACATAGAGGGAACTTATCCAAAATGGGTTACAGATGAGATAGGGGTTGTTGATAGTATGTGTATGTAGGTGGGACGGTCATAGTGACTCTAGTAGCAATTGGGGCCAGTGTTTGTGGGATGGAGAGTACAAGATTATGAAATTGAGTAGGGGTCACCAACACCATGGGTGGTTGTGTTGCAATGGGTCTTTTTGAGAAAATGGGTGTGGTGGGGCTATGGTGCGGGTGGTCGATGAGGAGATAACGAGATACGATAGGTGTGAGTGATACTACGAGATGCAGCGGTCATGACACGTATAATTCCTAGCTATGAAACTACACGGGGTGAAGCAAGTGATGGAAATACCACATTATTAGGTGCTGATGCGAAGTGGGAATAAGGGTAGGAGAGATGGATATAGGCATGTCGTATATCAATTGACTTTGAGGAGTCTGGGTGGAAGAGTGGGAAAGGTAAAGCTGTTAGGTTGTTGGATTCTTATCAAGGAGTCATGTAAATTCCTTGTCACCGTAGCAATGGTGGTCGGTAAGGTTGGATACATGGGTGACAGGGACAAATGGTGGTGAAGGACTAGGTGGGAGTGGTTGATAAATCACATGGAATATGAGGGCATTAGTCTAGCCTGCAGTCGGCACCATGTGAACAAACACTGACCTAGTAAGACTATATTATGTAGATGACCTAGAAAGTAGGAGGACATAAAATAATGAGGCTTTGAGGGGGTGAATTTGGTCAAGATTTGGATTTGGAAAACTAATTATAGACACTGATGATGGTCAGTTTGACCGGTGATGGTTTTAAAAAACCAACGTCGGTCATAAAATCGATCTTTGGTTATTATGGAAAATCCCCAATTTGAAAAATGAAACAAGGTTGATAGACAATACAAGGATATGTTTTCTATATGATGGTAATATCAACAGATCAAAATAGAATATCAATAAAATATGTTAGTGCCCAAAGGGCCAAAAATGAGAACAAAATGATGAATGAATACTATCCCTGACCAAAGTACCCAAAAATTAGGATTTGACATCGAGTTAGGTTTAACCGATGATGGTTAGATGAAAACCAATGACGATCATTTGGATTGACGCCTGTTCTTAAAATTGAGATAGAAATAAAGAAAATTGGGTTGTGATTTAAATCAAGTGAAGAATCAAACTCAGGAATTTGAGAATGAGAAGATGACACCTGGCACACTCAGATAAAGTTGGAATACTCCAACTATGATGGGGAGTGTGCAAGGAAAAAATAAAAATGTGGAATCGTGTCCTCACACCTCAAAACACAAAGCAAGAAGAATGCTAAGAAAAATATGATCCTAAGAGTGATTTTTATTTATGTGTGTTCACTTACACTATTTAGAACTGACTGTGTGTATTTAGAACAGAATTTTTGGTTAGGAAGGCATCCTATGAAGAAGGATATCTAAAAGGAGAGGTTTCAGGTATGTTATGGCGTCAGCGGGCCGTCCTCTAAGATGATGACTCGAGAGGCAACGAGATGGGGTGTACTACTAATCTGATTGTGTGATCATGGACAAGTGTTCCCGGGTAAGATGTTTAAGAAAGATGTGTATATTTCAATTTTTTGCAAGTTTGGTAAGACACATAGAGAGAGAAAATGTAGTTTAAAAAGGATATATCAACTTTGAGAAAAAGGAAGAAAGGGTGATCATTCCTTTGATAGATGGGAAGTCAATTCCTATACTTGATCCCTTAGGAGAAGAAGTCCTTGATAGAATGTATGTGTGCTCCATCGAGAGATCCCGATATAATTCACCCCACAGAGGGAGTTATCTAGTTTAAGGATGCTCAGTCCTTAAGTGATACCACTACTGTGGCATGTGATAATTGGGCATATGGGACTTATGAGTTAATTGGGTGATAATTAAAAGGACTTGTAACAAGTTTGAAAAGGTGTGATCAATCAAGTGCCTAGGAGGAAATAAGTTTTCAAGTTACTCTGGAGGGGCATACCCTGAAATTTTCTTGTGGGAAATAGAAGCTCGGTGGAAAAATGAGAACGAAAGAATAGGAATGCTCAGATATAACCTACTCAATACTACAGCATGTTAGTGGGCTACACAATGGGAGAACCTCCGGGTGGTGCAAGGTGAGGATCATGTTTTTTGTAAGGTTTTCTAGGAGCAACATGCCCATGGTCATATAATACTACCATGGCAAAGAGACCACTTCATTTCATATCCAAGCATGCAAGGATGCATAGATGGGAAGCACAGAAGAATTGCCACCTTCATTATGGGTACATAAGTTGTATTCCACCTTACAAGGCTATGCACATGCTTGGTACATTCATTTGGAGATGCATCGTCAGATGGGTAATTGGAAAGAGTTGGCGGCTGATCTCATTCAAGCTTTTGAGTATAGGAGTACCAAACCATCAGTGGATAAGGCATTACAAATGATCAAGCACCTTACAATGGGAGATAGTGCTATGACAAAGGATAGGATACTAGAATTTCTAGGTGAGCCTTATTTGGAGATGCACCTCAATGAAGAAGAATTAGAGGAAGTACAGCTTGAGCGCACATGTATGGAAAAAGAAAAAGGAAAATTGGTCTATTTAATAGACAAAGAAGAGGTGGAGACTTTGGATGCTAACCATATGGAGGGTGCGCGTGAAGTCATAGACAGTGATGATGAGCAAGCATGCACCTACATTAATCCCTTGAAAACAAATAAGGTTAACATTGGAATGGAGGAAGAACCTAAGGAAGCTATCATCAAGGACTATTGGTCAAAAATGAAGTTTCAAAGATCATTGACCTATTGTGTGAGTTCTAAGATTTGTTCTCTCGTGGGTACCACAAACTCAAATTTGTCCACCATTCCTTGGGGAGATGAAGATCAATTTGAAGGAAGGTGCACACCCAATTCGAAAGAGGCCTTATCGGATGAATCCAAATTTACGCGTATGGGTTAAGGAAGAAATAGACAAAATGATAGCATTTGGTATCATTGAGGTAGTGGAAGAGTTAGAATGGATAAGCCCGATGGTTATCAGTATTAAGAAGGATGGTAGGATAAGAATTTACGTTGACTACAGGATCTAAATGTAGTGTATGTCATCGATCCCTTCCCAACCCCCTTTACTGAAGAAATTCTTGAGGGAGTAACCGGGCACAAAGTCTACTCTTTCACGATGGATTCTCAAGATACCACCAAGTCAGGATTACAAAGGAAGACTAGAGAAAGACAACTTTCACCACTGAATGGGGAATTTTTTCCTACATAGTTATGCCCTTTGGATTGAAGAATGCACTGTTGTGTTCTCATACATTATGGTATAGGCATTCCAGGACTTCATCCATAAGTTTCTTCAAGTTTACCTAGATGATTGGATTGTGTATGGACTGGTGAAAGACCATTGTGACAACTTAAGACTGATGTTTGAGAGATGTCAGCAATTGAGGATATCCCTCAACATTAAGAAATGTGTCTTTGTTACTCCATTTAGAACCCTGTTAGGACACATTATATGCAAAGACAACTTACTAGTGGATCCCGCCAAAGTTGCAGTTATTGTAGGTGTTATCCAAATAGCTCTCCTAGTTACTTGGACAACTTGTATATATATTTGGCTCTAAATTCCCCATAGAAGGCTGAATGCACTAAATTTCAATTAAAATGACTCCTTGGTCACAAATTCCCTGCGTGCCCCTTTCCTTCCTCTCCTTCCACTTTCCCCTTGCACCCACCTTCTACGCATTCACCTTCTTCCTAATCAGCTTCTTCTTTTCCCTTACGCCTCATACTTGCTCCAATCAAATAATTTCTTGGCCCTCTCGCATGCCATGCCCATTACTTTGTAATAGTTGTGCCTTGACCATACATTCTCTGCTCACCAGTTTTCCTCCTTTCCCTATGTGCCTCCCTTTGTGCCTTCCTCTACTTTCCCTACATGCCTCTCCTTTATGCCCTTCTATGTCAATTCATTTTCTTTCATGCTTGAGTATGTCACATACAACTAGCTAAAATGAAGTAACAGGGGGCACCGAATCCTTATAACAAATCAGTGAGTGACATGTGGCAGAAATGACAAATATTTGCATAGTTGGCCATCATTTCATCCAATCTGCATGTGCCACATGTTTTGCATGTGTCAAAAACTCGGCATCTTCTAACAAATGTATATTTTTCTACAGAGCTTGGATCTATGCATGCTGGACTTTTCATAAAGTTTTCTCGACATTAGTTACAGTGATAGAAATTCAAATTCAAATTCTTGGTGGATTTGGTAGGTGAGAAATGGGAAAATGTCTTTCTAAGCATTGATGAGCAGATTTGATTGCTCCAACCACCCGATTTGATATGATCTTCCCTCCTTTCTTCTTCAACATGCCAAACAGGATTAGGGAAGCATATTTCACAGATCTTCAAGTGAATTTTTAGGCATTGAATGCTTCTTGTTGGTCTTTGTGTTTCAAATTTGGGTTTTCCCTCCTTCTTCCCTTCTTCCTCCATGAATTCATCTATAAATGTAAGATATAGACTCATTTGTTATGTTGGACACTTTGGATCCTTATGCATTTTTCTAAGGACTCCATACTTTCTATATTTTGAGTTGCAGACCTCTAGATCTAGCCCTTGCATGTGGATATCGGCCTCCTTCATCATTGTAACAACTCTATGCATTTCTTGAAGTAATAGAAACATGGTTTTGTGACCATTCTTTGTTCTAACATGTTTACATTCCTTCTTCTTGCCTTTTCTTTTGTGTTGTATGTTGGTTGTGTTATTTCAACTCCTTGCATTTCCTTATTTGTTTGTTTTCCATGAGAACGATCAGACGAATACATGTTCAGCTTTCTATTCATGCCTAGCCTCCTTTCACGTATTTTCCTTTCATTATCACTTAGAACAAATAGTGTTCATCCCTCTTTTCTAGTGCTATCACCTTTTAGTGTAGTTTCCTTTTATGTTATCCTTCTATCCTTGGTCCCTTGGCATTATTAGCTTAGTTTCCCCTTTCAGCACTAGGAGTAACAATAGTAGTAGAAATAGATAGAGGAACCAGCCTTCTCTGAGATTTATCCCAAGCATGAAAGGTCCCACAACTTGGGGACAGTTCCATTGTGGTCTCAAACACCTCATCCCTTCTAAGATCCAAGATGTGGGTGCATGTTTGAGTAACCAAAATTTTCTAGCATGCCTAGTGGGACCAACATTGAAAGCTCAAATTTCATATCTCTAAGTTCTAGTGTGTGGACTTAGTATTTCAGCCTTTAGAGACTCATTTCGACACATCTGGTGATTCCCAACATTTTCACATCTCTCGTTCAAGTATTATTGAGCACCTTTCATGAGAAGAGTGCAAACAATAAGAAGTGCAACAGCTGAAGATTCTTTTCAGTACCTCCAGCTATCCTTGAGAAGAGTTCATTTAGAAAATCCCATGCGCACATCTTCATTACCAACACACCATGCCCATTCAAATCCTCCTCAAAATAGATAGCTTTTACACCCTACGGTGGTGCATCACCACCTCCTCCACTTAGGAACTTTGTAAAAATTTTGGAGGGAGTCCCTTGCTGCTGGTTGTGCAACATGATATGCCAAATAGCATGCTCAAAAGTATTCCATACTTTACTGGTGAGAATCAAGTCACCCCTCAGGATCATATCTAGGATATAGCGAATGTATGCTCACTCTATTTTATCACAAATGATGATGTAGTTGTTAGCTACTTGCAGCCCTCTTTCAAAGGTAAAGCTCTTCAATTGTACTGAGGCCTAAGACTTGGATCTATAACACCTATGATGAGCTGGGAACATTTCTTTGTAATTACTTTGAAGATAAATCAGATCACATATCTCTAGTGGAGTAACTAAGAACAACAAGGAGGGCACCCAATGAGTAGATGATTGATTTCAACATTAAATTTTAGAAGACTCGGGACAAAATCCCTCTTGTGGTAAGACCTATAGCCCAACATGATTTCCTTTATTATCTTAAGGTGCTTAATAGCGATATTTCAGTTATGATAAAATCCATGGGAGGTAGGACTCTACCACCAATACTTATAATATTGTAATAAGGGAAGAAAATAGTCTTATTCGGCAATGCGGTTGGCTCCTAGACCACCTATGGCCTTGTTCCCAGAAATGTCATAAGCATCCCAGCCTTCTATGGCCTTTATTCCCATTCCCGAACAAAGTGCACAACCAGATTGCTTCTACATCCTACTCTCCAAAGACAGAGAAGGAATATGAAGAGTTGAAGGCCATGATTAGAAATTTATCAAACAAGGTCATATCATTAGAAAAGAAACAGTGCAATCCTATAGATGTAATTCTAATTAGGTGCATGTCTAAAGAAATTGACCTTGGTGAAATTAGTAGGGAAATCAAAGATACATGCCCAACCAAAAAAATTATAGATGGCATCCCAATACACATCTACCCTTAAAAGTTTTCCTCCCATGCCTTCTTTTCCTACACCCAAAGTGTAAGTCAAGCACTTTTTCCAATTCATAACAATTTGGTGCAAGAGTCATAATGGTGCTTCCTTGAAGCAAACCTCATAGTCAATATCATTGTACCAATGTTGTGTTCGCCAAGCCTTCATGATCCGAATGCTTCAATTTGTGAGCCTTCAACAAGTTCCCTTGAAGTAGATGACTTCTTTGGTGGAGATGACTTTTGTGAAATCAACCAATTTATAGAAGATACAAATAGACTGTGCACCTAAATTATGGATAACATAAGATATAAGAAGAGAATGTTGGAATCAGGCACACAGGTCACAATCCCAACAACACAAGAAGATCCTCAGAAGAAGAGAGATGCGAAAAGGCTTCCAGCAGAAAATTTCTTAATTCCTTATGCAAGAGGCCCCATGTAAATCTCTTTACTCAAGCAATGTGTGCCCCTCCTTTGGTAGGTCAATCCTATTCTCTAGCTAAAATTTAGGCTTTTGCGCCTAAACACTCAAGAAGGGATGTTGTTCCCAAAATGCATAAGACAGGGGGTCTTCCATTTAGTATTGTTGACTAGATGAAGAGAACAAACATAAATTTCACAATGTGGGATGCCCTGGCCATTCCATCTCAACGGGATCTATTGCATGAAGCTCTGGTGCAACTCCCGCATGTTGATCCAATTATGTAGAAATCACACACTTCTATCAACATTTGCTAAGAAGAAGAGAAACAAGTAGGTAAATTTTTTAAATCCCACCCTTCTATATGTCCTTGATTATATCCAAACACCTAGTGCATAATTGTATGATTGACTCAAGTGCTAGTACTTACATTATGCCTAAGAAAGTAGCTAATGTCTTAGGTTTGAAATATAGCCCTTTGTCTAAAGGAGTTCTCAGTAACTTGATGGTTCAATTGTCACCACCTTAGGAATCATCAAGGATCTTTAGTTAACCCTCCATGCATGCCCAAGTCTAACCATTAATCAAGATGTGTTAATCATTGACCTACCTTCTTTGTTTTCCCTATGTCTATCAAGAGAATTTACTGCTAAAGTGAGTGGTTACCTTTTTTCTGATTTGTCTCATATGTTACTTAAGACAAGGTATGGTACCAGTTTACCATATAAGCTAAGCCTATATTTTCCTATCATGTAGAGTCATATGTCCCATCCCCTCTCCAAGCCAACTGTCTAATCCAAGAAGAACAAGCTTCAATTCCTGAAGAGTAGTCTCTTCCACTCTTGGTTCTTAACCTAGTGCTTTTGATCCCTATGCTAAAGAACTAGAAGCTTATGAAACTGGGCTTGCTACTTGTTGCATTCTTGAAGAAGTTATGCTACCATGTGTGCTTAAGAAAGAAAAAGTTTAACCTAATCTATGGAAGTTGTACTTTGATAGATCTCGAAGTAGAAATGGTGCAGGAGTAGGAGTGGTTCTCATTTCCCCTAAGGATGAGAAATTATTCTTCATACACAAGCTGCATTTTGCATGCTCTAGTAATGTAGTAGAGTATGAAGCGTTGGTGTATGGCTTGCTCATTGCTGAGAAGAAGAAAATTAAGGCACTGCAGATCTTTGGGGACATAGAATTGGTTATCCACCAAGTTACCAACAAATTCCAGGACAAATAATAAGCTTCTCAAAGCTTATAAACATATATTTTAGGACCTCCTTGAGATATTTGATGCTCTGAATCTGTAGGTGGTGCCACGAAGAATGAAAAAGAAGCTGACCAAATGGCTGCATTGGGTTCACAATTCTCTCCTGCTGAGGACTTTGTCAAAGGAAACACACAAAGATATTAAGATGGTGATCATACCATCCATTCTAGACAACAATACCAATTGGAAAGTGTTTGAAAGTGACACACAAATCATTGATTTTATCTAGAATGAAGTTGAGTATTAATCAATCATACAAGCTGATTTGCATGACAACTATGGTGACCAAGTGATACAACTTGAAGACAAATAAGTTTCCTAAAGGGATGGTCACCTTAGAGAAAATTTTAACCCTGATAATGAGTTCAAGGGTGAAGAAAGGTACATGTGTTCCACACAAGAAGACTACTCCTCAGTCACTATTTCATATGGGAAAGAGTTGCTTCTCAGCATGACTTGTGCGTATGAAGAAAAATAGGCATTCATCTCTCTTTGTCAAGAATACTGTGATATCTTCTCATGGGAGTATGAAGACCTTAAAGGTTTTGATCCAAGTTTTTCTCAACACTCTGTTAACCTTGATCTTGGTACCAAGCCCATGAGACAAAAGCAGTGGCTAGTCAATCCAAAGGTAGAGCCCCTCATGAGAAAGGAATTATCAAAAATCATGGAGGAAAAAATTATTTTTCATATCAAATACTCTACCTGGGTCACAAATCTGGTTCTAGTGCACAAGAAAAATGGTGAAATCATACTCTATGTTAATTTAAGAGATTTGAATAAGGCATCTCTAAAGGATCATTATAATTTACCTTCAATGGAGTAAATTCTATAGACTGTGGCTGGTGCACAAAGATTCTCCATGCTAGATGGATATTCAGGTTTCAATCAGATCCTGGTCAAGGAAGAGGATCAATTCAAAACAGCATTTACAACCAAATGGGGAACATATGCATATCAAAAATGCCCTTTGGTCTATCAAATGTAGGCACCACATTTTAGTGTGCCATTGATATTTCCTTCAAAGGATACATTAATGAGTTCATCTTGGTTTACCATGATGACATAATAGTCTTCTCAAAGAAAACCACGGATCATATAGCACACCTAGAGAAATTCTTTGAGAGATGTAGAGAATTTGGGGTGTCTCTTAACCCCAAGAAGTGAAATTTTTTAGTGGCGCGGGTGAGCTTCTAGGCTAAGTGGTTTCAAAGGATTGCATCGCAATTGATCCTGAGCATGTTTCAACTATCTTGTCTCTTTCCCTACCGGCACACAAAAAGGCCCTAACGTCCTTCCTTGGTAAGATCAATTTTGTTAGGCACTTCATCCCTAACTTTGCATGATTGGTTCGGCCCATCACCTTGATGCTTAGGAAGGACATAGCCTTCGATGGAAATTAAAAGGAAAATAAATCTTTGACAAGATCAAGCAAGAGATATCTTGTGTGCCAACACTTATCAACCCTAATTATTCCAAGGATTTCATCCTTTATGCTTATAGCACTAATGCAAGTATTGTTGTTGTCCTAACAAAAGAAAATGAACAAGGCTTGAACAACTAAATCTTTTCTTCACCCGAGATCTCAAGGATTATGAACTAAAATATAGTCACATAGAGAAGCAAGTCTTCACCATCATGTGTGCACTCAAGATATTCAAAAGTATGCTTGCCAACAATCATATCGTAGGGTATTAGTCTCCCACTCTTCGTCACAAAGACTTCATCATGGGAGTAGAAATCAGTGAGAAAATAATATGATGGGTGACAAAAATCATGGATTATGATGTTACTATCAAGGCCACAAAGATGGTAAGATGTAGCGTGCTCTATAGGAAGATTGTTGAAGATGCATAGACTAAACTTGAAGCTTCATTATTTATGGATGAAGACCTTCCAAGCACATAACTTGAGTAGAATACACACCCTAGCACGCATGAATAGATGAAGGACATGATCGCATTCCTTTCCAAGGGCACGTACCCTCCTAGTTTAAATAAAGAGAAGAGAAGACATCAGATGTTATAATCTACCTCTTATGTGTTGATTGATGGACTTCTCATCAAAAAGAATCTTCACAATGTTGTTAAGGTGTATCAATGATGCATAGACTGAAAAGGTGTTAGCATAATTTCATGATGGATTCTCTGGTGGACACTTCTCTTCCAAAACTACAGTAATGAAAATCATAATGGCCAATATATTTTGGCCTACCTTGTTTTCAAATTCACACAAGTGGGTCACAAAATGTAAAGGATGCACTTTCTTTGTACAAAAGAAAAGATTAGCAGTGCTTCCCCTCCAACCAATCCAAGCGGATCATCCTTTTACACAATGGGGTATCGACTTCATAGGCATGATCAACCTTCCTTCAAGCGCTAGACATAAATGGGTGTTGACAACTACAAATTACTTCACCATATGGACAAAATCTATCACGCTTAAGGAATCAACTGAGATAGTCATCCTTTACTTTCTCGAAGGTTCACAAGGTTTGGAATTCCTCAAACCATTATCTCTGATAATGCAAAGTCCTTCCTTGGTACCAAAATCACTTATTGGGCTCTAAATCTGGGCATTTACCGAATACTTCTTCCAACTATTACCCTCATGGTAATGGTCTTGCAGAATAAACAAACAAGAACCCGATAAGAATCATGAACCACACATGAACATCAGCTAAATACTTTGGCATACAAAGGTCACATGCGTGCTCGGGTAGATAGAATCATAGTAAAAAAGGCAATAGGAACTTTTCCTTACAAGTTTGTTTATGGCAAGGAGGCTACCCTTCCTTTGACACTAGAGCTGAATTTGTTAGTACTTTCCCAATAGCTGGAATTTGAAGATGTAGACCAGAGAAATTAGAATTGTAGAGTTGGTTAATCTTGAAGAACTAAGGAACTCACCATGATTAAGCTAGAAAATCATTAACAAGTAACAAAGAAATGGTTCGACAAAATACTAGGCCTCAAAATTTCAAAGTTGGGGACTTGGTTCTAAAATGAGATGCTTGACAAATCCAAACTACGGCACCATTCAAAGTTTGATGCACTTTGGAGTGGCCCATACATCATTAGTTCCTGCAAGGAGGCTAACTTTTAAATTTGACTCATCTTGATAGAAGTGCACTACAAATCCTAGTAAATGGGATCTATCTTAAACCCTTCCATTAATTTTACTACATCATGTTGTATATATTAGATTAGTTTCAATTCCTCCAAGTGTGATGCGTGCACATTGTTTGTTTGTACATATATCTTTCTTCTTGCGTACTTCTTGTGCATAATCTTCCATTGCTTCCAAAATTCAGATCCTCTTTCAATAGTTGCAAGATTCATAATAGAGTCAAGAAATGATCTTCAAGTGACTACAAGGAAATTTTCATAATTACATAGAAGACTCCATGCCCAATGGATGTGTACACACAAAAATCTGGTAACACTTGCCTTGGTCCCCTTTCGAATAGCCAACTTAAACATATTCACCTAACCATGAATCTTCTACCCCACATTAATATTAATTTAATCATTTACAATTAAATTAATACTCATCCTCACTTCATTAATTATTTAAATACCTTAATTAAAACTAATTTCCACCTCACCTAAACACCTCATCACAAGCCTATTTTTAGCATACTTCCTCTTTACTAGGACTCAACATTCACTCACCATAACTAACTAAGACTTAGTTATAACTACCTTAATGAACTAAGACTTAGTGAAACCCTAAAATCATATGTCTATTCTCCCTCTAACCATATTCCCGCTCATTAAAACGTAACATTTTGTTTTGATTGGAAAGAATAGATTGAGCTGGCCCAAAAATATTGCCAAGATCTAGAATTTTTAGGTAACCTAATATTTCCTACCTCGGTGATGCTGATGCTGGTCACCCTAAACCATCATCGGTTACCTTATATTCATTTTGGTAACCTTGTTTGAGTTGTTGGCCACATTCTCAAGTTTTGGAATGAAGGAGATCTACATGAAAGAAAGAACCAAATCCCTTTTGCACATCCAGACAGCCATAGCCAGCACCAAGACTGATCCAAAGGTATTTGCATTCACGGTAGCATTCTGGGAAGCATTGAGTACCATTCCACATATCAACCTTCACCAGCATCTCCAACCACCTCTCCACCACTACGGGCATTTATAACCCTTCTAAACTCCAAGTAAGTTGGTTTCTCCTCTATCACTTGTAGTTGTATTCTCTCTTTTCCTTCATCCATTCATTGTTCCTACCTAGATCTATCCTTCAACTCTCTCTCTATCAACCACCCACTCACACCCAACCTAAACTTCACAAAACCTATCCCAAAACTACCTCCCTCATGTAGACCTCACAAACACCCAACAAACTCTTTGTGTAATCATAGAGAGGACCCAAAACTCATTCTACAACATCTTCTAGTTCCCCACAGTCACCGACACTAGTTAAACCTAATCGTGGTCAGTCCACCTTATACCGACATTGGTCTCCTTAATCAATATTAGTCACTGTGACTGTCAACCCAACCTAACAACTCAACCCTTAGCCTACCCCAAACCTCACTCAAAACCTTACCACACCTATCTTGGACCTATCACCTCACCCTCCCCCATAGAGACCTTTCCAACTCTCTGTTTCAAGACAAAAGAGATCCCAAACACCCCCTCGACTCCCTTCCACTTTCCACGGTGAATGATATTGGTCACCCTCAACCAAGATTACATACCTAAATCAACATTGTTCACCTTGACCAGATCGGTCTCTATGTCTGATAACACTGGTCCATACCAATAACCTAATTACCTCACCCAAAACAACCCAAAATCTTACCCAACCTTACCAAGACTCGTCTGCGTGACCCGAAAGATCCCCTGTGTTACCTGCAACCTGACCTAAAACCTTTACCTACACAACACCTTAGTATTTAATCGATCAATGATGATAGTAATCTGAGGCACCCAAATCAGAACGCTAGCACTAGATTCTTTTATTTACATGTTTGAGTTATTTTATATTGATTTATAAATAGTGGATTAATGGCCTTCTAGGAAGTATCACACTTCCCGAGATCTAGCATATGCTAGGCAATCCATTGTCATATACTATTTAACTCTCTTTTGTGGTTTTTTTGTATTTCAGGTAGTTCCTCCTAGCCAAAAGGAAGCTCTCACAGTCAGCATTGGATCAAGAATTCAAAATGCACACAATGATCTTTAAACCGACCATCACAACAAGTATTCCTCCTTGGCCCATACCCTTATCTGTTTCATCAAATCCTTAAAGAAAATGGTGAAACAACTACCCCATTCTTCACAATTCCATCAATGGATTATAACTACTACTTGAATATTTCACTAAATGGGTAGAAGCCATCCCCCTCATTTCTACAAAAGCTGAAAATATGTGAGTTCATCAACCATCATATCATTTTTCACTTTGGTGTCCCTCACCATCTCATCACTGATAATGGAAAGCAATTCAAAAATAAAACCCTACATAATTTATGCAATGCTTTTGGCATTCAACTAAGTTTCTCATCACCTTATTACCCACAAACTAATGGCCAAGTAGAATCAACCAATAAAACCTTGAAAAAATTCTTATGAAAGTAGTTAACAATACTAGGAAGGATTGGCATACGCACATCCCCTTCACCTTGTGGGCCTACCGCACTAGTATTCACACTTTAACTGCTGCCACACATTTTTCTCTAGTCTATGGTACCAAGGTTTTCTTGCCTCTTGAATTCTGAATTCCCTCTCTCGCATCTCACTATAATACATGCTCAACGACGATGACTTTTGTCAAGGTCATTTGGTGTAACTTGAGTTATTAGATGAACATCTTATCAATGCTCTTTACCATCTCCAAATCTACCAAAAATGTATCAAATGTGCCTATGAAAAACGTGTTCATGAATGAACCTTTCAAGTCGGTGACCTCTTCTCGAAGGAAAATCAACATGTAACCAAAGAAGAGAAAATTAAATAGGGAAAATTTGATCCTAATTGGCTTGGACCCTATATCATTACCCATTCCTATGGATCAGTTTTTTATCATTTTTCTTTACTTGAAGGTAAACCCAAACCTAAGCCCCTCAATGCCTTGCATGTTTGACCATTTTATTGTTGACATCAAGTCCTATATCACTTTCTTTCAATTGACCACTCGTCCCTTGAGTATTTTTCACCTTTCATATTACCCATTTTATGATCAACGACTAAATAAGAATCATGTGATTACCCGTCACCTTTCAACCTTATCTTCAATATGAGTATCATGGCTCTACTCACAACATGATTCTCATGGATACTTTTCATATTTTTAAATATGGAATCCCATGGTCGTTCATCACTCGAAACCACCTCTTTTATAGTTAACCTTTGTGTGCTATGGTTTTTTCTTCTAAACAAGAACCTAATATTCCTCTATAGTCTTGTCCATGACTTAAAACATCCAAAATAAAATGGGATTCAACTCCTTGAGTCAAAATTCTAGCAAAAAGATGACTCCCTCAAAAGGGACATCTCTTCTCTCTATCTTGCCACTATAAATAGACTGCTCCCTTTAAGGAAAGCTATATAAATTTAGTGCAAAAATACAATAAAGGTTCGTAACCTTCCCGCATTAATCAACTTCACGAAGATCTTAGGAGATAATAAACTCATCCCATATAGACTTCTCATATTGATCAGTCTATTAAAAACAAAAAAATGAAGAAAATGATAAATTTTTCATCATGGACTTGCCTATTTTTTATCTTGGGTTTCTTTCTAGGTAAACATATTGTCGTACACTAAGTTACACTAAACCACCCACTTTCACCTCATTTCCTTTTCACCCTAATTTTCTCTTTGCTCAAGGGACTTGCCACAACTGCGACATTTTGTGATCATGTGACTTTCTTCACCCTTGGAATAGTCCATTATGCAACACCTTAGGGTCTTACCTTCATAAGCCCATCCGGGGTATGGTAAAGTCATTAGGTCTCTTATCAATTAAGTGGACCTTTTACCAATTTTACCATTCACCTTCCTCATTACTTATTTATTATCCTATACTGAACCCCGGATCATCGACACCTACATTTTCACCTCTCAACCATGCCTATCACCTAAGACCTAACTATGCCTATGACCTACACTCAATCATACCTAAAACCTACCAACCCATTCCTCTTATTCATCATATTCTTCCCTAGCTTATGGGAGAACTATATCAGCTGAGGCCCTTTTTGTTGGGGCTATGTAGGCGATACTCCTAGTGCATAGGGCCCTTGAAGGTTAGCTCGGCCACTCTTTACCCTAACCTATTTTCATCCATTTTCCTATTCATATTCTATTTTAGTTTCCACTTTCTACAAAACTTGGAAATTAATACAAACATGCATATCTACCATGATTCACATCATAAAAACATCCAATCAATCATTTCACATTTCCATAATATCAAAGATTTTGGAAATCTACACCATAACATACATATAACTCATCATTTATTTCCCATGTTACCAATAACTTGGACATTAAATCAAAATTAAAAACAAGACTCCATCATGCCTAAATGACCTGACTCCATCATGCATATACCTAACTCCACCATGCCTAACTCACCTAACTCAATCATGCCTATGTGACCTCAATTGCCTAACTGACCTAACTCAACCATGCCTAACCAACCTGACTCCACCATGCCTAAAACACCTAGTTTCCATCCATATACAACTAATAATCAAATTTTTCAAACACAAGTACATCATCCACAATCATCAATCTCATCATAAAAGTTTGTGTATCCATCTAATATACACTGATACAAAATAATATCAATCTCTCAAAACTCTCATATACAACCTCACCATCTTCGAACATAGGCTGGTATATGATCAAAAATATCAAAACTCTCATATACAACCTCACTATCTTCAGCACACATGTCGGTATCTATCAAAAATCATAATCAAAATGTCGACATCAATCATCGACCCCCTCTGCTCCTTTGCTCCTCCTTTACGGTGACCTACCAAAGATCTCTCCCCTTGCCATAGGTATAGGTCTCACCTCCACTAGACCTATAGTTGGGTCAGGCCTCCACGAACTAGTGGCCTCACCCTGACCCTATCTATTGTCTCACCCCCCTTGTACTCTCTTCATTATGCATGTAGGATCTCATCCTCTTGTTCAAATCTTGTGGTACCTTGTGCTCTACATAAGAGGGGACATCTATCCCAATAGCCATCAAATGATCCTGATAATAGCACACCTCATTTAGGGCATCCCTAAACTACGCCATCAATATTGTTTGTGGAGGTGCCATAGGCCTCGTTGTCACCTGTGTACTACGACCTGCTATTGTTGGCTTCGACCCATGTACCTATAAATCTTATCCCTAACCTCTATGGGGTACATGTACCACCACCTGTCCCTAGGCAATAGCTAACTACCCCTATAATGTAGTCACCTAGCCTTGTAAGGTGGCTACTTGTTCCTGTGATGCCGCTAGTTGGCTCGGCAAACCCATGACCTATGTGCCTATAGAGTGGAAATCTGCGCCCCATCTTGTCCCAACCCCTATACTTGTACCTATACCAATTTTCCCTATAAAATAGTCACCTACCCTATCAAGTAACTACCTATGCCTGTGAAGTAGCCAAAGAACACTCCCAATGTTGTCACCTATCCCTGTAGTGCATCTCTACACTATCACTATCACCAAATCTAGCTACCCTAACCGTGGAGTTGTTTCCTATAACTCTTCTGCCCACCACCGTCTGTACCTATCAGTCACCCCTGCATCATCAATATGTCCATCCACCGGCATCTCCGCCTGACCTACTAGATCTGTGGGGTGTGGTAGACCCAAATTCCTCTCCACATCCTCTCGGCAATACCATACAATAGGCGGGGGCACATCCTGAACTAGTCCAAACTGTCGTTGAACTCTATCCACTTGAATCATCTCATGCTCGCCGACACGTCTACCCTGTATCCACCATAATAGATGCAACCCCCATAGCTCCTGCCTCATACCTCTAAATGTTAGGTATCCCACATATGGCCACCATATGATATCCATTGCATAAAGCCCCTCCAACCTCTCTGTCTATAGTGCATGACATCATAGGTCACCTCCTCACCTCGTCAATGATCCCTAGTTGCCACCCACCTCCTGTAACCTACTCTTTGTCCACCTCTATGCCAATTTGCTACTGGTAATCCTCATGGCCACACTATCACAATGTGCTCATACACCCAATAATGCAACATGAAGGTACAACATAGGCCATAGCAACACATCCTCTGATAACCCCAACCTCTATGTACAACTACTCCAAAATATGCAGTGTACCCAAGCAAAAGTGGACCCGATCCTCTACCATCTCCCATGTAAAATTCCCATCAAACCTCGGGAAACTAGCCACCCTCTTAATCAGGTAGAGCATAGCACCCCGCTGACAACCATCATCATTACCGCCAACCACATCTCCTATGGGTGTGCTACATACATCACCTCATATACAAGGCTAGCATTGTGCTCAGTCAACTCAGTCACCATCTCCCCAAACACTATGATCATCTCCTCAAGGCCACATCATCTAACACTGTATACACCAGCTCACCAATAATCGAAAATCACAATATCCGGTAGACATCCTCTAATGTGATCATCATCTCATTGGTAGGTAAGCGAAAGTGTTGGTCATGGCATCCCATCTATCAATGAGCACAACCATGAGGCTATGATCCCATCGGATCCTCCTATATTGTCTAATGCCAACTAGGCCAACCACTTGAATGTGCCCCCACTCCTCCGTGGTGACGTGAGGTCGTATCTCCCCCAACAATGGTGGGAATCTATCCCGCATCATCAGCTAATGTCATGCCTACACCCATACAACTCAACCATGTCAAAAATGACACACACCTATCTATTCCATACCTACTTCCCTGACCTATCATCTACCCTGCACCCATTTACCCCAACCCCATATTACCTTACCTGGGACATCACTTACCTAACCCCTTTCCTCCTACCTCTCTTTCGGTCCCTCTTATACCCCATTTCTACCCATTTCCACCCAATCTAGCCTTGCCCCATTTATGTTGACCGATATCAGCCATTACTGATCAATATCGGTCACACATGACCAACATAACTCACCTAGCCATGACTGATTCCACCTTAGTCCGACCAATGCCGCCACCCTTGATCGACATCTATCTCTGTTTCGGCTCTAGGGTGGAACCCCACGCCCCCAATTTTAAAACTTCCAAAATACAACCTAAAACCTACCCAAACACCCAACCAACCTACCCAAAATCATTTTTATTTCCTAAATCACCTCTATGGCCTCTCCCCATACCCAAATCCATTCATTTTACCCACATTTTCAAATTTTTGAAACCCCCATTCTTTTCATTTTTCCCTAAAACTTTTAATCCAAAACTACAAATGGATCGAATCCTACCTCTACATGTAGGCACCTCCTCATTGGGATGTTTGGTCTCCCGTGCTGGATCTCCTACACCTCCACCCACTGCTACCATACCTCCAATTGCACTCTTGGTCCTCCAACCAATCCAATCACTCTGAATGATCTTGTGGCCCCATCCACCTACCTCCTCCAACCACTCAGATACCTCCAACTCAACGTTGTACAACACCTCATCCTTTTCTTCACTGGAAAATGCTAAAAACAATTTGCTATGTCATTTTCTATAAAGTGGACAGGTTGAAATGAATCTGTAACATACATATTTTTAATTTTTATCCTACCCCAACCCGACCGACATCGGTTTAACTTGACCGACATCGGTCATGTACCCTAATCTACCACAGTTGGTTTCTCTAGACCGACATCAATTTTCCATAACCGGTGTCGGTTATCCTTTTTTGACCCCCTCACTCCACATTGCACCACATCTACTTGCCCGAAACCTTTTCCCACCTAACCCAAAGTTGACCCTAACCTTACACCTCACCCCCATGACCTTATTCCTACATCTCCTTTGTTTTGTCTTAGGAGTTGTTATTTTACCTATATCTTGGCCTTACCCGTGCCATGACCTATTTTCCTAAACCTGACCTACTTGGTGTGACCATTGACCTTATGCACTCATTATAACTTACAATGTTGTTACCTATGTTATTTTATCCTACCAACCATACCTTACCTATGGTCGTGTCATTTATCTCAACAAAACCTTTGGTGTGCCAGAACATACCTAAACGTTCATGCACCTGAACTACGTTTTGTTTCCGAAACATATCATATACCTTGGATACCTGAATCACCTCACCCTTGTTTGGATAAACCTATCAACCTTAGACAATGTATAGTTTGTAAGATCTTCAACTCCGGTGTCATTTTTCTATATATACATGTACATGCATTTGATTACGATTATCCATGACCCGATTACATCCTAGCCTACTAACTATTAGCCATATTAACCATCACCATTTCCCTCAATACTCAAATCCATCCCCACCTATGTTCACCCACTACCCATTTGTCAAACCACTCACCGATTTTTTATTACACCTCATCAATGCCTATTTTGAGGGGGATTACCTTCACCCACACATGGGGAAATCACTTCCTTTTTTAATCAGTGTTGCTTACCAATACAAGCTATGCAACAAAAAGGGGAAAAATGTAGACACCAAAATTGGGTCACACTCCCCTTGGTCCCCTTTCGAATAGCCAACTTAAACATATTCACCTAACCATGACTCTTCTACCCCACATTAATATTAATTTAATTATTTACAATTAAATTAATACTCATCCTCACTTCATTCATTATTTAAATACCTTAATTAAAACTAATTTCCACCTCACCTAGACACCTCACCACAAACCTATTTTTAGCATATTTCCCCTTTACTAGGACTCAACATTCACTCACCATAACTAACTAAGACTTAGTCATACCTACCTTAATGAACTAAGACTTAGTGCAACCCTAAAATCATATGCCTATTCTCCCTCTAACCACATTCCCGCTCATTAAAACATAACATTCCATTTTGATCTATGAGAATAGACTGAGCTAGCCCAAAATGATTGCCAAGATCTGGCATTTTTAGTAAACCTAGGATTTCTCACCTTAACCGACGTTGGTCAACCCTAAACCAACATCGGTCACCCTAAACCATCGTTGGTTACCTTATATTCATTTTGGTAACCTTGTTTGAGAGGTTGGCCACATTCTCAAGTTTTGGAACAAAGGATATCTACATGCAAGAAAGAACCAGAGCCCTTTCACACATCCAGATAGCCATAGCCAACACCAAGATTGATCCAAGGTATTTGCATTCATGACAGCATTCCAGGAAGCACTATCATAGCATTGAGCACCATTCCACATATCAACCTTCACCAACATCTCCAACCACCTCTCCACCACTATGGGCATTTAGAACCCTTCTAAACTCCAAGTAAGTTGGTTTCTCCTCTGTCACTTGTAGTTGTATTCTCTCTTTTCCTTCATCCATTCATTGTTCCT
The DNA here is from genome assembly GCA_018340775.1 of Taxus wallichiana var. yunnanensis. Classification (NCBI taxonomy): domain Eukaryota; kingdom Viridiplantae; phylum Streptophyta; class Pinopsida; order Cupressales; family Taxaceae; genus Taxus; species Taxus wallichiana. The sequence goes on along the minus strand of CM031240.1, from coordinate 935,271,029 downwards.
ACCTAGATCTATCCTTCAACTCTCTCTCTCTCTCTATCAACCACCCACTCACACCCAACCTAAACTTCACAAAACCTATCCCAAAACCACCTCCCTCACGTAGACCTCAAAAAACCCTCCAAAATCTTTGTGTAATCATAGAGAGGACCCAAAACATGTTCTACAACATCTTCCAGTTCCCCATAGTCACCGACACCAGTTAACCCTAACCGTGGTCAGTCCATCTTATACCAACATCAATCTCCTTAATCACTATGAATCACTATGACTGTCAACCCAACCTAGACAACTCACCCCTTAGCCTACCCCAAACCTCATTCAAAACCTTACCACACCTATCTTGGACCTATCACCTCACCCTCCCCATAGAGACCTTTCTAACTCTCTGTTCCAAGATAGAAAAGAGCCCTAACACCCCCCCGACTCCTTGCCACTTTCCACAGTGACTCGATATCGGTCACCCTAAACCGGTATCGGTCATACCTAAATAGATCGGTCACCTTGACCGGCATCGGTCTCTTGTGTCCGATAACACTATTCTAAACCAATAACCTAATTACCTCACCTAAAACAACCCAAAATCTTACCCAAACTTACCAAGACTCTGCCTCATGACCCACAAATCACTGCGTTACCCCGCAACCCAACTCCAAACTTTTACCTATACAACACCCTAGTATTTAATCAAATCAACACTGATAGTAATCTGAGGCACCAAAATTAGAATGCTAGCACTAGATTCTTTTATTTACATGTTTGATTTATTTTATATTGATTTATAAACAAGTGGATTGATGACATTCTAGGAAGTATCACACTTCCTAGATCTAGCATACGCTAGGCAGTCTATTGTCATATACTATTTAACTCTCTTTTGTGGTCTTGTTTAGTAGTTCCTCCTAGCCAAAAGGAATCTCTCACAGTTAGCATTGGATCAAGAAGTTAGAATGCGCGTAACAACCTTTAAACTAAACATCACAACATGTATTCCTCCTTGGCCCATACCCTTATCTCTGCTTGTTAAATCCTTAATGAAAACTTTGAAACAGAATGTTGATCTTCTTTATCTAGTAGGTAAATGTCCCCAAAGTTACCAAAATTGTTATCCAAATAGCTCTCCTAGTTACTTGAATAACTTTTATATATATATATATATATATATATATATATATATATATCTAGCTCTCAATTCCCCATTGAAGGATATGTGCATTTAAGTTCAATTGTCACAACTCCTTGGTCATAGTTTCTCTACACGCCCCTTTCCTTCATTTCCTTCCACTTTCCTCTTGTTCCCACCTTCTCGCATTTCACCTTCTTCCTAATCATCTTCTTCCCTTCCCGCGCACCTCACACTTTCTCCAATTGGATAAGTTCCTTGACCTCTCATGCGCCACACCCATTAATTTGTAATAGTTACACCTTGACCATATGTTCTCTACTCACCAATTTTCCTCATTTTTCCACGCACCTCCCTCTGCACCTTCCTCTATTTTCCTTGTGTGCCCCTCCTTTGCGCCCTTATGTGCCATGTCATATTCTTTCATGCTTGAGTATGTAGCATGTAACTAGTCAAACTATGCCAAAAGGGTGTTGAATCCTTGCAAAAAATTAGTGAGTGACACGTGGTAGAAACAACAAATATTTACATAGTTAGCAATCATTTCATCCAATCCACATGTGCCATGTGTTTTACGTGTGGTGAAAACTCTATCATCTTCTCGATAGTTGTATATTTTGCTATATATCTTAGATTGGTGCATGCCTAGACTTGTCAAAAGCTACTAACATCAGCTACATGTGCTAGAAATTCAAATTAAAATTATATGTGGATCTAGTAGGTAAGAAATGGGAAATTATCTTTCCGAGTATTGATGAGGAGATTTGATTGCTCCAACCACCCAATTTGATATGTTCCACCCTCCTTTCTTCTTAAACACACCAAATAGCCTTTCGAAGTGTATTTCATAGGTATCCAAGCTTATTTGTAGGCATTGAATGCTTCTTGTTAGTGGTTGTGTTTCAAATTCAAGTTTTCCCTCCTTCCCTTCTTCCTCCATGAATTCATCTATAAATGTAAGAGATAGACTCATTTGTTATGTTGGACACTCTGGATCCTTACGCATTTTGCTAAGGACTTCATACTTTCTATATTTTGAGTTGCAGACCTCTAGATCTAGCTCTTGCATGTGGATATTGGCCTCCTTCATCATTGTAACATCTCTATGCATTTCTGAAGTAATAGAAGCATCGTTTTGTGACTATTCTCTATCCTAATGTGTTTGCATTCCTTCTTATTGCCTTTTCTTTTGCGTTGTATGTTGGTTGTGCTATTTCACGTCACTTTCAATTCCTTTTTGGTTGTGTTCCATGAGAATGATCCGACGAATACATGTTCACCTATGCTACTTGTGACTAGACTCCTTTCACACACTTTCCTTTCATTCTCACTCGGAATAGATAGTATTCATCCCTCTTTTATGGTTTTATCACCTTTTAGTGTAGTTTCCTTGTATGTCATACTTTTATCCCTGGTCCATTGGCATTATTAGATTAGTTTCCCCTTTTAGCACTAGGATTAGTAGTAGTAGTAGAAATAGATAAAGGAACTATCATTCTCCATAGATCCGTCCTAAGCACACAAGGTCCCATAACTTGGGGATGGTTCCATTGTGGTCTCAAACACCTTGTCCCTTTCAAGATCTGAGATGTAGGTGAATGTTTGAGCAACCAACAGTAGGGATTAGGGGAGCCTACTAGTCGATTCCTTGGACACATGGGGTATTACAGGAATTTCATCAAGGGGTATGCCAAGATCACCACTTCCTTAGAGGAATTTTTGAAACAGAGAAGTTTCTTTGATTGGGGAGAGGCGCAATGTAAGGAATATGAGACTTTGAAGGATAGGCTTGTCATGACGCCCATATTACATTTTCCTTCTTGGGATAATGCTTTCCATGTGCATGTTGATGCCTCAGGGATAGCTATGGGAGTAGTGCTAGCACAAGTTGGTGAGGGAATTGTTGATCATCCCTTGAGCTTTGCAAGTAGAAAGTTGACACTAGTAGAATAGAATTACATAACTACTAAGCGTGAAGCATTTTCAATTATCTATCCATTACATAAGTTCAAAGAGTAATTGTTGGCAACACAATTCATATTCTACACATACCGCATGGCATTGAAATACTTATTCAACAAACCCATTCTGCAAGGGTGCATATGTTGTTGGGTCCTTCTATTTCAGGAGTTTGAGTTCACAATGGTGGTGAAGCTAGGAAAGAGAAATTCAAGGCCTGACCACTTATCAAGGATTGACTCGAGAGAGGAAGCACAAAGCATTGAGGATACCATGTCATACGCATAATTTTTTAGATTGTGGCACGTGCCCTTAGACTTGGAATATATCACAGTGTTCTTAAAAATAGTTGTGGTGCTAGAAGGGATGAAGGATCTGGATAGAAAGGAGTTGGCAATAGGTGTCACATCCTACATGTTGATTAGTGAAGACATGTATAAGTTAGATCATGATGATGTTCTGCACCAATGTGTATTAGAACATGATCACGTGGCAATTATGGAGGAAGCGCATGGTGGAATTACAAGAGGACACTATGCAGGAAATGTTACCGCATGAGAAGATTTTATTAGTAGGGATTTAGTGGGAAACCATCTACAAGGATTACATTGAGTTTTATAAGGCCTATGACCATTTCAGTGCCTTGGAAAACCTAGAAAGAGAGATGAAATTCCCTTGCACCAATAGTTAGCATTGAACCATTTGAGAAATGGGAAATTGAATTTGTAGGAACAATTGCACTAGCTGCACGAAGGACTGGTTCACGGTATATCATCACTTGCACTGATTACTTGACATGATGGGAAGAGGCAGCGCCTACAAAGGATTGCACCATAGTGACAACTGCTAGATTTTTATGGGAGAACATAATCAGCAGGTATGGTTGTCCTTTAAGTTTAACAAGTGATAGGGGTACACACTTTCTCAATGAAACAATCAAGATTTTATTAGCAAAATTTATGGTGGCCCATCATAAGACTACCCCATATCACCCTCAAGCAAATGGAACTGCTGAGGCATTTAACAAAATACTAAGTCACATGTTAACTAAGATTTGTGATGTTGGAAGACAGGATTGGGATGATAAGGTATCAGTTGTTCTATGGGCATACATGACAACCTATAAAGGTTGAATAAGGCCAAACTATTTCAATTGGTGTTTGGTGTGGAGGTTGTTTTACCAGTGGAATTCATGTTACCATTATTGCTAATAGTGCACATAGGAGGGTTAGCTAATAAAAAGTGCTAGAAGAAAGAATTGATAATTTGATGCAGTTAGATGAAAGGTGATCACTTGCTAGATGGAGTCAGAAGATGGAATAAGCAAGACAAAAATCATGTCATGATCATCATATCAAGAACAAGAAGTTTGAAGTTGGGAAGATGGTATTATTGTATGATTCCAAGTATCTACACCACCCTAGGAAATTTAAAGTCCATTGGTTGGGACCCTACATCATCTCGTATATTATTGACTCAAAGCTTGTCGCTGACAAGAGTTGGATGGGATGAGGTTACTAGGTCACTTCAATGGGAGTAGGTTGAATCCCTACAATAAATAAGTCTTCTTAGTGTTTGTAAATAAGGCAATGTTGCCAATTAGTCTAGAATTTCCTTTATACTTTTTCTTTTCTTGTGTTTCCCTTTCTCGTTGCTTGTTCCTTTATTTTTATTTCATTTTGTGCCTTGTGTGCTGGTAACCACATTATTTTTCCAAGTTTGTATGCGTAGAGGACCATGCATCTGTTTTAGTGTGGGGTGGAGTGATGTGAAGTATAGGCCCGTAATAAAATATTGAACTGACAATAGAAGTTATGGTAAATGGCCCAGTTGATGGATAAAAATCATGTAAGGAGTAAGAAGCGCATAGAAAAGAGGTGGATGAAAATGGTTGGTGTCAAAAAGGCTTTGTGGAAACCACGTAAAAAGGATGAAGAGCGCAGGAACAACATGAGGTAGGCGAGGGAAAAATCGGTAAAGGATAGAAGAAGTGCCTTCGGCACTTTGTAGATGCACGCGTAAGAGTCTTCGGTTGGGTTGGATTTTTGTACGCCATAAGGTTGTAAAGGGTTTTGTGCACAAGATGTGGCACGTAGGTAAGGGCACTTAAAATTATCTTAGTGGAAAAATTCACATTTAATGTTAAAGTATGGTGGTAGGTGATATAGCATTTAATGCTGGAAAGAAGGAAAAACTATAAATACAAGGTCGGAAAGTCATTCATTACCTTGCGATTATGAAGTGAAAGAAGCTCTTACGAACTAGAGCATCCAGAGAGAAATTTTTGTGAAGAAAGGAGAATCTGAGGAATTTGAGTGTGCATCTAGAGTAGATCTATGAACCAGAAGGAAGGAGTACACGAGTGTGAGGAAGGTTGTGTGAAGAGCATCATCTTGTGGAAGGATTTCCTGGTTAGGGTTTGGCAACTAGGGCACAGAGGAAGAAAGATTCATTTTAAGAGTTGAAGCTTTGGAGTGAGCTTTGGGATTGAGGAGAGTAGCATAGCAGAGCAAGAGGAAGGATTGTTTAAGTTCAGCTTTGACCAAAAGAATGACACCAAGGAAACCAACCATTTCACTAAAGAAAACAAAGGGAAAGGGAAAGGGAAAAAAAATCACTTCCATCACGAGCACCAACAAAGAATGGTACACTTAGAAATGTAGTACCTAGATGGGGTATTGCTAGGAAAAGAATGGGAGGCACACTTACAAAATTTGAAAGTAAGCAATTATAACCATTGCACGAGAACAACAGAGAAGGAAACAAGATTGGATTTAGTCTAAACAACTAACAATAGGATGCTAGATGGAATGCCCATTTACAACGATGAGGTAAAGGTCAAATTAGAGAAGGCTGGACTATTGCAATTGTACAAGTTTCCCTACTTTGGCAAGCCTGAGCGCCTTTATCAGTGGCTGATGTCATATGTGCATGAGGATCATTTTATTTCATGGGGCATAAGATGTGCATCACACCATAACTGATATCCAAGTTCACAGGCCTCAATTGTGAAGGAGATAGCATTGATGATGATCTAAGTGACAAGGAGGCTATCAAGGAGACTATAGCTGCATATGACTACAAAAAGGGGTCGTGATACTTTGACATCGCCGAGATACCAGACCTAGTGATGAGGATGGCCACGCACTTAGTCACCAAGCTCAATGACTAGGAATGATGGACATAAGTGAATAAGGCATGGTTGAATGTATGCTAAAAGATATAAGAAGGGACCATCTACAACTTTTCTGCTTTCATTACAGATGAAATTATAAGTAGCGCGTAGGAGGGAGAGAAGATACTATTCGGTAACATCCTCCTCACCATTGTGTTTTCAAATATTGGAGTGCTCGATGGGCTAGAAAAAATTGTTTGGGAATATCCTAAGAGGATACCTCACCCCCAAAGAGATTTGTGAAATATACTTATGAAACCATGAAGGCCACTCACAAGGTGCTCCTAGAGAATTTGTATAAGTGAATATGTGACGTATTTGGGGCTAGATGGAGGATCCCATGGTATTTTCCCACACTCGTGAATAGGGAGGAAGAATTTATAGTGTACCAACACTTTTGCATTGGCATATTTATGTTGACAGATGAGAATATGAGTCCATGGTGCAAACTACCCTTCTCCTTCAATACGTATACTTCCAATCCAGAGTTAATTGGTTCAAGGAGGCCAAGAGACTAAGGTTCAACCTTAGCAAGGTAGATATAGACCACCGCGAGCTGCGTTAGAAGCTAGTATACCCAAAGAAGCACGTATACATGGAGAGATATGTCTCCCATGAGATACAGATGATGAAGCCTTTAACACTGCCGATTACTGGAAGGACCACGGCAAGGGTGTATCTATGCATAAGGCCAAAATTTGAATAAGACACTTACTTGGAGAATGACATCTCTATCCCACGAAGACCATATAGAAAGGAAGAATGTCATGCCTAGAAAGAGAGAAAGAGAAGAGGTGCATAAGGAACCAAGTGTTCAAACTACACAAACGGTGAACGCACTTACTGGAGACAAGCGCTATCCTAGTACTTACACATAGAGAAAGAAGTCTCTTGCCAAGGAAAAGACCCCAAAAGAAGAGGCACTGGAGCATGAAGAACCCCTCACCCATGAGGAATCACCGAGGAAGAGATCACCTATCAAGGGAAAGAAAAAGAAGAATCTCTTATACTGGAATCCCCAGTAAGGAAGAAGCAGAAGGTGACGGATGAGGCCGATTCAGAAGAGACAGAGAGTCTAGATGCCTTCATCAGTGACAGGGATGATGATGATGAACCAAAGGGAGGTGAATACCATCTTGTCTATGAGATACATGATTCTGAGGAAGAAAGAGATGAGGAGTACAATGAAGGAGATGAGGAGAAGAAGGATGAAGAAGAGGCTGAGACTCAAGGCAAGGGGGTAAGCGGAGAAGAAAATATGAAGGATCAAAGGACCCCAAGCCTCACAAAGGAATAGATAGATGAGGCCATGGAGAAATAAGTGGAAAAAATCATCAAGGACCTAGTAGAACAAGAGGTTAAATGCAGCACAGACGTGGTGATGAAGGAAGCTGAGGAGGAGAGCATAGGAAAATAATATGGCAACATGGGAGGAGATCCCAGTTTGGTTGTAAGCTTTCCAAAAGTAATACACACGGGAAGAAGAGCACGTAAGAAGCACAAGTCCAAGTGATGGGCTACATACAAGGTGTTACAGATGCACTTCTAGAGCATTGTGTTCCCTTTTTGAACCAAATGCAAATGTTTCCTAAGGATACTTCCATGATCTACCCAAAGGTATTTTCAGCAAATTGTTGGGCCCCAAAATATTAGCTACATATAAGAAGGCATGTGGGCAACGGGATCTAGTCGAAGAAGGGCACCTTGGTTGAAGGTGCATAGGAAGGGTTCTATAAGGGTTTTGAAGAACACATGGCATGCGTGTCTAAGGAAAAATGGGTTTTGTACTTAGCCATATTTGGCACCCTAGGCAACACATGAGAAAAGCATGACCCTTGTGGATAAGGTTCCAGCCTAGCAACTATGGGATCAATAAGGGAATATTCTAGGCATGCGATGGAGGGTTCTAGAAGAGCATCATCATGTAGAGTGGAGAGCTTGGGTCTATGAAGGCATGCTTCCATGGAGGACCACTTTAACACTTAGTGACTGATCTGTAACTTCTAAAAGGCATGGTGGTGGGTGCTAAGGTTATAAACACAAGTGCCCAGTAGAATAAATATATAGAAGGAGAAGGAGAGAAAAGAGGAAAATCCTACAAAAATAGAATGAGGATGTTATGGCTAGGGATTAGGAGAGATCTGTGAGCATTTAACACATTAAAGGGGATGGGTTCTCATTCTTCTTTGTAATATGATGAGCATAATATAGCTCTGATGCATGATTTGGCTCTACATAATTATATGAGGATATGTTATGACCTCAAGGGATGTAATGTGGGTTATTAACTCTATTAGTATGAATATAATGCTCTGTTATAAATCATCTGTGTTCAATACTTATGCATTTCCTTTATGTATGAATCATCTCCATGTGTTGCTTGTTATTTCTCTTACTTACATATAATGAGATGATAACTCTTCCTAAGTTCATAAGAATGTGGTTTAGTTCTTTTCTATCCTACATTTGATTATCTTTCCTAAGATGATGCATTCTCACAAAACTCACATAAAGGAGACTCGGCACTCCGCACGTGCCTCCGTGGTTATTGGGTGATAGGTCAATGCACATGGGATTAGACTATTAATATAGGGTATAAAATATGACTACAACAACCAAATCAACACTTGGCCATATCGATTGAAATGACTTCTTCTTCATCATCTCTATATACATCCAAACCTTTATCTATAACTACAACTAGTCCCAAACCTAAAAACCTACCCACACATATCTCCTCACCCGTATCTAGACCCATCACTACTTTAGGTGTCATATCGGACATCCACCTTACTCACCCACCTATAAAATTAGACTTAGCAACATCATATCAAACCCGTACCAACATTATCCCTCCACCCAAAATAAAATCCAACCTTCTAGGTTGTATACACCCGCCTCACCTAACACACCTTTTTCACCTTCCCCTTTGCATCCATCCTAGGGCCCCATCCATCAACCCTGATTAAACAGTCTCCTACCCAAGGCCAATCAAAAGGTAAACAACATACTACTACATCACAAGCCTTCGTTACACCTCATTCACCCAAAAACCAAACACCCTCACCCTTGCTCGTGCACTTTTTTCCACCTATACCTTCACCAATTACTATAACCCCAACCTTTCCTATCAAACTTCAACCCATGTTATCTACCCAACCTCTACTAAACATCTCCACCACAACTCAATTTCCCCATGGGTAACCCATCCTATTCCACCATTTTCTTTCCCTTATGTGTCATGTACTCTCACGACACTGTTATCCAAATAACTCTCCTAGTTACTTGGATAAATTGAATACATTATGGCTCTAAGTTATTCATTGTAGTTTTGTGCACGCCCAAGATCACTTGGCACACTCCCTTGGTCGCAGCTTTCCCGCACACCCTTTTCTTTTCATCTTGTTCCACTCCTTCCATGCACCTCACAATTTATTCAATCGCTAAGTCCCCGACCCCCTCACACGCCATGCCCATCACTTTGTAATAGTTACACCTTGACCATATGTTATCTACTAACAAGTTTTCCTCATTTCCCTGTGTGCGTAATGTGTGCCTCCTCTCGCACCTTCCTTTGATTTCTCTGTGTGCCCTTCCCTCATGCCCTTTTATGCCGATAATATTTTCACATGCTTGAGAGTTCCGCAACCAATAAAAGTATACCAATAGGGCGTTGAATCCTTGCAACAAATCAATGAGTGACACATGGCAAAAATGACAAATATTTGCATAGTTGGCCATCATTTCAGCTAATCCACATGTGCCATGTGTTTTGTGTATGTCGATGACTCGACATATTCTAACAGCCATATCTTTTTCTATAGAGCTCAAATCAGTGTGTACCAGGACTTGTCAGAAAAATGTTCACATTAGCTACAGTGTCACAAATTAAAATTAAAATTTTGGCAAATCTGTAGCCGAGAAATGGGAAAGCATCTTTATGAACATTAATGAGCAGATCTGATCACTCCAACCACCAAGTTTGATATGATATGCCCTCCTTTCTTCTTCAACACACCAAATAGTCCTTTGGAAGCATATTTCAAATATCTCTAGGTGGATTTGTAGGAATTCAATGATTTTTGTTGGTGGTTGTGTTTTAAATTTAGGTTTTCCCTCCTTCCTCAATGGATTCATCTAGAAATGTAAGAGCAAGGCTCATTTATTATTTTGGACACTCTGGATCCTTACGTATTTTGATAGGAACTCCATACTTTCTATATTTTGAGTTGCATACCTCTAGATCTGGCTCTTACATGTGGATATTGGCCTCCTTAATCACCGTAATAGCTCTCTACATTTCTAGAAGTAATAGAAGCATTGTTCAGTGACTATTCTCTATCCTAATGTGTTTTCATTCCTTCTTCTTGCCTTTTCTTTTACGTTGTGTGTTGGTTGTGCTATTTCAGGTCCTTTGCAGTTCCATATTTAGTTTTGTTCCATGAGAATGATCTTGGTGAATACGTGTTTCGTTGTGCTACTCATGTCTAGCCTCCTTTCACGCATTTCCTTTCATTTTCACTCGGAATGATAGTATACATCCCTCTTTTCTAGTTTTATCACCTTTTAGTGTAGTTTCCTTTTATGTTATCCATCTATCCCTTGTTCCTTGGCATCATTAGCTTAGTTTTCCCATCCATCACTAGGAGTAATAGTAGCAGTATAAATAGATAGAGGAACTGGCCTTCTCCAGAGATCTGTCTCAAGTGCAAAAGGTCCCACAACTTAGGGATAGTTCCATTGTGGTCTCAAACACCTCGGCCCTTTCGAGATCTAATACATGGGTGCATGTTTGAGAAAACAACAATTTCTGGCACACCTGGTGGGACCAGCATTGAAATCTCAAATTTCATATCTCTAAGTTCTAGTGTGTGTAGTATTTCAGCCTTTGGAGACTCATTTCAACACATCTATTGAATCCCAACATTTTAAGATCTCTATTTTAGCATCCCTGAGTGTCTTTCATGAGAAGAGTGCATACAAGAAGAAGTGTAGCATCCAAGATTCTTTTGAGTACCTTTTGCTATCTCTCGAGAAAAGTTCATTCTGTAGTAGTCACCGAAAGATGCTTACACTTATCATTTCATCTCGATTCAACCAATTAACGACACTTCATTAATCAACCCTTCTTCGCTCCACTCTCAAATGCCCATTCACAACACTCTTCCATTCGTATTCCTCCTATAATCATATTATTTGGATACTATCTCTTATTAGTTAAACATTTCTCCTTTCGACCATTCATAACCTCCCTAGTTCTCTCTAGACCACTTCTATTGGCTTCTTAGGCTATCTATCAGTCCACAATTGGTTATCCAGGACCCCTCTCAACTCTCAACGAGTCTCTAATCACTTGTTAATCAAGTTTAACTAGCCTAAACCCTAGTTAACTAGTCTAAACCAAGCTTAACTAAGCCTAAAGCATGTTTCTCTTAATCTAATCTAAAATCTTTAGTCCCACATGCACCCAAATTCCAAACTCTTCCATTTGAAAAATCTATAAATAGAAGGGTCACTCCCGCCTCTCAACCTCGACACCTTGTTTACATAGTAAAATCTTTCTCACATTTGGAGATATTGGCATTAGACTCAGTTGTCCACTCAAAATTCCCTACTCTTAAGAAAGTGAATTTTGAGTTTAAGTGTCTTCTCTGTTGTACTGAAAATGTTAGAAGTCGTGAAATTGAGAAAATCTGCATTTTTTGGGTCATTTTGTGTGTTTTTCGGGCCTGTCGGACATTTTTGTTCCACGTGTCCCAAGTTCAAAAGTGCACTCTGTTCCCCAATCGGCTGATTTCCCCGAAGTTTGTCTTTTTCGGGCCCGTCGGAACTTTTTGTCCCAAATGTCCCAAGTCAAATTGTGCAAGTTGTTCCATTTTCGCCAAAACACCCAAACCGCGTACTTTGCACTTTCTTGTCCCAAGTGTCCCAGGTTCAATCGGGCAAGTTGTTCCATTTTCGGCCGATTCACCCGAACCGCGTACTTCGTGCTTTCGCGTCCCAAATGTCCCAAACTCTTCCGGACCCATTGTCACCTTTTCATCCGATCCGGCCGAGTCACGTGTTTCACGTCCTTTCATCCCGCATGTCCCAAAAGGCATTTGTGCGTCTTTTCCCCGCTTCACCCGAATCGGCCGAGCCGCGTGTTTCGTGCATTCGCGTCTCACATGTCCCAAATGAACCAAGTGCCATTCGTGCTTATTTTTCCCGCTCTACCCGAATATCATGCTTATTCAAATTGGTAGGTATGTATTAAATGTGCATTCATTGTCTTTCTCTCTCCTAATTGGCTATATAATGAACGAACCCCCTATGCATTTTTCACACTGCTTCCATGCTATCCTTTGCTCGAACCCTTGCAATATAATTTCCTGCGCATGTATCCTTTCCCTCTGTAATTCCTTCCCGAAGTCTTGCTCGCGTCTCCGTCCTCCGAATTCACACAATATGAAGATCAAATTTCAGTGGACAGGAGCAGATCTCGCCACTAGAATCTGCCGTTCACAATATTGGGGACAGTGAAGCTCGCCATCTTGATTTCAGAGATTTTTGGGCAAGGATGGCAGATGCAAACCCTACACCAATGGCACAGATGATTCACGATAGTGGTTTGGCTTTTGTTGGAGGTTTCCCAATCTCGGATACAAGGTGTCTTTGAACAAAGGCTTTCATGTGGAGCTCACTTCGACCCTGATTCGAGTGAATTAACCAATGTACATGGGGAACTCATCGCCAAGCTAGATGCTGCCGCCATTAGCACTGCTTTGAGGATCCCAGAGATGGATAATGCCATAGTTGTTTCCCGGGATCAAGCACAGGCCCTGTTCAGTCAAGATAGCGACAAATACAAGGCGCGGGTGGCAAAGTCATGGCTTAAAAACCCTAAGAAGGGAGCGTCTCGTCTTTCTAAGACTCTCTTCCAAGCAGATTTCAATGAAGAGTTGTCAGATTTCATAATCCTACTGGCTCGGGTTATGGGCTTACCTTCTACTAACGAGTTCCATTTCTGGATGTGCCCGCTCATCTCCATGGTGTGCGAGGGAACTCAAAATATCAACTGGTGGAGATCATCAGCATGAACTTGGTGGAGCAGCTGTCCAACGTACAGCAAATGAAGAAGTTCTACATGACTTCGTGCACGATGTATACTCCGCAAATCAAGGCAGTGCTTTGGTTTTTCTTACATTGATGCCCACAAGGATGATCCTGTATACGCCTACTGCCCGCAGTTCACCCTAGAGACCAGCAATCACAATTTCAGAAGGGTAAATGATGCTTTCACCATGTACGTGGTCAGGCTGCTTGAGGGTGACACTGCTAGAAGGTTTTCAGATGAAGCCATGAAGCTGATATCACACTACGGTGCCTATTTTATTCAATTCAGAAAATTCTCTTATATCAGGCTTGCTGGCTATGAGAGCACTCCTTTGAGGCTACCCATGTTCTGCAGTGACAAGATGGCTTTGATAGAGGTATGCAGGCAATTAGACAAATTGCACAGAACCTGCAGAGACAAGAAGATTTCTGGTTTGCACTTTCCCATCTCTTTGGGAAATTACACTTGTAAAACAGCCCTGGACGCACAGAACATAGAAAGAGCCCTGGTTCCTATCACCATTCATTTCTTTAAGCCAAGAACTTACTTCGACTTGAAGAAGTTCATTGAGTAGAACATCAAGATAATCTATCATCATAGGGCAGATACAGAGGACTATTGGGCTGACTGTGCGGATGATTTTGAAGCTAGAAGGAGGCACTATAGCAGGTTCTCTCTGTAATTGATTCAAGAACTTGGCTTGTATTAAGTTCCTGAAGGACTCCAGGATCACAATTCTGATCTATACTCATATGAGTATGACAATGTGGTCAAGCACACTCCCTTGGAGGACTTGGATTGGAACAGGAAAGAAAAAGATGATCTGGCTGAGATCCTTGCTCTAGTCTTAGTCAGGACTAAGGTCTGGTTTGACAGGAAAGTTCGAGAGCTCAGAAGGCACTCAGGAGAATCCTCTTCCAAGGATGTTTCAACACCAAGGAGGGAAGCATCAACTCCCATATCAGACACACCTGTGCAAACCCCTCCTGCCTCATCAACGCAAGGACCTGCAGCTTCCACTCCTTCTTCATCCACTCAAGTGTACCAGAAGAAACTCAAAGAGGTTAAGAAGGAGCCTGTGGAAAAAGATCCTCAAAGTAAACAGGTAGAAGTGCCTTTGGGACCAAAGAACATCATTGTTCTCAGTGAAAGTGAAGAGAGTGAAGTGCTAGCCCCTGCAAATGCTCCTGAAGATCCAGCAGATAAAGATAAGGAAGTCCAGAGCACTGAACTTCCAAGTGCTATTGATTCTTCTGCAGCAATTGTCTCCAACGACCCCACTCACATCTCAACTTGAGACCACAGCTGTGCAAACCTTGAGCGTCATGAGCTCTATGTCTCTTGGTCCTCTTGCCCCTCCTGCTGCTTCCTCTTCCTCTTTTGCATGGGTTCAACCTCTTGTTGACAGTAGAAAGAGGAAATCTTCCTCTCGAGCTCAGGGCCAAATTTTGATGTTGTCGCAGCCTTGTTGGGCACTACTCCTTCTCATGCCAAGAAAGCCAAAATCACCTCTAGAATAGTGTCTGATGCTCAAGGTCAGCAATTCCTGGAGATTGCTAAGCCTACAGTGGACAAATCAGAGTAGGACTTGCAGGCATCTGACTTAGAGCTCTCAAGAATTCCAATGGGAGAGTCTACTCCTGAAGGTGAGATCCACAACCTCCAGGAAACGGTCACAAGAGTCATTGGGAGGGTAGAGAAAGGGCAGCAAACTATTGAACAGTTGGAGGAACAAGCCCAGATTCTCACAAGTTTTATCAAATCTCTTTTGTCTAAGGACAAAGTTTTGGACCCTACCCCATTGACTACTCTTCCACCTCCTGTAATTTTGAGCCAAGATGAAATATAGAGTATCAAAGACATGCACAAGTATTCTATCTATGGCAGAGCTATGGAGGCCATGGTGGAAGATATGCTTGTTGTAGTATTGAACTTCATCGATGAAGCTTTCAAACTCCACGGAAAGGTAAACAATTTGCAACAGAAGCTCTCCTCCACTATCGGGGTCATGGATAAAGAGCTCAAACTCTAGAGTAGTTGCATAGTAGACCTCCGTCTCATGGGACAGATACAATGAGAACATTTTATTGGTGAATAAGGTTTTTGATGATGCAAAGGATAATCTGTCAAAGTCCTAGGTTTACAGCGTGGAGTGGAAGATCAAAGTCTTGGAGGAGGCTTTGGGAGAGCTGAAGAATAGCTGGCAGAAAGGTGAGGCTTTCAAGACACTGGTTGTATCTGCTTTCAAAGATATACACTGTCATCTTCAGGATGAAACTTCTGGTGTGCCTCTTTCCTTGCAAGAAATCAAAGCTCAATTCAGAGCTTTTGTTAAAGACAATCTATTCAAGGAAAGCTCCATCTCCAAAGAGAAAATGAAGGAGATCTGCTCTCTTCAATCTGCCATTGAAGAAGCAAATAAAGATTATCATACTCATGTCGAGTTTGATAAAGAAATGGAAAAGTGTCTCGATTTTGGGGTCAGTCTACAGCCAACACGTCAGTCCCTCATGGCAGAGACATAGCCGAGGCGTTGAAGAGATTCAGGCAGCGGATTTTGAAGTCAGTGGGTCCCTCCCAGTAACTGACCACCTATCTTCTTCTCCTTATTCTTTTCTCTTCTTCCCATTCTTTTTCCGTTTTCTTTGTAAAAAGTTGAGGTATTGCGATTGGCAGTCCTTAACTAATCTTAGTTAAAAGAAGCGGTTACGAAGAGTAACTGATTTGTAAGCTATATAATGGCCTCTCTACGCCATTCGAAAGGAGGAAGAACTGGGTTTATTTTCTGAAAGTGTAAATAGATCATAAAGAAATCAATACAGAAGGGCTTTCCATTCTTTGTCTATCTGATCTCTGTTATCCCTAAGCTTTCATTTAATTTTTGTGAAGATCATTTGTCTCTAGTTTGTTAGTCTTGCCGATTGCATACTCTCCAACTTTGCAAGCATGGTGATCTTGTATAACCAAGAAGGAACTTTGTGTCCTTGATTAATGAATCTGTGTTATGTTAAGAAACTTTGTGTTCTGGCAGATGTTATTTACAGAACTTTGTGTCTTTAAATTCCATCTTATTTATATGATACAAATGATCTTGTTTCAATTCACTATAACTTCGCATACATAAAGAATTACTCTGTTATCTATAATTCTGCATGTTGCCTTTCTGCTCATTCTCGTACTCTCATTCCTCAGTCCTTTTGTAATTGATGATCTTTATAGAAAACACTTTCGTAATATCCAAGTTTAACCGTTGAAAATAATGTTTTGTATATTTGTAAATAGGTTCGTTTCTGAATAAGAGAACCTCTCCCATTAAAGAGGAGGGACTTCTTGTCCCCACCGATGTGCTCTTCGTAAAGTCCTATTTGACAACCAACAAGACCTCATTTGCATTACCTAAGCTAATAAGGCATTTGATCTTGGCTATCCTCCATTAAAAGAGTTTCATCTTACACCCATGTTAGGTTAGTGAAGGAATAACTAAACTTGGCCATGTAGCCATTTAGTGAGATTCATTCACTCTCATGGAGTAAACAAAAAAAATGATTACTTAAGTCTTTAGTAGGCATATTTTATTAAGCTTTCAAGAATAGGGGTTAGTTATATTTTCCAGATTTCTTGTTTATTTCAATTTTTAATACATGTAAAGTAGGTTTCCTTGTTCTTTTCTTATATGATGGTCCATTGAGGGACTTGGCACAAAGATTTGGGGTCTTGCCCCATATCCATAGCTCTTTGCAAAACCTTTCATTGAACACATTTGGCATGCCCGGTGGGACACTTATGTCCATCCTCCATTAATGGAGGTCTTTTGAGTTCTTCAAAGTTCATTTTCAAGTTTTTTAGATCAAATCACTTATTATTTCCTCATTTCTATTTCTAACACTAGATAAATGACCTTCATTTGCATGTATTTTGTGGGTTTGATATAGAAATAGGACACTTTGACTAACAACTAACCTGTTTACTTTTGAAATTTTGAAAATCCATGAGTTTTGCAGGTTTTTCACAGGGTATGTGTAGGTGTTAAGAAGGGGCACATACACGTGAAACCCCAAGATCCCTGTCGCTGAATAGGTGTGCACCTATCTATCTCGTGTTCATCATTGGAAAATTTTATCTCTGCAGGGATGCACATGTGTCTCTGTCGGCTGGTCCATGTCTCCGTCTCTTTGGTCATGTCTGTGTAAATAACCTAACTATGTAAAAATTAAAACTTTCTATTTTATGCTTGGACACATCTCCATTGAACCCTAAGCATCCACATCAAGTTGCAAGTGTCTTTGTCTGTCTGGACGCATCTGTGTTTTTTGGTATACTGTGGATTTTACTAATTTTGTTTTACAGGTGTATCTGTTGGCTAGGGCGCGTATGCATCATTCTGGGCATGTAGGTGTCCTATTTCACTCTTTTGACTCTACATTTTTACCTTTCCCATGTACCTATCTACTTTGGCATATATCCATTAGCCGGGGTGCACAGTGTTATTCTTGATGTGCAGGGTCTCTCGTGTAGTCTGGATTCATTCATTTTATTTTTTGTGCTCCTTGTTTTGATCATATCTTTTGACTCGTTAACCCATTTTTAGAGTTTGAATAGGTGTCAGAAAGATAACAAAGCATACTTTTCGAGGGAACTTCTAAAAGTAGGACACCTTTAGTATACCAAATTTTATAACAAAACTCTCTAAATGCCCCGAGACCTCCAAAATGCAAATTACTAAAAGCTGTTTAAAAAGTGCAAAAAAATGGATTTCTATAATTTTTGATTTTCTTAGTTTTCTAACTCTTGCAGTTTCTAATCGTGGGTTTACATGTTTCCTTTGCATTAATTTTTTCAATACTAACTTAATAAAAAAATTTCATCTTTATTTGTGAAGGTTTGAAATGCATATGCTCTTCCTCGCACCTTTCTAGGTGATCTTGGGAATCAGAAATGTTTCACCACTTTCGTCATACTTGCAAAACAGTTTAAATAGCTGTCAAAGTTGGTTAATAGGAACTTATTTTTGAATTTTACTAATAAATTTTCCATTTATTACAAATTTGAGTGAGATACCTTGTTGTGTATGCTCTTTCCTTACGTCTTAGGACAATCTGGGAAATCAAAAACAACATTTTATGTCCTTTGTATGACCATTTTGGAAAATTACTAACCTTAGTATGTAGGACTAAATTCGCATGTCAAAGAAGGGCATCAAAACAAACAACAAAAAACTTCTAATACACATGTTCTTGTAGGTTTCCAAGTGGTGTGCCACTTAAAACCACATTTAAGTTAAAAAGATTTTAAAAACACCATATTCAAAACACTTTATTACAGGTTTCAAAAAGGGTACGTCCCACTCCGCTTAATCGAACAAACCCCTTTGGCATAACGCCTTAAGCTATAATGAGGGGGGTGGTACCAGGAACCCTAAAGTAGTCCACCTTTGTGTAACCTCGTGGATGAAACAAGAAGCACCTCACTTACCCACTTGACTAGTTTTCCTTGTGAGTTAGTGTTACAAAGTTGTCTGTATCGCAACCCTAGAAAGAGTACATGATGGATGCAATTAGTTCCCACTATACTTGAAGGGGGAAAATCCGAGATACTCCCAAATTAGTCAATGTGACTTTTTGGGTAAATCATGCCCGCTCTTAGATGACTTTGTAACACCTAGTTGAGAGATCTTATTAAGGAGGTCATTTTGTCTTGAGGCCCACTTTACTAGTCCCTTTTTGCATCTTGGCCATCACAAAGTGATAACTTGTTTGGATTCAGAACCTTGTTTTTCAAACAAGTTAAAGAATCCACTTAAGTTGGATCTAAGTGCCTTTCATCACGGAAATTAGACGACGTTTCAGTTAGCTTAGCTTCTTTCTCACCATCAAATGAGGTGAAGCTCTACCCAAGTGGTGCTTAGTTTATTTTACATCTTTTGATCTATACCTTTATGTTCTTGCTACCCATTTATAATAATAGAAGGCATGTTTCGGGAGTCTTGTCATAGATAGTGTTCACCACATTTTTTTCCATTTACGCTCATTCATGTTTGCGGATGAGTTGTTAAACATCTAATGTGTGTGGTTGCATACTTATATCTTTGATGGCCACTTGATCTTGATTTCAAGATCATCATCAAAGTTAGGATTGATTCATCATTTTATATCCCTTTGACGTGCTGCCTTGTTTGCATTGTCTCGACATAATTAAGATACTTATGTCACATTTTTCGTAAATGTGATCTAAGTGTTTGTATTGTGGTGTTATGCTGCACACATTTTAGCACATCCTTAGTATACTTTGACTTAGTTTTTCTTCAAACATTGTCCAAAATATTGAAGAGTGTCGCTTACTTTGTTTGTGTTGTTTTGATACCATGTTGGCACTAATATCTCACTTCTTCATGAAGCTTGATTAACGTGTCCAATTGGTGTGGTTACATGGCTTACATTTGTAATCCTCACCCTTTAACATTTATACCTTGTTGGTTGTTGAACTTATCATGGTATCCTTTGATTGGGAGTCACATCTACCCTTTGTTAAAATTTATGCCTTGTTCATTTCGAGCTTGACGTAAATGTTGACATTGTGTTGATCATCTTTGCATCAAACTCACTTTGCACACACATTTTCATAGGGTATATTTCCTTGTTGATAGGCTTTGTGTTTCACACTGCATAATTGTTCCTTGTGATTATTCATCTAGAAAAATTGTTTTCTAAGACAACCTTTTTTATCTCATCGAGATTGTGTCATCGTAATGTCTATTTTCCTTAGACCTTCTTGAGAAAATCATGCACACATCACCATACTTAAAAAATGTCTAGTTGGATGTCATTATCCTACTCAAATCGACATGTCACTTCCTTCCCCTGTTTCACTCCTGTTTTGGCTTCTCGGGAATAGAGTTGCTTCTATCCTTTCATTCCTTTTAAAATCAGGATAAGGGTCATACTCTGGTGTGCGATACCGTAGAGAAAGATCGGTCGATCAGTGAAGAACTCCTTTTTGTCTTGGAAGGACTACCTGCAAATAAGAACACAAGACCACAAGATTTTGATTAGACAATAAATGAGGGAATTGCCTTGGGCCCAGGAAATATAAAACTTCCTTTCTAAGGTGGTCGAGTTCCTAATATGAATTAACACCAAAATAAAATATCAATTAAATTGCTTCGTTGAGATGGGTAGGGGAAGGCTGATTTCTAGTTTTGAGTCACAATAACCGATACTGGGTTCTTTCATAACCGATATCGGTATGGTCTAGGATTTGTAGGTTGGTTGTTTTATGGGGTGGTTGTGTTGTAGGGTAACTGTTGTTGGTAAGGCTTATGAGTGATATTAGGTAATGAGATGGTGAGAGGTAAATGAATGATAGTTAGATCAATGACACGTTGGGTAGTGGATCTAGGAATGGATTTATGGGGACTCGTGATTCAAAAGTCTAAGAAATGTTATTAAAGAGGACATGCAAGATGTAACTTCTTGTTATTGGTAAGATGCAGTCCGGACAAAGGCAGAACTTATAAGATGGCTTGACACAGTAAGATGAGAGATCTCCTCCCGATGATCAGCCCAGTATCACGGTGTTTCTCGCTATTTCGTTGCGGCTTTGGGCTTGATCTCCTTTGTTGTAAACTCTTCGGTTTCTTCACTCATCTCTGCTCGCCAGTAAAGATCCGGATTCTCTTGATCGCTCCCGTTGATCTCTCACATCCAAAATCCTTCCTCACCTCATTTTTGGTTTGGGAGCCCATTTACAGAGGAACCGATGGCGGTTACGTAACCGACGGCGGCCAAGTAGAACCGTATCGGTTAGGAAAAAGCAGGCTATTTTTAGTAAAATCGCCCACTTTCCCCTTTTCTCCCGAGAGATTAGTTGCGGGCTTGGTCAAGTGACTAAAGGTCGGTTTTGGGTGCGAGAAAGGGGTCATTAGTCATGGGTGTAGGTGTGGACCAAGTTATAGGTCTTAATTAGGTTAGTTTAGGGTTAGGACTAGGTCATGATGAGGTGGCAAAATGAGGTGGCGGAGGTAAGGTGATGTGGATTTATCAATTACAAGGTAATTAATAAATAATTGTGTAAGGTTTAGGTGATGAGGTTAGGTTGCGAAAATGAGATGCGGGTCACAAGGGGTCATAAGACACAAATTTGGTGTCTACATTAGCCTTTATTGTCGTGTAGCTTGTTTTGTAAAGCTACACGGACAATAATATGAAATGGTTTCAAATGTTAAGGGCATAGGTAATCCCCAAATCTATCACAGTTGAGAGAACTTGAAATCGGGGATAGGGTTCTAAAGGGTAAATGGTGTAGAGATGATGGGGAGAAGGTGGGGTAAGTCTAAGGAAGCGGACGCACGTTAAAATGCAATAATGTGACTAGGGTACATGATTTGATGAGCAAACCAAGAATGCATAGGCAAAGGTCAATAGTTTATCCAAACAAGGGTGATATAATCTCGGTATCCAAGGCATAGGAAGTAGCTCGGGTATATAAGACAGAACGTTTAGGCATGTTCGGCGAAGTACGAAATGGTTGGTTTGGTTGAGATAAACGTCACGGTCAAGGTCTAGGCAAAGTTGGTCGACGAGCAAGTCGGGGACCCTAATCATGCTAAAACACAAACAGGTGAGCTCGATGGAACAAAAAGCTACATGATGGGTGGATAAAAGTGTATGTTGTTGATGTTGGGTAAGGTATTGAAGTGATACGGCCGTGGGTCGGGCCAAGTTGTTGGGTTGCGGCCTTGGGTCGGGCCGGATGGGTAGGGTGAGGCCTTGGGTCGGGCCGGATAGGTAGGTTGAGGCCTTGGGTCGGGCCGGATGGTTAGGGTGAGGCCTTGGGTTGGGCCGGATGGTTAGGGTGAGGCCTTGGGTCGGGCCGGATAGGTAGGTTGAGGCCTTGGGTCGGGCCAAGTTGTTGGGTTGAGGCCTTGGGTCGGGCCGGATGGTTAGGGTGAGGCCTTGGGTCGGGCCGGATAGGTAGGTTGAGGCCTTGGGTCGGGCCAAGTTGTTGGGTGGCGGCCTTGGGTCGGGCCAAATGGTTAGGGTGAGGCCTTGGGTCGGGCCGGATAGGTAGGTTGAGGCCTTGGGTCGGGCCAAGTTGTTGGGTTGAGGCCTTGGGTCGGGCCGGATGGTTAGGGTGAGGCCTTGGGTCGGGCTTGATAAATCCCCATCACCTCACCTACCACCTCATTTTGCCACCTCATCATGACCTAGCCCTAATCCTAAACTAACCTAATTAAAACCTAAAACTTGGTCTACACCTACACCCATGACTAAGGACCCCTTTCTCGCACCTAAAACCGACCTTCTAGTCACTTGACCAAGCCCGCAACTAATCTCTCGGGAGAAAAGCAGGGAAGGTGGGCTATTTTACTAAAAATAGCCTACTTTTTCCTTACCGATGCCGGTTCCTACTCGACCGCCGTCGGTTACGTAACCGCCATCGGCTCCCTAGTAAATGGCCTCCCAAACCAAAAACAAAGGATCAGAATTTCATTTTTGGATCAGAGAAAAGGATTCTTTGAATCAAGAAAGAGCATCAGGAGCGATCAAGAGAACCCGATCTTTACTTGACTGAGCAGAGACAAGTGAAGAGACAAGGAGAGTTAGCAGCAAAGGAGAGCAAGCTCAGATCGCAAATCGATACCGTGAGCCCCGTGATACTCACCTGATTTGATCTCGCCAGTGCCACTATCCTACCTCGCCGCTTTTGCCATCGAGCTTTGACTTGCATCTCCGCGAATAATCAATAAGTTACTACTCTCGCATGTCCTCTTTAATAACATTTCTTCGACTTTTTGAATCATAAGTCCTCACAAATCCATTCTTGGATCCACTACCCAACGTGTCATTGCATCTAACTATCATTCATCTACCTCTCATCACCCTATTTCCTAATATCACCTATATACAAATTTCTACAAATAACACAACTACCAAATAACACCACCACCCCACAAAACAACTAACCTTCGTATCCTCAGACTCTACCGATATCGGTCATCAAGAATCGCCATCGGTTATCAAGAAATCGCATCGGTTATACCGACTATAACCAATAACCAAATTTCCCTACCTACTAACAAAGCAATTTAATTGATATCTTATAGTCTTTTTGTTAATTCATATTAGCAGGGAACTCACCACCTTCGAAAGGAAGTTTTATATTTCCCGCCCAAGGCGCTTCTCATTTATTGTCTAATTAAAATCTTGTGGTCTTGTGTTCTTATTTGCAGGTAGTCCTTCCAAGACAAAAAGGAGTTCTTCGCAGTCAACCTGATCTTTCTCTACGGTACGCGCACATCATCTCGACATTCTACAGGTATTCCTCCTAGCCCCAACCCTTATCTGTTTCTAAAAGGAACGAAACATTCCGAGTGAAACATTTTGGCACGACTTGGGGGACCCATTTTGGGTTTCTCGCTTTCTTGCTTATTTTCATTTTAGGAAGCATACTTGCTGTTGCTGCTTTTGTTATATATTTCGTAAAGAATTTGTCTTGCTTTCCTAGTTTCGCATTAGTGAAAGTCATCTCTCTTGCTTCATCGAACATAATTTTCGATTTGGGTTTAAAACACGTGCATTGCATTCCTGCTTGTTGTTTTTCAATTCTAGTGAACGAGATTAAGTAATGTGTCGTACACGTGGGGTGATATCCACGGTATTGACAGAAATTAATCTTACATTCACCGCACAACACATACCGAATCACTTCACAATTAACACAACAGCTCAAACATCCCCCTTTTTCCCGCGGTATTCCTCCGCCCGATTGAGGTAACCTTATAAGCCAAAACAACTTGACATTTCCCCTAAGTCTCTTGTTTAGGATTCTGACATCATTCTACGTCTAAAGGCATAAGCCCACGATAATTAAAATTAACCCTAGGGTTAATCTCTAGATTTGTGTGTGCATCTTGCTTGTTTTTAGTTCTGCTTTTCTTTCTCATACTGCCTTCTCGTGATCAATAATTGACAAGTATACTAAACGTTGTTAAAAATCAAATTAGCAGCCTTTTTATATCTTGTTAGCCTGATTTTTACACCGACATCGGTTACCCGACCGACGTCGGCTATAGTATAACCGACATCGGTTACTAGACCGATATCGCCATCGCTTTTTTTCCACCCCCGACAAACCAAAGAACCTACCAATTTTACCAAACCTGAGTTTGTTTCTATTCCCGATGATTGAAACCCTACCGTGAACTCCTGTCCATGGTTGTTATCACTCAAAGCAAGCCGCCGCCATGGTTTCACATGCTTGCTCTGCTTTTTTTCCCGAATCACCCTTCACATTCTCGTGGGGAATCCTACTGATACCAAATGAGGTTCCTAAAATTCCCGTGGGAGATAAGGACTTTGCCAAGTTTCTGATGCTAATTCTAGTGCTGCAGATAATACTATTTGTCTCATACCCCGACCGTACGCCCGATGGTCAGCCCTTGTTGGTATGCCTATTAGTATAGCTGCTCATTTAGCTCCCACTCCGCCCGATAATACCGCCTCGCTTCCCGCATCTCTAGCCCCGCCTCCCAATCCGACGGCTTCGAGGTTCATACGACTCGATTGGCTTTCCTTTGCTAATCTTGACCCCACATATCATTACCACCGACCGCCTCTACCTCATCTCTCTTGCAGACGCTCCATTCATGACTTGCTCTCTCGCCACCTATCCACACGAGCTTTCCTTCTCAAGCTCCGCCTACCTTTTCATTCCCATACACGTATCCAAAGAACCTCAACATCCTATATGGGACATCCCTATTCGGTTGCCTCAACATATTCATCCTCCACACCTTATCAACACTTAACCCCACCAGTGGTCTAGCGGTGGTCCTTGCCCAATTTGCCTCCGCTTACTACAACCACACCATCATCTCATCCAACTACCGATCTAATTAAACAAATGATGGACAAAATGCAAAACCGGAGGCTTCTTTTCAGTGAAGTCGAAGCGCTTGACATACGAGCAAGTTTGTCGAGCCCATTCACCCTTCTCGTCCCCTTCATTCATATCCTCCTCAATGGGAGTTACCAAAATTTACCCGCTTTTAATAAGAAAGAGGACCTCAACAACACTTCGATCATTTAGACATGCTTGTTATTTGATCGCCCATGATGATGCCTCATTACTCCGCACCTTTCCCATGTCCTTATCAGACTCGCTGAGTGGTACAGTGGTTTTTTAACCCAAAGACTCAATCTTCTCTTTTAACCAACTAGCCCAATCTTTCTTGATCATTTCTCCATTAACATTGCCAAGAAAGTATCTATCACCGACCTTTATGCCATCCGACAATTTGAGGACGAATCTATCGCAGATTTCGCTGACGATGGCGGGGCCTTATCAACCAACTTACGTATGCCTTGCCTCAAACCGAACTTATCGAATCTTTTACGCGGCATGCGCTAAGCACATCTCCCCTACCCTCCAAATTCAAACTTTCCGTACATTCGATGAAGCCTTTACCATGGCTCTAAACTAGAAATTCGAGCCTTAGAGAAGAGAAATTGCGGTCACAGAACAAAACCCCACTTTCCGAACTCCCGATTCTACCAATAAACCAAATACCACCACTCCTCACGCGTCCACTTCTTCTAAATCAAAAGGAGCTGTCCACGCGGTGATGGTCAAATCTCAACCACCGTCTAATACCCACCAAAACCACCTATAAGTACAAAGCCGAGCCCATCAACTACACTCCTCGGGAGAAACATATGTGTGATATTGAAAATTTGCTCAAAGCAGAGCCATTACATTACCTCCCGTTAAACCTCATTCCGGGTTTGATTCCACTCGCGCCATACCTTCCTCGGTACAAAGAAAATGACTTCAGAATTTCCACCGCGTGAAAAGGACATAGTCATGAAAACTCGCAAGATGTTGAAAAACATAGTGCAGAAATGGTCGACGCAGGGATATAACCTCGATAATCCTAATGCCCCGCCAACCGAAATTTGAAAATCTTCAACAAACCATTCCCGAATCACTCTTCCAACAAGAACGTAAACCAGATATCTTAGCCGAGGAGAGTGTTCATGAGATCCATGCAGCTTTTCTTCGATACCTCAATTTCAAAGCCTCTATCGAGAAAATTTTGAATCAAGCCTCTTCACTAACACAGAGCCCGAACCTCCTTTACCACCATCAACCAAAGCGAAATCATTCCTTTACCCATAAAGGAGTTAACTCGCCTGCACTTCTCTTCCCATCGATGAGTCTTCTTATACCACATCCCTACAAGATCGCGAACGGATGTTATCTAACCTATCTATTTCCCAAACTTCTCTTCTACCCCTTCACCGCACAAGAGGAAGGTACGCCACTCCTTTTGACATCCTTAGACGAGAAATCTCTTGACCGACATCACCAAATTCTTTAACCATGACGATCCTCTCAACATGCCCTCCTACCTATTAGTCCTTCATCACCTAAATCTTTTCAACAACCGGTCGACTTCTCTAACATCTATTGATACAAAGGCCTCATCTACCCCCGTATCACACCCACAAAGGGACCGGAATCACAACCCACCTTTCTTCCGTACAAAATTTCATATTCACACGTGAGACTGCATTCTCCGTAAGATAGACAGAATCCTATGGGAACGCTTTGAGTACGCCATATTCTACTCAAATGCAAATGACCGATCCCGAGGCCTCCACCATATACCCGAAGTGTTTACGTGCTTAAAATGCCCATGTTCTCACCTTCTCACCCCCTCACCTCTACCAAATGCCCCGTCCACTTCTATTAACTTAACCAAATCTTCCCCTACGCTTGGGACCTCACCCATACCTAGCCTAACACACCCACCTAAGCGACTTGATTTATCTAAAATAAAGCCGCCCACCCCATTAAGAGACACACTCAATCTCCTCAACCTATGCCTCTATCACAACTAAAACCATCATCGCCACACCTACCTTCCATATCGGGACCCCATCCTCTACCTTACATCAATATATCATACCTCCCGCTTTTTTTTAAAGCGACCTACGCCTTCTCACACACATACAGAGATCCTGGGTATATCAACACCGCACCCCACGTATCCTGTCCACCTATCAACCCTAAACAAATTCCATCATCAAAAGATTTGTTTTCGGTCACTCCTATTTCCCGTGGTTGTTTTCTTGATACCACACCATCTGGTGGCCTCATCATCCAATATAGCTTCTGCGCCAAAGAAACCACGTTTAGTGAAAAACACGTGTCAACACCCCTCGGCTAAACCACCACCCATACGAACCAACCACGCCCAAACATTACCAAAACCCGTACGAACCAACCACGCCCAAACATTACCAAAACCCGCGCAACCAATACCCTCATCCTCCTCTGACTTTGACCCACTCAAAGGATCTTACGCCAAAATCCTTGCTATGTTAGTAGAGAATGCGACCATTTCCCTACCCCCACTTAGACCTTATGACCCGTCTAAACCTCGACCTATAGGTTATGATGAGTCTAAGATCTCGCTTATCACCGCACACCAGACATGATGTGGAGGGATGCAAAGCTTTAAAACCATCCTTCGTCACCCTCTCCCAGATAGAAAGGTTAAGAAAGACAACTTACGAAGGGAGAGACCTTTAGCTTCCATTCCTCTCTATACCATCTGTCCCCGCCTCACCAAGATCTATCATTATTACAACCCCACCTCTCAAGACCATGATTTATCCCAATCCATCTTCCTCATCTCAGTTACGAGATTAATATGATTAGTGTTGCTACTCGAGCGCAGTAAAAACAATGAGAAAGCGAAAGAAAGCACACTTGTGTCCTCTCCTTCTCCGTCCAACATCCCGATTGCACCACCACCCAAAGTGGTTATTCGTGGACCTGCTTACCCCGTCTCTAATGGAGCTGCCCATCGAGCCATGATTAAACAACTTTCACCAATCACCCGTAAAATGACACTATATGATCTCATTCGACTTCAATCTCATCGACAAGCTCTCGAAATTCTTCAAGGGATCGAGGTCTTACCTAATGAAACCCTTCCCGCTCTCCATTCTAACACCCAATCACGTTGCTTCTCTCACCAAAAACAACCCACCGCCCCAACCACTTCCTCTCTCGTACTCACAAGCCGCCGCAGCCATGGCTCAAGATGAAATTGTCGACTTTGGTACAAGATCCCGACTCGCCTTTTTTTTATCTCAAATTACGCCCGGGACATTCGGTACGCCGTGTTATGATTGACGGGGCGCTAGCCTAAACATCATCTCTTCAAAAGCCTTCCAACAAATGAATATCCCTTCTAGCTACATGTGTGCCAACCCCATCATGTCATGGGTCATTCAATGACGCTATTACTTCTACCTTAGGCACCGTGATCCTCAACATTCGGGTAGGACCACGTACTTTACCCGAACTCTTCTATGTCCTCGAGGGAGAGTTCCAATATAATATATTGCTGGTCGCCCTCGATCCGGCCATGGGATGCGTTCCTCAACATTACATGATGCATAAAATTTGAGTACGAGGGGAAGTCCTACACCGTAAAAGCTGATCCTCCCCTTTAAAACCTCGCAATATGTTATACCGCCCTAACGATGTGCTTATACCAATCAAGACACCCATACATTCAACCCAACCATCCTCTTCAAATGTACCTCAACCATCCACCTCAACCGCACCTACGCCTTCAACCGATGAAACCACCGCCGCAAAACCACTTCCTTCCCGCAGCCTAACATCCCAACCTCCGACCCCTTAGTAGATGTTTTTCAAGCCTTACGCTGGGGAGTACCGCCTATATAACGTTAGTTCTTTCCCTACCCCAAGAGTACGGACAATTACATGCACATCCCACCTACGACCGTCGCGTGGGGGGAGGTAATCTCTACGACCACCCCATCGCCGCACCAACCTAACGTATGGGGGTGTCGACGCATCCTCCATTACCCCCGAACCTCCTCTTGGTGTGGTTCCTTTCCAATCCGATTTTCAATACTTGACAAATCGCCGCTTCGCCTCTCACCTTCGACTTCGACTCTGCGTGCTTGGAAAGGCTTTGGTTTTGGTCTTTACGAACAAGGCCGACATACGCTCATCCCCATCACCACACGCAAACATAATGATCGTAGTGGTCTCGGATTTCCGAAACACTTACATCGACGAACCTCGCGCGCTTGTCTTCTAGAAGACGATGACGTTACCCCTACCAAACCATCATCACCCATTTTGCCTTCGCTCTCCCACGTAGTCGATAGATCCCGAATCTATCCCTCCTAACTTTTTTTTTCATAAATGCTATCTTCCTAGGTCCTCTCACTTATCAACGCGATAATGAGCACCCTCTTCTATTCCCCTTCTATATCCGCATGATCAAGAGGACTCCCTTCAATTAACGTTGTTGAGTGCCGTGATGATGACTCCATCCTCACTTACCTCGGCGCGATGACTCTTATATTCAACGAGCCTTACCATCTCAAACCCAAACCATGCCGAACGAGTCTACTATAGAAATCAACATCCACACGGAGGAGGATCTCACATTGTGAAGATCGACAATCCCTTAACGCATCGTAACAAGTCGCCTTTACTACTTTCCTCCGTGCTTTCGCAACCAAGCTTTCGCTTGTCTCTACGCCGACATGCCAGAATTGATCCTACATTGCTGTCCATAACATCACTCTAAACCCCGATTCCAAACCAATTAAACAAAATTGAGAAAATGCATCCACGCATTGCCCTCTTGGTCAAAGAGGAGCTTCAACGACTTCTTCTTCGCTTCCTTCATCTCTCGCCTATCGACTATCCTCAATGGATTTCTAACATCGCACTGGCTACTAAAGCGACGGGGACTTCGATATGCACGGATTTCCGGATCTTAACCTCGCTTGCCCTAAGGATGACTTCCCCCCTAGTATTGATCAACTTGTTGATCTCACCGCGGGTCATGAAATGCTTTCTCATGGATGGCTTTTCAGATACAACCAAATTTTGGTCGCCCCCGCCGATCAACACAAAACTACGCTTTCATAACTCCTCGGGAACCTTCTCGTTATCGTGTCATGCCATTTGGCCTTAAGAATGCCGGGCGCACCTATCGCGGCTATGACCTACATTTTTCATGACATTATGCACACTATCCTCAAGATTACGCGATGATCTTCTTGGCAAGTCTAAACATCGCAGCGAACATCTCGATGTTTTAACCATTATTTTTGATCACCTGCTACAATATTCTCGTCCGCCTTCAACCAAAGAAATGTGTCTTTGTGTCCTTCGGGAAAACTTCTTGGCTTTATCGCCTCTTTTCGTGGCATTGAGGTCGATCCATCTAAAGTCAAAGCTATCCTAGAAATGCCCCCACCTAAAATCTCAAACAATTGCGTAGTTTACAAGGTAAACTTCAATCTATCCGACGCTTCATCTCCCAACTCTGATCGATGTCAACCTTTCCATCACCTCCTTAAAAAGGACATTGATTTCAATGGAGCAAAGAGTGCCACCAAGCCTTCAAGCTCTCAAAACTTATCTCTTGCAGCCACCCGTGCTTATCCCACCTCAAGACGACCGCCCTTTCTACCTTTACCTTTCCGCCACTGACCACGCTGTAGGGGCCATGCTTGCACATCGTGACTCTGAAAATCGAGAACAAGCCGTTTATTATATAAGTCATACTTTGGTGGATTATGAGACTAGGTATACACATGTAGAAAAGTTGTGCCTAGCCCTATCATTCGTGGCTACCAAGCTCCGACACTACCTTCTGAATCACAAAACTTTCGTCATCACCAACACGGACCCCATCCATTACATGTATGCCAAACCTCATCTAAACCAACGCATCGCCCGATGGCTCATGCTCCTCGCCGACCTCGACCTTGAGTTCGTCCACCAGAAATCAATCAAAGGACAAACCATCGCAGACCAACTTGCGGAAGCCCCTTTACCTGGGGAACAATTTACCAATTTTACATTCCCCGACGAACTCATCGCCACTCTTTCACTCAAGGAGGAGTCGTATCAAATGACCTCTTCTTCGATGGATCTAAATGCCAACGCGGTGGAGGAGCCGGCGTTGTTCTCATCCTCTCGACGCCGACCTATGCCTCTTTCATTCCGCTTGATTTCCCCGCACTAATAATACAAATGGAATACGAGGCCCTTGTTCTGGGTCTCCAAGCTGCGGATACACTTAGGTATCAAATCTATCAATATTTTTGGCGACTCTCAATTGGTAGTCAATCAAGTTATGGGCATCTACCAATGTAAAAATGAGGAACTTCAAAAGTACAAATACTACGTGGACTCACTTCTAGCCTTATTTACTCACTATTCTATCCAAACCATTCCCCGCTCCACTAACAAATTTGCGGATACTATGGCTTGCTTAGCCTCGCAAATTCCAGCTTCATCAACTGACTCTGAATTATTCGTCGTGGTCCAACAACTTTTTGCCCCATCCTACTCAACCCCGGTAGTTTGTATGATAAATACTGTGTCTACTAATTCACAGGATACTTGGTATCACCAATTTCACGACTACCTTACAACCTCTATTCTCCCATCTGACCTTACTAGTAACTGTAAACGCTTTTCTTAAAAAAGTGTTTCTCGTTATGTAGTTATGGGGGACTCTTTATAAACGTGGCTTTGATGGTATCCTCCTTCGATGTCTCACCGGCGCGAGGTCACCTATACCATCCAACAAGTCCATGATGGGATTTGTGGTGGACATTTTAGTGGCTCTTGCTGTGGCTAAACGAATCCTTCGCCTAGGTTATTATTGGCCTACTTCAATAACGATCGCTACGAATATGTTAAGCGTTGTGTTATGTGTCAACAACATGCTAACCTTCAACATACTCCTAGCCATCCGCTGCAGGTCGCACGAGATCTTTGGCCTTTCTCACAATGGGGTTTAGACCTTATTGGTGAGATTCACCCGTCCTCTTCACAACGTCACCGATGGATAATCACAAAGACCGAATATTACACAAAATGGGTGGAGGCCATTCCACTCATTTCATCAAAAAGGAAAAATTGTCGAATTCATTAACCATCACATTATCTCGTCGCTTTTGGTATTCCTCATCGCCTAATAATAGATAATGGTAAATCTTTTAAAAACAAGTTGTTACAAGGACTTTTGTGACAACTTTGGTATCAAACTTAGTTTCTCATCGCCTTACTATCCGCAGCCAATGGTCAGGCTGAATCTTCTAATAAAACCCTAACCAAAATCCTCATGAAAGTTGTCAATGAATCCGGAAGAAATTGGCACGATCACATTCCCTTTGCCCTTTGGGCTTATCGTACTAGCATTCGTACCTCCACTAATGCCACACCTTTTTCTTTGGTATATGGTACCGAGGCTGTTTTGCCTCTCGAAATACAAATACCTCCCTTAGAATATCTCTTCAGATATTCTCACCAACGATGATTTCCGCCAAGAGCGTTAGCCCAATTGAGCTTCTTGACGAACGCCGCCTTACAAATTTCTTGATCACCTTCAAATCTATCAAAAACGCATCAAACGTGCTTATGATAAGCGACTTCATGAGCGTACCTTTAAGGTTGGTGATCTTGTCCTCAAAGAGAATCAACATGTAACCAAACTAGAAAAGAGCAAACGTGGAAAATTTGCTCCCAATCGATTGGGCCTTATATAATCACTCACACTTATGGATCGTGCACTTATCGCTTAGCTTCGCTTAATGGTAAACTCCGAGCTCGAACCCTTAATGCCTTGCATCTTCGACCATTCTACTCGTTGAATTTAGTGTTATATCACTTCTTATCTACCTACCGCTCGTCCCCTTGAGCTCATTTACACCACATACATTCACTTTGTTTCCTACATCTCATAAAAAAAATCAAGCTCACTTTTGATTCTCACCTCCCTAAACGATGCCTTCCTTTTTAGTCTAGTCCATGACTTCAAAGTATTAAAATAAGCCGTATTCTTATGGGATTTTCTTGAGTCAAACTTCCTACCAAACTAGATGCTTCACGCCAAAAGAACATCTAGCTATCTAAATTATATATAGACTGCTCCTCGAAGGACAAATATATGCCAAATTATTGCTGCTATTCTATATAGATCGCTTCCCGAAGGACAAATTTATATGCACTAAAATCATATCTGCATACTATAAATAGATCGCTTCCTCGAAGGACAGCTATACACAATAGCCTTTTTATCGAAGCTTCGCATTGATCAGCCTTCGTGAAGACCTCAAGAATAGTACAATCAATATCCTCAGTAGACTTCCCGCATCGATCGCCTATATTCAATAAATAAAAGCCTCATTCAAAAGAACTTTTTGGGTCATGGACTTGTCTATTTAGGGTAGGTTCTCTTTCGCCGTAACACTCACTTTGTAATAAGTTCTCTCGTACTCAACTATATCATCCACCTCACCTCACCATTTGTTTCAACTCAAGGGACGTAACGTACACCCGATATATCAGATCATACAACTCTTTTCACCTATTGACTTCTCGTCTATGCACGGTACCTAGGGCTTCAAGCTCGTTCTACGTTGTGTGGTTTGTTTAGCTCTTTTCACCTACGGAGCACTCTTTCCGCTTTGCCTCGCATCTAGGATTGTGTGTTGATCTTAATCAGGACATGGTTCCCTTCTACTTGGGTAGGCTAACTTTCGCTTCCCTTATACCTTTTACAACATCACCAATTCATTACCGACACCAACAACCTTACCTTACCAATATTAATATCAATATTCTTACCAACCAACCAATTGCCTAAACCGTACCAAATTGCCTGAATTCGCCTCTCCCTGATCCTAAGGGAGAACTACATCGGTCTGAGGCCCCTCCTTGCTTTGTGCAAAGGGCTATGTAGGCAGCACTTCGGAGACATGGGGTCTCCCAAGGTTAGCTCGACCATCCCCTACCATAACCTATCATGTGTGGTAAATATAAATATTTTTGTGTATTTCTATTTAATCACATTCCTCTTTATCCTTTTTCAAAACACCGAAAGTCAAAACGAAAACATTCTTATTATTATAACTCAAATCAACATACATATCTCGTTTTATTTAGATGTTAAACAAATACATCTTCTCTATCATCGACACGCAGTGTCGGTACTTTATTTATTCTTATACCTTGCTAACATTTATTTAGACCTCACGCCTCATCCCGAACTAGGTGATGATCGTGATCGCCGACCCTCTCGCCAGCCTCTCTCGTCCTCAAAGGTACCACGGCTATTGGTACCGCCCACCGATCTCGCCAATCTCTCCCGTAACATATGAATACGCCTCTCGCATGGAGGACTCCAGCCTCTAGTCTCTCCGCCCGCCCGTGACTCCGCAACCACTAACAATCTTCTTTGTCTCATTCACCTCGCTTGAGCTGCCGAACCAAACGCCGCAGATGATCCTCTCTCGCGTAATCACCGCTATGTCGACGATCACGTACACCTCGCAGCTTCTACTACCCACCATAATCTATAGGCCTCTGTCGTTCCTGCATCCATTACCCTGCGATCGGCTGCTACCTCTTCAGGCCCTTCTGGAGGTGTTGGCTGGGGAGGTGAGAATACTGCCTCTGCATCGATCCTCATATAGGGTCTATAAGCCTGGGGTATATCCTGCACAAATCCAAATTGTCGCCGCACGCGATCTATAGGAATCCTCTCATATTCACCTGGCCTGTGCCCCGCGATCCACCTCAATCGCTCTACACCCTCAACTCCTCGCCTATATTCTCTCGCTACTATATAGTTCCCGTAAGGCCGCCAATGATATCCGCAATCGTCACCCTCTCCCCATACCGCCTCGTAATACTCAATGTCACCCGTCACGGCCTGAGATCTTGCCTCTTGTTCTGTTCTGGACCCATCGTCTGAATCCCAACCTCTGTACTCCGGCCTCTCCCGATCGATGGGTCGGCCTATTGGTCGCACACAAACAATGTGCTCATAGGCCCAACAAAGTAATAAGTATGAACAATCCAAAGGTGCGCCCCGTGATTTCACCTACAAGCCCATAAACCCTCGTATAGCTCCGCCAAATATGCAGTGCCCATGCAAAAGTCACGCCCTTTCTATCATCTCCCAAATAACACACATCAATGCCTTTGAAATCTTCCCCATCCGCCTCGAAATGCATAATACCCTACCGCTATCATTAATATCATCACCGCTAACCTTGTCTCCTCAGTGTGTGCCGCATACATTATCCCATACGTGAATGACAAACCTCGCCGTGTTAAATCTCGTGCGTGATGGACCAAATACATCATTATCGCTCGCCCCGCGCCGCGCTAGGTATGCCTGATATACTGTTTTCCTGTAATAGGGAGTCTCAAAATACGGAACACATCTTCCAATGTTACCGCTATCTCCCCTCACTGCGATAGAAGGTATTTGTCTCGTGATTCCATCTTCAATCAACGCCTCGTAACATAGCATGGTTACGTGCGATTCGTGAATAATAAATGGATTCCACTTAACCCCAAACGATTTATCAATGTCCATTCACCAAGGCGTTACATCCGCTCGATTCGTGACAACAAATACGGTACACTATCATTCATCCTCAACCCCGCCTCCCGCATACATCCAAATAACAAACAACCATTCAATTCCTCAAATCCCCGGGTTTTTTTTTCTCAAATTCTGAAATTCCTACAAAGAACCGGTATCGCTTTACATAACTAACCGGATCGTTGAGTAACCGATACCGTTATCCCTAACCGATATCGGCCATCATCATTATTTCATACACCTTGCCTAAACAACCACCTACGACAATAAATTGCTCGCTTATTCCTCTCTCAGTATACACACATACCCAAACCCTTGATTACCTACCACGTAACACTCACCTCATTTATAACCCTTGTTATCATCTTTTCTTTCTCATATCTACCCACATACTCTCCCCATCTTATTCACAAAACATGCAGAAATCAAATCACAACCAAAACGCTTACTCTCGAGTCAGCAGCAGCTTGAGGTGGCCCTTGTCTTCCTCTCGCCCCCGCCTCGCTGGATGCTTCTCCTCGTCTCGCCATGATCACCACCTTTTTCAAATTCACCTTTCTGCCTTCTGAATCTCAGAACACATTCACTTTCCCTGTCTCTTTTCTCCTTATCACTCAAATTTCTCATGCAATTACCTGTCTCTACCAAAAAAGCGCCGCGCATCACGTATTTAACTTCTTGCATGGCTCTCAAAATTAGAACTTAAGTCACCACCCTAGCTTTTTTATTTTTAGAAAAGCTCATACCTAAATAACCGGTATCGGTTATGTAACCGATATCGGTCTACTAACTACCGCCGTCGGTTATCTAACCGATATCGGTTATACACCTGCCTTTTTGAAACATGGTTCTTTTCTTCATTTTTTACCTAATTTTTGTCGCGCCCGCCTCTTTTCCTGCATCTCATCACCATTATCCATATTTGTCCATCCACCACACATATCATTACAATTTCATTAACATCATCTATTTTACAAAAACAAACAAGTCATCAACTAAGGATACCAAAACAAAACAAAAAACTATCTATCTATACATCATTTGGATCCAACTCATCAGATACATATATAACAATGTCCCAAAACCAGCACCAAAACATGCAACATTTCATCATATAACACATCATCCATATATCAACATGTCAATTAAACTCATCATACATTCTATATCATAAACCATCGACAAAATACTTAAAAACATTTTGAACACAACATGTGGATCAAAACATCATCTCTATATATATATACAAGTTTTCAAATATACACTGTGCCCTGCATCGGGGCCTCTGTGATCTCATAATCCAACAAAGCCGGCACGCAGCCGCAATAACTATCAATAATCTCGACTCGCTCGCAGCCGGTCCTCATATCAAAATATACTCGCTCGCAGCCGGTACTAATCAGATAACCCGCATTTCGCTCGCAGCCAGCCGTATAAATAAATGAATGAATGAATAAATGAGTAATATGTAGGCACGCAGCCTCTATAAACATAACCGGTTCGCAGACCGTGCCCATATCCAATATACAAATACAAAACCATGCCGGCTCCTCGCCTCTCCCCACCGCCTCAAGCACTCTCTCCCCGCTGGTCCCGTCGTGGTGCCTCTCGCCTCCCGCTCACATGTACACGCGCGGCCGTGGCTGCACTCCCCGAGATCTCTCGGCCGTGAGAGGTCTCTCGCCTATGAGCCGCATAAGGTCGATATACTCAACTCCGTACTATCAAGAATATCCCGATAGTATCGGCCTCCGCTCTAACCTCCATATAGCGCTTTCTCGAGCCACCAAGGAGCTGGGCCGGTCCCCCGCACCTAATACTAATGCCCCGTGAGCTCGTGCCGCGCTGCTGCGTGGCTGGTGCTGCTGCGGTGGTATCGTACTTGGCTGCTGGGCCGCTCGCTGCCACTGCACTGCCTGCTGTGGCTCGTACTGCTGCACTGCTACTGCACTGCACTCGTACTCGCACTCGTGGCTGTGCCGCCGCCGGTGGTGCCGCCTGTGCTCGCCTCGAGCTCGCTAGCTGCCCTCGTAGTAGACTCCCTATTCGTGCTCTCGCAGCAGCAGCAGCCGCCCCCTCGTAAGAGCCGCACTCGACCCCGAGCTGATCTCTCTCTCGCCACACAAACGCTAAGTCTCTGGCTGTGCGGGCTGTGCTACCCTCGCCGCTCTCTGACCAGCCCACCACACCATGTATGCTCCCGTATAACCAAAGATCATCTACTCGGTCATCTCGCTGCCTCTCAAAGAACCCAATCTGGATCCAAGGGCTGGGTGCAGTAGGGGGCTCTACATCATCCCTCCCGTACCGAGGGAAGGGAGGTGGCTCTGCCCTGCCGCAGCCCCATCTCGCCGCGCACTTCTCTCTAGGGGTATCCTCTCGCACTCTCCCGCCTCCGTCCTGCTATCCAGAATGTGTACTGGATCAGACGCAACTGTAAGCGGGCTCCTCCGCGAGGGTGATGACCTCTGTAAGGTCTCCATACAATATCTACCGCTGTCAGGCCCTCTAATAAATGCCTGTAGTAGGCAACGTCTCTCCCCGCAAGCACTGCTCGTGGCTGCCCCACGACTCCCAACCACCTCTGAAAGCCGTATCTGTATATAACCTGTGGCCCTGGCTGCTGGGGCAGCCCTACTGGTCTGATGCATATGATGTGCTCATATGCCCAACAGTGAAGTAAAAAAGTCAAACAAATACCAAATCGCCGCATCCGGCGATAACCCTGAGCTTTCTCAGAGATAGCCGCACTGCAGATACACCGGCCACGCATAGCAAGTATGCTCCTCCACCATCTCAAGCAACACCCCCATCAATGCTCGTGGAAAGCGGCCTCCCTCTGAGTCCGGGAGGGCGAAGCAGGTGATCCCAATCATCATCAAGACAATGGCCACCGTGTCTCGTGTCTGCAAGCACGGTACATGTCACCATACCCGATACTCACGCTGTGATAGGTAAGTCGCGCGGCTGCATCTCCAAAAACCTGCAGGATGCTGTCCATCGCTGCCTCTCCGACCTACCTGAACACCGCTTCTCCTCGATCGGCAGTCGAAGGATGCGATACACATCCTCCAATGTGATGGTCATCTCTCCGGTCGGGAGATGGAACACATTGGTCGCCGGATCCCATCTCTCGATGAGGGCGACCATCAGGCTGTGATCTCTATCAATAGCTCTGTATCGCTGGACTCCGCCGAGTCCCACCTCGCGCATGATCACCCAATGAGCCGCAGATACGTGTGGCCGCATCCGCACCAACAGCGGGGGCATCCTATCCCGCATCGTCAACTGCTGACGTGCCTGCAAAACCAACCCACATCCTTAGACCTACTCTTTATCACAACATCTACTTTACCCTCTAAACCCCCTTTTATCCCCCCAACCACACCCCAACTCTATACCACCCCCTCTAAAGAACCTACCTTCAACCACCCAACCCAAAACCCACCCAACCCCCAACCCATACCCAACCCAAAAAAACCCAAACCCAAAAAACCCAAAAACCCAAACCCACCCAAACCCCCACCCCACCCAAAACAAACCCCACCCAACCCCAAAACACACCAACCAAAACCCACCCACCCAACCCACCCAAAAACCCAAAAACCCAAAACCCAAACCCACCCAACCCAAAACAAACCAAAAACCCAAACCCAAACCCAAAACCCCCACCCCCAAAACAAACCCAACCCAAAACAAACCAACACCCAAACCCACCCCCCCAAAACCCACCCACACAAAACCCAAACCCAAAACCCAAACCCACCCAAACCCAAACCAAACCCACCCAAAACCCACCCCAAAAACCCAACCAAACCCAACAAACCCCAAAGCAAAAACAAACAAAACAAACCAAAACAAAACAACACAAACACTACGGACCGGTACCGGTCCCAAACAACCGACCACGGCCCTCTTCCCACCGACGCCGGTCAACCACCGACCGACGCCGGTCAACCACACAGAACCCAGCCCCTAAAATTTTGCGACCGATGCCGGTCGCTTAGCGACCGACATCGGTCACTGTCATTTCCCGAGCCGAACCCCCGCGCGCCCCCCCACCCACATTTTTGCATTTTTCTACTTATCTACCCACCCAAACACCCTAAAAACCTACCCACCCAGCCGCCTTGCCCTATTTTACCCATCTATCCTCTTCGTTTTTCAAATTACGTCCATTTACTCATTATTTCCTAAAACATGTAAATTCCTACCCAAACCCCCAATTTAGCTTAATACCATTCAAATGCACAAAATAAAGAGTTCCGAACCTACCCGAACGATGACACGTCGTCGTGGTGGGATGGGTGGTGGTGGTCCAGCTGGTCCAGCCCCTCCTCGCCTCCTCCCCGCCTCGTGCTATAGCTCCACTCCCGATCCGCTGGGTCCCCGCCAATCAATCACCGCTCTCTCTCACTCACTGCCCGCAAACAACTCACTCCTCCAAAGAAAATAGCTCCACCTCACTCAATAAAACCTCCAATCTCAACTCTCCACGCCAGACAAATCAATTTGGTTTTCAAATAACAAAAGTGACAATGACAAGCCGTATTTTTCTTTTTATAGGTTTTTCGCCCATAACCGATATCGGTTTCATTTTGCCCTAATGAACCGGTATCGGTCCCTTAACCGATATCGGTCATGTAGAATCGACATCGGTTTTTCTGTCCAACTTTCCCCAATTTTTTTGCCCTTATTTACCATTTGCCCCTTTTTAACCACATATCGCCTATATCCACCTTTGCTGAACACCATTTGTTTACCTATTCGGCCCGACCCAAGGCCTCAACCTATACCCTATTCGGCCCGACCCAAGGCCTCAACCTACCCATTCGGCCCCTACCCAAGGCCTCAACCTACCTATTCGGCCCGACCCAAGGCCTCCTATTCGGCCCGACCTAAGGCCTCAACCTTCGGCCCGACCCAAGGCCTCAACCTACCTATTCGGCCCGACCCAAGGCCTCAACCTACCTCCCGACCCAAGGCCTCAACCTACCTATTCGGCCCGACCCAAGGCCTCAACCTACCTATTCGGCCCGACCCAAGGCCTCAACCTACCCATTCGGCCCGACCCAAGGCCTCAACCTACCCATTCGGCCCGACCCAAGGCCTCAACCTACCCATTCGGCCCGACCCAAGGCCTCAACCTACCCATTTGGCCCGACCCAAGGCCTCAACCTACCCATTCGGCCCCCAAGGCCTCACCCATTCGCCCGACCCAAGGCCTCAACCTACCCATTTGGCCCGACCCAAGGCCTCAACCTACCCATTTGGCCCGACCCAAGGCCTCAACCTACCCATTTGGCCCGACCCAAGGCCTCACCCTACCCATCCGACCCGACCCAAGGCCTCACCCTACCCATCCGGCCCGACCCAAGGCCTCACCCTAACCATCCCCAAGGCCTCACCCCCATCCGGCCCGACCCAAGGTCAGAATCCCAACAACTTGGCCCGACCCACGGCCGTATCACTTCAATACCATACCCACAATCAACGTTTTATTTTATCCATCCATCCTGTACCTTTTGTTCAATCGAGCTCACCTGTTCGTGTTTTAGCATGATTAGGGTCCTTGACTTGATCTGTCGACCAACTTTGCCTAGACTCTAGACCGTGACGCTTATCTCAACCAAACCAACCATTCGTACCGCCGAACATGCCTAAACGCTCTCGTACCTTACCTCGTTATATACCCCGAGCTACTTCCTATGCCTTGATACCAGTGATTATATCACCCTTGTTTGGATAAACTATCGACCTTTGCCTATACATTGCTGGGTTTGCTCACCAAATCATGTACCCTAGTCGCACTATTGCATTTCAACATGCGTCTCGCTTCGACCTCCCCACCACCTTACCATCCTCTCTACAACATGTACCCTTTATCAACCCTATCCCTGATTTCCCGTTCACTCAATCCGTGATAGATTTGAGGGGGATTACCTATATCCTTAACAGGAGAAACCACTTCATATTATTGTCCGCGCAGCTTTACAACACAAGCTACACGACAATAAGGGGCTAATGTAGACACCAAATTCGTGTCTTACGACCCCTTGTGACCCGCATCCCATTTCGCAACCTAACCTCATTACCTAAACCTTACACAATTATTTATTAATTACCTTGTAATTGATAAATCCCCATCACCTCACCTACCACCTCATTTTGCCACCTCATCATGACCTAGCCCTAATCCTAAACTAACCTAATTAAAACCTAAAACTTGGTCTACACCTACACCCATGACTAAGACCCTTTCTCGCACCTAAACCGACCTTCTAGTCACTTGACCAAGCCCGCAACTAATCTCTCTCGAGAAAAGCAGGAAGGTGGGCTATTTTACTAAAAATAGCCTACTTTTTCCTTACCGATGCCGGTTCTACTGACCGCCGCTCCGCACGAACCGCCATCGGGTCCTCAGAAATGGCCTCCCAAACCAAAAACAAAGGATCGGAATTTCATTTTTGGATCAAGAGAAAGGATTTTTGAATCAAGAAAGAGCATCGGAGCGATCAAGAGAACCCGATCTTTACTTGACCGAGCAGAGACAAGTGAAGAGACAAGGAGAGTTAGCAGCAAGGAGAGCAAGCCTGATCGCAAACTGATACCAGAGCCTCGTGATACTCAAATGATTTGATCTCGGCCGTGTGCCGCACTATCCTACCTCGCCTTCGCTTTTTGCCATCGTGAGCTTTGACTCTGCATCTCCGTGAATAATCGCAAGTTACTTCTCGCATGTCCTTTTTAATAACATTTCTTCGACTTTTTGAATCATAAGTCCTCACAAATCCATTCTTGATCCACTACCCAACGTGTCATCATGATCTAACCACATTCATCTACCTCTCATCACCCTATTTCCTAATATTACCTATATACAAATTTCTACAAATAACACAACTACTAAATAACACCACACCACCCCACAAAACAACTAACCTTCGATCCTAGACTTTACCGATATCGGTCATCAAGAATCG
This sequence comes from Taxus wallichiana var. yunnanensis, assembly GCA_018340775.1. NCBI lineage: Eukaryota > Viridiplantae > Streptophyta > Pinopsida > Cupressales > Taxaceae > Taxus > Taxus wallichiana. The sequence goes on along the minus strand of CM031240.1, from coordinate 935,228,219 downwards.
CCATCGGCTATCGCAAGAATCGCATCGGCTTATACCGACTATAACCAATAACCACCTTTTTTCCCTACCCAGCCTAACAAAGCAATTTAATTGATATCTTATAGTCTTTTGTGTTAATTCATATTAGCAGGGGAACTCACCACCTTCGAAAGGAAGTTTTATATTTCCCTGCCCAAGGCAGCTCTCATTTATTGTCTAATTAAAATCTTGTGGTCTTGTTCTTCTTTTCAGTAGTCCTTCCAAGACAAAAAGGAGTTCTTCGCAGCCATAACCCGATCTTTCTACGGTACGCGCACATCATCTCGACATTCTACAGTATTCCTCCTAGCCCCAACCCTTATCTGCTATGTTGGCATGTTTTTAGGAAATAATTAGAAAATGGAAATAATTTGAAAAGGGAGAGGGTAGATAGGAAATAAGCGAGGCCGGTGGGTAGGTTTTTAGGTGTTGGGTGGGTAGAGAGGAGAAAAATGAAAATGTAGGTCAGGGGCCGCGTGGGGGTTCGGCTCCGGTAAATACATAGTGTTTGTGCATCGGTCGCAAATTTTCAGTGTCACGGTGTTGTTTTTGTTTTTGTTTTTTTTTTTGTTTTGTTTTTTTGTTTATGGTTTGGGTGTGTGGGCATGGTTTGGGTCAGTGTGGTGGAGTTAAGTTTTTGGGTATAGTTTGGGTGTGTGGGCGTAGTTTGGGTTGTGTGGTTGAGTTGAGTTGGTGTTTTGGTATGATTGGGGTGGGATAGGGATGTTTTGATATGATTTAGGTTGTGTCGGTTGTTGGATTTGGTTGTTTGGGTATCGTTTTGGTTGTGTGGTAGTATGGTGGGGGTTGTTTGTTTGGGTGTGAAAAGGGAGTGGGATATTGGAGAAGATAGGTGGGTAGAGGGGTGTGTTAGGGAGTCGGGGTGTGGAGAAGGTAGGTGGGTAGAGGGGTGTGTTAGAGAGTCGGGGTGTGGTCGGGGATAAAAGGGGTATAGAGGGTAAAGTAGATGTTGTGATAAAGAGTAGGGCTAAGGTTGTGGGTTGGTTTTGCAGAGCACGTCGCCAGCCTAACGATGCGGGACAGGATGCCCCCACTGTTGAGCCGGATGCGACCACATGTGTCTCGCAGACACCGGGCTATCATGCACAAGGTGGGACTCGGCGGAGTCCAGGCCGATATAGAGCGATCGACAGAGATCATAGTTTGATGGTTGCCCTCATCGAGAGATGGGATCTGGCGACCAATGTGTTCCATCTCCCGACTGGAGAGATGACCATCACATTGGAGGATGTGTATCGCATCCTTCGATTACCTATCGATGGAGAGGCCATCTTTCAGGTGGATGCAGAGACAGCCATGGACAACATCCTACAGGTTTTTGGGGATGCAGCCGCTCTATTGACATATCACAGCGCGAGTATCGGGTATGGGGATATGTACCGTGCGCACCGACATGAGACACGGCTTGCCGTGTTGATGATGATCGGGATCACCTGCTTCACCCTCCCAGACTCAGAGGGAGGCCGCTTTCCACGGGCGCTGATGGGGGTGCTACATGAGATGGTGGAGGAGCACACATGTTATGCTTGGGCACCAGTATACCTGGTGCAGTTATATAGAGAGCTGTGGGGCTATCGCCGGATGAGGCGATTTGGGATTTGTTCGACATTTTTGCTTCACTGTTGGGCATATGAGCACATCATATGCATTAGACCAGTAGGATTACCCCAGCAGCCAGGGCCACAGGTCATATATAGATACGGCTTTCAGAGGTGGTTGGGGGTCGTGGGTCAGCCACGAGCAGTGCTTGCAGGGCGAGACGTTACTTACTACAGGCATTTATTAGAGGGCCTGACAGCGGTAGATATTGTATGGAGACCATATAGAGGTCATCACCCCATGGAGGAGCCCGAGGACAGTTGCAGTGGATCCAGTACACATTCTGGATAGCGGGACGGAGGCCGGGAGAGTATGAGAGGATACCCCTGGAGAGGGTACGCAGGCAGATGGGGCTACGACAGGATGAGCCCTCGCTTCCCCGCACGAGGGATGATGTAGAGGCCCCACTGCCTGCACCACAGCCCGTGGATCCAGATTGGGTTGCGGAGAGGCCGGCAGATGACACTGTAGATGATGCTGGCTGTACGGGAGCATATATGGTTTGGTGGGCTGGTCAGAGAGCAGCGAGGGTAGCACAGCCTGCACAGCCAGACTTGGCAGTGGTGATAGCAGAGCGAGATCAGCTCAGGGGTCAGGTGCAGCTATTACAGGCAAACTGGCTTCGCCGCACAGTACGATAGGTGTTTTACAGGGGCAACTAGCCTGTGCTCAGTGCGAGCATACAGCACCACCACCACGGCAGTGGCACGCCCACAACGCCCCCGAGCACGTGCACAGTACCACCACCACCACCAAAGACAGTACCACCCACCCACAGCACCACCAAATGCACCGGCCACGAGCATAGGGGCACTTGGTAGTAGGAGTCAGGGGACCAGCCCCAGCACCTACGGTGGCTCGGGATCGTTATATGGAGGCTAGAGCGGAGGCCCGGTATTATCAGGATATTCTTGATGGTACAGGGGCTGATTATCAGCCATATGCGGCACATAGAGCGAGACCTCTCGAGCCGAGGTCTCGGGAGGTGCGCAGCCACACCTGGTGGGTCCATCACAGCCAGGAGGCGAGAGGCAGGACAGGACCAGCAGGCAGATAGGCAGAGGGAGGTGGAGAGAGCTGAGGGGTCCCTGCACATTTTGTATATTGGACATGGGCACCATCAAGAATCGGTTGTTTTGATAGAGGCCTATGTGCCTACATATTATTCATTGATTCATTCATGTATTTATTATACCGGCCTGCGAGCCGAGTACGGGTTGTACAGTTGATACCGGCCTGCGAGCCGAGTCTATTTTTGATATGAGAGACCGGCCTGTGAGCCGTGTTGAGGTTTTTGACGGTTATTGTGGCCTGCGCGCCGGCTTTGTTGTATTATGAGATCACAGAGGCCCCGATGCAGGGCACATTGTATATTTGAAACCTTGTATATATATATAGATATGATGTTTTGATCCACATGCTGTGTTTAAAAATGCGTTAAATGTTTTGTCGATGGTTTGTGATATTTGATGTATGATGAGGTGGATTTACATGGTGTTATATATTAATGATGTTGATGTCTTTTGTTAATGGGATGTATGTAGATATAAATGATGAGTTTAATTAACATGTTGTATTATGAAATGTTGTATGTTTTGTCGCTGATTTTATGAAAATGTTTGTATGTAGCTGTTAAGTTGGATCAAAATGGTATATAGATTAAGGGTTTTTGATATCGTTTGTTGATGATTTGTTTGTTTTGGTAATGTAGATAGATGATATGGATGAAATCGTAATGAGGTGTGGATTTGATGAAAAGATTATAGCTATTGGTGTTGGTATGTAGGGGAAAAGAGGCGGGCGCCTCAAAAAAAAAAAATTAGATAAAAAAATAAAGAAAAGGACTATGTTTTGAAAAAGGTGGGAATGTGACCGACGTCGGTTAGCTAACCGATGTCGGTATCTATAGACCGATATCGGTTAGGTAACCGATAGCAGTTATTCAAAAATGAGATTTTTCTAAAAAAAAAAAAGCGTAGGTGGCAACTGAAGTTCTTATTTTGAGAGGCATGCAAGATGTTAAATACGCGAATGCGACGCTGTTTTAACGACTGAGACAAGTAATTGCATGAGAGATTTGAGTGATAAGGAGGAAAGAGACAGGTAACGTGATTGTGGGCTGAGATCAAGAAGACAGAAATCCAAGCTATATTTGAAGAGGGTGGTGAGCATGGCTGAACGAGGAGAAGCATCCAGCAGGCATGGACGAGAGGGAAGACAAGTTCCACCGCAAGCTGCTGCAGCCCAAGAGGTAAACGATTTGGTTGTAATTTGGTGTTTGCATGTTTTGTGAATAGGAGGAGGGAGATTAAGTGGGTAGATATGAGAAAGAAAACGTGATAGCAAGGGTTATAGGTGAGGTGAGTGTTATGGGGTAGGTAATCAGGGGTTTCGGGTATGTCTGTGTATACAGAGAGGAATAAACGATCAATTTATTGTCGTAGGTGGTTGTTTAGGCAAGGTGTATGTAATTGACAGTGACCGATAGCGGTTAGGGATAACCGGTATCGGTTACTGAACCGGTACCGGTTATTTATAACCGATACCGGTTACTGGAGGAATTTCCAGAATGTGAGAAAAAAAACCTTTAGGGATTCGATGGATTGAATGGTTATTTGTTGTTGTGACGTATGCAGGCAGAGGTAGGGCCGAGGATGAATGATAGTGTACAATACCGTTGTCACGAATCCGAGCGGATGTAACACCAGCTGAATGGACATTGATAAATCGTTTGGGGTTAAGTGGAATCCGCTATTATTCACGAATCGCACATAACCATGCTATGTTGCAGGTGTTGATTGAAAGATGGAATCCAGAGAAGAATACCTTCTATCTGCCAACAGGGGAGATGACAGTAACATGGAAGATGTGTTCCGTATTTTGAGACTCCCTATTACAGAAAACCAAAGATATCGTGCATTACCTAGCGCGGTGCGGGAGCGATAATAGCAGATTTGGTCCATATGCACGAGATTTGACACAACGAGGTTTGACATTCACATATGGGATAATGTATACAGCACACCCCGAGGAGACACGGTTAGCAGTAATATTAATGATAGCGGTAGGGTATTATGCATTACCGAGGGCGGATGGGGGAAGATTTCCAAAGGCATTGATGTGTGTTATTTGGGAGATGATAGAAAGGAACGTGACTTTCGCATGGGCACCCGCATATCTGGCAGAGTTGTATAGGGGTTTATGGGCATGCAAGCGAAAACACAGGACGACACTGGATTGTTCATACTTATTACACTGTTGGGCCTATGAGCACATTGTTTGTGTGCGACCAATAGGCTGACCCATCCAGTCAGGAGAGACCGGAGTACAGAGGTTGGGATTCAGATGATGGGTCCAGTCAGAACAAGAGGCAAGATCCCGTGTCGTGACGGGTGACATTGAGTATTACAGGTAGGTATGGGAGAGGGTGACGATTGCGGATATCTGTTGGAGGCCTTATGGGAACTATATGGTAACAGAGAACATAGCTGAGGAGTTGAGGGGTGTAGAGCGATTGAGGTGGATCGCAGGGCACAGACCAGGTGAGTATGAGAGGATTCCTCTAGATCGCGTGCGGCGACAATTTAGATTTGTGCAGGATATACCCCTGGCTTATAGACCATATATGAGGATCGACACCGAGGCAGCATTCTCACCTCCCCGGCCAACACCTCCAGAAGGGCCAGAGGAGATAGCAGCCGATCACAGGGTAATGGATGCAGGAACGACAGAGGCCTATAGGTTATGGTGGGTAGCAGAGCTGCGAGGTGTATGTGATCGCCCTGACATAGCTGTGATTATAGCGGAGAGAGATCGTCTGCAGAGTTTAGTTCATCAGCTCCAAACGTAGATGAATGAGACAAGAGGATTGTTAGCGGTTGCGGAGTCACGAGCAGAGAGACTAGAGGCTGGATTCCTCCATGCGAGAGGGCGTATTCATATGTTACAGGAGAGATTGGCAGATCAGTGGGCGGTACCAATAGCCGCGGTACCTTTGAGGACGGAGAGGCCCGGCGAGAGGCGTCGACGATCACGATCATCTCCTGGGTCGGGATGAATCGTGAGGGTCTAAGTAAATGTTATAGAGGTATAAGAATAAATAAGGATGCCGACCTACGTGTCGATGATAGAGAAGATGTATTTGTTTAACATCTAAATAAGACTGAATATGTATGTTGATTTGAGTTATGATAATAATAAGAATGTTTGCGTTGTGATTTTTGGTGTTTTGAAAAAGGATAAAGAGGAATGTGATTAAATAGAAATACACAAAAATATTTATATTTACCACACATGATAGGTTATGGTAGGGGATGGTCGAGCTAACCTTGGGAGACCCCATGTCTCCGAAGTGCTGCCTACATAGCCCATTGCACAAAGCAAGGAGGGGCCTCAGACCGATGTAGTTCTCCCTTAGGATCAGGGAGAGGCGAATTCAGGCAATTTGGTACGGTTTAGGCAATTGGTTGGTTGGTAAAAATATTGATATTAATATTGGTAAGGTAAGGTTGTTGGTGTTGGTAATGAATTGGTGATGTTGTAAAAGGTATAAGGGAAGCGAAAGTTAGCCTACCCAAGTAGAAGGGAACCATGTCCTGATTAAGATCAACACACAATCCTAGATGTGAGGCAAAGAGGAAAGAGTGCTCCGTAGGTGAAAAGAGCTAAACAAACCACACAACGTAGAATGAGCTTGAAGCCCTAGGTACCGTGCATAGATGAGAAGTCAATAGGTGAAAAGAGTTGTATGATCACAATATATCGGGTGTACGTCACGTCCCTTGAGTTGAAACAAATGGTGAGGTGAGGTAGATGATATAGCTGAGGTACAGAGAACTTGTTACAAAGCGAGTGTTCTGACGAAAGAGAACCTACCCTAAATAGACAAGTCCATGACTCAAAAGTTCTTTTGAATGAGGCTTTTATTTTACTGAATATAGACTGATCGATGCGGGAAGTCTACAAGGGATATTGATTGTACTATTCTTGAGGTCTTCACAAAGCTGATCAATGCGAAGATTCTCGATAAAGGCTCGACGTGTATAGCTGTCCTTCGAGGGAGCAGATCTATTTATAGTAGCAGATATGATTTTAGTGCATAATAGTGTCCTTCTGGGAGCAATCTATATATAATAGCAGCAATAGTTTGGCATATAGCTGTCCTTCGAGGGAGCAGTCTATTTATAGTAGATAGCTAGATGTCCTTTTGACATGAAGCATCTAGTTTTTGTAGGAAGTTTGACTCAAGAACATCCCATAAGAATACGGCTTATTTTAATACTTTAAAGTCATGGACTAGACTAAAAGGGAAGGCATTGCTGAGGTGAAGTGAGAATCAAACTATGTGAGCTTGATTTTTATTATGAGGTGTAGGAAACAAAGTGTATGTGGTGGTAAGTGAGCTCAAGGGACGAGCGGCAGGTAGATAAGAAGTGATATAACACTAAATTCAACAGTAGAATGGTCGAAGATGCAAGGCATTAAGGGTTCGAGCTCAGGAAGCTTACCATTAAGCGAAGCTAAACGATAAGTGCCTGATCCATAAGTGTGAGTGATTATATAAGGCCCAATCCAATTAGGAGCAAATTTTCCACGTTTGCTCTTTTCTAGTTTGGTTACATGTTGATTCTCTTTGAGGACAAGATCACCAACCTTAAAGGTACGCTCATGAAGTCGCTTATCATAAGCACGCTTGATACGTTTTTGATAGATTTGGAGGTGATCAAGAGCTGTAAGACGACGCTCGTCAAGAAGCTCCAATTGGGCTAACCGCTCTTGGTGGAAATCATCGTTGGTGAGAATATCCTGAAGAGATATTCTAAGGGAGGGTATTTGTACTTCGAGAGGCAGGACAGCCTCGGTACCATATACCAAAGAAAAAGGTGTGGCATTAGTGGAGGTACGAATGCTAGTACGATAAGCCCAAAGGGCAAAGGGGATGTGATCGTGCCAATTTCTTCCAGATTCATTGACAACTTTCATGAGGATTTTGGTTAGGGTTTTATTAGAAGATTCACTTTCACCATTGGCTGTGGATAGTAAGGCGAGAAAACTAAGTTTGATACCAAAGTTGTCACAAAGGTCTTGTAACAACTTATTTTTAAAAGATTTACCATTATCTGTTATTAGGCGATGAGGAATACCAAAACGACAGATAATGTGATGGTTAATGAATTCGACAATTTTTTCTTTTTTAGTTGAAATGAGCGGAATAGCCTCCACCCATTTTGTGTAATATTCGGTTGCTGTGATAATCCATCGGTGACGTTGCGAAGAGGACGGATGAATCTCACCAATAAGGTCTAAACCCCATTGTGAGAAAGGCCAAAGATCTCGGGTGACCTGTAGCGGGTGGCTAGGAGTATGTTGAAGGTTGGCATGTTGTTGACACATAACACAACGCTTAACATATTCGTAGCAGTCGTTATTGAGAGTAGGCCAATAATAACCTAGGCGAAGGATTCGTTTAGCCATGGCAAGGCCACTAAAATGTCCACCACAAATCCCATCGTGGACTTGTTGGATGGTATAGGTGACCTCCGCGCCGGTTAGGCAGCGAAGGAGGATGCCATCAAAGCCACGTTTATAAAGGAGTCCCCCCATAACAACATAACGAGAAACGCGTTTAGAAACGCACGTTTGCACGAGACTAGTAAGGTCAGATGGGAGAACAGAGGTTGTAAGGTAGTCGTGAAATTGGTGATACCAGGTATCCTGCGAATTAACAGACACATTATTTATCATACAAACTACCGAGGCTAAATAAGATGGGGCAAAGAGTTGTTGGACCAAGACGAAAATGTCGAGTCGATTGATGAAGGCTTTGAATTTGCGAGGCTAAGCAAGCCATAGTATCCGCAAATTTGTTAGTGGAGTGGGGAATGGTTTGGATAGAATAGCGAGTAAATAAGGCTAGAAGTGAATCCACGTAGTATTTGTACTTTTAAAGTTCCTCATTTTTGCATTGGTAGATGCCCATAACTTGATTGACTACCATTGAGAGTCGCCAAAAATATTGATAGATTTGATACCTAAGTGTAACGTAACTTGAGACCTGGAACAAGGGCCTCGTATTCCGCTGTATTATTAGTGCAAGGGAAATCGAGTCGGAATGAGAGAGGCATAGGCTCAGCGTCGAGAGGAATGAGAACAACACCGGCTCCTCCGCCGCGCTGGCATTTGGATCCATCGAAGAAGAGGGTCATTGGATACGACTCCTCCCCGAGTGAAAGAGTGGCGATGAGTTCGCTCGGGAATGTAAAATTGGTAAAGGGGCCCTCGGTAAGGGGCTTCCGCAAGTTGTCTACGATGGTTTGTCCTTTGATTGATTTCTAGTGGACAAACTCAAGGTCGAGGTCGGCGAGGAGCATGAGCCATCTGGCGATGCGTTGGTTTAGATGAGGTTTGGCATACATGTAATGGATGGGGTCCGTGTTGGTGATGACGAAAGTTTTGTGATTCAGAAGGTAGTGTCGGAGTTTGGTAGCCACGAATGATAGGGCTAGGCATAACTTTTCGACATGTGTATACCTAGTCTCATAGTCCACCAAAGTACGACTTATATAATAAACGGCTTGTTCTCGATTCTCAGAGTCACGATGTGCAAGCATGGCCCCTACAGCGTGGTCAGTGGCGGAAAGGTAAAGATAGAAAGGGCGGTCGTCCTGGGGTGGGATAAGCACGGGTGGCTGCAAGAGATAAGCTTTGAGAGCCTCAAAGGCTTGGTGGCACTCTTCGCTCCATTGAAAGTCAATGTCTTTTTTAAGGAGGTGATGGAAAGGTTGACATCGATCCGAGAGTTGGGAGATGAAACGTCGGATAGATTGGAGCTTACCTTGTAAACTACGTAATTGTTTAAGATTGGTAGGTGGGGGCATTTCTAGAATAGCTTTGACTTTAGATGGGTCGACCTCAATGCCACGCAGAGAGACAATAAAGCCAAGAAGTTTTCCCGAAAGGACACCAAAGACACATTTCTTTGGTTGAAGATGGATAGAATATTGTAACAGGCGATCAAAAATAATGGTTAAAACATCGAGATGTTCACTGCGATGTTTAGATTTGCCAAGAAGATCATCGACGTAATCTTCAAGGATAGTGTGCATAATGTCATGAAAAATGTAGGTCATAGCCTGCTGATAGGTTGCACCAGCATTCTTAAGGCCAAATGGCATTACACGATAACAGAAGGTTCCCCAAGGAGTTATGAAGGTAGTTTTATGTTGATCGGCAGGGGCAACCAAAATTTGGTTATATCCTGAAAAGCCATCCATGAGAGAGAGCATCTCATGGCCTGCAGTGAGATCAACAAGTTGGTCAATACTAGGTAGGGGGAAGTCATCTTTAGGGCAAGCGAGGTTAAGATCCCGGAAATCCGTGCATATCCGAAGTCCCCCCGTTGCTTTAGTGACATGTACGATGTTAGAAATCCATTGAGGATAGTCAATAGGAAAAATGAAGGAAACAGAAAGGAGTCGTTGAAGCTCCTCTTTGACCAAGAGGGCAATGCGTGGATGCATTTTTCTCAATTTCTGTTTAATTGGCTTGGAATCGAGTTTCAGTGTAATGTTATGGACGGCAATGTCAGGATCAATTCCTGGCATGTCAGCGTAGGACCAAGCGAAAGCTTGGTTGCGAGCACGGAGAAAGGTAGTAAAGGCGACTTGTTCTGATGCGTTAAGGGATTGTCCGATCTTCACAATGTGAGGATCCTCCTCCGTGTGGATGTTGATTTCTATAGTAGATTCATTCAGCATGGTTTGAGTTTCAGATGGTAAGGTGCGTTGAATATAAGAGTCATCTGCGCCAAGGTAAGTGAGGATGGAGTCATCATCCTGACACTCAACAACGTTAATTGAAGGTGAGTCCTCTTCAATCATGTCTGGATACAGAAGGGGGATAGAAGAGGGGTCCTCATTATCGCGTTGATAAGTGAGAGGACCTAGGAAGATAGCATTTATGAAAAAAAAAAGTTAGGAGGGATAGATTCGGGATCTATCGACTCTGTGGGTGACGAAGGCAAAATGGGTGATGATGGTTTGGTAGGGGTGACGTCGTTGTCTTCTAGAAGACAACTGACACGAGGTTCCTTCGATGTAAGTGTTCCCGAAATCTGAGACCACTACGATCATTGTGCTTGCGTGTCGTTACGGGGATGATTGTATGTCGGCCTTGTTCATAAAGACCAAAACCAAAGCCTTTCCAAGCACAACGAGTCAAAAAGGTGAGGGCGAAATGACAATTTGTCAGGTATTGAAAATCGGATTGGAAAGGAACCACACCAAGAGGTGGCTCAGGGACAACGGAAGATGCGTCGACACCTCCATATGTTAGGTTAGTGCGGCAGTGAGGTGGTCCGTAGGGGATTACTTCCCCCACACGACGGTCATAGGTAGGATGTGCATGTACCTGTCCGTACTCCTGTGGGGTATGGAAAGAACTAACGTTATATAGGCGATACTCCCCCAGCGTAAGGCGTTGAAAAACATCTACTAAGGGGTCGGAGGTTGGGATGTTATCTGCGGGAAAGGAAGTAATATTTGTAATGGCGGTTTCATTGGTTGAAGGTGTAGGTGCGTCGGAAGTAGATGGCTGGGTTGGATGAATGGGTGTCTTGACTGGTATAAGTACATCATTAGGGCGATACAACATATTGCAAGTTTTGAAGGGGGGAGGGTCAGCTTTTACGGTGTAGGACTTCCCCTCGTACTCAAATTTTATGCATCTATGTAAGGTGGAGGGAACGCATCCCATAGCCTGGATCCAAGGGCGGCCTAACAACATATTGTATTGGAACTCTCCCTCAAGGACATAGAAGAGTTTGGGTAAAGTACGTGGTCCTACACGAATGTTAAGGATCACGGTGCCTAAAGTAGAAGTAATAGCATCATTGAATGATCGCAACATGATGGGGTTGGCACACATGCAACTAGAAGGGATATTCATTTGTTGGAAGGCTTTTGAAGAGATGATGTTTAGGCTAGCGCCCCCGTCAATCATAACACGACGTACCCGGATATCCCGAACGTACGCTGAGATGAAAAGAGCAGGGTCAGGATCTTCGGCACCAAAGTCGATAATTTCATCTTCGGAGAAACTAACAGCAACTACTTGCTGTACAGAGACAGAAGTGGTTGGGGAGATAGGTTGTTTAGTGAGTGAAGCAACGTGATTGGGTGTTAGAATAGAGGTAACAGGCAATGTTTCATTAGGTAAAACCTCTATCCCTTGAAGGATCTCAACGAGAGCTTGTCGATGAGATTCAGAAGTCTGAATTAGATCATAAAGTTTCATTTTTACAGGTGATTGGTGAAGTTGTTTGATCATAGTTCGGTGGGCAATGCCATTAGAGACGGGATAGGCGGGTCCGCGAATAACCACTTTAGGTGGTGGTGCAATCGGGATGGTTGACGGAGAAAGAGATGCCACAGGTGTGTTTTCTTTTGCTTTCCCATTGTTTTTCTGCGCTCGAGTAGCAACACTAATCATATTGATCTCGTGAATACGAGAGGAGGAAGATGGTAGGGATAGGTCATGGTCTTCGAGAGGTGGGGCTGTAATAATGATAGACCTTGGTGAGGCGGGGACAGGTGGTATAGGAGAGGGAATTGAAGCTAAAGGTCTCTCTCTTCGCAAGTTGTCTTTCTTAGCTTTTCTGTCTGAGAGAGGTGGCGGACGAAGTATGGCTTTCAACGCTTTGCATCCCTCTACGTCATGTCCTGGTGTGCGGTGGTAAGCGCAGATTTTAGACTCATCGTAACCTATAGGTCGAGGTTTAGATGGATCATAAGGTCTAAGTGGGGGTAAGGAAATGGTCGCATTCTCCACCAACATGGCAAGGATTTTGGCGTAAGACCCTTTGAGTGGGTCAAAGTCAGAGGAAAATGAGGCTATTGACTGGGTCGATTCTGGTGATGACGTGGTGTGGTTGGTTTGTATAGGGGGTGGTTTAGCCAAGGAGTTTTGATAATGGGTTTTCACTAAACGTGGTTTCTTTGGCGCAGGAGCTACGTTCAGCTGGTTAGATGATGAGGCTACAGATAACGTGGTAGCGGGGAACAACCACGGAGAAAGGGGAGTGACAGAAAATAAATCCTTTGATGATGGAGTTCATTTAGGGTTGATGGGTGGACAGGATACGTGGGGTGACAACGTTGATATATCCTTTGATCTCTGTATGGGTGTAGGAGGCGTAGGTTGTTTTGAAGAAAATGCAGGAGGTATGATATATTGATGCAAGGTGGAGGGATGAGGTCCCAATATGGAAGGTAGGTGTGACGATGATGGTTTTGATTGTGATAGAGGCACGGATGGAGTTTGTCTCCTAAGTGGCGGGGCGGCTTTATTTTTGGATAAATCTAGTCACTTAGGCGGGTGTGTTAGGCTGGGTATTGGTGAGGTCCCAAGTGTAGGGGAAGATTTGGTTAGGTTAATAGAGGTGGATGAGATACTTGGTATAGATGCGGGGGATGGAGATGAGGACATAGGGATTTTGAGTTTCTGTAAACACTTAGGGTATATGGTAGAGGTGTCTGGATCGGTCACCTGCATTTGAGTAGAATAGGGGGTACTCAAACGTTCCCATAGGACTCGTCTATCTTCTGGAGAATGACAATCTTCAGGCGTGAATTGTAAATTTGGTACGGAAGAAAGACGGGTTGTGATTCCAGTCCACTGTGGGTGTGATACAGGGGGTAGATGAGGCACTGTATCAATAGATGTTAAGAGATCGACTGGTCGTTGAAAAGATTTAGGCGATGAAGAACTAATAGGCAGGAGGGCATGTTTGAGAGGGTCTGTTATGGTTAAAGAATTCGGTGATGTCGGTGCGAGAGATTGCTCGTCTAAGGATGACAAAAGGAGTGGCGAGCCTTCCTCTTGTGCAGCAAGAGCGGTAGGAGGAGACGTTTGGGAAATAGATAAGTTAGATAACATCCGTTCGCAGTCTTGTAGGGATGTGGTATAAGAAGACTCATCGATGAGAAGAAAAGTCTGGGTAGTTAACTCCTTTATGGGTAAAGGAATGATTTCACCTTGGTTTGATGGTGGTGAAGGAGGTTCGGGCCCCTGCGTTAGTGAAGAGGCTTGATTCAAAATTTTCTCGATAGAGGCTTTTGGCTGGGAGTCGAAGACTGCATGGATCTCATGAACACTTTCCTCGGCTAAGATATCCTAGTTTACGTTACTGTTAGAAGAGTGATTTGGGAATGGTTTGTTGAATATTTTCAGATTTCGGTTGGCAGGGGCATTAGGGTTATCGAGGCTTATATCACTGCGTCAACCATTTCCTACACTATGTTTTTCAACATCTTGCGCTTCATGACTGTGTCCCTTCACGCGGTGGAAGTTACAGAAGTCATTTTCTTTGTACCAGGAAGGTATGGCGTGAGTGGAATCAAACCCGGAATGAGGTTTAATAGGAGGTAAGGTAATGGCTCCTGCTTTGAGCAATTTTTCCAATATCACACCATATGTTTCTCCCAAGGGAGTGTAGTTGATGGGTTCTGCTTTATACTTATAGGTGGTTTTTGGCGGGGTATTAGATGGTGGTTGGGATTTGACCATCACCGTGCACGGCCCCTTTTGATTTCGAAGAAGTGGATGTGTGAGGAGGGGTGGTGTTTGGCTTATTGGTAGAATCTGGAGTTCGGAAATTGGGGTTTTTGTTGCGCAACCGCAATTTCTCTTCTTCTAAGGCTCGAATTTCTAATTTCCGAGCCATGGTAAAGGCCTCATCAAATGTACGGAAAGTTTGAATTTGGAGGGTAGGAGAGATGTGCTTAGCGCAGGCCCGCGTAAAAAGTTCGATAAGTTCAGCCTGAGGCAAGGCATATGTAAGTTGGTTGATAAGGCCACGCCATCGTCCAACGAAATCTGCGATAGATTCATCTTCGAATTGTCGGATGGCATAAAGGTCGGTGATAGATACTTTCTTGGAAATGTTAATGGAGAAATGATCCAAGAAAGATTGGGCTAGTTGGTTAAAAGAGAAGATTGAGTCTTTGGGTTAAAGCACTTTGTACCACTCAAGCGGTCCCGATAAGGACATGGGAAAGGTGCGGAGTAACAAGGCATCATCATGAGCAATCAAATAACAAGCATGTCTAAATGATCGCAAGTGTTGTTGAGGGTCCTCCTTACTGTTAAAATGGGTAAATTTTGGTAATTCCCATTGAGGAGGATATGAATGAAGGGGGACGAGGGTGAGGGTGAATAGGCTCCCGATAAACTTGCTCGTATGTCAAGGCGCTACGACTTCCTGAAACAGAAGCCTCCAGATTATGCATTTTGTCCATCATTTGTTTGATGAAATCTGTGGTTGGATGAGATGAGGGTGCGGTTGTGGTAAACGGAGGCAAATTGGGCCAAGGGCCTCCGCTAGACAATGGTGGGGTTAAGTGTTGATAAGGTATGGAGGATGAATATGTTGAGGCGACCGAATAGGGATGTCCCATATAGGATGTTGAGGTCACTGGATACGTATATGGGAATGAAAAGGTAGGCGGAGCTTGAGAAGGAAAGCTCGTGTGGATAGGTGGCAGAGAGCAAGTCATGAACGGAGCGGCCTGCAAGAGAGATGAGGTAGGGGCAGTCGGTGGTAGTGATATGTGGGGTCCAAGATTAACCAAAGGAAAGCTAATCTGTGTCGTATGAACCTCTGAAGCCATCGGATTGGGAGACGGGGCTAAAGATGCGGGAAGCAAGGCGGTATCATCAGGCGGAGTGGGAGCTAAATGAGTAGCTATACTAATAGGCATACCAACAAGGAGCTGACCATCGGGCGTACGGTCAGGGGCATGAGACAAATAGTATTGTACAGCACTAGGATTAGCATCCAGAAACTTGGCAAATTCTTTATCTCCCACAGGAATTTTAGGAACCTCGCTGGTATCCATAGGATTCCCCATAGAATGTGAAGGGGGCTGATTCAGGCAAAGAAACAGAGCAAGCATGTGAAACCATGGCGGCTTGCTTTCGAGTGATAATAACCATGGGACAGGATTTCACAAGAGGGTTTCAATCTGTCAGAATGCAAAACAAACTCGCATCGGTAAAATTGGTAGGTTTCTTCAGGTTTGTCAGAATTGGAAAAGACAAGAATCGATATCGGTCTAAGTAACCGATGTCGGTTATAGTATAGCCGACGTCGGTCTTTCAAGTAACCGATGCGTCGGTGTAAGAAGTCTGGGCTAACAAGATATAAAAGGCTGCTAATTTGATTTTTAACAACGTTTACTACACTTGTCAAATTATTGACCACAGAAGACAGAGTATGACAGAGAAAACGGAACTGAAAACAAGCAAGATGCACACGCAAATCCAGAGACTAACCCTAGGGTTAATTTTAATTATCGTGGGCTTATGCCTTTAGACATAGAATGATGTCAGAATCCTAAACAAAAGACTTAGGGGAAATGTCAAGTTTGTTTTGGCTTATAAGGTTACCTCAATCGGGCGGAGGAATACCGCGGAAAAGGGGGGATGTTTGAGCTGTTGTGTTAATTATGAAGTGATTCAAGTATTTGTTGTGCAAAGTGAATGTAAGATTAATTTCTTGTTAATACCATGGATATCACCCCCACGTGTACGACCTGTTACTTAATCTATGTTCACTAGAATTGAAAACAGCAAGCAGGAATGCAATGCACGTGTTTTAAACCCAAATCGAAAATGATATTCGATGAAGCAAAAGAAATGACTTTCACTAATGCAAGATGAGGAAGAAAGACAAATTCTTTACTAAATATATAACAAAAACAGCAACAGCAAGTATGCTTCCTAAAATGAAAAATAAGCAAGAGAAACAGAAACCCGAAATGGGTCCCACCGGGCGTGCCAAAATGTTTCACTCGGAATGTTTCGGCTTCTGGGAATAGAGTTGCTTCTATCCTTTCATTCCTTTTAGAAACAGATAAGGGTTGGGCTAGGAGGAATACCTGTTGAATGTCGAGATGGTGTGCGCGTACCGTAGAGAAAGATCAGGTTGACTGCGAAGAACTCCTTTTTGTCTTGGAAGGACTACCTGCAAATAAGAACACAAGACCACAAGATTTTGATTAGACAATAAATGAGGGAACTGCCTTGGGCCCAGGAAATATAAAACTTCCTTTCGAAGGTGGTCAGTTCCCCTGCTAATATGAATTAACACCAAAAACTGTAAAATATCAATTAAATTGCTTCGTTGAGATGGGTAGGGGAAAGGCTGATTTCTGGTTTTGAGTCACAATAACTGATACCGGTTGCTGATAACCGATATCGGTATGGTCTAGGATCTGTAGGTTGGTTGTTTTATGGGGTGGTTGTGTTGTAGGGTAACGGTGTTGTTGGTAAGGCTGGTATATGAGTGATATTAGGTAATGAGATGGTGAGAGGTAAATGAATGATAGTTAGATGCAATGACACGTTGGGTAGTGGATCTAGGAATGGATTTATGGGGACTGTGATTCAAAAAGTCTAAGAAATGTTATTAAAGAGGACATGCAAGATGTAACTTACTGGTTATTGACGAAGATGCAGGTCCAGGAACTCTGATGACAAAGGCAGAACTTAGGTAAGATGGCTTGACACACAGAAGATGAGAGATCTCCCTCCCGATGATCAGCTGAGTATCACAGGTTCGCTATTCCGCTGCGCTTTGGGCTTGATCTCCTTTCGCTGCAAACTCTTCTCGGTTTCTTCACTCATCTCTCGCTCGCTTTCGGCCAAGTAAAGATCCGGATTCTCTTGATCGCTCCTGCTATCTCTGTTGATCCAAAATCCTTCCTCACCTCTGTTTTTGGTTTGGGAGCCCATTTACAGGGAACCGATGGCGGTTACGTAACCGATAGCGTCGAGTAGGAACCGTATCGGTTAGGAAAAATCAGGCTATTTTTAGTAAAATCACCCACTTTCCCCCGCTTTTCCCGAGAGATTAGTTGTGGGCTTGGTCAAGTGACTAGAAGGTCGGTTTTGGGTGCGAAAGGGGTCATTAGTCATGGGTGTAGGTGTGGACCAAGTTATAGGTCTTAATTAGGTTAGTTTAGGGTTAGGACTAGGTCATGATGAGGTGGCAAAATGAGGTGGCAGGTAAGGTGATGTGGATTTATCAATTACAAGGTAATTAATAAATAATTGTGTAAGGTTTAGGTGATGAGGTTAGGTTGCAAAATGAGATGCGGGTCACAAGGGGTCATAAGACACAAATTTGGTGTCTACATCCCCTTGAATGAGTTCCATCCCACTATCTAGGTCTAGACATTTGTGCTTAAATGATGCCAAAATGATCGACTATCGTGTGGTTTCTCACACTTACTATAATACGGAACCTAGGTTTAGAAATTCAAATCAAAAGATTCCCATTACAACTAAACCTCATTTGGTTCTTCATGCTTCAGAGGTCCATACAGTACCTTGTTCGCACCTTCACTCATAGTCGGTGGTATGGTTTTGATGCTTCGATCCATTATTATTCGATTCCCCCACTCTTCTTCTTTTGATTCAAATCCAAACTACCATTCGAGACTCCCACTCTTCTTTTGAAGACTTGGATCCCAACTATTGTTCAGATACCCCTAGATTAAATCTTGAATCACAGTCCTCCCTTCCTTCGTAGGACCTTTATTTCAAATCACCTCAATGACTTCTTCCTCTTTTGAAGACTCATGCAACTCCATGTTCCATCAATAAAAGATCTAATTTGGTTCATGAGTCATAGTCCTCCCTTTCTTCTCGGACCTCCTTCATCACCATCTCAATGACCTCTTCCTTCATCAAAGAGTTCCATGACTTGTATTCCCTCTAGTCAATCATCTAATTCAACTCCTACGTCGCAAATTAATGGATGGATATGTGATCCTACTTTCTAACCTACATTATATCATCTTATAGAAAAATGACATAGCTCCAAATCTAAATTATCCATTCATGAGATACTTGCCTCTAATCCTACTTCCTCTCTTGAGTCATCTTCTTCTATCAATCAATCTTCCCTCCTTATCGAACTGTTTCTTCTATTCAACCTTCTATGACTAAATAAAAACAACCTCTACTAATTGATTTCTCTCATAATGAAGAAACAATCAAACTACATGATGATATCCCTCTAGAGGATTACAAACAAGGATTCTTTCTAGAACTCGATATGCTCACGTATTGGGAAAATAAATTGATCCTTTTCGATAGAACATAAAGGAAGATCCTAAAGTCATGGAACTTGATTCTTCTTCATTATTCCATCTTCACCTTCCTCTGAGCATGATGATATGTCAGGGTCTAGCATTGATCCATGGCCTATCTTCTCATTA
This sequence comes from Taxus wallichiana var. yunnanensis, assembly GCA_018340775.1. NCBI lineage: Eukaryota > Viridiplantae > Streptophyta > Pinopsida > Cupressales > Taxaceae > Taxus > Taxus wallichiana. The sequence goes on along the minus strand of CM031240.1, from coordinate 935,209,299 downwards.
CCAAATCATTCCTTATCTATCATCATTCCTTAATCAAAATCTCACCTTGGGTCACCGCTGAGTACCCCATTGTCTTCTTCTATTATGGAGCCACCCCAAGTAGTCCTCCATTTTCTACTTATGGTTCACCACTAAGTTTCCCATCATCTTATTCTATAATTGGACCACCCCAGGTAGTCCTCCATTTTCTACTTGTGGGTCACCTCCACAGTAACCCATCCTCTTCTATTCTTAGGACACATCCTAGTATCCCTTCATCCTATTCTATCTATGGGAACCCTTCGAGTAGTCCCTCCTCATTTATACTTGGGCCACACCCTAGTAGTCCCTCACCCTCATCTTCTATTCTTGGACCATGTCCTCATAGCCCAATTTCTTCCATCTTAGGGTCATATCCTAAGAGTCCTTCGTCATCTTCTATCGGTGGCTCACCTCCTGAGAGCCCATCCTCTTCAATTCTTGGACCGTATCCTTTTCATCCATCATATATTTCTTCTATCAATGGTTGTGGCAAGCTGCAGTCATTTCGACATTAGTTCTAAATGTCCACGTTCACTTTCTTCTTCTTCTCGAGATCGAAAATTCACACATCAACTTATAAGAAACCCAAATAGTTTCTTAATCATTCTCAAATCAAAACTTCCAAGAGCTTGAAATCCCCAAAACTCAAATCATCTTGATAGGGAACTCAAGATCTTGCATGTGAAATCCATGTTTCAAGAAAAATCACAGATCATTTGTTGAGTATGAGCTTACCCTAATCATCGAGATTGGGGATAACATGACAATTGATAAACAAACATGCCTAGTCTCCCTTATCAAGGAAGTCACAGACATCATTGTTGGATCTTACCACATAGAGTGAATTTTTTGGTGCCAACTTTCCAAAAACTATCAAAAATATAAAAATCAAAAACAATTCAAAAATACAAAAACATTGAGAAAACACAACAAAAATCAAAGGTACAAAGATCAAACATTACAATTAGGTATTGCGTACACATGGATGTTCTTTCTTCCCTTTCTTGTTCTTCTTCTGAAAGTTTTCCTACCATTTTCATCCCTTTGGTGATATTTTGGCTAGCCTATTCACATGCATTTTGTGACATTTATCTTTATGGTATCCGTTTGACCTTGGTTTTTTATCACCTTGGTAAATTAAAGAACGACTGACCTCTTAGAGATCCTATCACATTCAACATCTAATAATATTGTTGTAAAGAAATTTTGGGCATATTTTTGACACTAGCCAATGTCTTCATCACATTCAATTCCATTTCCTTTCATTAATCCATCGGTGGTTCTTAACCCCTTGTCAAACAAGAGATCTGAAATAAGTTTTCAGAAAGCAAAAAGAAACAAGATCAATCAATCAAAAGCTAAAAGCTAAAAGAAAAAGAAAATTGATATATTACTCTCTCTTGGGGTATTTCTAATAATCTCTATCAGGGCTATGGATGCTTGACTAGTAGTAGATCAATGTTGCGATTAGAATCAAATACATCTCCATTGGGGCTATGGACATCCGGGCCGACAGTGGAGCAATGTTCGCTATACTTCCACCTTTCATTCACAAATAACCTATCACCTATCAAAATAAATCATTCCTACACATTGGCTAGGGTATCTTCACTTGTTGTCTATTAAATCTTCCCTTCAAGAGGTAATTAAATGCCACGTGCACACACTAGATCTCTATAAGTAAGCAGGATTAGTATGTTACCAAGTGTCTATTTTGGACCTTGTTCAGACTCTTACTTTAGTCCTTATCTTGTCTCGCAATTTTTTCCTTTGTCTAATCACTTCTTCATCGTGAGGCTTCTAAGCTAAATTCATATCATTCACATCGTTCTTCTACTTTGTTCAAAACATCCATATGTATAAGATTACTTTTTTGCCATGTTTTCAGACACCTTTGTCCCCTTTCAAAAAAACAATCTCCTCCTTCATTTCTATCATGTACTTTTAGGTCAACTTATGTTGGGGGAATCTTGCTTCTTCCCAAAGACTTCATTGGTTTACGTTCATCATCATGTTGAACCTATCTATAATGGCCTTGGGTCCCACTTCTACCCGTGAAGAATTTTTCATTGAATACTCGCACCTAATCACTAGGGCATTTATACATCTTCACCTTTCTTATATGCACGTGGCCTTCTACCCTTTTTCACCCCATCTATTGCTAGGGGCATCCACACTTCCTTGTCTTCATGTACATAGTTTCATAAAACTTTCAAAATCAATAAAAACATTCAAATATGTTTCAGAAAACTTCTACAAATTGAAAATCATCCTACAAAATGTTACTCTTTGGTTCTCACACGTTCATGTGTGTGACTCACGGATCATCTTGATCCACCTCCATCAACAAAATATATGTTGATTACTTTGTCAGTACTCGAGGCACAACGAGTTGCTCAGGTACTATTTTGTAGTACACATTACTTTTTCATCGGACCCAAGTGTCCTTTGTTATTCCCCTTGCATGTATCCTTGCTTAGGGAACCATTGTTAACCCTTGTCATTAATTTGAATAGGTTGGAACTGAAGCTTGATAACAAAAACATGGTACTTGTTTCTCTATTAGGTTTGGCTTGTTTACTTTCTCGTATTGCATTACATTTTGTATGTTGCATGGAGTTAGGAATCTTTTACTTTCTCGTATTGCATTTCATTTTGTATGTTGCATGGAGTTGGTGTTTTTAGCAATATACATTTGTTTGTATATGACTTTTCATGTCATAGTACACTTTTGTTCATTATTTTTAAGGACCGATGATGAAGATCTCTAGAAATATGATGAAAATAAAGTTATTTAAAAGGCACTGGATGGATGTTAGCTCATTCCCTCTTCCTCATACTACTTTTTCTTCTATATCCCCTTTCTTCTCCACACTATTCTTTCTTCTATTATCTTTCTTTCATCTTTTTAATCGTCGATCGAGTTCTTCTATCACCCCATCAACAATTGAGGGGGCATCCTCCAACTACTAATTTTTTCTTCTATTCCTTCAAATTTTTCTACTTTTTTATGCTTGTTTACTTTCTTTGAAGTGACATCTCTTACATCACCTCAAAGAGGGGAAAATGTAGACACTGAAAGATGCTTACACTTAGCATTTCATCTAATTCAACCAATTGATGAAACTTTGTTAATCAACCCTTCTTCGATCCACTCTTGAATGCCCATTCATGACACTCTTCCGGTCGTATTCCTCCTATAATCATCTTATTTGGCTAGTATCTCTCTTATTAGCTAAACATTCCTCCTTTCGACCATTCATAACCTCCCTAGTTCTCTCTAGACCACTTCTATTAGCTTCTTAGGCTATCTATCGACCACAATTGGTTATCCAAACCCCTCTCAACTCTCCAAAAGTCTCTAATCACTTGCTAATCAAGTTTAACTATCCTAAACCCTAATTAACTAGCCTAAACCAAGCTTAATTAAGCCTAAAGCATGTTTATCTTAATCTAATCTAAAATATTTAGTCCCACATGCACCCAAATTCCAAACTCTTCCATTTGAAAAACTATAAATAGAAGGGTCACTACTCCCTCTCAACCTAACACCTTGTTTACAAAACAAAATCTCTCTCACATTTGGAGGTATTGGCATTAGACCCAATTTGCATTAGCTAAGCTAATAAGGCATTTGATCTTGGCTATCCTCCATTAAAAGAGCTTCATCTTGCACCCATGTTAGGTTAGTGATGGAATAGATAAACTTGGCCATGTAGCCATTTAGTGAGATTCATTCACCCTCATGGAGAAAACAACAAAAATGATTGCTTAAGTCTTTAGTAGGCATATTTTATTAAGCTTTCAAGAATAGGGGTTAGTTATATTTGCTAGATTTCTTGTTTATTTCAAGTTTTAATACATGTAAAGTAGGTTAGTTATATGGTTCATTTATGGGTGAGGTTTCTAAGTGAATCAGATGGGTGGATATTATTTAAATAAGATATTTAAATAATAAATATAGTGATGATAATGCATTAACTAAATTAAATTAGTTAAATTAATATTAGCGGGGTGAAGGGGGATCATGGCTAGGTAAATATAGTAAAGGGTCCTTGTATGTCGAGGGACAAAAGGGGAGTGTGACCTAATTTTAGTCTCTACAGTCGGTCAGGGGCTCGTAGTCTCAATAAGTTGCCCCTAAATTAAGACTTGCATAATGCACCATACGTCCTCCAATGTAATGGTAATCTCCCCAGTCAAGAGGTGAAAGCACTGACTCTCACTGTGTCATCGCTCTGCTATGGTTGTCAGGAGGCCATGATCCAATGTAATCTGTGGCATCTCGGCCACATGAGTCAATCCCATCACATATAGGAGGCTCTCAGGGTCATTCTATCATCATCATCAAACTGGGCCTCTATCACTAGCTAACCGCCCATAGCACTCATGAGTCTAAAGAATAGGTAATATACGCTGTAAAAATCAACACAAGTGTTAGGCACTTACCTATTTCTATCTATTTTTCTAAGGAAAAATACTTCTTTGAATCATCTAACTTACTAATTAGTCCTTTCTTATAAACCTAATCTAGTCTAATTTCTTTTATACTTGGCTATTTTTCTAGCTCGTATTTTTTTTTCACCTTCTACCTAGCGCCTACATGCTTATTTTGACACTTATGCACCCCTTTTAGTACATATGCACCCCTACCAACATGTAAGCACCCCCTCTACCTTCTCTCCATTCATCGCCGACCACACATAGTGCATACGTGCCCAATGTGACACCTGTTAGTGCAAAAGTGGGACTTGAAAAATTGAGAAAGGATTCTCCGAGAGAAGGTGGTTCCTATTCCTCTGTTCGGATGCACACGAAATATGCGAGAGGTTTTCTCAAAACCTAATCTAATCTGCCCGAGGAGACAAGGTAAGAAGATGCATAAAATAAATCTAAGCTAATAGAGGTGATGCACCGAGGAATGAAGAACACCTATTTTTCCGGTGAACACGAGACCATTTGAATGTGATATAAGATCATGCACGAGATGACAAAACTGCGGTGAAAGACCGGAGGATGCAAAATGAACACGAGAGAGGTGAGAATCATCCACAGACATGCATTACTTGCTCCAAAGATTGATACAATACACTACAGAATGCCATGAGGTAGAATAGTATTACAGTTCAAATGAGAGGTTCGAACTCCACAAATTCACCTGAGGAGAAGAAGGGAGAGGCAAAACAGAAAAATGTTCGACCCTTGAAAAGAAGCTCCTCTTTACAATATATAGAAAGAATGAGAGAGGAAAGAGAGAGGGGGAAGCCAAATCTACTCCAACCACCTCCAGGTTGCATTCAATTCATCTCATTATGACAGAAGCGGTGGATCCTGGCAAAACGGCGGGCTGTCCAACAGAAGCGGCGAACTGTCTGCTGCATTAAAGTTGTTTGTTGAAGCATTACTTCTGCTTGTTATTTCGTGCCAGAGGCGTTTCTTGATTTTCTCTCTCCAAACTGAACCAAAATGCAAGATTGACCCCGGAATCGTGTAGAGAATCTCACAAGCTTTCCGTTGATATAAAGAACGTGCAAATCCGAGCTCTGGATCGAAAGATATGTCGATCTGAAGATTTAGGGCACAAAACAGTGAAAACGGATTTTTAAATTTCTTCCCGCTCTGCCACCTGGATGACACGTGGCAGGTTTTGATTCACTGAGCAACTCTCTCTCCTCCACCTCTCGGTGGGCTATCTTTTGAAATTTCCTTGTGGGCCCTAGCTGGGACACGTGGCACTATCCCATTGGTTCGGGCTGACCCTTCAAATCTCGCCCTTTGACCTTTTGACCTTTTCCCTTGTGACACGTGTCATGATTTGGTTGGTTCTCGGCCCTTTCGGCTCCTTCGCGTCCACCGCGTCCATTTGTCCCAGGATGTCCCAGTGCTGCTTGGGACAAAATCCTCCGGTTCGCCCGATTCGGCCGGTTCGCGTCCATTTGTCCCACTTGTCCCTGTGCTTCGCGGGACAAATTCTTCCGGTTCGCCCGATCCGGCCGATTCGCGTCCTCGCGGCCCAGATGTCCCATTTGCCTCCGGACTGTTTGTTCTCATTTCGGCCGAACCGGCCGGTTCGCGTATCTTTGTCCCAGATGTCCCAAAGCAGTTAGTGCGAAAGTTCTCCTTTTCGGCCGATCCGGGCTTTCCGCGTCCGCCGCGTCCATTTGTCCCACTTGTCCCAGTTTTCCTTGTGCTGAAGTTTCTTGTTTCGGCCGAACCGGCCGGTTCGCGTCCTTCGCGCACTCTTGTCCCACTTGTCCCTTTGCTGTTTGGGCCGCCTGTAGGCTTTTCGGCCGATCCGCGCCTTGATGTCCCAAATGTCCCGACTGTCCCGGGGACTAGGACTTAGCCGATTTTCACATTTTTTTGGCCCAAGCTTATCTTCTGCAACTTCTTCACATCTTCTCAGAGCTTGCTTTTTTCAACCTGGACGGGAGAGTTAGAAAAATTTCTGAAGGGACCCTAGAAACATGACTTTTTGCCCTGAATCAATTTATCTGCCTGGGACTTGAGAATTCTGATGCATGTTATCAAATTAACCCTGGGGGGTGAATTTTGGATAACAATTTGGCGACTCAGCGGGGTCACCTGCCTGCTAGGTAGAAGATCAGTGGCCTTTAGCGATCTATTGGGCATGGAGTCATAAGCAATAACCTGAAACGAGCCTGATATCTAATCCCGAGCCTGATACTGCAACTTCTTCTCCAACAACACTCTGAACTGTAGAAAACAACCTGAGAGCAGCAAAACCTGTGCCGAAGCACTTAGGAAAACTGAAACCTAACTACAACAGGACAATGTGCACAAGCACTTGGAGGAATGAAAATCTAATTAATATTTACAAGGTAGTGAACTTCCCTCTAGAGGCAACGCTTGAGATAGATTCCATTGACTGGAATCTGCAGTTCTTCACCATCCAATGAGGCCAATTGGAAAGCATTGCTGCTCTTGCGCTTCGTGACCATGTATGGGCCACTCCAAATGGCATCAAATTTGAAATGCCTTCCTGGTTTTGCCCGATCTGCATCCCATTTCAACACTAGATCTCCAACTTGAAAAGATCTATCCTTGGCCTTTCTGTCAAAGGTCTTCTTGATCAAAGCTTGATCCTTTTCCATTGCTTGGGATGCCTGATTTCTGATCTCTTGCAGCTCCATCAGCTCTGCATATCTCACCTCCATAGGCTCAAATTCAAGCAACTCCAGCTGCTTCATGAGTTCCAATGTTGGCAACTCAAGTGACATGGGCAAGATTGCCTCTCTTCCATAGACAAGCTTAAATGGAGAATTACCTGTGGATCTTTTGGGAGTGATCCTATCAGCCCATAAGGCTGATTTCAGTTTGGTATGCCAAGCCCTCGGTTCTCATCAAGAGTCCTCCTAATGATCCTCAGCAAGTTCTTGTTTGTAGACTCGGCCTAGCCATTACCTTGAGGGTAATAGTTTGATGAAGTGCTTAGGTAGATCCCGTTCTTGACAGCCCACTCAGTCACCTTAGATCCAATGAATGCCAATGCGTTATCAGAGATTATTGTAGCAGGTACGCCAAATCTAGTAGTTATCCCCTCGTAAAAGTCCAAGATGCTAGACTCATTCGCCTCTTTGAGTGCTACTGCTTCTGTCCATCTGGTGAAGTAGTCCGTGTGGTGTCATCAAAATCCATTTGTGCCCTTGGCTTGAATTGGGATTGATGGCTCCATGAAGTCTAAACCCCATTGCATGAATGGCTGGTCAATGAGATTGGTTGTAATGGAAGGGCAGCGAGTCTCTCTTTTCTGTGAAGAATGCACAATTCTTACATCTCTTGATCCATGCATAGCAATCACTAAAGATTTTAGGCCAATAATAACCAGCCTTCATGATTTTTAGAGCTGTCACTCTTGGTGCAAAATGGCCACCACTGGTCCATCATGATCATGAAACTCTTTTAATACCCTTTGGATCTGACCTGTGTTAATGCATCTCAGCAGCACTCCATTCACATCCTTCTTGAACAAAACTCCATCAATGATGGTATATGGAACAGCCTGCAACCTGAAGTATCTCCTCTTCGCTTTGCTCATTTCTGGAGGGCATAGGCCTGTTTGTAGGAAGTGCATAATGCCTTGGGTCCAGCAAGGAGTCGGGGCAGCATTGTCTTCTTCTTGTCTGCCACTCGGCTCATGGCTGTCTTGAACTGTCAAAACAGCCTCTTCTTCGTTGCATACTTCTTTTTGCTTCCCCAAAACCAGCTGCTCACACAATCCTTTCCCTCTTACCAGCTTGGTGATCTTGATCTCAATGTCATACTCCATGACACGGGTGATCCAACCTGCCCTTTTCTCATTCAAATCCTTGTTGAGGAGGAAGTCCTTAACCCCAGCATGTGAGACCAGCAATTGGACCTTGTTGTTTGAGACTAAATGCTTGAATTTCTTCAAGCTTCTGATTACTGCAAGCACATGCTTTTCAATAAAAGAGTACCTCACTTCGCAGTCATCTAGGCTCTGGCTGAAGAAGGCAATCGGCTGTTCATCATTATCTTTGTTCTGCTGTACCAGAATGGCAGAAATAGTGTCATCACCTCCAAATGCATAGAGGATGAAATCCTTGGAAAAGTCTGGGTTGATGAGAGTGGGTGCTTGGGAGATGGCTTCTTTGATTGCTTCAAAACTCTCCTTGCCTTCTACCGTCCACTTGAAAGCCATGCTTTTCCTTAACATTTTGGTGATGGGCTTGACAAGGGCTGCAAAATCTAGGACAAACCTCCGAACAAAGTTTATCCTTCCCAGGAAACTCTGAAGGGCTTTCTTGTGGCTTGGCAATGGTAGAGCTCTTATGGCTTCAACCCTCTCTGGATCAATCGCTAATCCTTCCTTGGAGACAATATGGCCAAGGAGCTTCCCTTCATGTGCAAGAAAGATGCACTTCTTAGGATTTAAGGACACTCCGAACTTTCTACACCTCTGAAACACTTGCCTGAGGTGAAAGAAATGGTCTGCTGCATTCTTTGAGAAGACAGTAATATCATCTAGGTATACCAGCACTATCTTGTTGATCAAGCCTTTGAATGCCATATCCATAGCTCGCTGGAATGTTGCTCCGGCGTTCGATAGTCCAAATGGCATCTTCTTGTAAGCATATGTGCCCCATTTGGTTGTGAAGGCTGTCTTGAACTGGTCTTCCTCCTTTACCATAATCTGATTGAAGCCTGAGTAACCATCAAGTAGTGAAAACCTTTCTGAACCAGCTACGACCTGCAATATTTGCTCCATGGAAGGGAGTGGATAATGGTCCTTGAGAGAGGCTCTATTCAAATCTCTGAAGTCAACACACAGCCTGATCTCTCCATTCTTCTTTCTGACTGGAACTAAGTTGGCAACCCAACTAGAATGCTTGATTGGGAATATGATTCTTGACTCAATCAGCTTGTCCAATTCTTTCCTCATGAGAGGCTCCATGTGTGGATTGACTGGTCTCTGTTTTTTTCTGACAGGCTTAGTATTTGGATCCAATTCGATGGTATGCTGAGCTAAGTTGGGATTGAAACCTTTCAAGTCTTCATAGCTCCAAGCAAACACGTCAGGGAACTCTTGACATAGCTGTATGAACTCACATCTTTCTTGCTCAGTTGTCATCTTTCCAATTTGCAATGGCTTGTTCTTCTTACCAAGATGGATACCGAATCTTCTCTCTTGACCTGAATGTTTGCTTTCTCCTTTCTAAACTGATCATTGGGGTTAAAAATGGACTCCAAAGTGATAAGTCCCTTGGGCAGCTTGTCAGTTCTCAGCTGTATCACTTGGTCACCATATTGCTGTTCCAACTTTTCTTGATTCTTAGCTGAGAACTCGGCTTCTTCTTCTGAAAGAAATGGATGATTTGCTGGTCATTCTCAAATACTTGCCAAGCCCGACATCGTTATCCGGCACTGAAGGCCTCACAATCACGTGGATGTTTGGCTGTACCTTGTCTTGTTGAATGTTTTCTACAATGTCAAAGGCTGCCCCTCTGCTGCTGCAAGCACATCGTGACTTGATTCTCTTTCCTAGGAATGGCTTTGATGCCGAAACCCTCAAAATCTTCCATGAGGTCCCACACCCTGTTCTTGTAGCACTTGAGTAGATCATTTTTGGCAGCATGTTGTCCCTTGACCTGATTTACAATCAATTCACTGTCCCCAAAAACTTGCAAGTTCTTTATTTTTTTCTTGATTGCCCAATGCATCCCTTGCACCAAGGCTTCATATTCAGCAGTGTTATTGGAGCATGCAAATTGAAATCTAAAAGCTGAATAGTACTTTACTCCTTGAGGTGAAACAAGCATGGCTCCACCTCCTGCACCTTGTCTACTCCTTGATCCATCAAAAACAGCTGCCATACCTCATTGTCATCCTTGTGGTTTGGCTTGGTGATGCTAGGAATAGGTTGACTTTCTTCGTGTATACAATAGACTCCTAGCTCAGATTCTTCTATTCCTTGATAAGGATCAAAAGCATGCACCTTGCTTGCCCATTCATCAAGAGTTAGATCCGGGATGTTTCCAACTTTAGTGTCAGTTTCATCAGTGCTTGGGTGATCTTCTTGATCAAATGCTGAGCAATTGGCATTAATCTGACTTGGAGTGTAGGGCTCAATATGGAAGTTTGCAATAGGTTCTGACCTAATTGTAGCCTTAGTTCCATATCTCATTCTGAATAGCATGTGTGACCAATCAGCGGACAAATATCCCCCAATCTTGGCAGTGAAGTCCCTTGACAAACATAGGGCAAAGAGTGGTGGAAGGTCTATGACTGACACATCTTGTAAAACAACAACATTTGGACATGCATGCAAGGTAAGACTCAAATTTCTAATCACTCCAACTGTTGCTATTGCTGTCCCATCCATTGCAGCTACACTACTCCCTTTGGATGTTATTTCATCTTGAAGCCCTAGGTGATCAGCTATTTGTTTGGGCATGTGAGCTACTTGCTCGAATCAATCATGCAATTATGCACTAGCTGATTTCCAATGATTAATGAAACATAGAAAGGAGGGGGTTTCAACATCTTACCTTGTTGTCCTCCATGATTTCCTTCAGATTGGGCAGCATTTGTAAGCACTTTGTCTTGCATCTGCTGATTGAAGTGGCCGATCCTTCATGGCGCTTGCGACGAGATCTCTTTGGCACAGGATGGATAGGGATTCCCACATAGATATATTGACGTTTGTCTTCTTCATCTGATCAATGATACTGAATGGTGATGAAGGATCTCTCTGCTGTCCCTTGGTTTGCACATTTACTCCTTGTATGTGGGCAGCAACAGCTGGCATTTGAGTTGGCCTAGGGGCTGTTCTTGGCTGCCCTTGTGCATTTGAAACGGGACTTTGCTTGCCAATCATTTGTGGAGCCGTGGAAGGTTGTGGATTGGCTGGGGCTAATGGCTGTTCTTCACCCAAATTTCTCCTTTTTGACCTTGTGTTTGCTGCAACACCTTGAGAAACTGCCTGGTTCATGCCACAAAAATCCTCTGCTTGCCAATTTACCAATGTGGTGTCATTTGGGGCTGATTGCTTTGTTGGAATGTTTCTTGTTGTTGGCTGTTTTCTTGACTTATTCTCACCCTCCACACCAGTAGTTGTTACCATTAAAGCTTGAGTCAAAGCACCATTGAAGCACATGGATTGATTATGAGGCTCATTACATGGAAAACACCAATCATACTCCTGGGCAATGTTGTTTTGTGCTGGTACTAATGCCTTAGAGCGAGATATGGCATTTGGATTATAGGGCTGGAATGGTCTATTGGCAGGAGGCCTTGCTTGATTCTGATTTACAGCTGGATTGGGTGGCCTTTGAGGCTGATATGGCTGCCTATTAGGTTGAGCTTGAGGCTGATACGAAGGTCTAAAACCTTGAGCTTGCTTTGTCTTTTGAGTGTAACCAGCTCATTACCTAAATTTTGCAGTTGCTTCATGACTTCTTGAAGTTCATTTGAGGCACTAGAAGATGAAGTAGAAGCTTCACTTGAATTCTGATTTCTAGGAGTGGGAGAAGGAGCTAAGACAGGTGCTTGACTAGTACTTGGGCTCTCTAAACTTGGATATAATGGCATTGGAGGCCTAGGAGCCAATTTACCAGCTTGAATAAGACAGTTTTCGGCTCTAATGGCAATGCTATAAAGCGGCGAGTAAGGTTGTGCCTCCCATTGATTGAATTAACATAGAAATATCAGAATTCAAAGCTTTAAGATAGTATAGAAAAGCACCTTCTGCTGTTGGCCTGACTGCCACTGGAATCCTATCCCAAGACTTTTGAAATCTGAAGTTGAAGTCAGTCAGCTGCTCATTGGGAGCTCTCTTGATAGTTGTTAATTGTTCCAGTAGAGACAAATTGTCTCCCTTTTCCCCAAACTGCTCATGGAGAACTATGCATAACTGATTCCAATTTGTGATAGAACCAGCTGTAAGGCTCCTGAACCATTGCAATGCCTTCCCTTTGAATGATGATGCCAGCAATTTGACAGCCACATCCATTTCATTTATCTCATGGATTGCACAGATGTTAGCAATGTCTTTGACATGATCACCAGGAGTGGTATGATTTTCTCCAGTGAAAAATGGAATGTTCTTCAACGCTGCAATTGGAACTGGATTCTGTGCATTGAGGGCAAGTGGGCTGCTTGCCAGTGAAATTGACAAAGGGATTTGCTGGTTGCGCCATTCTGATTGGTCGAAGGACTCTTGAATACTGAATGAAAGGCCGAGCGGTGGAGGAGTTGAGAGAGTTACATTTGGTGGAGATGGAGACCTTTGAATCCTTCTTCCTCTTTGCCTTCTTCTTGGAGATAATTGCGGGTATTCAAACAACACTTCTTCTTCTTCTCCACTCTTGACCTTGTGATTCTTCTCATAAGCTTTCGGGCCTTCTTTGCTTTGAAACAGTTGATCTTCCTCTTGGAGTCGCGGATATGCGAATAATAGCTCTTTTCAAGCAAGAAAATTGCAGCGGATGCATATCAACTTTGCTTCTGATAAAAATGAGACCTCTAGGTCCCACCGGTCGTGCCAAAGCTGTTAGTGCAAAATCACGGCACCCACGGATGCGAGTCGGGTTTCTAGGTTGATCACTTTGGCATCCGGTGTGATTGCATAACATTGAATCCTTTCTCCAAGTGTGGGACTTGAAAAATGAGAAAGGATTCTCCGAGAGAAAGGTGGTTCCTATTCCTCTGTTCGGATGCACACGAAATATGCGAGAGGTTTTCTCAAAACCTAATCTAATCTGCCAGGAGACAAGGTAAGAAGATGCATAAAATAAATCTAAGCTAATAGAGGTGATGCAGGGAATGAAGAACACCTATTTTCCGGTGAACACGAGACCATTTGAATGTGATATAAGATCATGCACTGAGATGACAAAACTGCGGTGAAAGACCGGGGGAGGATGCAAAAATGAACACGAGAGAGGTGAGAATCATCCACGAGACATGCATTACTTGCTTGCTCAAAGATTGATACAATACACTACGAGAATGCCATGAGGCGAGAATAGTATTACAGTTCAAATGAGAGGTTCGAACTCCACAAATTCACCTGAGGAGAAGAAGGGAGAGGCAAAACAGAAAAATGTTCGACCCTTGAAAAGAAGCTCCTCTTTACAATATATAGAAAGAATGAGAGAGGAAAGAGAGAGGGGGAAGCCAAATCTACTCCAACCACCTCCAGGTTGCATTCAGTTCATCTCATTATGATAGAAGCGGCGGATCCTGGCAAAATGGCGGGCTGTCCAACAGAAGCGGCGAACTGTCTGCTGCATTAAAGTTGTTTGTTGAAGCATTACTTCTGCTTGTTATTTCGTGCCAGAGGCGTTTCTTGATTTTCTCTCTCCAAACTGAACCAAAATGCAAGATTGACCCCGGAATCGTGTAGAGAATCTCACAAGCTTTCCGTTGATATAAAGAACGTGCAAATCCGAGCTCTGGATCGAAAGATATGTCGATCTGAAGATTTAGGGCACAAAACAGGTGAAAACGGATTTTTAAATTTCTTCCCACGCTCTGCCACCTGGATGACACGTGGCAGGTTCTGATTCACTGAGCAACTCTCTCTCCTCCACCTCTCGGTGGGCTCTCTTTTGAAATTTCCTTGTGGGCCCTAGCTGGGACACGTGGCACTATCCCATTGGTTCGGGCTGACCCTTCAAATCTCGCCCTTTGACCTTTTGACCTTTTCCCTTGTGACACGTGTCATGATTTGGTTGGTTCTCGGCCCTTTCGGCTCCTTCGCGTCCACCGCGTCCATTTGTCCCGGATGTCCCAGTGCTGCTTGGGACAAAATCCTCGGTTCGCCTGATTCGGCGGTTCACGTCCATTTGTCCCACTTGTCCACTGCTTGCGGCAGGACAAATTCTTCCGGTTCACCCGATCCGATCCGGCCCGTCGCGTCCTCGCGGCCCAGATGTCCCATTTGCCTCCAGGCTGTTTGTTCTCATTTCGGCCGAACGGCGGTTCGCGTATCTTTGTCCCAGATGTCCCAAAGCAGTTAGTGCGAAAGTTCTCCTTTTCGGCCGATCCGGGCTTTCCGCGTCCGCCGCGTCCATTTGTCCCACTTGTCCCAGTTTTCCTTGTGCTGAAGTTTCTTGTTTCGGCCAAACCGGCCGGTTCGCGTCCTTCGCGCACTCTTGTCCCACTTGTCCCTTTGCTGTTTGGGCCGCCTGTAGGCTTTTCGGCCGATCCGCGCCTTGACGTCCCAAATGTCCCGACTGTCCCGGGGACTAGGACTTAGCCGATTTTCACATTTTTTTCTGGCCCAAGCTTATCTTCTGCAACTTCTTCGCATCTTCTCAGAGCTTGCTTTTTCAACCTGGATGGGAGAGTTAGAAAAATTTCTGAAGGGACCCTAGAAACATGACTTTTTGCCCTGAATCAATTTATCTGCCTGGGACTTGAGAATTCTGATGCATGTTATCAAATTAACTACATGTGCACGTACTGCACAAACCGATGCATACGCCCATGTGCATGCATCAAAATCCATCCTACCTACCCTCGGTAAAGCCCTAAAAATGTGATAAATGCGTAATTTGACTAGGAGGGATAGGACACTCACGTAAGTTCCATCCATTGGGTCCCAAATGAACTCTTAGATGTGATCCGTGTGTCTCCTCCTACTTGGTATTCTTGCCATCTCACTCTGGGGCTATCGCTCTTGCTTGCGGTAAAAATTTACAAGAGCTCGGTAGAAATTAATTGGGCATGATTTTTTTACCAACCACAGGGTGGGTATATTGACCTATCGTGATGCCCTTGGGACATGTTTTCTATGCCGTGATCATTCTAGACCTTCTTCTATCTGCCATGATAATTATTTTTGTATTAAAATAATTATTTTTTAAACTAATTTTTGCATGTTGGGGCACTTCGTGCCCCCTGCCCAGTTGCTTCTACGTCATATTGAAATAGTTTATGACCCTTTAGGCACCTTTTTCTCACCTTTTCCTCTCTTTTCATCTATTTTTCCCCATCATGATAATTATTTATTAATTTATTTTAAATAAATTATTCTCAACCCATTTTTCTTCTTGTGGGAATATATTATGGCTTTCTGACAACCTTACCTTCCCACTATCGCCCATGCGCGTACTTTTAGAAGATCTTAGATCTTTTGAAATTCTTCTGACCAATCAAAAATTCAAAAATTCAAAAATTCAAAAACATTGAAATACATCAAAAATGGCTCAAAATTGGTTAAACCATTCATCTACGGCTAAAATATATGTCTATTACATGGCACTCATCCCATATCTTGTTGTGATTTCAAATAGTTTGAAACAACGACTCATGCATCACTAAAATCTTCAATCACCTACACAAGATATGTTGCTTACTTCATCTATACTCACGGGCACTATCGCTTACCTAAGACTATTTTCATCGTGCACATTGCTTTTCATGGGATCCAAGTGTCCTCCATCTTTCCCCTTGCCTAATACACTTTTCTTGGGGCATCATTCTTCACCATTTTCATTTATCAAAACATTTGGGACTTCATCTTGATAACAAAATATTTGTTCAACTATCTTGAACATTGTTGGTTTAAGTGTGTGTGATTTTACTTATTTCCCTATTAGGTGATTTTTTTATTTCTCGTATTGCATTGCATTCATGTATG
Organism: Taxus wallichiana var. yunnanensis; assembly: GCA_018340775.1. Taxonomy (NCBI): domain Eukaryota; kingdom Viridiplantae; phylum Streptophyta; class Pinopsida; order Cupressales; family Taxaceae; genus Taxus; species Taxus wallichiana. Next base: position 935,193,149 of record CM031240.1, on the reverse strand, counting down.
TTGCATGGAGTTGGTTGTTTTTAGCACATGACGGTTTTTTTTTTTTCTTGGATTTTCATGTCATTTTACGCTTCCATCACATGTTCACATTTTAATAAGGATCTATGAGGTGGATTCTAAGCATTATGATGATTAAATATTGTGAGCAATTGATTTACGGATAGCTCAATATCCCTTTTTCTTCTAGTTTCTCATCTTCTCTATACACTTTTATTTTTGTTGTTCTCTTTTTTATTGTCAATCGAGTTTCTTCGTCACCCCATCGACACTCGAGGGGGCATTCGTCATCCTTCATCCTATTAATTTTTCTTCTTACCCTTCAAAAAAATTCTACTCATTTGCATTTGTCTACTTTCTTTGAAGTGATGTAGCTTACGTCACCCTAAAGAGGGGAAAATGTAGACATATGTAGTTTTATCAATGCACTATTACTCCTAATATTACACTAACTATTCTTCCCTTTGCAAATTAACAAAGACACCGCGCTTGAGACCTATCTAACTCCCTTCTCATGACATCCTTTTGGTCGTATTTCCTCTTATAAACCACTTAAACAAGTTGTCATAGCCTCATTCTGACTACATTAACTTCTTATTCCCTTCTAGTTTTCTTCCTTTAGCTCCTTGGACTATTAATCCATTTCATTGGATTGATTAGACCCTTCCGAACCCTAATTACTCTCTAAGAGATTAATTAGTCTAACCTAGGTTAATTATCCTAAACATAGTCAAATCACACTTTGACTTGCTAAAAGTGCTTTTTGGACTTTAGCATTTGTCCCACATGCACCCAAATCTCACATTTTCCCAAATAGAAAACTATAAATAGGGTTATACCCCCTCCCTCATTTCCTAAGAATTCTCTCTTCTTCCTAGCATAGATTATAGTATTTTGTTTAGGCTTTAGATTGTATTTCATCTTCTTCCATTGAGCTAATAGCATTTGATATTGTATTTCATAGCACCAATATGGAGTAAAAGGAAGATACATTAGCCTTAAATCCATTAATGGGGAGATCTCTTTCTCTTTAAACACATAACTAAATTCTTAGATCCTCTTAGGTTCATTATTTCAAGCTTTCAAAGAATAGAGGTTAGCTTCATTTGTTTAGTTTGTATGTTTACTTCAAATTAATGTATGCAAAGAAGAAAACCTTGCTCATTTCTTATCGATGGTCCTTGATCATTTTGTTAAAAGCCTTTTAGATTTCTTTAGAGATTCTTACCCCAAATCCATGGCTTTTACAAATTTTCATTGAACACACATTCCAAAAATATCACACGTGCATCTCTATCTCCCACGCGCCGCACCCATTCAACTCCTCAAAACATACAACATGTGCACCCTATAATGGCACATCAACCACCTCCTCCACTGAGAAACTTTGCAAAATTTACTGGAGTAAGTCCTTTCTGCTAGATGTGTAACTTGATATGCCAAATGGAACGCTCAAAAGTATTCCATACTTTACTAGTGAGAATCAAGTCACCCCTCAGGAGCATATCCAGATATATCTAATGTGTGTTCACTCTATTTGATCACACACGATGATGTAGCAATCGGATGCTTACACCTCTTTTAAAGGTAAAGTGCTACAATGGTACCAAGGTTTGAGACTTGGATCTATCACCACCGGGATGATCTAGGAACAACTCTTTGCAACTACTTTGAAAATAAGTCGATCACCTCTCTCTGGTGGAGCAACCGATAACAACAAGGAGGGTGCCTAATGAGTAGATGACTGGTTTAAACATCATATTCCATAACACTTGGGACATAATCCCTCTTGTGGTAAGAACTACAGCCCAGATGATTTCTGTATTATCTAAAGGCACTCAAAAGTGATATTTCAGTTATGATCTAGTCCATGGGAGGTAGGACTTTACCAGCTACTTATAGTATTGCAGTAAGGGCAGAAAATAATCTTTTTCAGGCCAGAAAGTTGGCTCCTAGACCTCCTATGCCCTTGTTCCTAGAAATGTCACAAGCACCCTAGCCTTTTGTGGCCCCTATTCCTATTCTGAAAAAAGTACACAACCGAGATACCTCAACATCCTACTCTCCAACGCAGAAAAAGGAAGATGAATATTTGATGGCCCTAATTAGAAATTTATCAAACAAAGTCATATCATTAGAAAAGCAACATGTGCAATCCTATAGAGGCAATTCTAATTAGATGCATAGCCAAAGCAATCAGCCTTAATGGAATTAGTACGAAATCAAAGATACACACCCAACCAGGTAGAATGATGACGACGACCTAATGCACATCTATCCTTACAATTTTTCCTCCCATGCCTTCTCTCCAAAGCCAATGAAAGTCGGGCGCTTGTTCGATTCTAAAAATTTGGTACAAGATTCAGAATGTTGCTTCCCTTGTAACATGTCTCATAGTCAATATCATTGTTCTAATGATGCGCGCACCCAAGCCTTCATGATCTAGAATGCTTTAGTTTGTGAACCTTTAATAAACGCCCACGAAGCAAATAAGCTTAAAAGACCAGGAGTTTCTCGAGAAACAAATTTGATGTTCTTTGGCGTAGAGGACTTCTGTGTAATCAACCAAGCTGCAAAAGATAGAAATAGACCGCGCACCTAAGTTGTAGACAACACAAGATATAAGAAGAGAATGTTAGAATCGGCGCGCAAGTCACTATCCTAGCAACACAAGAAGATCTTCAGAAGAAGAAATATGAAGACAAGGCATCTTGTAGTAAAATCACTCAAATCCCTATGCGGAGGCCCCGCATAAGGATCCTTCTGAAGCAACATGTGCCCCTCCTTTAGTAGGTCAAGCCTCTGCTCTAGTTAAAGTTTAGGATTTTGTGCCTGAACAATCAAGAATGGATGTTGTTCCCCAAGTGCATTTAGCATTGTGGACCAAATGAAGAGAACAAACATAAATTTCACAATGTGGGATGTCCTAACCATTCCATCTCAGTGGGATTTGTTGCATGAAGCTTTGGTGCAACTCCCGCTCATTAATTAAGCTATAAAAAATCCATGCTCTTCTATCAACATTTGCCAGAAGAAGAGAAACAAGTAAAGTTGTTAAGACCCCACCCTTCTATATGTCCTTGATCATAGATAAACACCTAGTGCATAATTGCATGATTAACTCAAGCGCTAGTACTTTTGTTATGCCTAAGAAAATAGTTGATGTCTTAGGTCTGAAATATAGCCCTTTGTCTAAAGGAGTCCTGCAACTTGATGGCTCAATTTTCACTACCTTAGGAGTCATCAAGGATCTTGAGCTAACCCTTCATGCATGTCCAAGTCTAAATATTACTCAAGATGTGTCAATCATTGACCTACCTCCTTTGTTTTCCCTATGTCTATTAAGAGAATTTACTACTAAAGTGGGTGGTTACTTGTCTTTTGATTGGTCTCATATGCTACTCAAGACAAGGTATGGTACCCGGTTTACCATACAAGTTGAGCCTATATTTTCCTATCATGTAGAGTCATATGTCTCATCCCCTCTCTAAGCCAACTGTTTAATCCAAGAAGAACAAGCTTTAGTTCCTGAAGAGCAATCTCTTCCACCCTTTGTTCTGACCTAGTGCTTGATGAATGGGTGGAAAGACACCATAAATTTGATCCATATACTAAAGAACTAGAATCTTATGAAACTGGGCTTGGTACTTATTGCATTCTAGAAGAAGAAGTTATGTTACCGTGTGCACTCAAGAAAGACAAAGTTAAACTGGTCTTTACAATTTGTTCATTGATGGATCCAGAAGTAGAAATGGCACGGGAGCAAGAGTGGTTGGCATCTCTAAAGGATCATTATCCTTTACCTTCAATGGAGTAGATTCTACAGATTTTGGTTGGCATGCAAAGATTCTCCATGCCAAATGGATATTCAAATTTCAATCGGATCCTCGTCAAGGAAGAGGATCAATTCAAAATAGCATTTACAACTAAATGGGAACATATATATATATCAAAAAATTGTTGGTGTGTATTATTTTCCACATCATTAGGTGAGTCATCTCACTTAGGTGAGATCATAGGTCCATGTGTCATTTAGGGGTCATTATGAGATTCTCTTATGCATCAGTGCGTTAGTGCATCATATGCGTCATTGGGAGTTACACTTCTATTCTGGGAATGTAACTCCCCCTCTCCACTCGAGTTGTCATGATTGCAGCATTGGGGGTTACTCAGCACCTCCTATATGTACACCCCTTTGGATCTATGAGATAGAGGAGATTTTTGTGGCTTATCGAGGTTCTTCCCATTTTTCAAATCTTTGCATGCACATTCGGTTGATGCTCACTCCTCCCAAGATCTCTTCACATTTCCATTTGCACGTCCATTGATGTGCACATCGTCCCTCGTGATCCTTTCTTATGGGATTTCGTACCCTCTTACATGGTATCGAGAGGATCTTGTGGATCCGTGCACTCTTTGGTGTTGCTCGTGCATTTTCCGGCTTCATGCGTGATATTGATTCTCATGCATGTGTCGTAATGGAAATTCGACCATGCTCTTCTTACATTGCTTTTAGGCCTCATACCTCTATTTAGGTTTTTTTTGGTTCATTTGGTTGTGTTGGTATTTGTGGATTTTCAGGCTTCTCCGAGGTTTGTATGTAATTTTTGGAGCATCTTCAGTTGCGGTTTGAGTTTTCTGTCGTGGGTTTGTTCATTCTAGTTTGTACATTTCTAAAGGTTATTGAATTTATTTTTGGATCTACCTAAACCCTAGCTCACCGAGCTGGAAAATGATCTCCACCTTGCTCATCCGCCTTGGATAACCACCAACTCATTGTGCCTTGTTTTTAGCTCAACTAGCTTGTCTGCAATTTTTCAAGTTTCCTTGTATTGGTCTTCGACATACAAGTTTTTTTTTCTTGACTTTGACTCTGTTTGACTACCTCGGGTTCCTAGCTTATTACCTACTTTGGCTTTATGGTCTTTTCCTATTTGTGGTTGCTCGTTATCTCCTCCTCGGCTCATCCTTGTTCGAGCTTACCCTTGCGGGCTCCTTTACCGAGCTGATTTTCCTTGGAGTATATGGTTTTATCTTTGTTCCACGTTAGCTCTACCTGCACCTTGTTTTGCCTCACCTCTGCATTGTTCTAACATTACATGACCCAATGGTTTTGCTGGTTTGCTCCATTTTACTTGCCTCAAGCTGCTTCGCTTCAGGTCTTCATCTGGCTTGTCTAGTTGGATTGCTCCCTAGTTCGATGGTTTCATGTTCCTGTTCCACCCGACCGACATTATTATGGTTGGCGTTCCCATGCTGGACCTTCTTCTTGGGCTCTCTAGTGTCTCTAACTCTGGTGTCATAGTATTCCAATGCCCGACACCTCCTTGACCAACTATGTGCTCATTTCGGCATTTTGGCTTGGTGTGACCCTCCCTCTCTACGTGTCACTTAACTCAGGCTTCCCGCTTGACTCTACAGAACATTGTACTCACTAGTCCAATGGTCACCTTGCCTCCTCCAAAGCATTCCTCCGATTTTGACTTGCTACCTTGGTGACACACATTTTCTGTGATTTCAACTTGGCCTTGGTTCTAGGTCCCTCCTCTTGGTATGGAAACCTACCACCACTGAGCTGCTCACCCTCCTTGGGCTCCTCATTTTCCTTTTAGAATTGTTTACAGGTTCAAACTATCTATTTTTTTGATGTTTTGATGATAAAAAACACTCTTTATGGCATTATAATAATTTTGGGTTCTAATTTTGCTTGTATCATGCCCTTCCTACGTGTGTCGAAGACGGAGGGCGAGGTCTGGGGTTGGCAGGAGGCTAATCCCCCCTCGTAAGAAAAACAAACCCTTGTTAAACTTTGATGTCATTTCCAACGAGCACCCACACGACACCCTTTGCACCCATTTCAGGCATTTTTTAATGCATTTGTAGCATTCATTGGCTTTTTCCATCAGTTATGGGAATCGTATTTATGCTATAACTTTTGACTCGCTGCTCATTTTTTAGCGCTTCTTTAGTCAAATTTTTATGATTTTTCACACATTATGTGATGAAATTATTAGTTTTTGTAAACATACTACTTTATAAAGTGCCACATTCTAAGGGGATTCACTAGACTCTTGGGTTTTCACACACGCAGACACATCATCGAGTCCAGTGTCTTGCTTTTGTGCACCTTGCACTTTTGATTCCGCATCATGGAGAGTTCTCTTTCTAGACTTGAGCATCGTAGGATCACTTTACAACCTCCACCACTTCTCACTAGGAGAGGGAACTATTTAGCTTGGCGTGCTTCCATGGAACATTACTTCGCTCATGAGGGTCTTTCACCCTTCTTACTTAGGCCCATTCCTTCACCCACCGATCATAACATCTAGAGGACTTCCTTAACACTTGTGACCATGTTTTTGGTCACTTGATGATGCATGTCTCCAGATCTCTCTGGTTTCATGTGGCAAACTTAGATCCACCCCACCATGTCTAGAGCATTCTTCAGTCCCTCTATGGAGACCCTTCACATACTACTGCCATTGTTGCTACTACTGATTCAATTGTCTCCTCTATTTCTTCATGTGATGATAGTTCCACTGACATAGGCTCGCTTGGTTCTACTTCTGATGATGAGGATTGTGCATCCAGTTCTGATGTCGAGAGTACTATAGAGGACTTCTCTCCTCTTTCTCTCACTATTCCAGAGAGTGTTGACACTTCCCACATCTCATCAGATATCGAGTAGTATCCTATTTAGTCTTATACATTCATCACACCCACCTCCTTTCCACTTCCAATGTGCAAGGCCCCTTCCACTCCTCTACCTTCATTGGATGACTCATACCTATCTGAAATCACTCTTTTGTTTGTTGAGCCCCCTCATTGGGATGAGTATATGTCTGACCTTTGTTTTCTTTTTACAGAGTCCACTTGTGATTCTCTATAGGTTTTTCATCCATCTACAGGTATTTTAGAGGAGTTCATTATCTCTATTATTGGGAGTGCCCCTTCTGGGACTCTTACCACTTCCACTTTTCTCGGAGACCTTCATTGATTCACCCTTACTTGTGGATCCATTTTCTATTATGGGGATGTTTTTTTACCTTCACATCAGTTGGACATCCTTTCTATAGGTGTTCACCCTTCATACTCTAACATTTTACACTCATGACATTACCTTTGGTTCCTTTGCACTCACTTGCTAGACCTATGTCACACTTTTGTGGACCAGACTCAGAGTTCTTCATGCTACTGCCTTCGGTTTCCTTCATGGAGTGGGAAAACTTCCAACATGTCATTTTTGTCCTTCCTAAGGGTAGGCACACAGTTTGGTGTAAGTGGTTATTCTTCGAGTTCGTAGTCAAAGGATCTCGTCATCGACATTATTTTGGGAGACCTCCTAGAGTTGCAGAGTTTAGATCCATCCATGGCATCTTTTGCATCCCTCTCATCTCCCTCTTCTTCTCTCTTCTTCTTCTTTCTGAGATATTGCCTCTTTGTACATGGGTACCTTTTAAGGCTTGTCTATAGTGGGACCCATCTTTAGAATCTTTCTTATATTAGAGAGTGTTTTTTCTCTTGTGTTGGATGTTTTTCCCACTTGGTTTTCCTTCACTACTTGGGCCTTATTTTTTGTGCATGGGTACCTCATCAAGCTTTGTGCTAGGACCCATTTCTCATTTCTAACTCGCCGCCTCATCCGGGTTACAATGAAGGGGGTGTTGGTGTGTATTATTTTCCACATCATTAGGTGAGTCATCTCACTTAGGTGAGATCGTAGGTCCACATGTCATTTAGGGGTCATTATGAGATTCTCTTACATGTCAGTGCATCATATGCGTCATTGGGAGTTACACTTCTATTCTGGGAATGTAACTCCCCTCTCCACGAGTTTCATGATTGCGGCAGATGAGGGTTACTCAATACCTCCTATATGTATACCCTTTGGATCTATGAGATAGAGGAGCGTTTTGTGGCTTATGGAGGTTCTACCCATTTGTCAAATCTTTACATGCACATTCGGTTGATGCTCGCTCCTCCCGAGATCTCTTCATGATGTCGTTCACACATCCGTTGATGTGCACGTCATCCCTCATAATCCTTTCTTGTGGGTTTTCATACCCACTTACAAAAATTACCTTTGGTCCAGAAATCCAGTGCCACATTTTAGTGTGCCATGAATATTACCTTTAGAGGTTATATTAATGAGTTCACCTTGGTTTACCTTGATGACATAACAGTCTTCCTCAAAGTAGAGCACGAATCATATAATGTACCTAGAAAATTTATTTAAAAGATGTAGAGAATTTGGGGTGTCTCTTAACCCCAAGAAGTGTAATTTTGCAATGGCGCGGTAAGCTTTTTGGGTCACATGATTTCAAAGGATGGCATTGCAGATTGATCGTGAGTGGGTTTCATCATCCTAGCTCTTTCCCTACTAGCACACATATGCCCTACATTCCTTCCTTGGCAAGATCAATTTTGTTATGTGTTTTATCCCTAACTTTACAGGATGGGTTTGGTGATCACCTTGATGCTCAAAAAGGACATAGCCTTCAAATGGAAAGTAGAAGGAAAAGAAATCTTTAACAAGATCAAGCAAGAAATTTCTTGTGCGCCAACACTCATCAACCCAGATTACTCAAAGGATTTCATCCTTTATGCTTATGGAATTGATGTGAGTGTTTTTGTTATCCTAACACAAGAAAATGAACAAAGGGCGGAATAAACAAAGGTGGCTTTCTTCATAAAGATGCTGAAGGATTATGAATTAAGATAGACTCACATAGAGAAGTAGGTCTTTTCCATCATGCACATGCTCAAGAAATTAAAGAGAATTCTCACCACCAATCATATCAGGTTGTTAGTCTCCCAATCTTCTCATGAGACTTCATCATGGGAGTAGAAATCAGTGAGAAAAGATCATGATGGGTGCCAAAATTATGAAATATTAGGTGACTATCAAGGCCACAAAGATAGTAAGAGGTATTGCACTCTGTAGGTAGATTGTTGAAGATGCGAAGATTGAACTGACGCATTATTATTCCTAGATAAGGACCTTCCGTGCATAGAACTTGAGTAGAATATGGACCCTAGTGCACATGACTGGATGAAGGACATGATCACATTCCTTTCTAAGGGTGCATACCATCCTAGTCTAAAAAAGCAAAGAGAAGACATATGAGGTTACAATCTATCCCTCATGTATTGATTGATGGACTTATCTTCAAAAATAATCTTGAAGGAATTCTGTTAAGATGTATCCCCAATTCACAAATTGAGAAAGTGTCACTAAAATTTCACGATGGATTCTCTAGTGGAAACATCTCTACCAAAACTACATCAATGAAGATCATAATGGTAGGTATCTTCTAGCCTACCCTATTTACATATGCACACAAGTGGGTCACAAAATGTAAGGAATGCGCCTTATTTGCAGGAAAGAAAATATTGGCAAAGCACTTCCTCCAACCAATCCAATCGAGATCACCCTTTACGTAGTGGGGTCTCGACTTCATAGGCATGATCAATATACCTTCAAGCGTTAGACATAAATGGGTTTTGATAGCTACAAATTACTTCACCAGATGGATAGAATTTTTCACACTTAAGGAATCAACCGATTCAGTGATCCTTGACTTTCTCGAAGGTATAGTCAAAAGGTTTGGCATCCCTCAAACCATTATCTCGATAATTAAAAGGCCTTCCTTGGTACCAAAATCATAGATTAGGCTCTAAATCTAGGCATTTACCTCGAAGACTTCTTCCAACTATTACCCTTAGGGAAATGGTCCGAAAGAATCAACAAACAAGAACTCCGATTAGAATCATGAAGCACACAATGAACATAACATCAGCTAAAGACATTGGCATACAAAGGTCTCATGCGCGCTTTGGGTAGATAGAATCACAATCAAAAAGGTAATAGGAACTTCACCTTACAATATTGTCTATGGTAAGGAGGCTACCCTTCCTTTGACACTAAAGCTGAATTTGTTAGCACTTTCCCAATAGCTAGAATTTGAAGACACAGACTCAGAGAGAAATTAGAATGGAAAAGGTGATTAATCTTGAAGAACTAGGCAACTCTACCATGATTAAGCTATAAAAGCATCGAGTAAGCAACAAAGGATTGGTTCGACATAAAGGATAGGCCTCAAGCTTTCAAATTTGGGGACTTGGTTTTAAAATGGGATGTTGACAAAGCTAAACCAGGGCACCATTCAAAGTTTGATGCACTTTAGAGTGGCCCATACATCATCAATTCCTATAAGGAGGCTAATTCTTTTGAGTTAACTCATTTGTATGGAGGCTTGCTATAAATCCTAGTAAATGTTATCTATCTCAAACCCTTCCATTAAGTTTATTGCATAATGTTGTATATATTATAGTAGTTTTAATTCCTCTAAGTGCGTTGCATGCACATTATTTTTTTGTACATAGTTATTTCTTCTCGCATGCTTCCCGTACGTGCTTTTTTTTGCTTCCAGAACATAGATCCTCTCTCGGTAGTTGCAAGATTTAGAAAAGAGTCAAGAAATTATCTTCAAGTGACTATAAGGGAAGTTTCATGATTGCACAAGTGGACTCCATGTCTAATGGATGCTTCAAGATACTTGATTTTATTCATCTAGCAGGAAGATGGCCCCAAAATTCACCAATCTTGTTATCCAAATAATTCTCCTAGTTACTCAAATAACTTGTATACATTGTCTCTAAGTTATTTATTGCGGTGTTATGTGCACCCAAGATCACTTAGCACACTCCCTTGGTCACACTTCCCTATGCGCCCTTTTCTTTTCATCTTGTTCCAATCCTCCCACATGCCTTGCAATTACTTCAATCAGCCTAAGTCCCTAACCCCCTCATGTGTGTACTACGCCCATCACTTTGTAATAGTTGTGCCTTGACCATACATTCTCTGCTCACTAGTTTACCTCATTTCCCCACGCACATCACCCACACCTCCCTCTATGCCTTCCTTTTTTTTTTTGTGTGTCCTTCCCCACGCCCTTTTGTTCAATGTCATATTTTTACATGCTTGATTTTTCTGCGTGTAACTAGTCAAAGTGTGCCAAAAAGGTGCCGAATCCTCACAACAAATCAATGAGCAACGTGTGGTAAAAATTAAAAAAATTGCATAGTTGGCCATCATTTCAGCCAATCCACATGTGCCACATGTTTTGCATATGCCGACGATTCTGACATATTCTAACAGTTGTATCTTTTGCTATAGAGCTCATATCAACGCGTGCCTAGACTTTTTAGAAATCTTCTGACATCAGCTCTAGTGCTAGAAATTTAAATTCAAATTTTGGTGGATCTAGTAGGTGAGAAATGGGAAAATGTCTTTCTGAGCATTAATGAGTAGATCTGATTACTCCAACCAACTGATTTGATATGATCCACCCTCATTTCTTCTTCAACATGCAAAACAGGCTTGGGGAAGCATATTTCATAGATCTCTAGGTGGATTTGCAGGACATTCAATGCTTCTTATTGGTGGTTGTGTTTCAAATTCAGGTTTTCCTCCTTCTTCCCTTCTTCCTCCATGGATTCATCTATAAATGTAAGAGCAAAGCTCATTTGTTATGTTGGACATTCTGGATCCTTACGCATTTTTTAAGGATTCCATACTTTCTATATTTTGAGTTATAGACCACTAGATCTAGCTCTTACATGTGGATACTAGCCTCCTTCATCATTGAATGAGATCTATGTATTTCTGGAAGTAATAGAAGCATTATTTTATGACTATTATCTATCCTAATGTGTTTTCATTCCTTCTTCTTGCCTTTTATTTTATGTTGTGTGTTGGTTGTGTTATTTCAGGTCCCTTGTAGTTCCATGAGAATGATCTCGTGAATACATGTGTCATTGTGCTACTCATGCCTAGCCTCCTTTCACATATTTCCTTTCATTCTCATTTAGAACAGATAGTTTTCATCCCTATTTTCTAGTTTTATCACCTTTTAGTGTAGTTTTCTTTCATGTTATCCTTCTATCCCTTGTCCATTGGCATCATTATCTTAGTTTTCCCTTCCATCACTAGGAGTAGTAGCAGTAGAAATAGATAGAGGAACCGCCTTCTCTAAAGATCCCTCCCAAGTGTGCAAGGTCCCAAAACTTAGGAATGGTTCCATTGTGGTCTCAAATACCTCATCCCTTTTGATATCCAAGATGCAAGTGCATGTTTGAGAAAACAACACAAGCTATAGCTCGATTTCAATACCACACACTAACGATGGTGCCAAAATTGGATCTCCACCTATGTGTCAATGTGGGGTTGGCTAGTGAGTGATCTTGGGGAGTGCAGCATCCTTACACTATAGCTCAATATGTGGCCAAGATGTTACCTATTCTATGTTAAACAAGCTCTCTAGGGGCATTCTCGTTATACCTTACGATACATGGGGCCCAAGTCTCGTGTTATAAGTATGTTTTCTAAGGCCTGTGTTTTAGGACATGGAACCCCCTCACTTCACACCTCTTTTAAAACAAGAAAGTTCTTAGCCAATAATGACATATTTGTAGACACCAAATTTGTGTCTTACGACGCCTTGTGACCCACATCTCATCTCGCAACTTAACCTCATCACCTAAACCTTACACAATTATTTATTAATTACCTTATAATTGATAAATCCACCATCACCTTACCTGCCACCTCATTTTGCCACCTCATCATGACCTAGCCCTAACCCTAAACTAACCTAATTAAGACCTATGACTTGGTCTAGACTCGCATCCATAACTAATGCCTCCTTACTCGCACCCAAAACCGACCTTCTAGCCACTTGACCAAGCCCGCAACCCGATCTCTTGGGAGAAAAGTAGGGAAGGTGGGCTATTTTACTAGATATCAATTAAGTTGTTTCGTTGAACTGGGTAGGGGAAAGGCTGGTTTTCTGGTTTTGATCAGAGGAACCGATGCCGATTCTTGATAACCGATGCCATGCGCTGCGATAACCGATACCGGTGGGTTCTAGGATCTTCTTGGTAGCTATGGTGTTTGTAAGGTGGTTTATGGATGATATTAGGAAATGAGATGATGAGGGGTAAAGGAATGACAGTTAGATGCAATGGCACGTTGGGTAGTGGATTCAGAAACGGATTTAGGCGGACTGAGATTCAAGAAGCATAAGAAATGTTATAACAGAGGACATGCAAGATGTGACTTACTGGTTTTGACCAAGATGCAAGCTGATCTCCTTTCTTTGTAAACACTTACAGTATTTCCACTCGTCTCTGCTCGGTCAAGTGAAGATCTGGACTCTGTTTCTCGCTCCCAATGCTCTCTGTTGATCCAGAAATCCTTCGACTGATCCCAAAATGAAATTCCGATCCGTTGTTTTGGTTTGGGGAGCCCATTTACAGGGAACCGATGGCGGTTGCGTAACCGACGGCGGTCGAGTAGGAACCGGCATCGGTAAGGAAAAAGTAGGCTATTTTTAGTAAAATAGCCCACCTTCCCTGCTTTTCTCCCGAGAGATCAGTTGCGGGCTTGGTCAAGTGGCTAGAAGGTCGGTTTTGGGTGCGAGTAAGGAGGCATTAGTTATGGATGTGAGTCTAGACCAAGTCATAGGTCTTAATTAGGTTAGTTTAGGGTTAGGGCTAGGTCATGATGAGGTGGCAAAATGAGGTGGCAGGTAAGGTGATGGTGGATTTATCAATTACAAGGTAATTAATAAATAATTGTGTAAGGTTTAGGTGATGAGGTTAAGTTGCGAGATGAGATGCGGGTCACAAGGGGTCGTAAGACACAAATTTGGTGTCTACATTAGCCCCTTATTGTCGTGTAGCTTGTTTTGTAAAGCTGCACGGACAATAATATGAAGTGGTTTCTCATGTTAAGGATATAGGTAATCCCCCTCAAATCTATCACAGATTGAGTGAACGGGAAATCAGGGATAGGGTTGATAAAGGGTACATGTTGTAGAGAGGATGGTAAGGTGGTGGGGTAGGTCCAAGGAAGCAGACGCATGTTGAAATGCAATAGTACGACTAGGGTACATGATTTGACGAGCAAACCAGCAATGTATAAGCAAAGGTCGATAGTTTATCCAAACAAGGGTGATATAATCCTGGTATCCAAGGCATAGGAAGTAGCTCCAGGGTATATAACGGTAAGGTACGAGGAGCGTTTAGGCATGTTCGGCGTGCGAAATGGTTGGTTTGGTTGAGATAAACGTCACGGTCTAGGTCTAGGCAAAGTTGGTCGACAGATCAAGTCGAGGACCCTAATCATGATAAAACACGAACAGGTGAGCTCGAGTGAACAAAAAAATTACATGATGGGTGGATAAAAGTGTATATTGTTGATGTTGGGTAAGGTATGGAAGTGGTACGGCCTTGGGTCGGGCCAGGCCAAGTTGTTGGTTGCGGCCTTGGGTTTGGCCAAATGGTTGGGTGAGGCCTTGGGTCGGGCCAAATGGGTAGGGTGAGGCCTTGGGTCGGGCCGGATGGGTAGGTTGAGGCCTTGGGTCGGGCCGGGCGGTAGGTGGGCACGGCCTTGGGTCGGGCCAATTTGGGTGAGTTGGGTGGCCTTGGGTCGGGCCTTGGGTCGGGCCAAATGGTAGGTTGAGGCCTTGGGTCGGGCCAAATGGGTAGGTTGAGGCCTTGGGTCGGGCCAAATGGGTAAACAAATGGCCTTGGGTCGGTGGATATAGGTGATATGGGGGTTAAAAAGGGGAAAATGGTTGGGTCGGGCAAAAATATTGGTTGAAAGCCTTGGGTCGGGCCAAATGGGTCGATTCTAGGCCTTGGACCGATATCGTCGGGCCAAATGGGTAAATCAGGCCTTGGGTTGAAACCGAGGCCTTGGGTCGGGCGAAAAACCTATAAAAAGAAAAATACGGCTTGGTCATGATGCTTTGTTATTTTGAAAACCAAATTGGTCTGGACGTGGAGTTGAGATTGAGGTTTATTGATTGAGGTGGAGCTATTTTCTTGGAGGAGGGATTGTTGTTGCGGCGTTTGGTTCGGGCTCAAACGCAGTGAATGAGACAAGGGATTGTTAGTGGTTGCGGAGTCACGGGCGGAGAGACTAGAGGCGGAGTCCTCCATGCGAGAGGGCGTATTCATATGTTACGGGAGAGGGCAAGATCGGTGGGCGGTACCCATAGCCGTGGTACCATTGAGGACGAGAGAGGCCAGCGAGAGGGTCGTCGACGATCACGATCATCACCTGGTTCGGGATGAGGCGTGAGGGTCTAAATAAATGTTAGCAGGTATAAGAATAAATAAGCGTATGACTTGTGTGTCGATGATAGAGAAGATGTATTTGTTTAACATCTAAATAAAACGAGATATGTATGTTGATTTGAGTTATAATAATAAGAATGTTTGCGTTGTGATTTTTGGTGTTTTTTTTTTTTTTTTTTTTTTAGGATAAAGAGGAATGTGATTAAATAGAAATACACAAAAATATTTATATTTACCACACATGATAGGTTATGGTAGGGGATGGTCGAGCTAACCTTGGGAGACCCCATGTCTCCGAAGTGCTGCCTACATAGCCCATTGCACAAAGCAAGGAGGGGCCTCAGACCGATGTAGTTCTCCCTTAGGACCAGGGAGAGGTGAATTTAGGCAATTTGGTTGTGGTTAGGCAATTTGTCGTTTGGTAAAAATTTGATGTTGGTAGGGTAATGTTGTTGGTGTTGGTAGGATAATGTTGTTGGTGTAGGTATAGGTGAAGCAAAAGTTAGCATACCCAAGTAGTAGGGAATCGTGTCCTGATTAAGATCAACACACAATCCTAGATGCGAGGCAAAGCGGAAAGAGTGCTCCGTAGGTGAAAAGAGCTAAACAAACCACACAACGTAGAACGAGCTTGAAGCCCTAGGTACCGTGCATAGACAAGAAGTCAATAGGTGAAAAGAGTTGTATGATCACAATATATCAGGTGTACGTTACGTCCCTTGAGTTGAAACAAATGGTGAGGTGAGGTGGATGATATAGCTGAGGTACAGAGAACTTGTTACAAAGTGAGTGTTCTGACGAAAGAGAACCTACCCTAAATAGACAAGTCCATGACCCAAAAGGTTCTTTTGAATGAGGCTTTTATTTGGTGAATATAGGTGATCGATGCGGGAAGTCTACAGGATATTGATTGTACTATTCTTGAGGTCTTCACAAAGCTGATCAATGCGAGAAGCTTCGATAAAAGAGGCGACCGTATATAGCTGTCCTTCGGGGGCTTGAGCAGTCTATTTATAGTAGCAGATATGATTTTAGTGCATAGCTGTCCTTCGGGGGAGCAGTCTATTTATAGTAGCAGCAATAGTTTGGCATATAGCTGTCCTTCAAGGGAGCAGTCTATATTTAATTTAGATGACTAGATGTTCTTTTGGCGTGAAGCATCTAGTTTAGTAGGAAGTTTGACTCAAGAAAATCCCATAAGAATACGGCTTATTTTAATACTTTGAAGTCATGGACTAGACTAAAAAGGGGAAGGCATCATCAAGGGGAGGTGAGAAGTGATTTTGATTTTATTTTGAGATATAGAAAACAAAGTGTATGTAGCGGTAAATGAGCTCAAGGGACGAGCAGTAGGTAGATAAGAAGTGATATAACACTAGATTCAATAGTAGAATGGTCGAAGATGCAAGGCATTAAGGGGTTCAAGCTCAGGTTTACCATTAAGCGAAGCTAAACGATAAGTGCCTGATCCATAGGTGTGAGTGATTATATAAGGCCCAATCCAATTGGGAGCAAATTTTCCACGTTTGCTCTTTTCTAGTTTGGTGACATGTTGATTCTCTTTGAGGACAAGATCACCAACCTTAAAGATACGCTCATGAAGTCACTTATCATAAGCACGCTTGATGCGTTTTTGATAGATTTGGAGGTGATCAAGAGCTGTAAGACGACGTTCGTCAAGAAGCTCCAATTGGGCTAACCGTTCTTGGCGGAAATCATCGTTGGTGAGAATATCTGAAGGATATTACGAGGAGGGTATTTGTATTTCGAGAGGCAAGACGGCCTCGGTACCATATACCAAAGAAAAAGGTGTAGCGTTAGTAGAGGTACGAATGCTAGTACGATAAGCCCAAAGGGCAAAGGGAATGTGATCGTGCCAATTTCTTCCGGATTCATTGACAACTTTCATGAGGATTTTGGTTAGGGTTTTATTAGAAGATTCAGCCTGACCATTGGCCTGCGGATAGTAAGGTGATGAGAAACTAAGTTTGATACCAAAGTTGTCATAAAGGTCTTGTAACAACTTGTTTTTAAAAGATTTACCATTATCATTATTAGGCGATGAGGAATACCAAAACGAGATAATGTGATGGTTAATGAATTCGACAATTTTTTCTTTTTTGATTGAAATGAGTGGAATGGCCTCTACCCATTTTGTGTAATATTCGGTTGCTGTGATTATCCAACGGTGACGTTGTGAAGAGGTCGGGTGAATCTCACCAATAAGGTCTAAACCCCATTGTGAGAAAGGCCAAAGATCTCGTGCGACCTGCAGCGGATGGCTAGGAGTATGTTGAAGGTTGGCATGTTGTTGACACATAACACAACGCTTAACATATTCGTAGCAGTCGTTATTGAGAGTAGGCCAATAATAACCTAGGCGAAGGATTCGTTTAGCCACGGCAAGGCCACTAAAATGTCCACCACAAATCCCATCATGGACTTGTTGGATGGTATAGGTGACCTCCGCGCCGGTTAGACAGCGAAGGAGGATGCCATCAAAGCCACGTTTATAGAGGAGTCCCCCCATGACAACATAACGAGAAACGCTTTTAAGAAAAGCACGTTTGCCGTTACTAGTAAGGTCAGGTGGGAGAACAGAGATTGTAAGGTAGTCGTGAAATTGGTGGTACCAGGTATCCTGCGAACTAGTAGACACAGTATTTATCATACAAACTACCGGGGTTGAATAGGATGGGGCAAAAAGTTGTTGGACCACGACGAATAATTCAGAGTCAGTTGGCGCGGCGGGAATTTGCGAGGCTAAGCAAGCCATAGTATCCACAAATTTGTTAGTGGAGCGGGGAATGGTTTGGATAGAATAGTGAGTAAATAAGGCTAGAAGTGAATCCACGTAGTGTTTGTACTTTTGAAGTTCCTCATTTTTGCATTGGTAGATGCCCATAACTTGATTGACTACCAATTGAGAGTCACCAAAGATATTGATAGATTTGATGCCTAAGTGTATCGCAACTTGGAGACCCAGAACAAGGGCCTCGTATTCCGCTGTATTATTAGTGCAGGGGAAATCAAGCCGGAATGAAAGAGGCATAGGTTCAGCGTCAAGAGGGATGAGAACAACGCCAGCTCCTCCGCCGCGCTGGCATTTAGATCCATCGAAGAAGAGGGTCATTTGATACGACTCTTCCCCGAGTGAAAGAGTGGCGATGAGTTCGTCGGGGAATGTAAAATTGGTAAATTGTTCCCCAGGTAAAGGGGCCTCCATAAGTTGGTGCAAGAGTTTGTCCTTTGATTGACTTCTTTGTATAAACTCAAGGTCGAGGTCGGGTGAGGAGCATGAGCCATCGAGCGATGCGTTGGTTTAGATGTGGTTTGGCGTACATATAATGAATGGGGTCCGTGTTGGTGATGACAAAAGTTTTGTGATTCAGGAGGTAATGTCGGAGTTTGGTAGCTACGAATGATAGGGCTAGGCACAATTTTTCTACATGTGTATACCTAGTCTCGTAATCCACGAGGGTACGACTTATATAATAAACGGCCTGTTCTCGACGCGCCGAGTCCCGATGTGCAAGCATAGCTCCTATAGCATGGTCAGTGGCGGAAAGATAAAGGTAGAAAGGGCGGTCGTCCTGGGGTGGGATAAGCACGGGTGGCTGCAAGAGATAAGTTTTGAGAGCTTCGAAGGCTTGGTGACACTTCTCACTCCATTGAAAGGCAACGTCCTTTTTAAGAAGGTGATGAAAAGGGTGACATCGATCCGAGAGTTGGGAGATGAAACGCCGGATGGATTGAAGTTTACCCTGCAAACTACGCAATTGTTTGAGGTTTTTGGGTGGAGGCATTTCTAGGATAGCTTTTACTTTAGATGGATCGACCTCAATGCCACGCAAAGAGACGATAAAACCAAGAAGTTTCCCCGAAAGGACACCAAAGACACATTTCTTTGGTTGAAGATGAACAGAATATTGCAACAGGCGATCGAAAATAATGGTTAAAACATCGAGATGTTCACTGCGATGTTTAGACTTGCCAAGAAGATCGTCGACGTAATCTTCAAGGATAGTGTGCATAATGTCATGAAAAATGTAGGTCATAGCCCGCTGATAGGTTGCACCAGCATTCTTAAGGCCAAATGGCATTACACGGTAACAGAAGGTTCCCCAAGGAGTTATGAAAGCGGTCTTATGTTGATCGGCGGGTGCGACCAAAATTTGATTGTATCCTGAAAAGCCATCCATGAGAGAAAGCATTTCATGGCCCGCAGTGAGATCAACAAGTTGATCAATACTTGGGAGGGGAAAGTCATCCTTAGGGCAAGCGAGGTTAAGATCCCAGAAATCCGTGCATATCCGAAAGTCCCCGTCGCTTTAGTGATGCAGTGCGATGTTAGAAATCCATTGAGGATAGTCAATAGGCAAGATGAAGGAAACAGAGAGAAGTCGTTGAAGCTCTTCTTTGACCAAGAGGGCAATGCGTGGATGCATTTTTCTCAGTTTTTGTTTGACTGGTTTGGAATCGAGGTTTAGGGTAATGTTATGGACGGCAATGGTAGGATCAATTCCTGGCATGTCAGCGTAGGACCAAGCGAAAGCTTGGTTGCGGGTACGGAGAAAGGTAGTAAAGGCGGCTTGTTCTGATGTGTTAAGGGATTGTCCGATCTTCACTATGTGAGGATCCTCCTCCGTGTGGATGTTGATTTCTATAGTAGATTCGTTCAGCATGGTTTGGGTTTCAGATGGTAAGGCTCGTTGAATATAAGAATCATCCGCGCGAGGTAAGTGAGGATGGATTCGTCATCCTGACACTCAACAACATTAATCAAAGCGAATCCTCTTGATCATGTCGGATACGAAGGGGCAAGAAGATGGGTCCTCATTATCGCGTTGATAAGTGAGAGGACCTATGAAGATGGCATTTATGAAAAAAAAAAGTTAGGAGGGATAGATTCAGGGTCTATAGATTCTGTGGGTGATGATGGCAAAGTGGGTGATGATGGTTTGGTAGGGGTGACGTCGTCTTCTTCCGAAATACAACGGTGACACGAGGTGTCTCTGTGTAGGTGTTTCGGGAAAACCGAGACCACTTTGCGATCATTATGTTTGCGTGTGGTGATGGGGATGAGCGTATGTCGGCCTTGTTCATAAAGACCAAAACCAAAGCCTTTCCAAGCACAAATGAGTCAAGAAAGTGAGGGCGAAGCAGATTTGTCGGTATTGGAAATCGGATTGGAAGGGAACCACACCAAGGGAGGTTCGGGGGTAATGGAAGATGCGTCAACACCCCCATATGTTAGGTTGGTGCGTGATGGGGTGGTCCGTAAGAGATTACTTCCCCCACGCGACGGTCGTAGGTGGGATGTGCATGTAATTTTCCGTACTCCTGCGGGGTAGGGAAAGAACTAACGTTATATAGGCGGTACTCCCCCAGCGTAAGGCGTTGAAAAACATCTACTAAGGGGTCGGAGGTTGGGATGTTAGCTGCGGGAAGGGAAGTGGTTTTTGCGACGGTGGTTTCATCAGTTGAAGGCATAGATGCAGTTGAGGTGGATGGTTGAGGTACATTTGAAGAGGATGGTTGGGTTGAATGTATGGGTGCCTTGATTGGTATAAGCACATCGTTAGGGCGGTATAACATATTGCAGGTTTTAAAGGGAGGAGGATCAGCTTTTACGGTGTAGGACTTCCCCTCGTACTCAAATTTTATGCATCTATGTAATGTTGAGGGAACGCATCCCATGGCCGGATCGAGGGCGACCAGGAATATATTATATTGGAACTCTCCCTCAAGGACATAGAAGAGTTCGGGTAAAGTACGCGGTCCTACATGAATGTTGAGGATCACGGTGCCTAAGGTAGAGGTAATAGCGTCATTGAATGACCGCAACATGATGGGGTTGGCACACATGCAACTAGAAGGGATATTCATTTGTTGGAAGGCTTTTGAAGAGATGATGTTTAGGCTGGCGCCCCCGTCAATCATAACACGATGTACCCGGATATCCCGGACGTAAGCGGAGATGAAAAGGGCAGGATCGGGGTCTTCTGTACCAAAGTCAACAATTTCATCTTCCGAGCCGGCTGCAGCGCGGCTTGTGCGTACGAGAGACAAGTGGTTGGAGCAGTGGGTTGTTTGGTGAGAGAAGCAACGTGATTGGGTGTTAGAATGGAGGCAACAGGCAGGGTTTCATTGGGTAAAACCTCTATCCCTTGAAGGATCTCAATGAGAGCTTGTCGATGAGATTCAGAAGTCTGAATGAGATCATACAGTGTCATTTTTACGGGTGATTGATGAAGCTGTTTGATCATAGTTCGGTGGGCAACTCCATTAGAGACGGGATAGGCGGGTCCGCGAATAACCACTTTAGGTGGTGGTGCAATCGGGATGGTTGAAGGAGAAAGAGATGCCGCAGGTGTGTTTTCTTTCGCTTTCCCATTGTTTTTCTGCCCTCGAGTAGCGACACTAATCATATTAATCTCGTAGACCTGAGATGAGGAAGATGGTTGGGATAACTCATGGTCTTCAAGAGGTGGGGTTGTAATAATGATAGATCTTGGTGAGGCGGGGACAGATGATATAGTAGAGGGGGTTGAAGCTAAAGGTCTCTCCCTTCGTAAGTTGTCTTTCTTAACCTTTCTATCCGGGAGAGGTGACTGACGAAGGATGGTTTTTAAAGCTTTGCATCCCTCCACATCATGTCTGGTGTGCGGTGATATGCGCAGATTTTAGACTCATCATAACTGCGGTCGAGGTTTAGACGGGTCATAAGGTCTAAGTGGGGGTAGGAAATGGTCGCATTCTCCACCAACATAGCAAGGATTTTGGCGTAAGATCCTTTGAGTGGGTCAAAATCGGATGAGGGTATTGGTTGTGCGGGTTTTGGTAATGTTTGGGCGTGGTTGGTTTTGCACGGGTGGTGGTTTTTAGCCGAGGGTGTTGACACGTGTTTTTCACTAAACGTGGTTTCTTTGGCGCAGAAGTTACGTTCGGCTGGTTAGATGATGAGGCTACAGATGACGTGGTAGCGGGAAACAACCACGGAGAAAGGGGAGTGACAGAAAATAAATCCTTTGATGATGGAGTTTGTTTAGGGTTGATGGGTGGACAGGATATGTGGGGTAACGGTGTTGTTATACCCTTTGATCTCTGTATAGGTGCGGAAGGCGTAGGTCGTTTTGAAGAAAACGCAGGAGGTATGATATATTGATGTAAGGTAGAGGGATGAGGTCCTAATATGGAAAGTGGGTATGACGATGAGGGTTTTGATTGTGATGGAGGCACAAATTGAGTTTGTCTCCTAGGCGGCGGGGCGGATTTATTTTTGGATAAATCGAGTCGCTTAGGCGGGTGTGTTAGACTGGGCATTGGTGAGGTCCCAAGCGTAGGGGAAGATTTGGTTAAGTTGATAGAAGTAGACGGGGCATTTGGTAGAGGTGAGGGGGGTGAAGGTGAGAACATGGGCATTTTAAGCTTCTGTAAGCACTTCGGGTATATGGTGGAGGCATCAGGATCGGTCATTTGCATTTGAGTAGAATAAGGGGTATTCAAACGTTCCCATAGGATTCGTCTATCTTCTGGAGAATGACAGTCTTCAGGTTTGAATTGTAAATTTGGTACGGAAGAAAGGTAGGTTGTGATTCCAGTCCACTGTGGGCGTGATACAGGGGGTAGATGAGGTACTGTATCAATAGATATTAAGAGGTCGACCGGTTGTTGAAAAGATTTAGGCGATGAAGGACTAATAGGCAGGAGGGCATGTTTGAGAGGGTCTGTCATGGTTAAAGAATTTAGTGATGTCGGTGCAAGAGATTTCTCATCTAAGGATGTCAAAAGGAGTGGCGTACCCTCCTCTTGTGCAGCAAGAGCGGTAGAGGGAGACGTCTGGGAAATAGATAAATTAGATAACATCCGTTCGCAGTCTTGTAGGGATGTGGTGTAAGCAGACTCATTGATGAGAAGAGAAGTCTGGGCAGTTAACTCTTTTATGGGTAAAGGAATGATTTCGCTTTGGCTTGATGGTGGTGAAGGAGGTTCGGACTCCTGTGTTAGTGAAGAGGCTTGATTCAAAATTTTCTCGATAGAGGCTTTTGGCTGGGAGTCGAAGACTGCATGGATCTCATGAACACTCTCCTCGGTTAAGATATCCTGGTTTACGTTACTGTTGGAAGAGTGATTCGGGAATGGTTTGTTAAAGATTTTCAAATTTCGGTTGGCAGGGGCGTTAGGATTATCGAGGGCTATATCCCCCGCATCAACCATTTCCTGCACTATGTTTTTCAACATCTTGCAGTTTTCATGACTGTGTCCCTTCACGCGGTGGAAGTTACAAAAGTCATTTTCTTTGTACCAGGAAGGTATGGCGCGAGTGGAATCAAATCCGGAATGAGGTTTAACAGGAGGTAAGGTAATGGCTCCTGCTTTGAGCAGTTTTTCCAATATCACACCATATGTCTCCCCCAAGGGAGTGTAGTTGATGGGTTCCGCTTTATACTTATAAGTGGTTTTTGGCGGGGTATTGGACGGTGGTTGGGATTTGACCGTCACCGCGTGGACAGCTCCTTTTGATTTAGAAGAAGTGGACGCGTGAGGAGTGGTGGTATTTGGTTTATTGGTGGAATCGGAGTTCGGAAAGTGGAGTTTTGTTGTGCCGCCGCAATTTCTCTTCCTCTAAGGCTCGAATTTCTAATTTTGAGCCATAGTAAAACCTCGTCGAATGTACGGAAAGTTTGAATTTGGAGGGTAGGGGAGAGATGTGCTTAGCGCGCGCCCGCGTAAATAGTTCGATAAGTTCTGTGTGAGGCAAGGCATACGTAAGTTGGTTGATAAGGCCGCCATCGTCCAATGAAATCTGCGATAGATTCGTCTTCAAATTGTCGGATGGCATAGAGGTCGGTAATAGATACTTTCTTGGCAATGTTAATGGAGAAATGATCCAAGAAAGATTGGGCTAGTTGGTTAAAAGAGAAGATTGAGTGCTGGGTTAAAGCACTTGTACCACTCAAGCGAGTCTGATAAGGACATGGGAAAGGTGCGGAGTAACAAGGCATCATCATGGGCAATCAAATAACAAGCATGTCTAAATGATCGCAAGTGTTGTTGAGGATCCTCTTTACTATTAAAACGAGTAAATTTTGGCAACTCCCATTGAGGAGGATATGAATGAAGGGGGACAGAAGGGTGAATGGGCTCCCGACAAACTTGCTCGTATGTCAAGGCGCTACGACTTCACAAACAAAGCCTCCAGGTTTTGCATTTTGTCCATCATTTGTTTAATTAGATCAGTAGTTGGATGAGATGATGGTGTGGTTGTGGTAAACGGAGGCAAATTGGACCAAGGACCACCGCTAGACACTGGTGGGGTTAAGTGTTGATAAGGTGTGGAGGATGAATATGTTGAGGCGACCGAATAGGGATGTCCCATATAGGATGTTGAGGTCACTGGATACGTGTATGGGAATGAAAAGGTAGGCGGAGCTTGAGAAGGAAAGCTCGTGTGGATAGGTGGCAGAGAGCAAGTCATGAATGGAGCAGTCTGCAAGAGAGATGAGGTAGGGGCGGTCGGTGGTAATGATATGTGGGGTCCAAGATTAACAAAAGGAAAGCTAATCGGGGTCGTATGAACCTCTGAAGCCGTCGGATTGGGAGACGGGGCTAGAGATGCAGGAAGCAAGGCGGTATTATCAGGCGGAGTGGGAGCTAAATGAGCAGCTATACTGATAGGCATACCGACAAGGAGCTGACCATCAGGCGTACGGTCAGGGGTATGAGACAAATAGTATTGTACAGCGCTAGAATTAGCATCCAGAAACTTGGCAAAGTCCTTATCTCCCACAGGAATTTTAGGAACCTCGCTGGTATCCGTAGGATTTCCCACAGAATGTGAAGGGGGTGATTCAGGAAAAGAAACAGAGCAAGCATGTGAAACCATAGCGGCGGCTTGCTTTCGAGTGATAACAACCATGGACAGAAGTTCACAGTAGGGTTTCAATCTGTCAGGAATAGAAACAAACTCAGACCGGTAAAATTGGTAGGTTCTTTGGTTTGTCGAAATTGGAAAAACGATGGCGATATCGGTCTAATAACCGATGTCGGTTATACTATAGCCGACGTCGGTCAGATAACCGATGTCGGTGTAAGAAGTCTGGGCTAACAAGATATAAAAAGGCTGCTAATTTGATTTTTAACAACGTTTAGTATACTTGTCCAATTATTGATCACAGAAGATAGGGTATGAGAAAGAAAACAGAACTACAAACAAGCAAGATGCACACGCAAATCCAGAGATTAACCCTAGGGTTAATTTTAATTATCGTGGGCTTATGCCTTTAGATGTAGAATGATGTCGGAATCCTAAACAAGAGACTTAGGGGAAATGTCAAGTTGTTTTGGCTTATAAGGTTACCTCAATCGGGCGGAGGAATACCGCGGAAAAGGGGGGATGTTTGAGCTGTTGTGTTAATTGTGAAGTGATTCGGTATGTGTTGTGCAGTGAATGTAAGATTAATTTCTTGTCAATACCGTGGATATCACCCCCACGTGTACGACCTGTTACTTAATCTACGTTCACTAGAATTGAAAAACAACAAGCAGGAATGCAATGCACGTGTTTTAAACCCAAATCGAAAAATTATGTTTGATGAAGCAAGAGAGATGACTTTCACTAATGCGAAACTAGGAAAGCAAGACAAATTCTTTAAGAAATATATAACAAAAGCAAATATCAACAACAAGTATGCTTCCTAAAATGAAAATAAGAAGAAACGAAACCCAAAATGGGTCCCACCGGGCGTGCCAAAATGTTTCACTCGGAAATGTTTCGTTCCTTTTAGAAACAGATAAGGTTAGGGGCTAGGAGGAATACCTGTAGAATGTCGAGATGGTGTGCGCGTACCGTAGAGAAAGATCAGTGGCTACTGCTAAGAACTCCTTTTTGTCTTGGAAGGACTACCTGCAAATAAGAACACAAGACCACAAGATTTTAATTAGACAATAAATGAGGGAACTGCCTTGGGCCCAGGAAATATAAAACTTCCTTTCGAAGGTGGTCAGTTCCCCTGCTAATATGAATTAACACAAAAGACTGTAAGATATCAATTAAGTTGTTTCGTTGAAGCTGGTAGGGAAAGGCTTGGTTTTCTCGGTTTTGATCGGAGGAACCGATGCGATTCTGATAACCGATGCTGATTCTTGATAACCGATCTTGGTGGGTTCTAGGATCTTCTTGGTAGCTATGGTGTTTGTAAGGCTGGTTTATGGATGATATTAGGAAATGAGATGATGAGGGGTAAAGGAATGACAGTTAGATGCAATGGCACGTTGGGTAGTGGATTCAGAAATGGATTTAGGAGGACTGAGATTCAAGAAGCATAAGAAATGTTATAACAGAGGACATGCAAGATGTGACTTACTAGTTTTGACCAAGATGCAAGCTGATCTCCTTTGCTGTAAACACTTCTGGTATTTCCACTCGTCTCTGCTCGGTCAAGTGAAGATCTGGACTCTGTTTCTCGCTCCCAATGCTCTCTGTTGATCCAGAAATCCTTCGACTGATCCCAAAATGAAATTCTGATCCGTTGTTTTGGTTTGGGGAGCCCATTTAAAGGGAGGATGGCGGTTGCGTAGCAAACCGACGGCGGTCGAGTAGGAACCGGCATCGGTAAGGAAAAAGTAGGCTATTTTTAGTAAAATATCCCACCTTCCCTACTTTTCTCCCGAGAGATCAGTTGCGGGCTTGGTCAAGTGGCTAGAAGGTCGGTTTTGGGTGCGAGTAAGGAGGCATTAGTTATGGATGTGAGTCTAGACCAAGTCATAGGTCTTAATTAGGTTAGTTTAGGGTTAGGGCTAGGTCATGATGAGGTGGTAAAATGAGGTGGCAGGTAAGGTGATGGTGGATTTATCAATTACAAGGTAATTAATAAATAATTGTGTAAGGTTTAGGTGATGAGGTTAAGTTGCGAGATGAGATGCGGGTCACAAGGTCGTAAGACACAAATTTGGTGTCTACATTAGCCCTTTATTGTCGTGTAGCTTGTTTTGTAAAGCTGCACGACAATAATATGAAGTGGTTTCCAATAATTTGTATCCCTTATAGGAACAAAGGGTGTGTCTATGTGCATTGAGATGAATCCCATGGTCACAAGACCCCTAGAACTATGGCAAGTGTGTGGATGTCACTTCTACTTCATGTTTCCCTTATAAAATTAAAAAGGGAAGGCTATCCTCTTTTGATTATCAAGATCATCCTAGGATGTGAGAAGATAGCATACATGGTTTTGCCTTCGGGATGAACAAGCAACAAAGGAAAACACACAAGAAATATAATACAAGAAAATAAATGTTAGATGATAAAATGAAACGATAAATATTAGTAGTTTAATTATTGGGTCTTCAAGAGGAGGCCCTATAAAACAAATATTATTAGTTTGATTATAACCCCAAATGTCTTGGACCAATCATGTTACAAAACAAAGGGTTAGTAGTTTTAGATTGATTTTTATCTTTGGTAAGCATAGGAAGCTGCACTCAAAGTGTTAGTAGTTTGGAACAAGAAAATATAACTCAAAGTGTAGTTAAAATGACAATATTTAGGAAAATGAAAACCATGAATAAATTATACTATAAAATTCTAAATTAACACTTTCATTGCATAGATATTTTTGATACCTTTCCGGAAAAAAATGGAGTTGTTTCGAGTTTAGGATCAAAATTTATGGCTCTCGGAAGTTAGGAAACAAAAGCATCCATTCATATTATAGGCGTAAAAACAAAACAAAAATGCCAATTCATTCACAAAAGTGTTGAACCTTTTACAAAAGTGCCATGGGTTTTACAAACATGTTTGAAGCATGTCCCTATGACCACAGAGGTTATAATTTTGTCCAAAATTATTGTTTCAAGTAAAAAGCATTGTTTTGCATAAATAAGCATTATTCGATAGGTCAAAAGCACTGAAACGGATGACTGCCACAAAATTTGAAATTTCAAGGTGCAAATCTCAACAAAAATTTCCAAATGTGAAAATTTTGTTTCTAATATGGAATGCTATTTAAAATTTAAAAATTTTAGGGGGTAAGCCCCACAGTGGGTGCCAAAATGTAAGAAAAAAGTGGTGTTAGAGTGAAAACTTACAAACTACAAAATGAAATGATTCAAATCCTAAAATAACACAACTATCTACCTACCTCAGATTGAGCAAGATAGAAAGAGGGAGAAGATCATATACCTACACTTACCTATGGGTGGAAATCCTCTTGCTTTGATGTGTTGGATTTTCTCTTGGATTGATTGTTGATTGCACTTGCTTTGCTTCAAATTTGTGGATTTTATTTGGACAAAGATCTCCCTTTGATTTTTTCCTTGGATTTTTTTATGAAGGATTAAATGATAATGGATTAATTGAGTTATAAAAATGGAAAAGGTTTTTATGGATTTCCAAGTTGTTCCAAGCTATTCAAGCTAGCTCTCATGGAGGAGGAGAGATCAATTTATAGTTTGTGGGTGGAGGATTCAATGGCTAAGATGAAGCCATGTTGGATTTGGATCAAGGGTGGAGAATGCATGTGAGGATTAGAGGATTCTAGAGTGGAAGACTCTAGAAATTTTAATTCAAAATTCATGGAGGGAAGAAGCTTCCATTGAATTAAAAATTCAATGGAAGGAGAAGGTTAGAGAGGCTTCTAGATTTAGAAGCCTCTAGATTTAGAGGTGAGGATGTGATTAGGATTAGAATTAGATTAGGTTAATAAAGATGATTAGATTTAAGATTACATGGAAAGGATGGGTGTAGGGATGTGTATGGTAAGTGGTAGGTAAGATTGAGGAATATTAAATTCCTAGGAAATGTTAATAAAGAATTAAAATAGGATAATATGATATAATAAAGGATTAATGAGATTAATGATAAAAATGGGATATTGGATGAATTAAAATGATTAATGATGAAATGTTGGGATATTTGATAAATGATTAAAAGGGGATATATGATAAAATGGATTAATAATAATAATTAATCTTGTGATTAATTATTATATGGATTTAGATGATGTTGCGGGACAAATTAATCATAATTAATCATGTCAACATTTTAGATGCCTACACTTTGGTTTCGGTGGGTTTTTCTCCCTTGAAGGGTTTCCCACATTAAATCTTTTCTCTCTATGTTTGCTCTATTTTTGATTTCTTATGAATAATGTTGTGTTTTCATCACAATAAGGTTAAGTAAATTGAATTTTCTAACAAAATTTTGAATTATCACTTATTCACCCCCTATAAGTGCCTAGAACTTCCAACAAAAATTGAAAAATTATTTGTATACAGATTATTATCTCTCATGTTCTTGTTATTTATAAAATTTTGAGGTCTATGGTTGATGGTGGTTTAATTGTTAAGCATGGAGCCAATAGATCTGAGGCTAATATTTTAAGGATGGAAATTGAGCACATGGTTAGAGATGAGGCTCATGGATGATGAAATATTTTATTTCTTATGGATTGAGGAGGATGGTTGTTTCTCATAGTTAGCCATTTCATGTTGTAATTCATTTGTGTTCTCTTTTTGCTTTGTTATTTTTACTCCTATATGTTTCTTTGTGTTGGTGTTTTGGTGGGCCTCTCTTTGAACTTTTGGGAGGTCATATTATGTAATACCTAATGAGATATTCTTTGGATGATTGTATTTTTGTACTTTTTATAGTTCAGATATTTTTTCTCATTTTTTGTCCTTTGTGTTTTGGGACTGGGTCCCCTATTTATCTCCCGGTTCCAATTTGTAGCTTCAATCTCTATGAAAACTATTATTTAGTAGTTCATATCTTCGATAAAAGTGTTTATACATAATAAAATATATATTTAGACATTTTGGGATGAGTTCATGTTCATATTGTTTATATTTTATGTTCATATGTCCATGTCCAAAGGATAACAACTTTTCACTAAGTAGAGAGACACTACAAATATTCATATACATAATTCTTAATTGAATTCAATAATATTATTATAATCAATTTACTTGAATGATATATTTAAATTGAAGTTGGTTTATATCAACTTTAATAAAACATACAACTATCAATATAAAAATTTGGTGGATATATACCTCAAATTTACATCTACTAAATTTCAAGAAAATACATTCTTAAATACAAATATCAATATAAAAAAGTGGCGGTATACATAACTCGCGTGTAACATCTAGTAAAAATTTTATGGCGGGCCAAGAATGTGTCTCAATGGCTTACACTCCTAATTATTCCATTCTACAAGGGTATGAGGAAATGAAGAGGAGACACACATGGACTGGCACACAATTGATTGATTTAAAAAGGGCTACAGTGAGCACTAAGGTCACATATCTAGAGGGTAGTAATCCCTACACTAGGTCAACCTAGGGTTTCCAAGGCCCACAATCAAGATAGAGGAGAGTACCCTTCTAGGATATCAGTTAATAGGAGAGAGATGTAGATCAATATAAATATAATGTATGCACAATATATACTACTACAATATAATTGAGATACAATAAGAGGAAAGATAAGGATCTGATCATATAAGATAAATATGCTAACTAGCACTGATGTGTATACAATATTAATCCAACATAGAGTAATGAAAAAGGATATGAAATAATCTATGCAACATGACAAAGAGATTTAGAGAACTTACATGCGGGGTGGTCATTGATGCATCTATCTCTCCAGAGAAAAAGTACACCAAGATATAATTTATATGGGCGGAAAAGGGGAACACCATTCTTGTATAAGACTCATTATAGATGACCCAATCATGCAAGAAATCCAACAACCAAGAAGAGTGTATAATCCAAATCAATTTCAAGATAGACCAAGAGCGAAGCAAAAAGATTCAAAAATGGCACAAAAGAGAAGAGTAGATGGATTTTTCATGTCATTCATTTCTTCCATTAAATGTATGGGTGTTATGTGCATATATACCTAATGCCATCGCTCGCGGGTGATGGCATCAAAAGGGAAAACCTAATACCGAAACCATCTACCATAGTTGATGGCATTAGCCAAAGTAAGCTCAATGTCAAGTGGATTAAAATGTGATGGACCAAGGCAAGAAAGTGAAAATACGTCAATGATGAAGTCGATGTAAGCAAGTCTTAGGAGTGCTAATGTGTGTAATAAAAATAGGATTGACAGAGAGAAGGGTAACTAAATCTAGTACCACATAGTGGTACGTATCTCTATGTACTATCTCTAACCCCATAATAACCATGTGTATAGTCATACCCCATTCCCAATAGGCCCCTTAAGGTACCCACTCGAGAAATAGATGCACTAATGACCCTTATCTCGCACAAAGAGTTGTTAGTAATATGTTTGAAAAATTAGGTGTATACAAATTTCAAGAAAACATATTCAATAATTATTAGTTATACATGTCCCAATGCCAACCAACAAAGTACTTTCTTATAAAATCATTTGATAGCATACTATAAATTATAAAATCTACATTACTAGAACTACAACATGAGGCATGGGGTCATTTGGTTTTTCACCCTAACCATCTTCTCATATGGTTGGATTAGCATCCTTGGGTAATGGATATCATGCTCTTTAATTCTAATCTATGTCATGATTTATTCGAATTTTTCACTCAATACCCCCTCTCCTTATGCAACTAGTTCCCTCTCGCATTAGGTACATTTTGGATAAATATAACTATGAAACTATGGAAATATTTCTTTGGTTTAATCCAATGTAATATTTATGATCATGACACTACCACATGAAGATGATGAATTATATTCACTTGATGGTTTAAACTCATAATTTTTATCGAGGAACTAGGAGACATAAGATTTGGCACCTTTGACAAATGCTTTATTTGCATTTTGTAGTTAGTAGAGTTTAAACAAAATATTGACATGTGAAGTGCATGGAGCTTTCTTATTGGCTTGTACTTTTCCATTTTCATAGGAAATTAAAAGGTCTGAAAACACATCAAGGCATGGAGCTTCCTCATTGTTTAATGGTTTGCGGATGTCGATGCTAGAAATAAAAAGGAATGACATGCAAAGCTTGTGGAACCTTCCTATTGGTTTGCATTTTGCATTAGTTAGTGAAGGGGAAATTTGTAAAGAATTGTGGAACCCTTTTGTAGGTCCACGTGTCACAGGGACTAACAAAGGAAAATGAAAGTCTGACATCTAAAGGAATGTGGAAAATTTTTATTGGCCCATATTATCATAAACCCAAAGCCAAAGTAAAAGAATAAGGACAGATGGTGAGCAAGGAAGTAAATCCCAATATTGCAAACTAGTGGAATACTGACACTTGGAAAAAGGTGAAACAAGTACACGCTTTGGTAGAGGCCAATCCCCAAACCAATTAAATGTTGCCAAGTGTCGGTTTTGTAACGTCTTGATTTTTATCGGGAATCATGGTAATCTCTTTTCATGATGTTGTAACTGCTGAAATGAAGATAATTATGTTAAGATATATCTTTAATCTTAAAAGGAATGTGTTACTAATCTGGACCCTTGTTTACTGTAATTTGTTTACTTGGGACGGAGGATAATATAGCTTGTGTTTTGCAAAAATGAGACAACAGACTTGTTGTATGTTTGATGAACTCTTATTGTTGATTGACAGCACACCTTGAATCAATTCCATTGATCCAAGGTATGTTGTGGCCTTCTTGTGATCGCTTTGTCGATTTACTTCTAAACGGGAATGAAGTCTAAACCAGACTGAAGGTTGATATAAATGTTGCAGCACCTGATTTTAGGTATAAATATCCGGTACATAGATGCCAATGGAAAAGGTTCAATTCCCAAACCATGTACAAGTTGTAATGCTAGACAGCGTAAGACAATAAGAGCCTGGATGCAAGTGACACAGGTATGTGTTGAACATAGGACGAAACGTCCTGCATTGTGTTGAATGTGAACGCCAGTCGGAAAGACTTGTTGGAAACTATTAAATAAATAGTATGGGGATTAAATTCTAACCTATAGCCTAACTATACTACCCTACGTGGATTTTAAATAGCATGGGGTGTAAGTTATGGAAAATCCTAATAACTTAAGAACTAGGTGAAAAACCTAGCTATGGACTATAAAATCCTAAACTATTACTAACCTATGGAAGGGGACTTATGGACCCATGTTGGTGAAGTGGATAAGATGGAGAGGTTAGAGATTTATTAGGACAATAAATGATGTCCTTACAGTTTCAGTGCCAAGTTTGGTGGGAACATGGGAAAAGTTGGAGGCATCCAACTAGCTAAGAAGCTAAGAAGGAATTACATGCAAAAATTTGAAAAAAGAACTCGCTAAACCCGAGTTGGTGGTAGGATGAAAATTTAGGAAAAATCAATGCATTCAATGCATTAATGATCTTGGCCTTAGCGACCAGCTCACCTTGGAAAGAGGATAGAGGAAAATTTGTTGGTCATTGTGTTCATTCGGGTTTTTAGTTGCTCTGCATTTCTTCCATGGTTCTGTCAAACCTGCTGTTATTTTTGGTTATTGTTGCTGTTGTTTGGAGTAGCCACGGCTATTTTTGAGCCTGAGGAAGTTAGAGGATTGTTTGGAAAGATTTACTACATGCATCGTGGGAAAAGAATAGCTCCTGTGGGTGTAGTTTTCTTCGAGCCACAAGAAAAATTAACAGGCATGTTGAGCCCTTCTCCTTAAATCATTTTGCTCTTGTTTAAGCGTCTCATTAAAACAACTCTGCTCTTATGATTGGGTGTTTTTGAAAAATGGAATGGTTGATTTAGTTAATGTGATTTTTGGGTTGAAATGTCTGTTGAGAAAGAATTTGAATTGGGTATTTCTTTGCAAATGGGTAAATCGAATGAATTTGTCCATGCTGTGTGAGTTTGTTTTGACAGTGTTGGGTATTCGTTCTATTACCCAATATGGGTTTGAGTTGTTGAATGTATTAGCTATGCGTGTATTATTTTCTGAGTTCTGTGCATTTTTTTGTAAATATGGAAGGATAAAATGATTCGTATGACCTCTGGTTTGAGCTGTCATTATAAAACGAACTCGACTTGGGTATTCTTGTTGCATTTTGAAGAAAATGAGTGTTTTTCTTACTGAAATAATTAATGGAATGAATTTTTCTCTTTCTGTTGTTTTGAATTCTGGAAATAATGGCAATAGGGCTTCACTGTGCATTACGGGTCGAACTTGTTGTAGGTAACAACAATGTGCAAATTGTTATCTATGATTTGTGTGCGTTAATGGATATGGAAAGCCATAAAAATATTTGACAAGAATGTTGTATAATTGTTCCTCTAGTTATAATACAGTGCATGAGGTATGAATCCTTCTATGAACAGTAAGAGCATAGAAGCATATTTACATTGTTTGTTCTAGTTGGATACGATGTTCTACCTACTTGTTCTTGGTATTCGTATATGCCTGTTTGAAATGAAGTTCTGATCTGAATTGGAATAGGATAGCCAATCTATAGAATGGACTGGGTAGAACATGCAAATTATACGATGCATCTTGTTGAACTCAATATATATATTTATATATATAATTTACGGATTGTAAATTCTTCATTATTTTCATTAAAATGAAATATGAGTGGATTTCTTACTTGCTTTGTTTGGAAAGTGAATTCTCTTATCATTTAAATGAAAGCATGATTTGTTGTTGCTATACACTTTTACTTGATATTTATGGATGAGAATGTCCGTTGAGTGAAATATTTCAAAGGAAATGATTGTATTTAGAGGTACCTTTGATACTAATGCTTACGGACTAGATGCAAAAGAATTCTCGCCAACTTTACGGAAAGGTAGTTAGTGGTTTTGAATACTTATATACATATTTATTCGAAGGGATCACACTATTGGATCAGGTCTGTTCTAAATAGTGGATATTTGGTTAGGTAGTAAGAAGAGGTAATATGATCCTTCTTCCTTTTATTTGATTATTGACTTTATTTACTTCTCTTTGGGCTGTTATCATTGATTGATATCACATCTGAATTAAATTACTCAGTACAGTTATGATGAAAGGAAAGAGAGTGTTGGATGGATAATTTGAAGTAATGTTCATTTCTTCTCTTATACAGTTGAAAATCTATACTTGTTATGGAATGAATTTTGTACTGCCTTGGCATAAGCATCTGCAT
Source organism: Taxus wallichiana var. yunnanensis (assembly GCA_018340775.1). Taxonomy (NCBI): domain Eukaryota; kingdom Viridiplantae; phylum Streptophyta; class Pinopsida; order Cupressales; family Taxaceae; genus Taxus; species Taxus wallichiana. The sequence continues at coordinate 935,157,925 of CM031240.1, read as the reverse complement.
TTAACTGTTGTTTACTTTCTTTTGAATTGAAAGAAGTATTATGCTGATTGATGAAATTGAGAAATGACACCAGTATTGTCATGGTGAATGACTTCTTTTCTCTTCTGCATTTGATTGTTTGAAATTGAATGAGTAGTATGAGAGGAAAGTAGTTCTGTTGGAATTCTTACTTGAAATTTATCTCTTGAAATTTCAACTGTTAAAAAGAGAATGGAACTGATAGCAAATACATTAGAAACAACATTATATACATATGTGTATTAGCTCATACAAATGTTTTTAATCTGGAACTACTTAGAAGAAATTACTTCTGTAGTAATCGTTTGGGAGAAAGTCAGTAATCTTTTGTTTGATTGTGATAGTAATTAGAAGATTGGGTTGTTAAGTTGTTCATCCTTATCAGTACTTAATTGTAGATGATGTCCATCTCAGTTTATTAACGTTTCATAAAAGCAGAGTTCTTTTATTGAGACAGTTAATTAAGAGCACCTCATTTTAATGATAAGTGCTCAATATGCTCAGTTCAATGAACTGACCCGTGCAAGTAAATTTTGCAGATGGTCCTTTGAGTAAAAATGAAGACATGGTTGTTTTCTGATGCTTCTTCTGAGTAGCTAAGGATGGATCGTATTTGATAGTTATTATTCCTCTACGAGGAAATGGGAAAAGAAGAAGTTACATTCTTCTTTCCTTATGTGTTGTAATGTTGTTTGATATAAACGAAGTCCAGTTGTTTGGACTGGCAATTGTATAGATTGTAAATCTTATGGATGAATACAAGGAAAAGTGTGATATTTTAATGGTTGTATCATTTTGAAACTGTTTGAATAAGATTGAGAATATAATATTATTCATTGATTGGGAATTATTCAAATGATAGTGGATAGATTTTAAAAGGACATAATATCTATTCTTTCTTTGGAATACATATTTAAGTTGGAATGTGCAATTAATTCATACTTGGGTTAATATGAAATTTAGATTGACATTGAAAAGGGTTTAAATGAATATGAACTCTTAATTGAACGATATTCGGGATTAGTTTATAAGCTAAGGAATATCAAATATATATATATATATCATATATATATATATATATATATAAAAGAGAGCGGTTGAACCTTGTATTCGGACTTCGTTAATATCCTCGAAATGTTTAAATTCAGAAAATATTAGATATGAGGAAACATATCTATTGGTAACAAACCTTAACTGAAGTAAGGTTATGGAGAATAAATGAATATATTCATTTAGAATTAGACCTCGTACAAATGATGTCTAATAAGATGGAATTCTAAATTTAAATACAGTTGTGGATAAAAACTTGGTTAAAGTTTAATAGGTTAAACTTGCTAAGTTAAGATGTAGTGGACTGTTTGTCCAAAGCTTAAAGTAAAGAACCAAGATGGAAATATGTGATCCTTCGGTATGGAGGAGTAAACGTATATTAAGCTATAAGACAAATTGAGTCTCTCTTAGCTATATAAAACTATAACGAGTAATGAGGTTAAAGGATCAGCATGGTTGCTGAAAATTGATCTTAAATATTTGAGATCAAACCCAATCACAAAGAAAGCTGGATGTGTACTCCTTGATGAGAAGACTCCGTAGGACCTTGACACATGTCAGCTGCAATATGGTGTCTTCATGAAGATGGGGCCTTCATGACGACACAATGTTGTAGCTGACATGTTACAATGCCCTCCCGAATCAAATCATCAAGTTTACATAAGTTAGAACTAGTTATTTAGATGATGATAGGAATGTGACCGTGTATACGAAGTGACTCCAGAGATAAAGGTAATTAAACACACGTAGTCACCTAGGGATGACACAGTATGTCTGTGTACCTTTAGTTACCATGAGTGCCTTCCTATACTCGTTCATATTGCTAGTTGGGGTTAGAGTTTGACCTTGGACGGAAGGACTGACAGAGATCAGGAAAGACCATTCTAGATAACAGACAAAGTGAGGTGAAGGACATATTCCATTGATGTGTATAACATCTGGGAATATGATCATGCAAAGCATGTGAAAATCTTTGGCCAAAGTATCGCAAGTTGCTGGTTGCGTTGTCCTAATCACCTAGTTTAAGAAGCAGGATGTCAGATGAATATCAGTAACAAATATTCAGATAGGCCTCTTAAATGGATCACTTCGATAACCGGAAATGGTAAGAGAACCCTGTATACTTAGTATACAATGCATGGATTAACATGAAGGATCGGTAAGTCACCGAGTCATGAAATGAGAGATCGCTGAAACTCCGAGCCATAAAATGGGAGATCGGTAGTTCTTCGAGTCATTTACAGCAGCATATGGTATCTATTATATGATTGAATGGCATTGAATGTGTGTTCCATATTGTAAATATGTGAACAAAGAACATTGGTTTTAAAAGTAATTGTGTGATCCGAATTACATTAATTGGACAGAGAACAATTATTAAAACTTGAACGTGTGTTTGAATTACATAATTCAGAATAGAGAACATTGTATAAAAAAATTCCTTGTTCTAGTATCTTAAAATGGGGATGTTACATCTTGGTATTAGAGCTGAAGGTTACAGCTCTTGGACCTAATGAGTCCACAATTTAATAAGGTTTACATTTTCTTATTAAACAGAAAATGGTCAGAACAAGAGGAAATACTACGAACAACTTGTTACCGGGTGGAGAAGCAGCTACTACTCAAAAGGTGGATGAAATCCTTGCTTCCCTACTGGATATGAGAGATCGTCTGACTTTTTTGGAACAAAAATCAATGGGAAATGAGGAGGAGGAAGAAGAAGCTGATATAAATGATCAACCACCTCCTATGGACAACACCAATGGAGGGAATCCGGTGTTGATAATAGTAATGTGAATGCTCCTAATCACCCTGAAAATAAAAGGGCAAGATTAGTAGCTGAACTTACAAATGATATAAAGAGAATAAGTCCTCCAAATTTTGATGGAACAACACTTGGGGACAGAGCTGAAAATTGGCTCAGTGAAATGGAGAAGTACTTTGCAATAAGAAACTTCTCTAAGGAGACCAAAGTGATATGGGGAGCATATCAGCTTTCTCATGAAGCATCATCATGGTGGGACAACCGTAAGGTTGAGTTGAATATTGTCAAAACAGACATAACTTGGGATCAATTTAAAGGTTATTTTAGGCAACGGTGGCTGCCTCAACTCTATTTTGATAGGAAAATGACTGAATTTTAGAACTGGTCGCAAGGAAGGATGATGATGACAGAATACTTTGAGAAGGGTTTACTAAACTCCTTAAGTATGTGCCATGATACAAGCGACGAGAAGTTTAGAACATGAAAGTTCATAATGGGACTGAATCCCATCATTGGTGGTGAAGTGGATGTCCACGGTCTAACCACTATGGAAGGAGTTGTCAAAAAGGCAATAAGATAGGAACAGAAATTGAGAGTAATTTCTGCTCATAGGGAGGAGATTAGGAAGAAGATTCCCAACTCTTCTTCATCTCTCGCACCCAAAAAGGGACCCTGGAAAAGGTTTGGAATGAGAAACAAGATTTTTGTGGATAACAACAAGAAATCAGTAATGAACAAACCTATTAATAGTGTGTGGAACAGCTTTACAAAAGTTAGTGGTAATGGACAAAAGTCCTATGGAAGCTAGAATGATAACTTCAAGGCTGGTAGCAAATTTGAGCCTAGGAAGGGGCCAGTTGGAGGTTGCTTCAACTATGGAAAGGACCATTACGCGAGTCACTGTCCTCTGAAGAAGGATGATCGCGGTCGTGACATAGGATACATGATGTGGTGGTTAACAAACAAGTTTGAAAAGTAAGTTACACCCATAGAAGCTCCGGGTAAGTTATTCAAGACACCCGTAGTCATACTTTTTTATCTTTGGAGCTCTTGAATGTTTTATTTCTACTAAACTTGCAATGAAATTAAAAAGGAAATCTGAACGAATGGATAAGACTTGGATAGTGCATTATGGGAATAATGTTGTCCATACTGTCGAAATGTGCCTTTTTGGGGCAATTCTTGACTTGCCCAGTTTCTCCACCGAAGTTGACTTGTATGTCACTCCTTTAGGGTCATATGATATCATTATAGGAGTTAATTGGTTGGCGGAACATAAGGCAAAGGTCAACTGCTATGAAAAATAGATTTGCTATTTTGATGACCTGCAGAAAGCAGCAGTCATTCAAGGAGTAAAGCGTGAGGTTGCAGTTAGGAAACTAACAGCTATGTAACTAAAAAGGGCTAAAAATAGAGGCTACACTTTGTATGCTGTAAAAATGATAGAAAATTCTGAGGAAGATAATGATTTCATGGAAAGGTATCCATTATTAAGGGATTTCAGTGATGTATTTCTAGAGGAATTACCAGGTCTTCCGCCCAAATGAGAGTTTGAATTTGCAATAGAGATCAAGTAGGAACTAAACCCATATCTAAGGCACCTTTCCCAATGACCACCCTTGAGTTGGTGGAGCTTAAGGCTCAATTACAAGAACTTTTGACTAAAGGGCTGATAAGACCTAGCGTCTCACCATGGGGAGCGCCTTAATTTTTGTAAAGAAGGATGGCACACCGAGACCGTGCATTGATTACGAGAATGTTGAATAAGGTGACTATTAAGAATCGATATCCACTTCCTAGGATTGATGATCTATTTGACCAGTGCGTGGAGCATCAGTCTATTCAAAAATAGATCTTCGATCCGGGTATCACCCGATCGAAAATCGTGAAATGTATTTTTATCACTTCTAAAAGTTTCTAAAGATCGTGATTTTCTTAACCAATTATAAGTATTCTAAACTCCACAAATTGATTAAATTTTGATTATTATGCATCCATAGAAGTGTAGAAAACTTGTGTAGCAAATAAATAATCGTAAAATCTGAAACATTCGGATAACAAAAGAGATTGTTTACGAGGTTCGGAAATTCCTACGTCCCCGAGTTCAGATTGAACCGATCCATTAATAATATTGAAATGCAAGTACAATAACTCTTACAAACAACCAATAATGAATCAAAACCTACAAATGAGCTGATCAATGTCCCAAGAACTCTGAAAAATAACGAAACTGTCCCCAAGAAACGATCCGTGGCCCCTACAGTGTTTTCACAATGTGATCTCCTTGCAACTATGTTATAAAAACACCTACAAATGGAGATTTAAAAACATTCCATGAAAACAAATCATATTTCTGAGATCATATCTGAATTCTAAACACTTTTCATGTTTACACCAAGTCACAATTCAGACCAGAAGTGCATTGAAATTTGTGTTTTCTAACTAGCTGTCTTGAAGATACCTGTCAAAATATGCATTCATAGCTTCCAAAAATAGGATAAAACTCAACAAAAAGATCAAATCTTACATTTTGGAATCTTCTCATAATTTCCTTCATTTCATCTTTTAACTCCTAATGCCCAATCTAAGTGCAAGGCCTTGAAAATGGCATTTTAAAAACTACCTCCTTATCTTCCTTGCAGCAGACTGACTGTACCCTAGTATAAGATGAAGCACCCCATTTTATAATGCGCCCAAGCCCCTAGGTGAGTTGGTTGGAGGATTGGGCTTGGACCCATGAGGTCAGGGGATCAAATCCCAGTGGCCTCTTTTTTTGGCGGATGTGCATTTTAAAATGGGATAAAATCCCAATGGAGGCGGATTGCACGTTTAATAAGGGATAAGAATCCCATAGTGGCGGATTAGCTTATGAAATGGGATTAAATCCCCATTGAGTGGCATAGGAGAAGTGGGTATATCCCACATTTTGAGGTGGGATAAAGTTTTAAGGCTTTAAATAGCCTTCCCACGCATATGGAAGTGGTCAAAAGGCCACGTTAGGCTTAACCACCCCCAACAACCGCTTCATCCTCCTTCCTTCCACGTGAAAACATCCACGCATGGGTTAATGCATATGCATTTGGTTTGGCAGTTTATACTAATGTTTAAACATATGTGTGTGTGTGTGTGTGTGTGTGTGTGTGTGTGTGTGTGTGTGTGTGTGTGGTTTGGCATATATGCGTGCCATTTGGAAAGTGGACTTACCATACAATGTGGCATAGAAATAATTAACTCGGTAATCCTGTAGTCCACTTGTCATCTCCCGATAGGCAAATCGAGTTAATTCAACGAGTGGTGGCAAGCCACGTGGTGGATTGCGGACCCACCACGTTGGCGATAATACCATAGTCCACACGGTGGTGGGCTCCCCTCCATAATAAAAGTTGAGCCTCTTGTTCCCGTGCACCATTTTACGCTCATCGAAGACCGGTGATCGAAAACCAACAAACAACTCCCTTTTGCCTTTTTGCCATGTGTCGCAGCGCCATTGGTCCAATATTGACCAGTTGACCAAAGTTGACTTTCCCGTTGTCTGAACTTTGACCGAACATATCTAGAGCTCCCGATGCCCGTTTGTCATGTTCTCACAGTCGTTGGAAAGCTCTCGAGATGATATTTTGCACTAACACCATTTAGGGATGTTTAGGGAATGTTTTCAAAAATGATCCCCTGATCACACCTCCCCACTAAGAAAGGCTTTTTGTCCACAAAAAGCTATGTATCAACCCACAAAAACATGCTATCTCTTCCTGCATTGCACAAACACATACAAGAACCCAAAATAACATTATAGGTTAAATAAATGCAAATAGTTGATTAGCTAGTCACATAACCGATCAGATAATAACACCCAATTAAGCTAGTGTTCAACTGAAACGTTGCAACCCTGTCAACTCTACGCACAACTGTGAACTGTCATACCCCACTGTAATGCCATCACAAATAACTGACCAGATAATAACACCCAATTAAGCTAGTGTTCAACTGTCACTTTGTGATACGGCCGATTACCAAAAATTACAATTCCATAACACAGATCAGTATACAAGACATCTAAACTGCCCATATTAGGCTAGTGCCCACTGCCCATCTGAAACTGTAACAACTGCAAGTATTCACTATCAGAATATAATAGACTATCAACGCCCAAAAATAGCTATAGTCAACAACTGAATCAACATGAATATGCCAAAACACTATATCACCATCACAAATAATAAGTCAGATAATAACACCCATCTATAACGGAAGCTAGTGTTCAACTGACACTTTGTGATTATGCCGATTACAACTGCAAGTTTCAAATTTAGACATGCTACTGATGCCTATCCTTGCATAGTTTTTTCAACAATGGAACTACCAACCAATCTGAGAAAACAAAACATGAGTATGATGAACCTATCACTCAAATCTTCTCTTAATTGTTTCCATTCATTTTAAAGCTTTAAATATCAACTTAGGAATAAATCCTTATCAATCAACAAGATTCCCTAAAATATAGCTCTGAAATTTTATTTTGCTTGCCTACTATCAACAATTTACTGTAGTGCAAATAAAAAGTTGAGGAGTGTTTTCCAAACCAATCACTTGGGCTTTTCTGTTTTGGTTGTTTTACCTCCTCAGTACCACAATGAGTTTTAGTTAGGTTTAGCAACTTTGTTGGTTTTACAATATTGTTCTTTTTAACAACTTTCCAATTTTGTTGTTTAGAAACAAACCAACAAACCTTAACATCATGACCATTCCTATTACAAAGGGAACAAAATTTAACTTCCCCTTTTTTAGGAGTCTTACCCATTTTACCATTCTCAGAACTCTATCTATGAGAATGATTCCCCTATTTAGGAGAGGTAATATTCTTGCCATTTCTCGCCTTTCCTTAGTGAGATTGGTCTTTAGCATCTGCCTTATCATTCACAAAAGGCATTAACTTCTTAATCAAATTTTTCCTCTTCCAACAATATGCAACAGAATGATTAGTACCTTCACAAAATGTGCAAGGAAAGCATATTTACATGCTGCAAAGCTATATTGTTCCAACCGAAAGAGTGTATTAGAAGTTTTAGGATTTGATTTTCCCTTAGTGCTATTTTTTTTGTAAGTGGAAGGAGGTGGAATATCATTACTTCTTTTACCTATTTTCTTACACCTTTCATTGTTTCTCCTGATGGCGGAATCCTGCAATTCTAGTGGCATAGATCCTTGGCTGTTGGAAGCTTGTCTTCCTTCAGCTGCTTTGGAACTTCCTCCAATTTCCATTTTCCCACTAGAGTAACCCAAACCTACAAACCGAGGTTGATCCTCTACCTGTATTGGGTTAGCATCACCTTGTCCATTTTTACCAAGGCCCTTTCCTTTAAATCCTATCTTAACCATTAGCTTAGACCCAATTCCCTTAGTGTGTTTTTCAAACTAACCCAAAGGAACATCTAAAACTGAATGAGAGGAAGAATTAAAATGTGAACAACTTACAGTGCATTCTTCATCATAGTACCTGCATCTGATTCGGAAGGCATTTCCTTCTTGTGTTCACCTTGTTGCAACTTTTCCAAGAGGGCATCCTTGGTCGTATTTCTTCCTGCAACTCTTTAACAAAGCCCATCAACTTCTTTCTCTCTTCAAGCATCTTGTTGACATACTCCTCTTTCTTGGTTATAGAGGATTGTGGCTCAGATTTTAACCACACTATTTCCTCTTCCAAGGAATAAAATTTATCTCTCAAGAAGGAGTTTTCTTCTTGGAGTTGGCGGTTTATGGCTTCAAGCTCATCCAGTTGCTCTTGTTTGGATGACTTGCCCATGATTCCCTGTTCCTGCAAACACAACCTGTACTTCCAAAACTACACACTGCAAAAGAAGATTAACAAGCCCCAAAATGTTTTGCAAACCAAATACTGAAATCAATATTGAAACTGAAGCCAAACACAATTAGAAGCTAATCCGAATCTAACTTCTCTGATACCAAACTTGATCTAAAAATCATGAAATGTATTTTTTATCACTTCTAAAAGTTTCCAAAGATCGTGATTTTCTTAACCAATTATAAGTATTCTAAACTCCACAAATTGATTAAATTCTGATTATTATGCATCCATAGAAGTGTGGAAAACTTATGTAGCAAATAAATAATCAAAAAACTAAAACATTCAGATAACAAAAGAGATTGTTTACGGGGTTCGGAAATTCCTACGTCCCCGAGTTCAAATTGAACCGATCCATTAATAATATTGAAATGCAAGTACAATAACTCTTACAAAAAACCAATAATGAATCAAAACCTGCAAATGAGCTGATCAATGTCCCAAGAACCATGAAAAATAACAGAAACTATCCCAAGAACGATCTGTGGCTCCTACAGTGTTTTCACAATGTGATCTCCCTGCAACTATGTTAGAAAAACACCTAAAAATGGAGATTTAAAAACATTCCATGAAAAAAATCATATTTCTGAGATCAGATCTGAATTCTGAACACTTTTCATGTTTACACCAAGTCACAATTCGGATCAGAAGTGTATTGAAATTTGTGTTTTCCAACTAGCTATCTTGAAGATCCCTATTAAAATCTGCATTCAAAGCTTCCAAAAATAGGCTAAAACTCAACAAAAAGATCAAATCTTACATCGTTGGAATCTTCTCATAATTTCCTTCATTTCATCTTTTTACTCCAAATTCCCAATCTGAGTGCAAGGCCTTCAAAAATGGCGTTTTCTAAAACTGCCTCCTTATGCTGCTTACACCGACCTGTACCCCTAGTATAAGATGAAGCGCCCCATTTTATAATGCGCCCAAGCCCCTAGGTGAGTTGGTTGGAGGATTGGGCTTGGACCCATGAGGTCAGGGGATCAAATCCCAGCGGCCTCTTTTTTGGCGGATGTGCATTTTAAAATGGGATAAAATCCCAATAGGAAGCAGATTGCACGTTTAATAAGGGATAAGAATCCCATAATGGCGGATTAGCTTATGAAATGGGATTAAATCCCCATTGAGTGGCTAGGAGAAGTGGGTATATCCCACACTTTGAGGTGGGATAAAGTTTTAAGGCTTTAAATAGCCTTCCCACGCATATGGAAGTGGTCAAAGGCCACATTAGGCTTAACCGCCCCAACAACCGCTTCATCCTCCTTCCATCCACGTGAAAACATCCATGCATGGGTTAATGCATATGCATTTGGTTTGGCGAATTTATACTAATGTTTAAACATATATATATATATATAATATATATATATAATATATATATATATATATATATATATATATATATATATATATATATATATATATATATATATATATATATATATATGTATATATACATATGTGTGTGTGTGTGTGTGTGTGTGTGTGGTTTTAGCATATATACGTGCCATTTGGAAAGTGGACTTACCATACAATGTGGCATAGAAATAATTAACTCGGTAATCCTGTAGTCCACTTGTCATCTCCCGATAGGCAAATCGAGTGAATTCGACGAGTGGTGGCAAGCCACGTGGTGGCTTGTGGACCCACCACGTTGGCGATAATACCATAGTCCACACGGCGGCCGGGCTCCCCTCCGTAATAAAAGTTGAGCCTCTTGTTCCCGTGCACCATTTTTACGCTCGTCGAAGACCGGTGATCGAAAACCAACAAACAACTCCCTTTTTCCTTTTTGCCATGTGTCGCAGTGCCATTGGTCCAATATTGACCAGTTGACCAAAGTTGACTTTCCCATTGTCTGAACTTTGACCGAACATATCTAGAGCTCCCGATGTCCATTTGTCGCGTTCTCACAGTCGTTGGAAAGCTCTCGAGATGATCTTCTACACTAACACCATTTAGGGATGTTTAGGGAAAATTTTCAAAAATTATCCCCTGATCATCACCAGTGAGAATAAAGGAAGAAGATATTCATAAAACAGCTTTTAGAACAAGATACAGGCATTATGAATTCACGGTGTTACCTTTTGGGTTAACAAATGCACCTACCACCTACATGAATTTGATGAACAATATTTTTCAAGAATATTTAGACAAGTTCGTGCTTGTATTCTTGGACGACATTCTTATATACTCCAAAAATGTCGAAGAGCACCAGGAGCATTTAAGGATAGTGCTAGAAGTTTTGAGAAAGAGAAGGTTGTATGGTAAATTGTCTAAATGTTCCTTTTATGATGCAGAGGTGCATTATTTGGGACACGTTATAAGCAAGAATGGGATAGTTGTAGACCCTTCAAAGATCGCAGCTATAACCAAGTGGCCTGCGCCTAAGAACGTGCATGAAGTAAGAAGCTTCATGGGCTTGGCAGGATATTATAGAAAGTTCATTAAGGACTTTTCAAAAATTGTTGCCCCAATCACTTCACTGCAAAAGAAAGATAAGAAATTTGTTTGGGTGACAAATGTGAATCTACCTTCAAAATTTTAAAGGAACAACTAACTACAACACCTATTCTCGACCAGTGCCGACCCAAATGGAAATTTTACGGTCATAACATGCATCTCGGAGAAGGTCTTGGAGGCATTCTGTTACAAAATAACCATGTTATAGCTTATGAAAGCAGAAAGCTTAAGTTACATGAACAAAATTATGCTCCACACGACCTAGAGCTCACTGCCATTGTACATGCACTTCAAATGTGGAGGCATTACCTTCTTGGCAAACCCTTTGAGTTAAAAACCGACCATCTGGGGTTGAAGTATATTTTTACTCAACCAAATCTGAATGCAAGACAGTGAAGATGGTTAGAATTTCTATCTCAGTATGATTTTGATATAAGATACATCAAAGGCAAGGAAAATAGGGTGGTAGATGCTCTGAGTCGTAGGAAGCACATCTCTTCTCTTATAACGTTAAGAACTCAGTTTAAGGATGAGGTGAAAGATGTCATGGAATCTGACTCTTATTTCCAGCAAGTTAAAATAGCACTTGCTGCAGATCTAAAGGATGTGAAGTATAAGGGATTTCATTTTGATAATGAAGGAATTCTGAGGTTTGAAAACAGGGTATATATACCCTTGGCAAATGATTTAAGAAGGAAATTGTTAACTAAATTTCATAATTCACCTTTTTCTGGACACCCTGGCATTACAAAAATGCTTGCTGATCTCAAGCGATGTAATACTTACGGAAGGGAATGAAAAAGGATGTGATGGAATTTGTGACACACTGCTTAGAATGCCAGCATGTTAAGGTAGAACATATGCATCCCACTAGATTCTGTATCCCCATAGCATTCCGTAATACAAATGGCAAGTGATAACGATGGATTTCGTTCAAGGATTGCCTATGTCAAGGAATAAGCATGATATCATCCTAGTTGTCATCAAAAAATTAACCAAAGTGGCACACTTCATTGTTGGTAATTTAAAAGATGATGCACCAGTGTTAGCAAGAAGATTTGTACATGAAATTTTCAGATTGCATGGAATACCCGAATTGATCATATTAGATAGAGATCCGAGGATGACATCAAGGTTTTGGCAAACGCTTAATGCGGCCTTGGGAACTAAATTAAACTTCAATTCTGCATATCATCCGGAAACGGATGGACAGACCGAAAGAGTCAACCAAGTTTTAGAGGATATGTTAAGAATGTATTGCATGGACCAGCAGTATAAATGGGAGGAATACCTTCCGCTGGTTGAATTTGCCTACAATAATACATATCATGCCTCTTTAAAAATGGCACCTTTTGAAGCGTTGTATGGAAGAAAATGCAGAACCCCCATTATGGGACAACGTAGAGAGACAGATGTAATTGGGCGAGAAATCCTTACGGAAATGGAACAACAAATTAAAATAATTCGGGAACATCGAAGGAGGCTGCCAATAGGTAAAAGAGTTATACGAGACTTAAAGTGGGTTGATAGGAATTATAAACATGGTGAGAAGGTCTTTTTTGGGTTAACCCAAAAAAGAGTTCTATAACTTTTAGCAAGCTTTCAAGATTATCACCCCGTTATGTAAGACCTTTTGAAATTGTTGAAATAATCAACCCCGTAGCTTATCGTCTAGCATTACCTCCTGCTTTATCACAAATGGATGATTTTTTTCATATTTCTTTGCTTAAGAAATATGTAATGATTTATCATATGTGCTGAATTGGAATTCCTTATAGGTCCAAGACCCGGAATAATCGTGGTTAATCCCATTCGAGTCTTTGGGAACTCGCTTGATTGTACTTAAGAAATCATGAAGTGAACTAATGTAAGGTCCAATGGGACCAATCTAGCAAAGAAAGTGCAACTTGGGAAAATCTCGAAGGAATGAGATCTACTTTTCCATACTTGTTTGATCAAAATTGAATTCGAAAAACTGATAATTCTACCAAATATAGACAATTACTGGTCTATTTTACAGTTATCTTAAAACATTGTTTTGATGATTAGATCTGTTTTTGGTATGAACTTATGAATGGAAGGACGATAATAGAATTTTGTCCTAGAAACTCTATGAATTGGCTAACTTGATCATCGGGACGATGATTCTTTAAGAAGGGAGGAATGTAACGCCTTGATTTTTATAAGCTATCATGGTAATCTCTTTTCATGATGTTGTAACTACTGAAATGAAGATAATTATGTTAAGATATATCTTTAATCTTAAAAGGAATGTGTTACTAATCTGGACCCTTGTTTACTGTAATTTGTTTACTTGGGACGGAGGATAATATAGCTTGTGTTTTACAAATGAGACAACAGACTTGTTGTATGTTTGATGAACTCTTATCATTGATTGACAACACACCTTGAATCAATTCCATTGATCCAAGGTATGTTGTGGCCTTCTTGTGATCGCTTTGTCGATTTACTTCTAAACCGGAATGAAGTCTGAAACCAGACTGAAGGTTGATATAAATGTTGCAGCACCTGATTTTAGGTATAAATATCCGGTACATAGATGCCAATGGAAAAGGTTTGATTCCCGAACCACATACAAGTTGTAACTCTAGTCAGCGTAAGACAAAAGAGCCTGGATGCAAGTGACACAGGTATGTGTTGAACATAGGATGAAACGTCCTACATTGTGTTGAATGTGAACGCCAGTCGGAAAGACTTGTTGGAAACTATTAAATAAATAGTATGGGAATTAAATTCTAACCTACAACTAAGTTTTAACCTATAGCCTAACTATTACCCTATGTGGATTTTAAATAGCATTGGGTGTAAGTTATGGCAAATCCTAATAACTTAAGAACTAGGTGAAAAACCTAGTTATGGACTATAAAATCCTAAACTATTACTAACCTATGGAAGGAGACTTATGGACCCATGTTGGTGAAGCGGATAAGATGGAGAGGTTAGAGATTTATTAGGACAATAAATGATGTCCTTACAGTTTTAGCGCCAAGTTTGGTGGGAACATGGGAAAAGTTGGAGGCATCCAACTAGCTAAGAAGCTAAGAAGGAATTACATGCAAAAAAATTGAAAAAAGAACTCACCAAACCCGAGTCGGTGGTGGCGTGAAAATTTAGGAAAAAGCAATGCATTCAATGCATTAATGATCTTGGCCTTAACGACCATCTTGCCTTGGAAAGAGGATAGAAGAAAATTTGTTGGTCATTGTGTTCATTAAGGTTTTTAGTTGCTCTGTATTTCTTCCATGGTTCTATCGAACCTGCTGTTATTTTTGGTTATTGTTGTTGTTGTTTGGAGTAGCCACGGCTATTTTTGAGCCTGAGGAAGTTAGAGGATTGTTTGGAAAGCTTTTACTTTGCTGTCACCGTGGAAAAGAATAGCTCCTGTGGGCACGGTTTTCTTCGAGCCACAAGAAAAATTAACAGGCATGTTGAGCCCTTCTCCTTAAATCATTTTGCTCTTGTTTAAGCGTCTCATTAAAACAACTCTGCTCTTATGATTGGGTGTTTTTTAAAAATGGAATGGTTGATTTAGTTAATGTGATTTTCAAGTTGAAATGTCTGTTGAGAAAGAATTTGAATTGGGTATTTCTTTGCAAATGGGTAAATCGAATGAATTTGTCCATGCCGTGTGAGTTTTTTTTTACAGTGTTGGGTATTCATTCTATTACCCAATATGGGTTTGAGTTGTTGAATGTATTAGCTATGCGTGTATTATTTTCTGAGTTCTGTGCATTTTTTTTTATAAATATGGAAGGATAAAATGATTCGTATGACCTCTGGTTTGAGCTGTCATTATAAAACGAACTCGACTTGGGTATTCTTGTTGTGTTTTGAAGAAAATGAGTGATTTTCTTATTGAAATAATTAACGGAACGAATTTTTCTCGTTACGCTATTTAATTCTAGAAATAATGGCAATAGGGCTTCACTATGCATTACGGGTCAAACTTGTTGTAGGTAACAGCAATGTGCAAATTGTTATCTATGATTTGTGTGCGTTAATGGATATGGAAAGCCGTAAAAATATTTGACAAGACTGTTGTATAATTGTTCCTCTGGTTATAATACAGTGTATGAGGTATGAATCCTTCTATGAACAGTAAGAGCATAGTAGCATCTTTACATTGTTTGTTCTAGTTGGATACGATGTTCTACCTACTTGTTCTTGGTATTCGTATATGCCTGTTTGAAAGGAAGTTCTGATCTGAATGGGAATAGGATAGCCAGTCTATAGAATGGACTGGGTAGAACATGCAAATTATACGCTGCGTCTTGTTGAACTCAATATATATATTTATATATATAATTTACGGATTGTAAATTCTTCATTGTTTTCATTAAAATGGAATATGAGTGGATTTCTTACTTGTTGTTTGGAAAGTGAATTCTCTTATCATTTAAATGAAAACATGATTTGTTGTTGTTGTACACTTTTACTTGATATTTCTAGATGAGAATGTCCATTGAGTGAAATATTTCAAAGGAAATGATTATATTTAGAGGTACCTTTGATACTAATGCTTACGAACCAGATGCAAATGAATTCTCAGCCAACTTTCTAGAAATGTAGTTAGTGGTTTTTGAATACTTATATACATATTTATTCAGAAGGGATCACACTATTGGATCAGGTCTATTCTAAATAGTGGTTATCCGGTTAGGCAGTAAGAAGAGATAATATGATCCTTCTTCCTTTTATTTGATTATTGACTTTATTTACTTCTCTTTGGGCTGTTATCATTGATTGATATCACGTCTGAATTAAATTACTTAAGTACAGTTATGATGAAAGGAAAGAGAGTGTTGGATGGATAATTTGAAGTAATGTTGATTTCTTCTCTTATACAGTTGAAAATCTATACTTGTTATGGAATGAATTTTGTACTGCCTTGGCATAAGCATCTACATTTAATTGTTGTTTACTTTCTTTTGAATTGAAAGAAGTATTATGTTGATTGATGAAATTGAGAAATGACACAAGTATTGTCATGGCGAATGACTGCTTTTCTCTTCTGCATTTGATTGTTTGAAATTGAATGATTAGTATGAGAGGAAAGTAGTTTTGTTGGAATTCTTACTTGAAATTTTCTCTTGAAATTTCAACTATTAAAAAGAGAATGGAACCCGACAAAGAAATACATTAGAAACAACATTATATACATATGTGTATTAGCTCATACAAATGTTTTTAATCTGGAACTACTTAGAAGAAATTACTTTTGTAGTAATCGTTTGGGAGAAAGTCAATAATCTTTTGTTTGATTGTGATGGTAATTAGAAGATTGGGTTGTTAAGTTGTTCATCCTTATCAGTACTTAATTGTAGATGATGTCCATCTCGGTTTATTGACGTTTCATAAAATCGAGTTCTTTTATTCGATAGTTAATTAAGAGCACCTCATTTTAATGATAAGTGCTTAATATGCTCAGTTTAATGAACTGACCCATGCAAGTAAATTTTGCAGATGGTTCTTTGAGTAAAAATGAAGACATGGTTGTTTTCTGATACTTCTTCTGAATAGCTAAGGATGGATCGTATTTGATAGCTATTATTCCTCTACGAGGAAATGGGAAAAGAAGAAGTTACATTCTTCTTTCCTTATGTGTTGTAATGTTGTTTGATATAAACGAAGTCTAGTTGTTTGGACTGGTAATTGTATAGATTGTAAATCTTATGGATGAATACAAGGAAAAGTGTGATATTTTAATGGTTGTATCATTTTGAAACTATTTGAATAAGATTGAGAATATAATATTATTCATTGATTGGGAATTATTCAAATGATAGTGGATAGATTTTAAAAGGACATAATATCTATTCTTTACTTGGAATACATACTTTTAAGTTGGAATGTGCAATTAATTCATACTTGGGTTAATATGAAATTTAGATTGACATTGAAAAGGGTTTAAATGAATATGAACTCTTAATTGAACGATATTCGGGATTAGTTATAAGCTAAGGAATATCAAATATATATATATATATATATATATATATAAGAGGATTGAACCTTGTATTTGGACTTCGTTAATATCCTCAAATGTTTAAATTCAGAAAATATTAGATATGAGGAAACATATCTATTGGTAACAAACCTTAACTGAAG
Organism: Taxus wallichiana var. yunnanensis; assembly: GCA_018340775.1. NCBI lineage: Eukaryota > Viridiplantae > Streptophyta > Pinopsida > Cupressales > Taxaceae > Taxus > Taxus wallichiana. Next base: position 935,140,640 of record CM031240.1, on the reverse strand, counting down.
TAAGGTTATGGAGAATAAATGAATACATTCATTTAGAATTAGACCTCATACAAATGATGTCTAATAAGATGGAATTCTAAATTTAAATACAGTTGTGGATAAAAACTTGGTTAAGTTTAATAGGTTGAACTTACTACGTTAAGCTGTAGTGGACTGTTAGTCCAAAGCTTAAAGTAAAGAACCAAGATGGAAATATGTGATCCTTCGGTATGGAGGAGTAAACGTATATTAAGCTATAAGACAAATTGAGTCTCTCTTAGCTATATACAACTGTAACGAATAATGAGGTTAAAGGATCAGCACGGTTGCTGAAAATTGATCTTAAATATTTGAGATCAAACCCAATCAAACTAAAGTTGGATGTGTACTCCTTGATGAGCAGACTCCATAGGACCTTGACACACGTCAGCTGCAATATGGTGTCTTCATGAAGGTGGGGCCTTCATGATGACACAATGTTGTAGCTGACATGTTACAATGCCCTCCCGAATCAAATCATCAAGTTTACATAAGCTTGGAACTAGTTATTTAGACGATGATAGGAATGTGATCGCATATACGAGTGACTCCGGAGGGCTAAAGGTAACTAGACACACGTAGTCACCTAGGGATGACACAGTATGTCTGCGTACCTTTAGTTACCATGAGTGCCTTCCTATACTCGTTCATATTGCTAGTTGGGGTTAGAGCTTGACCTTGGACGGAAGGACTGACAGAGATCAGGAAAGACCATTCTAGATAACAGACGAAGTGAGGTGAAGGATGTATTCCATTGATGTGTATAACATCTGGGAATATGATCATGCAAAGCATGTGAAAATCTTTGGCCAAAGTATCGCAAGTTGCTGGTTGCGTTGTCCTAATCACCTAGTTTAAGAAGCAGGATGTCAGATGAATATCAGTAGCAGATATTTAGATAGGCCTCTTAAATGGATCACTTCGATAACCGAAATGGTAAGAGAACCCTGTATACTTAGTATACAATGCATGGATTAACATGAAGGATCGGTAAGTCACCGAGTCATGAAATGAGAGATCGCTGAAACTCCGAGCCATGAAATGGGAGATCGGTAGTTGTTCGAGTCATTTACTGACAACATATGGTATCATTATATGATTGAATGGCAATGAATTTTTGTTCCATATTGTAAATATGTGAAGAGAGAACATTGGTTTTAAAAGTAATTGTGTGATCCGAATTACGTTAATTGGACAGAGAACAATTATTAAACCTTGAACGTGTGTTTGAATTACATAATTTAGAACAGAGAACATTGTATAAAAAAAAATTCCTTGTTCTAGTATCTTAAAATGGGGATGTTACAAGTTTTATGTGCCTCCCAATAGGTAAATCTTTAAATCATACCAAAGTTATATCATTGGAAAGCTCTCATCAATCCCTTCAATTTTTCATCATCAAAATATGATTTTGGTGGGTTTTGGCAGTAAAAAAGTGAAAACATGGCTTTCGAGTCAAAATAGGATTATTTGGGCATGCAAATGATCAAATCAGTAGCTCAACCACCATAATTAATGAGGCATGGCTTCATTTGCTTCAAGAGATGAAATAGACTGAATGATGGCTCTGTAAGGTGCCCATGTGATTTGTAGAGGATTTTAATACGAGACTGTTGGTGGTTAAAGTCTAGAAAATTCATGCCCCTTCTCTTTTCCCTCTTCTCTTTCTTCCTTCTCTTTCATTCGAGCTATATATTGTAAAAATCTTTCATTTTGAAAATGAACATTCAAAAGCGTAATTAAACTCATGTCGAATTTGTTCCAAAGTATTTTTGATCCATCAAACCTTTATTTTGGGCTTGGAAATGTGATTTTTTCCTTCCTCTACAACTTTAATGGTCTTTTCATACTTTTATTGCAATAAATATTGTTTTGTGAAACATTTTTGTTAGGGTGATAATGTCAAGTGGAGCAACCACTGCAATACGCCCCAACATTAAATTTAAAAGTTTGTAAAGAAAACTTTATTGTGAAGGTCTTTCACATTAAAGAGTGAAACGGATCAACCAATTCACCCACCCACATTGATTTGGGTGATCCCTCTTAGGATTGGTTGTCTACAACGTATACATGTTGTACAAACTGACTTAAAGACTGGGATCTTATTACAAGATACAATCAATGATAATTGTATGATTTGATCAAGAAAATAGCTTAGCAGACATTATGAATGACTATGAACCGGAAATATAAGCTTTGGTTTGAAATCATGTAATTCATAATAAAGACAATACTTTACCAGTGGAATTTTTCCTTTGGGTTTCTCCACTTAAATATGGTGTTATCTGTGTTTGCTCTTGTTTTTATTTACTTTCAATCTCTATCTCATTAAGATTTGTTATTCACTATCTATTTCAAGCTATGTCTATGTCTAAATCAACTGCATATCATAATCTATAATCTTCATCTTTAATGGTGGATCTATGGATTACATTTCCCCTGTTAAATCTAACATGGTATCAGAGCTTGGTGATTGTGCATGTGTAGGATCGATCTAGAAGTGTTTAACTTGAAGAGGTGAAGAAGCTTGAAGTGTATTTACGGATCTATGAGACCCTTAAAAGTTCCGCAATCGTCTTCAAGCAAACCAAGTTTAAAATTCCAATTCCCACCCAAATACGATTTGAAATATTGGTGAAATATGGGCTAAATGGTTGTTTAGATCATGTTTGAAGATTTTGTATGCTTAGATATTTTCTTCTACATCTAGTTTTAGTTATTTGTGATTTAAATCCGTTGTTTGTGAACTTGTTCTATGTTTTTCACACCGTTTATAGCTATTAGAGTCATTTTTTGACTTTAGATCCAAAATATTTATTTAAATTCAGTTTTTCAAGGCTTTTAAGTATGTTCTAGTGGTAAAAATATTTTATTTTTGCTAGTTTTTCTTTTACGAAGCTCGATCCAATAATTTTGTGCCATCTATCTTCACATTTTCAGTCTTTCTATTGTTCTTTTGGTTTTGTGAAGTTTTAACCAATAATATTGCTCCATGTAGCTTTGTTGTTGTTTTTTTCATGCTTGTGAAGTCATGCCCACTCTTAGAGTGCCAATTTTCTTCAATTTGACATCCTTCTGTCTTTGTAAATCTTGGGCCAATCCTCTTGTGCCATCTGGCTTCGCCCTGACAGACTTATTTGACTTTTTCCATTTGCAAAGCTCAATCCAATCACAAGGCTCCATCTTGCTTTGTTATGTCAATAATATTATTTATTTGATTTTCAGTCATGAAACATGAGCCAATAAGGGCTTTATGCGTGTCTTCACATTGTCATACTTGGATTAGCTATCCTCTGTCATTTGCGAAATATGAACCAATAGAATTGTTCCATATTTTACATTATCTATCCCTTGTTATCTATTTCTAACATTTGCAAAATTTGAGCCAATAAAATTGCTCCATATTTCACCTTGTCAGTTTTTTTTGGTTGTCTGTCTTTTGTAAAATTAGAGCCAATAATATTGCTCCAAGTGGCTCTGTATTTTCTTTGTCAATCTTATTTTAACTTTCCTTTAACATATGTGAAGGGTAAACCAATAAAATTGCTCCACGTATCTTTTATTTTGCATTTTTCAGACTTGCAAAATTTGAGCAAATTAAATTGCTCCACATTTCACATTTTTCAAGCTTTCTTTTGTGGTAATTGTTATCCAATTAAAATTTTCCACCTTTTCACATTTTTCAAGTATTTGTTAGACTTGTGAAAAATGAGCCATTTAAAATCCTCTCGCGCCCTCGCTTTCTTCATCCATTTTGGTTGCCTTTGAAAGTTTGAACCAATAACATTTGGACACGTACATCTCTTTTTCACATTTGTCAGTCTCTGTCATTTGTGAAGTGTGAGCCATTTAAAAGGCTCCACGTATCTTCTTTTTTGACTTGTCTTTATCAGATTTACGAAGCATGAATCAATTGCTTTTTGACACATATTTTAATTGTGTTAGCCTTTGCAAGTGTCAGGGTGTCAGTCTTTTCTTTGGCTTAGCCACTCAAATTGTGACACCTATCTTATACCTTTTTCAGACCTGAACTTTATTTCAAGTTTGGTTTATTTCAAGGACTTTAAGCCCGCTCAAAGCTATCTATTTAAATTTTGGCAGAAATCCACCAAGTGTCTTTTCTTTAGCCGTTAAACTTTCAACAAGTGGCCTCGTTTGACTAAGAATTTGATTTCACACTGTAATCATTAGGAATAATAATTAGCTTAATTCATCATTAGTTGATATTTGAATAAATGTAATAAGTTAAAGTATTATATTTAAATACTTTAAACTTATGTCAACAGTATTAGTTATCCTTAGTTGTTAGTTAACTAAGTGATAGTGTTCTCATCCATGTGTTTGTGGGATCATGTTTTATCTTTGATATTTTGTTACCGAGATGATTTCCATGAGGGGAAATAGGGAATTTAGGGGCAATATTTTATTCCTGCATATTTTCTCATATTAGGTGATTTGTTTCCATATATTGTGGATGAGATAGAAGTTGTCCAATATCTATAAATATTGTAGCTCTCTCATTTGTTTGTAATGCTTGATTTTTATATTAATAAAATACACAAGCACCATCTTGTTTCTATGTAAAGCTTTTGTGTCAAATATTGTTTTCAAGTATTCATTGTCAAGATTTGTTTCATTTTCAAGTGTGTTAGAGTGTGGCGATCCAATTAATTAAGACACATGTATACGATTCTATTTTTAATTAATTATCTTCTATCTTATTATCTACATTGCAAAATGTGAGATAATTAAAAAGTGACACATATTTTCTTTTTTCACTTGTTGTTGCAGACCGAAAAGGCATTAAATTTAATCTTTAAAGTTTTCACATTTGCCCAAGGATCTATTTTAAATCCAACATGTGCCCTTTCTTGGTATTGTTGATTTATACCATGTGTTATCCCCCACCTTTATTCTTTATTAACTTATTTTATTTGTTATGTAGCTTGTTTTTGAGCTTTCCTCATCAAGTTGCTAAATAACTCATCGAGATTTCTTTGTCTCGTTGGTTTACTAATTTGTCTTTGTACCATGACTTCCAAATTTTATGTCTCATGGATTCCAAATTAGACCCCGAATAAGCTTTGTCAAATTGATCTTAAATTCGACCAATTCAAGCTATTTTTTTATTAATTTTGAGTTATTTGCATTCATGTAGCAAATTAAAAGATCTGTAGTTTTTTGTTTGTCTCTGTTTGGCCTTCTTGATTTGTTTTTGAACTATTTTTGCCTACATTGCCATCTAAACATTAAAAATGGATATTTCTATCATTTTTTTATGGATAAGTCTCATCTGCTAAATGGAACAAATTATAGCATTTGAAAAGTGTGTTTAAAATCTATTTTATGGCTAGAAAGCTCTGGGATCTTGGTGACTGGTATAGAAAAACATCCCATAGGGAGACAAGCTACCCCTAAAAACCTTAGTTTATTTTCTCAGATATCACAGGAAGCTCTGTCCATCCTATTGCAAAGCATTAGAGATGAATTATTGATGCATATAGGCCATATGGACTTACTTACAGATGCATGGAAGAAATTAGAAGCCATGCATGAAGGAAGTAGGTTTTCTAAGATAATTAAACTAGTTTTAGAGTTGTTCATAACTCCCATGAAGGGGGATGAGAAAATTTTCAATTATTTAGCTAAAATTAAGAACATTAAAGCTCAATTAGATGGTTGTAACTATGAATTATTTCAAGATAAGCTTCTGTACTTCATAATTCAAATAAATATTCATGAGAAATTCATAAATTACATCTCAATTATTAATTCCAAGTATCAAAATGAGAATGATCTGATCTGGACACTTTGTCTTCTTTGTTGATTCAAGAAGAAAGAGTCATGGAGAACTTTGATTCAAAATAGACTGCTTCTCAAGAATTGTTCTCTTAGAATCATAAGTCTACTCATAATAGCATTAATGTTAATCCAAATCAAAATCCAATATCAGATCTAGATTTAAATCAAATCCTAAGACTAATTTTACTAAGAGCAATCAGAACTTTAAATTCAAATTTAATGGAACTTGTAATAAGTGTGGAAAATTTGGGCATAAAGAGTTTGATTGTAGAGTAAAGATTAACAAATTAGTCAAGAATGCTAAGAATAGAAAGCCTAATAATCTTAAGAAAAATTAGAAGCAAAATCATGCAAATATGGCTGAAAATTCCATTGCCTTGTATATTTCCCTTTCAGCTTCAAATGACAATGAATGGATTCTTGACAATGGTGCCTCTAGGCACATGACTTGTACTCTTGGCATCCTCTCAGATGTAGTTAAATGTGAAGAGAACATCTATCTAGGAGATAACTCTATCATTAGATCTGAAGGTTGTGGCAATGTTAAGCTCTCAAATGGTGTAATTAGGAATGTCTTGTATGTTCCTCAATAAAAAGGAATTTTTGTCTTGCTCTCAACTAACCAAAGAAAACTATAAAGTTATTTTGCTGCAAGATAAGTGGTATGTAAAAGATAAATTCAATAATGTTATTGCTTTTGGCATTCAGAAAAATGGATTGTATATCTTTGATGGTTTTGTGTCTGAGTCTTGATTTTCTTCCTCTTCTAGGAATGATATTCAAATTTGGCATGAAAGACTTGGCCATGTAAATTTAAAAGCTTGTATGATATGTCTAGACTAAATATTTTTGTTGGTCTTCCTAAGATAAAATCATATCATGAAACTTGTGAAATTTTCCTACGTGGTAAGCAACATGCTCAACCATTTCACAAACATCATGATCCAAATTATTCTCAGTTATTAGAATTGATTCATAGTGATGTGAGAGGTCCACTTGAGGTTCCTTCTCTCAGTGGTTCTTTGTATGTTGTTTTCTTTATTGATGATTATTCTAGAATGACTTGGTCTTATTTCATTAAGAAGAAGTCTAATGTCCTATCTAAATTTCAGGAATTTAAAGCTCTAGTTGAAAATGCTTCTAATCTGAAAATTAAGAGAATTAGGACTAATAATGGAGGTGAGTATGTCAAAGCAAGAATTTTTATGAGTTTTTGTATCATGTGGAATTCAAAGAGATTTGACTACTCCCTATTCCCCTTATCAAAATGACATTTCTGAAATAAAGAATAGGATTGTCTTAGAAATGGCTAGGACTATGATTCATGCATCTAATGTGCCTAAATTCTTATGGGCTGAAGCTATGAACATTGTTGTCTATATCCTTAATAGATTACCCACTAAATACCTTCACCAAACTACTCCTCATGAGGTATGGACTAAGAAAAAACCATATATTTCTCACTTAAGAATATTTGGTAGTCCTACTTCTATCTTCATTCCAAAAGAAAAAAGGAAGAAACTTGATCCAACCTCTTTCTCTTGTATTTTTGTTGGATATGGCTGTAGAACTAAAGGATTGAGAGTTTATGATCCTTTCAAGCATGAAATTGTTGAAAATAGAAATGTTCAAGTCTTAGAGAAAACCTTCTCTGATGTTTCTCATGAACCTTCCTCTCTTTACTCTGGAAATAGATCTTGATAATCCTCCTACTGACATTATGGAAACAGAAGTTCAAGAGGTTGATTATCCTAATCTAGATATGATGGAGATTGAGGGGGATTCATCCCAAAATATCTTGCAACCTAAGATTCCTAAATGGGATAAAAATCTTGTTCAAAACTCTCAGCCTGATAATCTTAGAAAACTAACTAGAAGTTGACATACTTATCATGCCTTGATGACCCTCTATGAGGTAGAACCACAATCCTTTAGATGTTATATGGCTTAAGGATATGAAGGATGAATATAATGTTTTAATCAAAATGACACTTTCGAACTACCCTCCTCCTTCTAGGAGAAGTATTGTAGGATCTAGGTGGTTGTTTAAATCCAAATATAACTATCTAGGAGAATTGAAAATTTCAAGGAAAGGCTAGTAGCTCGTGGTTTCACTCAAAACTAGGAATCGAATATGTTGAGACTTTTGCTCATGTTCCTAAAATGAGCACTGTTAGAATTCTTCTTGAATTTGCTTCCTAATATGGTTGGGAAGTTCACCAAATGCATGTTAAAAATTCTTTCTTAAATGGTTACTTAAAAGAATAAATCTATATGAGTCATTCTAAAGGATTTGAAGTACCTAGAAAATAAATTTTTTATGTAAGCTTAAAAATTCTTTGTATGGTCTTAAGCAAGCTCCTAGAGCTTGGTATGCTAAAATTAACAGTTTCTTTCAAGATCTTGGTTTTTCTAATTGTTGTTCTGATAATGATTTATTTTTAAATTTGAAAACAATCATATTATCATTATTGTCTTGTATGGTTATGATATTTTGATTACTAGCAGTGATAGAAATTTAATTGTTAGAATCAAAGAAAGGTTAAAAAACGTCATTTTGAAATGACTGATTTAGGTTTATTAAATAATTTTCTTGGCATGGTTATATTTCAAAATCATAAGTCTATTGTTGCATCTCAATCTTAGTATGTTATGAATTTCCTTAAAAGATTTAACATGATTGAATGTAATCTTGTTGCAATTCCTATTGAAGTTGGTGTTAAGTTATATCCTAAACTAGTTTGTACTAAATTTAATCCTATATTGTATAACCAACTAGTTAGTAGTCTAATTTACTTGATTATTACTAGACCTAATATTTCTTATGTAGTAGGAGTAGTTTCAATATTTCGCAGAACCTTATGAAGATCATTGGAAAATGGAAACAAGGATTTTGAGATATATTACAAGAACAGCCAATTATGTTCATTATTATTCTTCTTTTAATGATGCACAATTATTTGGTTATTGTGACTCTAATCATGTTGATAATGTTGTAGATAGGGAGTATAATTTTGGATATATTTTCAAGTTGGGTACAAGAGCCATCACTTTGAGTAGAAAGAAGCAACCAATAGTGTTTATATCTTATATTGAGGTAGATTATAAAAGTTATATGGAATATTCCAAAGAAACTATGTGGCTAAAAATATTGTTGGATGAGTTACACGTGGGTGTCAAAGGGAGAACTACTCCTCTTTGTGAAATCCAGAGTTGTATTTCTCTTGCAATGAATCTACTTTAGCACCAAAGGACCAAGCATTATGAATTTCATATGCACTTCATTAGAGAGAAAGTTCTAAATGGTGATATTGATCTAAAGTTCTATTCAACTGAAGATCAAGTTGCAGATATCTTCACAAAACCATTGTGTTATGTAAATTTTTGCAAATTTTGTACCTTGTTGGGCCTATCATAGTTTCCCTTGAGGGGGAGTGTTCATGAAAATTGCACCTCTTAACATCCTATTAAAAAATTTAGATACTTCCTTCTATTTGCAATAAGTAAATGTGTCACATTTTGTGAAGTTACTTATAAATCCCGGTGAAGCTTCGTTATACGTATGGCTTATTTTATAAAAGGCTCTGTAGTCTAACGTAAGTCTTCAAATTTAAAGCATTGGTCTTAAGAATTTCTATAAGTGATGATCTATGGATTTCCCTTGTTGGCATGCTATTACGAATCAACGATGCAAGGTCTGTAAATTATTTTTTTAAAAAAAAAAAAAAAGGTAAATCGCTTGTCTAATCTATCTTCCCACTTAACATTTTTATTTATTTATTGGTAAAAGTTTTTGAGGGACCTTACCCAAGAGTACAACCATAGGCTCAATAGCCAAGATAGAAAATATAGAGCAAAGTGGCTAACAAAAAGAAGGGGGCCACACCCCAGCCAAAAGTAGAAACTAACAAAGTACTAGGGCGGGGCCATCTACCAACAAGAAGCCCTACTACAAGAAAAACTACAAAACTGCAACACTACAACAACATCATAACAACATTACAACAATTACACCAAACATAAAGAAACACATACACTAATTGATGGATTTGTTATAGACCTTGATAGAAATTTTGAGTGCCTTGTGTAGATTCAAAGCAATAGTGATGTTTGGATCCCAATTTGAGGCTTTGAAATTTTTGGTGAGCTTCCCATTCTTCCACGTAGAGGCCAAAAATTTGAATTGCAGGTCATTGTATTGCTCCACTAGAAATGCCTAAGATATCTCATGTGGTTGTTATGCCTTGAAAGATGCCTATGGATTCTAATATTCTTAAATTACCTCTTCCCAAAGGGCCCAATGCATCAAACAAAGAAGAATATAAAACCATCACACTTCTCAATGTAGATTCTACGGGTAATCTGCTGAAACTTGTGGGAAAACTGAAGTGGGGAAGAGTAATCTATAAAACAATTCCCCCCTTTGACCAAGTCGGGCAAGTGGTTAGGGATTTTCAAAAAAGACACACTAAAAATGTGGACCCCAACTCTACGGGTTTCCCTCTAGCCCCCTCAATTTTTTTAGCTCAAAGGAAAAGAAAGGAATACATCACATCAATATTCTTTAGAAATTCCTGAAAAAATTAATTCAAATGACCCAAATGGCACTAACATGTAAGTTTCTGAGTCCTAGACCTAATATTGATGTTGTTAGAAGATGTACTTTGAGGAAATGGTGCCCTCTTGGGGATATTTTGTTTCTTCCATGGCTAATGGTTTTTTCTTGTTCAAATTCTCCCTACAAGAAGATCTTGATGTCATTCTATTGGGTGGACCTTGGTGCCTTGGAAACATGGGTTTATTCATTAAGCGGTGGTATCTGGGATTTGATCCATTCAAAGATAATATCAACACCATACCCATATGGTGAGACTTCTAGGACTCCCACTACAGTTTTGGGATGATGAGATCATGATAAATATTGCTATATTGATTGGATCTCCCATTGTCCCAAATAGTTCCACTAGGAATAGATCGAGGTTATCTTATGCTCGTTTTTGTGTCTCTTCTGACATGGAACAAGAGCTTCCTGACCAGATCATTCTCCAAACTAAGTTTGGTCCTTAGACTCAATCTTTGATCTATGAATCCTTTCAGATGAGGTGTGTTAAATGCCACAAGCTAGGACACTTCACCAGGAAATTTCCTAATCTAAAAGATACCACTAAAAGCAATAAGGGTAATAATAAGTCATAATATCATCCAAATAAGGGAGAGAAGCCTCAAGAAAATATCATCAAAACTCCCATAAATAATCAACTTTGTTAAGTAGGTCATTTTGGGTTCCCAAGATTCCAGCCAAAAAAGTAGATCTACTCAAAGATTTTATGGGATTTATGGAGTCTTTTGATAATTTGGTTGATCTCGGTTTTCAAGTTGATGAAGAACAACAAACAATCAAGGTTCTCTTAAAAAATTTGATTCAACCCAAAAGGAGAATCTAGGTCTCACTCTTATTCTTAAAGATAATCCCTTTTCACAATCCCCAGAATTTAAGTCTCTTTATTCTAAAGCCATCCCTTCGCATCTCTAGAACAACCTATCTCTGCACACACTCTGAAAATATCACTCTAGATTATACTTTTCATGAAGGGATGAATGTCTCTATTCAACAATTTACCTCAATAGTATCACGGATTCATCCTCTCCCCCTTTAAAGTAGATTATTAAAGGACTTCAGAAGTCACCTAGCCCAGAAAAGGAGGAGGGTGAACTCACCCCTAGGAAGAGCACAGTTTTAAAATATTTCACAAACTCACCTAAGTTTACACTGTACAGTAGGAAAAGGAAAAAATCTAAAGGCTATGAAAACATACCATATACCTTGTATTTTGACAAGAAAAAATCTTCCCACTTAACATTAAGGAGGAGTGTTGGGGTGATAATGTCAAGTGGATTAGCCAGCTGCAGAGTACACCCTAACATTGAATTTAAAAGTTTGTTAAGTAAACTTTATTGTGAAGGTCTTTCACATTAAAGAGTGAAACATCTTGACTGATTCACCCACCCACATTGATTTGGGTGATCCCTCTTGAGATTGATTGTCTACAACATATGCATGTTATACGAGATGACTTAAATACTATGATCTTATTATAATATACATTCGATGATCATTGTATTATATAAAGAATAAAATAGCTTAGCAGACATTGTGAATGACTATGAATTGGAAGTGGAAGTGTTGGGTTGAACTCATGTAATTCTTAATAAAGATAGTGCTTTACCAATGGATTTTTTTCCTTTGGGTTTCTCCACTTAAATCTGGTGTTATCTATCTTTGCTCTTGTTTTTATTTTCTTTCAAGATCTATCTTGTTAAGCTCTATTATTCACTATCTATTTCAAGCTATGTATGTGTCTAAATCATTGCATATCATAATTTATAATCTTGATTTAATGGTGGATCGTGATCATGGATTATATTTCCCAACTAAATCTAACAATTTTTCTGTCCTTACTCATTTTAGCTATAAATTTTCCTCTCTTTCACTTATTGTGGTGTGTTTTGCATGTATTTCTCCTTGCAAGTTCATTATGTTGTGTTTCATGTGAGAACATATGGTAAATGAAGCTTGGGGTCTATGTCACTTATGTCTAGCCTCTCTCTCTCTCTCTCTCTTCTCTTCTCTCTCTCTCTCTCTCTCTCTCTCTCTCTCTCTCTCTCTTCTCTCTCTCTCTCTCTTCTCTCTCTCTCTCTCTCTCTCTCTCTTCTCTCTCTCTCTCTCTCTCTCTCTCTCTCTCTCTCTCTCTCTCTCTCTCTCTCTCTCTCTGGTCCCTTGGTATGGTTAGTTTAGGATTAATTAGCTACATTTTCCTTTCTAGGAGTAGGAGTAGTTTAGCATTAGATTAGGAAGAGGAATTTGACCTTCTCGGAGGTTTATCTCAAGTTCACAAGTCCCACAACTTGAGGGATAACCCCATGTTATCAAAAAGTAGAGATATACATTTCTAAATCTTAGGGTGCTACTTTTTGTGATAACATTTTTGGCATGCACAGTGAGACAAGCAGTGAAAGTTATACATTTCACATGTATGTACTTTGGTCTACATTCTCACTTCATCAAGTTTGATATGGTCTTAGTGAAGGTTTCATCCTTTGAATGCACTATCAAGAATATATAGCTACTCCATTTGATTCAAAAAAACCCAATCTCTTAAATTACGAGACCTTTCTTCAATCCATTTCCATCCATTTTTCATTCATCTTTCTTTCCATGTCTTTCTAATGTATTCAATTCCATGAATATTTGCAATCATGACTTCATTCCCTGTGTGGAATTCACACTTGTAGTAGTGCAACCAGCCTCCAATGTACTTCCCAACTCCTTCAGATCAATCCTATGATCAAATTCAAAACCATTATGCTTACCCATATGAGCAATTTCAAAACCAGTTTGGCTATGAAATTTATCAAGAAGAGGGATATGCATATGATGGCAGTAGTTACCTAGAGAGTGCTGATGTGCAGGAGAAGATTCAAAGAATAGATGCGGTAATGGTTCAATCTCGGAAACAACTCAGATGAAAGCATTCGCGATTGGCTATACTAAGACACTATAGCTTGTAGTAGAAGCTTGACTTCAGGTTGGGATGTTGCCCCAACTTGTACAATGGGGATGAGGGATAGAAGCTCATGAGCTTGAGGTAAGATAACCTTTTCAACGGGTAATTCAATCACCAACTCCTAGTTCTTCTTTTCCTCCTTCCCAAGCTTTATCATTTCAGCATTATCATGAGTCAAGCCTATTACATGTTTCCATAAGTGTTGAGTTCCCTTCTCCATCTTCTAATCTTCCATCTCATCTCAATTCTTCTACCCTTTTTCCTTCCAAACAGTCATCCCCTCTAAAGAAATAAGAATTCCTACCTCCTCTACCACCACAAATAATAGCAAAACTAGTTGTAACCCAACCCACCCCTCCTCTTGCAATCCTAAATTCATCATGGGAAGAAAAAATTAAAAAACATGTCAAGGAAGTAGGAAGAAGATTGCGAGAGAAGAAATGAAAAAATATTGGAAGAGTTAGGGTTTGAGATTTGGAATTAACAAGATTCTCTTTGGTCAAGCCTTTAAAGGAGGTCAAGGTTGAATAACCAGTGGTAGGCTGGCTTATTTTGTAGTAGAATTAGAACAAGAAGAATATTAACAATCCATCATTACGAATGTAGTTTCCATAATGGAACTTTTCTTGAGAATATTGATGGTCATTTTCTAGCTGCACAAATACTACACAATCAGTCAAGGAAGAGGAAGAACAAGCAACTCTAAGTTCAGTTGAAGAGGAGCATATGGAGGAGAACCACATAGACCTAGAGGTCTTGAATGCAGAGTAGGCCACACAAGAAGCTTCAAGCCTTCCTTCCACTTCATCCTCCCCAAATTCTGATGATGAAGAGAATTTTGAGCTCTCAAACTTCATGTTTGAAGATGAGGGGAACCATGATGAACAAGTTGTAGATTCAGAGGTCATCATGGAGGAAGGAGAGCACTTGGCACAACAGGACCATGAGGAGGCAGATTATCTGTCTAACTTGGAGGAGTGCTTTGATGGAGAGGAGCCCATGGAAATCACCACTTTTTTTACTCCATCATTCACCCTCCAACATCAAGAGCTTTTGTCGTGGAGAAGGACATTCAAGAATAACAACTTGCATGTTATGACAGCCCTCTCTGGAGCCAAGATTGAGGGATTGAATCTTCTAATTTTTCACCAAGAAAGGAGAAGGAAGAGAATAAATATTACACCATTTCCATACCAGTCATCAAGGTATAGGATTAGTTATATGTAAATGAGAAAAAAAAGAGGATCATCTCATAGGCATCCCCCTTTTTAGGAAGACTCCATTCTTGGATTTAAGTTTAAGATAAATGGGAAAACTTTAAGGATTAGACCTTTCCCCATGAGGTATTTATCTTCATTGGATCCAAAGGAGAAACCACAACTGATCGTGCTTACTTCTAAGCATGAGGATGAGTCTCATAGCACCAAATATCAACACCAAAGCCTTTAGAACCAAAATAATGAGCATCTTAAGGAGGTATTCTTTTTGTTTGATGTTGATACTTTGGCTAGCTACTTAGGTGGAAAAAAATTTACACTCTTATCAAAGGTCATGTCCATTGCCAAATTAATTACATGGCCACACTTTGGAAAGAATGGAAGTTATTTCTCCATGTATGTTGCATGATTTGTTTATCTTTCCCTTATTTTGGTTAGGGTAGGGTAGGTTTTCTTTCAATAAAAGAAGTGCATTGTGCACACTTTGCATGTTTCCACTTAGAACATGTATGATTTTCCATGTTTGTATATAGTTTTTGCATGTTTTTTTGTTGTTGCAGTCCATTTCAATTCGGGATAATTTTCTTGGCCAAATCAGATATGGGGCAATCTTAAATGCTAAATCATTCAACCCCAAAGATTAGTTTTAGTCAAGATATTGTGGTTCCTCTTCCTTGGTCAAATTCACTTGCTTGGGACAATGCCAATTGCATGTATTTCATTTCCAAATCAGCATGTGATCCTTAACTCTACAATGCCTCATTATTTTCTATGATTTAATTCATTTTTTCTTCAAAACTTGGTAAAAATCAGATTTGAGGCAACTTCAAATGCTTTTCTTTATCTCAATAGATCAAAATTAGAGTGAATTCTTGAGTTATTTACAATTTTCCACTCTCATAAAATCAAAATTAGAAGACTTTTCACAATGAGATGGTCAATTCTAGCTTCACCTTGAGCTTGAGCAATTTAATGGTGAATCTAATAGTTTGGAGTAGTTTCAAAGCTTCATTTGGAGCTCCACAAATCAACTTCAAGCTTCTAGACCTTCCTAAGTTCATTTCATGCTTCATACGGCCCTGGGTAAGAAATTTCAATGTTGCAGATCAATTTTTAAGTTTTTGGCTTGACTCCATGCCCAATGGATGCATAAGGCTATTGATCTAATCTAGTAGGTAGATTACCCCAAGAGGTTGCCAAACTGTTATCCAAAATTACACCCCCAAGGTTATTTTGGCTTTAACAACTTTTAAAATGGACTTAGCCATTTTTACAGGTCTGTGACGGTCAAACGGCCATCAATTTGCACTTCCCAAATGCATTGGCCATTGGTATTCAAAAACCCATGGGAGTGTAATTTAAAAACATTGGTGGGTTGGTTATAAAAATATGGTGATGTTCATTTTCTCATCAAATTTAGCATTAGTGGACAGTAGGGACACATGACAAAAGCTCAATGGTCCATGCCCGAGGGAAATCTAATGGCCAACTTCAAAGCCAAAAAGTTTCTAAGTCCCTTGGACTTAGAAACTGTGATGTGAAGGGCTACATGGTACCATTTCATTAGCTCTCCTTTCATAGTCTGACAAATGTGAAGGCCCATCCAATCAGATCCAAACATGAGAAGACAAACTGATAGGTTCTGACACTGTGGAAATGTGGAGCTTCCTCATTTTCTCATGTTTCACAGTTGTCAGTGGGGTTCAAATAAAAGACTTACATGTGAAATGCGTGGAGATTTATTATTGGCTTGCACTTCACCATTGTCGAGAGAAATTAAAAGGTCTAATAGTGCATCAAGGCATGGAGCTTCCTCATTGGTTGATGGTTTTTGGATGTCAGAGGTTGGAAACTAAAAGGATTGACATGAAAAGTGTGTGGAATCTTCCCATTAGTTGACATTTCGTATTGGTTACTTGAGGGGAAAATTGTAAAGAAGTAGGGAGACCATGTGTCACAGGGACTGACAAATGAAAAGAATATTCCAACATTTAAAGGAATGTGGTAGAGTTTTATTAGCTCGTATTTTCATAACTTGCCAAAGCCAAGGTAAAATGATAAGGACAGATGGCAGAAGGGAAGTAAAGCATGATATTATGAGCTAGTGGAAGACCAACACTTGACAAAAGGTGAAACAAGTACACATTGGTAAAGGCTGATCCCCAAACCAATTAAAGGTTACCACGTGTCATTTTTTGTGCCTCTCAATAGGAAAATCTTCAAATGGCCATATCTTTTGATCCTGAGCTCCAAATTAGAAAAAATTATATCGTTGGAAATCTCTCATCAAGCCCTTCAATTTGACATCATCAAAATATGATTTTGGTGGCTTTTGATAGGTCAAAATGTAAACACAACTTTTAGAGGAAAAAGAAGATTGTTTGGGCACGTAAATGATCAAATCAGGTAGCTCAACCACCAAAATTGATGAGGCATGGCTTCATTTGCTTTTGTAGGATGAAATAGACTGAATGATGGCTTTATAAGGTGCCCATGTGCTTTGTAGAGGATTTTAATGTAGATTGTTGGTGGTTGAAGTCCAAAAAATTTGTACCCCTTCTCTTTTCCCTCTTCTCTTTCTTCCTTCTCTTTCATTCAAGCTATATATTGTAAAAATATTTCATTTTGAAAGGATGGACATTCAAAAATTGTAATGGAACTCTATCAAAAAAATTCCAAAGTAGTTGTGAGTCGTCAAACCTTCATTTTGGGCTTGGCAATGTGCTTTGTGCCTTCCTCTACAACTATAATGGTCTATGCATACTTTTATTGCAATAAATTATTTTGTGACACATTTGTCTATCCTTTCTTATTTTAGCTACAACCTTGCCTCTCTTTTACTTATTGCATTGTGTTGTGCATGTATTTCTCCTTGCAAGTTCATTATGTTGTGTTTCATGTGAGAACAGATGGTAAATGAAGCTTGGGTTTTGTGTCACTTATGTCTGGCCTCTCCCTTTTCATTTATTTCTCTTTCTCCCTCACTAGAGTGTCTCTCACCCCTTTTCTAGTGCTATCACCACCTTTTAGCTTAGGATTTCCCTTTCATGCATATTTTTAACCCTCTCTCTCTCCTTGGTCCTTAGCATGGTTATTTTAGGATTAGTTAGTTGTATTTTCCTTTCTAGGAGTAGGAGTAGTTTAACATTAGATTAGGAAGAGAAGTTGACCTTCTCCAGGAGGATTATCTCAAGTTTGCAATTCCCACATCTTGAGGGATAACACCATGTTAGAAAAAAGTAGATATTTGCATTGTTAAATCTCGGGTGCTAGTATTTTTGATAACATGTGCTAAAGGATCACTAGCATCATAACTCTATATGATAGTGACCCTAACCCTATGATAGATATAGTTTCCTAAGTAATGTACCTAAGATAAATATATCTATCCTTAAGGATTAATAATAAGAGTAATCAAGTGATTAATAAATCCAAGGGTGTAATATAATAAGATAATACTATATATTTAAAACATACATCTACTCTATTATATAATAATGAATAAGTAATCCACAACACACGTGTAAGATAAATATACTATGAAGGATTAGAAATACTTACATGGTGTGTGTGTGTGTGTGTGTGTGTGTGTGTGTGTGTGTGTGTGTGTGTGTGTGTGTGTGTGTGTGTGAGAGAGAGAGAGAGACCATTGATGCATAATAATCCCTATAGATAACACCATCAAGAGAGAATCACTATGGGTGGAGATGTGGAAAAGGAAACAAGAATATATTCAATCATAACTAACTATGGAGACCAAAATACAAAAAAGGTATGCTCCAAGACTTTAATCCCAATAAGGAGGTGAAAAATAGTGTGAAAATATGTGATCTATAAATTCCTTCATGTAAAATAAACATTATGTAATGGTGGTGATTTGAAAAATATTGATATGGTATATATACTAACAACATCATTTTTATATGATGACATCAGCTACGGAAAATCCAAACATGAAACTATCATTCATTGGTGACAATGTCAACCTTAAGGGAACCCTAAGGATAAAATGGTTTAAAAGATGTGAGATGGAAGAAAAAGATGAATAGAAAAGTAAATTTGGTCATCAATTTAGCAAGAAAATGCATCGTTGAGTCGCTTGAAGTTGTTATCCCAAAATACCCCCAATGTTATTTTGGAATTAGCGGGGTTCATTTTTAGGACTTAGTAAAAATTTGGAAAAGGTTGTGGAACACTAGTTTTTAGTGTACCACAAACTTCATGAACTTAGTGTTTTGTGGGTTTGAGCGGCTCAAGGTAGAAATAGACAAATTGATGGAAAACAAGCTTCATGTTTCTCAAATGGAAAATTGAGGACATCAGTTTTCTTCTACCCATGACATGATGCAAGATTGCAGCTTGATTCATGAAAAAGTGGTTAAGTCTGGATTTCGAGGGAGTCAGATGGAAAGACACTTTGAACATTTTGGTAGTCTTCCACATCCTTTGAAAGGATTTTAGTTTTCTGCATATTTTCCAAAGTCTACGGAACAAAGGTTTTCTAACCTCAAAGTCCATTTTCTGTGTAACATGTGGTTTCAATGTACCTAGGGTATGGGAAGGTCAAGGCTACCATGGAGTTACCAATAAACGAGGTAAAGTTCACAAAATGAAGACTTAGTATTCCACGGGGTTGGCCAAATATGGATAAAGTCACGATAATTACAAAAGTCCACCAAATTCTAAAAGGGTCATCCAAACACAACCAAAGTTTCATGGAATGTTAAAAACATTCAAATGTTGAAAAAAATCCACAAATGGAAGGAATGAAACGAGGTGCCACAGCGAGTGATACAGAGTTTTCCCATAACTCTCGATGCGGTCAACCAAATCGGGAAAAATTGGTCTTGTTGGAAAGGTCTCTTCATTGCCTTCATATTGGAACTAATAATTCCCATATTTTATTATGTTTCAGTCATCAATTATAAAAACATGGGTTTAGGATAAAATGGATGGTTTTGGACATACAAAATTTTCAAATCACTCTCCAACCACTAAATTAATGAGGAATGGTGCTCCTTTCTTCATCTGCAATTCAAGTAATATGGAGGGATGGCTTAGCTTTTGTGCCCATGTCCTTTTCAAGTGGATTAATGAGTCTTTCTCAATGGTTTAGCAATGGATGTCATGTTCTTCCTCTTTCTCTCATTCTTGTATAAATGTAAGTGTTTAACACATAAAAGGGTCCTTTTCTATTCATTTAGAATCTCTAGCATAGAGTTTCACCATTCTTTTCCTTCATACCTCTATAATCTATATATTTTCATGATATATCAAACCTATGCTCTATAATCATAGTGAAAACTTGCTAATACAAATGTTTTTGGTCATTTTTTCCTTCAAATTCTTTGAGTTTGTTATGGATGTTTGCCCCTTCCATTTTGCATTAGTTGTATTCATTTTATGATCTTCAAGGTTATGTGTTTCAACAAATCTCTGCAAGTGCAACTATCTTGTGTCTTTCAGGATTTGGACCCTCTTCCAGCTTTGGTGCATCACCTCTTTCTTCATTTTGTAACTTTTCTCACTTACCCACCCTTGGTCCTTGCATATTTTAGCTTAGGTTTAGGTTAGTTGCAGTTATAGATTTATATGTTAGTTTATAGCGAGTGTGTAAGAGAATGAACCAACCTTATCTGGAGATTTGTCTCATTTTCAAGGTCCCACACTTGGAGAAAAATCCATGTTAGACAATATTTTGATGTTCTTTAAGATCAATGCGAGAAGGTGTTAACTTTTTGTGATAAAATGATGTGTTCTAGAACATGATTTGGCACATTATGCAGATGATAGGGATGGTTGGGTATGATTAGGAATAGGTATGTATTTTTAGGGTTTTTACACTCAACCACTTGGAATCATCTTCTATAACCTTCATCCTATTATGCACATTCATCTTTTATCATGCTTGTTCCTCACAAGACCACCTCATTTGTTAGCATTTTAATTCAAAATCAATGTTTTTTCCACCACCGTATCCTATTGACATTGTTTATATCACACCACCTCATCTTAATTAATCTCCTCCTATAGATCTATTTTTGAGTATTTATTCACTCTCACACATTCACCACAATCAACATCTATTTTACGTGTTTCATCTTCGTAATCACATCCTCCACTTACAACCATTCTCAAGAATCTATTGTGTATTATTTCTTCACTCTCCATCGACATCATGAAATATAATAAAATTATCTACCTCATCTACCAAATTATTCTCTACATCAAACCCCTCATTCATCTAGTCCATATAAATACCATAGGGACTCTCACTTGTCTTCACTAACTCACTCTTCTCATTAATTACATCTCTCTTCTCTTCGTCAATCCTGGATTCAATATGCATCTTGATTCTCCACACATTTAAATATATCATCATTTACATAAACACTAACACACACATCTAAAGTTCTTATATTTCACTATCATATATATATATATATATATAGTTGTAATAAAATATCACCTACACATGAATATTATTCTTCCACTACTTCTCTTTTCATTTATATTTCATTCCAATACTTTGTTCACTACTACATGCATTCAATTAAAATTCATTTGCATTCCATTTCATAGTTTTGGTGAACTTTTTATCATATTTTCCCATACACACACACACACACACACACACACACACACACACACACACACATATATATATATATATATATATATATATATATATATATATAATAAAATATCACCTACACATGAATATTATTCTTCCACTACTTCTCCTTTCATTTATATTTCATTCCAATACTTTGTTCACTACTACATGCATTCAATTAAAATTCATTTTCATTCCATTTCATAGTTTTTGGTGAACTTTTGATCATATTTTCCCATAATTTTTGAGTAAATAGTCTATACTTCAGTTTCTTAAGCGTGGTCTCTTGCCACCTAGTGAACTAAGCATAAATATTTGCTTTGAGATATATTCACTATTACATGCTTAACATATTTTCATTAATTCATGATGCAGAGCCTAATGTTTTCAACCTACATAAATCAACAAATCATATAATTTATCAAGCCATTATATACATTACTTATCAAATCTCATTCAAAAACCATGACTTAAGATCTTGTCAAGACACCACTGAATTTATTTGAATCCTTAGGAATGCATCCACATTTGTGTCATAGGCTACCACGATTCTTGTACATTCCTAATTTCACAAAATAAACATGATACAACTCTTACCAACACTTCACACCATCAATTTCACTCTTTCTCTTTATATACCTCCAATATGGCTAATAGCCACATGCAGACAACTTCTAATGAAAAACACACATTCAAAAGAGTTCTCTCTTATTGGTAAATTATTAAGATACCCATTAAGCTCATACAATTTTCTACAAAGTTTCAAAACAAATATCTTTTCCCATAAAAATTTTATTTTCCTTTTAGCTCTCTTTCTTGCTAGGTTTTCTCAATTAGCCCTAGTTTCAGGTAACTCACTATGTTCTGAGAAATATACAAATTTCCCTACAAGTAGTAATTCTAGATACCCTTTTGGTCAAAAATAATTCTAGACACCCTTTTGGTCATTCTTACTTCATGTGGAATTTAGCCCTAGTTTTAGGTAACTCACTATGTTATGAGAAATATACAAATTTCCTTGCAAAAGTAAAAATAATTCTAGATACCCTTTCTCATCTCTCTCTCTCTCTCTCTGTCTCTCTCTCTCTCTCTCTCTCTCTCTCTCTCTCTCTCCTCTCTCTCTCTCTAATTCTAGATACCCTTTTCTCTCTCTCTCTCTCTCTCTCCTCTCCTCATTCTTGCTTCATGTGGAGGGATTCTCTCTCTCTCTCTCTCTCTCTCTCTCTCTCTCTCTCTCTCTCTCTCTCTCTCTCTCTCTCTCTCTCTCTCTCTCTCTCTCTCTCTCTCTCTCTCTCTCTCTCTCTCTCTCTCTCTCTCTCTCTCTCTCTCTCTCTCTCTCTCTCTCTCTCTCTCTCTCTCTCTCTCTCTCTCTCTCTCTCTCTCTCTCTCTCTCTCTCTCTCTCTCTCTCTCTCTCTCTCTCTCTCTCTCTCTCTCTCTCTCTCTCTCTCTCTCTCCTCTCTCTCTCTCTCCATCTCTCTCTCTCTCTCTCTCTCTCTCTCTCTCTCTCACACCTCTCTGCACACTGGAAGGATAGGATTTTGCACATGGAACATGGAAGGAGATGCACATGAGAACTACAACAAAAAGGTAGAAGACTTAGTGAATTTTTGGTATATGGAGATAAATATAGACTTGGAGTACACGACACACAAGGAGGTTTGGGCGGTCATGAAGAGCCTATTTTTTAGGAAAGAACTTGCAGTTCAAACAGGCATTTGAGATAATAATAGGATTAGAACTAGAGTTAACTATAGATGATCTATTAATAGGTGAAGCTTGCATGCTTCTATAGATATCTTGTAGCGACGCATGGCTATTCTTAGCATGCAACCTATTTTGAGAGTGCATGGGTGGTGAAGGGAAAGTTCCCCACCCCTATATATGTGTATTGATTTGCATGGTTTAGAGGATCATGTGTGTTAGAGTTATGTTGTTGGTTTATGAGCACGCCTAGACTTATGATAGTCATATATATGTATTCAGCTATTATGGATTAATATAATGGATCATTGTGGTTGGATATTGATTTTGATGTCTCTGTTACTGGTAACTATATGGTGAATCTGATCTTAGTGGTTATGTGAATTGTATGTTTACTTATTTATGTGTGTTTCCAAATTAAGCTCATGGATCTGGTTATTATGATTATGGAATATATGTTCATGCATGCTAACTCCTTGAAAAAGCTAACATAAAAGAGGGACCTAGTACCTTCACGCACTTTGGGTGAGCACTCAGATCTATCTGAGTGATGTGTTAGCATGTATAGGGTTTGATCAAGAAATAACAAACTACAAGATCAGTTGCAAGGATGTTACACATTTATGGCTTATTGATTGACTCTTGTGACCATTGAAGATTGGGTTATTGATGGACAAGATCAGTTTTCTCGAATATATGGTTCTGGACCTAATTTCAATGCACACAAGTGGGTTGAGGAACACCTTTATCATGAGATTTATGAGTTGTTATTTTGTTTCTTCCCTATAGAATTATTTGAGTGGTTGTTCACATATGCATTAATGATGAGATAATATTACGATCAAGGTTTTGGATGCAAGAATAATACTAGACCTTATTTGAAATCGATGAACCTTGGATGCATCTTGTAGATCACTGGTGGGCTGGTTTTGAACACTTATACTTTGGAGTACGTTGTTTCCATGTATTCTTTCCCAGAAGTTGCTGATTTTTAGTTTCTACATGATCCTTTACCGATTAAGATCTTGATGGTGATGTTGAATTTAGAGTGCCTCATAATGGATAGATAAATTCACCCACCGCACGTGGGGGCGGAGTAGGTGTGGTGAAATATGGCAGACCTAATGGTAGAAGAGAGAAGAAATGTGGCTCAAGTATAATGAGGCACGGGAGAGGGAAATGGCGAAGAAGTGTGATATTGAGGAGTCTGTGGAGTTGCGTAGGATGATGTCTCATGAAGGATTTGAGGCTCACATGGAATACATGGAGCCTAAGCATTAGACTATCATCCACTTAGGTAAATGTAGTAGATAATCCCTTCTAGCTTCGATGAGAGTGCATCCGATGAAGAAATATTAAGGACTATGTGTACACATCTGATCCCACCTGGTGACCTTGCCCTTGTGCTTGGTGTTCCAGTTCTTGAAATAGTTATTGATAAGAAAGCTAATGTTGGTGATAGAGTAGCAACATGTAGAATTCATTTTCCATTGAGTACAAGAGTTAATCAAATAGCACATTCATCTATGGTGGTGCAAACATCATATTTGTTATTTGGGGGTCCGGTTGGAGGTATATTTTATGACACATCGTTGGGACAAAAATTGTGCACACATGAATATTGTTGTCATGTCTAGGGAGTAAAATTCATTATAACGGTTGAAACTCAAGAAAGTACATATATTGGCATGTTTCACACTACAATAAATGGATCGGGAGGATCACTAGTCTCGGATCTTGTGTGATTTGGTGGTTCTAGAGGTGGAGGAAACACTGGAGATAATACAAGTTCTAGATCTTGTCGGTATGGACTACAACAACCCCAAAGAAGGTTATCTATGAAATGTCACTTCACCTTCTAGAATACAAAGGTGTTGAGGATGTAGTAGACCACGTTCACATGTGTGAAATTATATGGCATGTTGAAGGGATTAGAGCTATTGAGCATAAGGTAAGCCATTTCTATAACTTTGCAAGGGTGCACACATAGTTGGTATATGAAGTATGATTCAAACCAAATCACAGTAGATTATAATGCATTATTTGATTACTCTTGATAGAGTTTTATATACCCAATTTGTAACAGAAAATCATTAGCACACTGAAGTAAATTAAGCAAGGCATGGTTGAGAGCATAAGGAAGTATGATGCATGCTTTAAAAATTTATTATCAAAGTTTTCTTATGATATTAACCCTAGCCAAAGATACATCAGATGGTTTGTTAGCAGTTTGATCACACCTTTAGAAGGGCACTCTCTCATAAGACTTTTAGAGATCCGTATTTAGGCTTTAGAGGCATCCTGTGCGTTGAGGTAGTTGGGAGCGTAGAAACTGGAGTTAGACTATTTTAGAAGCATAGATTAAATCTATGGCCAAGTAGTTAGAAAAACTATTGGCCAATTTAGCTCATGAGATGCACTATGGGATTTTTGTATGCAGATTGTGAGGTGGAAGGACATACTAATGATATTTTTCCTCACAAGTTGGTGTGCTCTATGTTGTTAGATTGTGAGATATGTCATTTGGACCATGATGTGAGTAGATGTCCCCTCTTGCAATGCGTGTCCATAAGAATGTATCCATGTACTGTAAGATTTGTAAGTCTCATACTCATGACACTATTAACTACAGAATAATCGATCATATTCATGAGGCTATTAAGACTAGTGTGCACTAGAACAAGTGTAGCAAGTGGATCTAAGGATCGGGAGAGCAACATAATGAAGGGTGTAATAATGGTGATAACCGATTCTATGGAGGATATAGAGGCCAAGGTCGCGGTGGTGGAAGAGGAGGATTTCCTAGAGGTACTTGCTTTACATGTGGATCACCTGATCATTATCAGTGTGAATGCCCTCATAATATAATTTTCTCATGGTGTAGGAAACAACACAAGTTTAAATAATTCCCTAATCTATATGAGCACATGAATAGGAAACATAAGTAAGAAAAGGGTGTGGCTATGATTAAAATACAAGGTGCATCCATGGAGGTCAATAGATGTGTTGGTGAGAAAATTTGTCGGTGGATAAATTTGTGGATTCCTAGCCAATGGTCTTGGAATCTAAGTCCCTTTACTTAACCAAGGTACTGCGTATATGCATGTGCAATAAAATGTGGATTTTTGTGGTGGCCTTTCGACCGGGATCCAACAGGGTACTCCACCGACCCTACGGAAAATGCTTACGATTATCTGTAAGGGGGAATTTTCTATGAAGGAGGGAAAGGGAGTGAGAAAATAGGTAGGAGAACTAATGTTGCAGGTAGAAAATCATATTCCTGCATGCACTATTTAGAAATTTCAACACATGCATTCATGAGAAGAAACAACTCTACAAATGGCATCAAGACAAGATAATATTACGAATTCAAAGTTTCTAAACTCTCCTCATCAAAGATGCTACAAAATCCTTCTTCTTGTATTGATGCTTAACCAGAAGTTGTACATAATGTGGGAATGGAAGAAATTTGAGAATGGAGGAAAGTAGAAGAAAATGGCTATCTCCTTTGCTCTCTCTAAGTACAATGCACTTGTGAGTTTACAAGATCAATTTTCATCCCTTTACAATGGCATGAAGAATCCATTAAATATCTTGAAGAAATAGTTACAGCTTCTTTATTAGCAAGAAACGGTTTACAATTTCTTTTTAATCATTCGCGTCCATTCGATTCTTGATTCACGAAGAAATTCCAATGGCGAGAAAAAACCAGACTTTTCATAATGCAACTGTTACACTCATTTTGTAACTTTGAATTTGAACCATTCATCTTAGCTTTGAAACTTTAAACTAGATTCATCCATGTGGGAGAGATTTACTAGAGCGGGCATGGACGATGTATTTTACATTTTGTGACTTTATAGAGATTTGGCATTTTTACATTTTTAGTCCACCCTCCTACTTTTGATATAAGCCTAACACGTGGCTTCACTTGAGTGGAGACAGAGTCATGGGTCACTTTTATAATTTTACCTTTTTTCAATGCAGGCTCAAAAACACAAATTGCTCCATAGGCCCGCCTCCCTGCTTTGACCTTCAATGCGGGCTCAACATTTGACTTTTTCCTTTTGGCATGGGTGGGGTTGTGGGTCACTTTATGACTTTTATCCCTTTTGGAAACAAGGCTCAAATTATCAAATCTCTTTGACGATCCACCTCCCCACTTTGACTCTTTTGATGCAGATCAACATTTGACTTTTTCCTCATAGCATGATTTGGGTTGTGGGTCACTTTATGACTTTTATCCCTTTTGGAAACAAGGCTCAAATTCTCAAATCTCCCGATGATCCACCTCCCCACTTTGACTCTTTTGAACGGCGGGCTCAACATTTGACTTTTCCCTTATAGCATGGTCGGGGCTGCGGGTCACTTTATGAATTTTTGCCTTTTTACAAAAAGGATCAAATTCTCAAAACACCTCAATGGCCCACTTCCAATTAGATATGTCCACATACCCATGGATAATGGAGCCAAAATTTGATAGGGAAGAAAACACCCATCATTCCCGACTGTGGAAAAAATGCAGAGAAGAAGAAAACTCCACCATTTTGTGCTCCGATTTTCAAATTTCTTTCGAACCAAGGGATTGAAAAAAATACAAGGTTTGATGATCCATGGCCATAGAAATATTTGACAATTTCATTCAAATGAGGATGACAATAGAATTTTCATGTGTCCAGATGGGGAAACGGAAAATTTATCAAACCACGCAAACTGGAGAGTTTAAACAACTTCAAAGCATGAATTTCTCTATCTTTTCAGGCTTCCAACTTTACTTGAACACTTTTGGAGGGCGTGAGCTCAAAATATTTGAATTTTACTTAGAAAATGAGGGGATTTTTAGGGTGACAACAGGATGCCAAATGTTGGATTGGATTATGAATTTTAGCCTTTATTAGTCACTAACTTATTTGAGGAAACACATGTGCGTGAGGCCCAAAGGAGCAAGTTTGTTATAACAAAGCAAGAAGTAATCAATGCCAAGTACCCTAATGCTGAACATCAGAAATAATTCTATCTAAAGACCATGGACGTTATCAAGAATTTACAAGGAGAGATTCAGGGCTTGAAGGAACATGCGCGCACAATGGATAGAGAAAAGAAGGTTGACCTTCCACAGAAAGACATGGATGATTTAAAAGAAGTATGTAGAATGTTACGATAAGAAAACATCATCCCCTTACTAGGTGAATGGTTGAGAGAAAATATTCTACGCGTAAGACATGAGCGTGAGGTGGATCCTTTATGAAAATCTACCTCCCCATAATCATGAGTATGATAAAGAAATTACACTAAATGCAGTCATATATGGATGGCTCTTGAGTAATATTTTGATAGATACAGTGCAGAAGTTAATGTGCTCACGTTGGATGCTTGGGATCAGATGGGAAGACCACCATTGCAGCCTTCTACAAATGTGTTGTACATGGCGAATAGAACTAGGGCCAACCCTATTGGAGTGTTAAAGGATGCTACTATCATGATTCGGGGGCCAAGTTTATTGGGACTTTGAGGTATTGGAGCTTATGGAGGCAGATAGTTTCCCAAAGATTACTTAGGTGCCCTTGGTGTTATACAAATAATGCAAATTTATGTTTCAATAAGGGGTACATTAGCTTTGAGAATAAAGAAGAGCACGTCATTATACCATTGATAGATGCAAAGGTTGCTCCCTATGTTGAGCCCTTAAGTGAAGAATACTTGAATAGAATTTATGCACGCATTACAGTCAGAGATCCTAAAGTAAATGAGCCATCTAAGGAGGGAGTGATACAGGGATGATTTTCATTCAGTTAGTGACACCACTAGTGTTACTTGTGACAATTGGGTGTATGGAACATATGAAGTAGTATGATGAGAGATCAATAATATTGTTACTTGACCAACAGCCGCACATTATTTGGTACTTGGGCCGAAGCCGAGTAAATTGGTATCTTGGTGAAGGGAAATGGATGTATTCTTATGCGCCATGGAAGCCCACTATAAGGATGAAGGATATATAAGGAATATTCTTGTATATACTTTATGTGGGACCACAATGACCGCACCGGTGGATTACACGCATAGATGACCTTGTGGAGTGGTGGGAATTGAGAATCACCTTCTCTACTAGGTTTATTAGGAGCAATGTACCCTCACAAATATGAAAATTTCATGGGAAGGACTCTACTTTGCACCACGTTCAGAAGTGTGAGAGACTCTGGACTAAAGGTAAGGAGGCCTTGCCACCATCATTTTGGGTACATAAGTTCTACACTACCTTAAGCAGTTGTGTGTGTATCGTATGTGCATATAGAGTTAATAAGAGTAACGTTGAACTTACAAGAGATGACCTTAGGTATGATTCATATTTTTGATTCCTTTTCAACTAAGCCCAAGATCAATGAAGCACTAGAGATTATAAGGTGCCTTACCATGGGAGATAGCATGAATCTTGAAGAAATCTTGTTGAATATGTTTGTGGAATTAGACCTAGAGGCATGCCTTGACCTTGAAGAGAGTGAAGAAGAAGAGATGGTTCACATCTAGGAAGAAAAAGAGAAGGGTAAGTTGTATGGTGAATATGATAAGGATAATAATCTAGATATATATCTCATTGTCGGTACACACGAGGTTATGGATACATCTGATGCAAAGGTGTGATCCTATCATGAATGTAATGCCCTGTGCTTTCATTACTATTGTTAAAGGAATGATAGGACAAATGGTTTTATCCTTTGTTGTTGGCACCTTTGCGTATCAAAAATTAAATGGAAACTTGATGTGAACATGTAATCACAATATCATGAATAAGCTAAGGATGATCTCCTTAGATGTGAACCCTGTTAATCCGGGTCTATCTTATTGATGAATTGTTTTCACTAAGGTGACATTACGTCGTTTGTAATGTGGTATGTCATAAAATCCTTGGTGTAAATTTAAGCCTCAAAATTTATTTTGATGTTTTTGCTTATCTCTATCAAATTGTTAACATTATAGTTTTTTAACTAAGTTATGTTAAGGCTTTGACAATTTTGATAGTTCACTTAATGCTGTCAAAATTGGAATACGAACAAGAATTCTTGTTGATTTATAATAGGTCTTGATCCGACCATCCGATAGTCTACCCCATTTGATGACTAATGCTATCATGATCATATTTCCAGGGATAAAGAACTACAGTGTTAGTCAAGGAATTAATCATTGAAATTGAAGACATCAATTCTCTCGAGCATATTCAAGTAGTTTCTCGATCAACAAACCAATTTCATAACTATTCTATATACATAGTTATATATATGAATATATAAGTATATATATAATACAAAAAAAAAAAGGGATAAACTAATCTTGTGGTATAGTTCTTAACCTAACACGAGAACCTATTGTTTGAGAAGCTAGAGGTGGTCATTACTCTAGCCATTTGAAAGGTAGTATATATATATATATATATATATATATATATATATATATATATGGTATGTATCCTTAAGTCATGGTATGTATCCTTAAGTCATGAAAAAGGAAGAACATCAAATTTTTATGGCATGGAATATTAATTGGTCTCTTAAAAACTATATACAATCTAAAGTTTTCAAATTGCATTAAGTGGTGAGTTGGCACCCCACCGCCAATACATTTGTATTGAATTCTTTATTAGTTTATTTAAATCTCCCCGCCAACTGAGTTTAAGGAAAGGATATTTTAGTTAACTAAACTTATAGTGCCTTGCATGGTATGAATATGGAACTTTGTTAAGCATTGAAGCTAAAAATAGCAAGCTTGTTAAATCTAGCGGTAAGCTCCACTGACCATTGCATTAATGTTATTTAATATGCATTAACTCTCACCTCCCTCGGAAATGCATGGATGGATTGGGGAAAGAAAATTAGTTTGTGGTGTAGATTCACTTCATTCCAATTTTTCACAGAAGCTCTGCATGCAAAAATGGAACTATGTGTTTTCTTTGTGAGTTGCATGATGTGAACAACAATTTGAATCTTGGACAAAAAGTTTCAGACTTAATAAACATCAAGGAAGCATTGTGATCTATGAATAAAAGGGATTCACTTCAAAGGTTTAGATGTTTTTAGGAGGACTCGTGAAAGCTTTGCAAGTAAAGAAAGTACAGTGTAACAGGCATGATATGCTCTGAACTCATCATAATCTCTTTCTCTATTTAGAAATCTCACAAAAAGAACTTGCTTTGATTGAAATTGGTGTTCATAATTTCAGTTATGTAGAATCGATGTATTCTTACTTTTGTAGAGTATGACTTGCCATTGATTTGTGATGAATGTTGCTTGGAAATTATTTAATGCTTGTCTACTTCAATGTGTTTTATTATTGTTATGAAACAACGTATTTCATGGGTCGAATGGGTTTTTGGCTATATTCATTAAAGGAATTTTGTTAGACATGTTCTGTATGTTGAATTTTTATCACAGATGTGATTTGGTAAATATCAAAACTGTAGAAAACCTTGTTGGAATTCTACCCATCTCTTCTGAGGTTTTATACATAAAAATTTAAACAAGATATGGAAGGAATCTAGAAGCAGGTTTTGTGTGGTTATGTATTGTAGATGAACTTCTAATTCTAGGTATTTGTTAGAATTGATAAGACTCCAGTTTGTTCTTGTAAAATATTCCTACTTCACGGAGTATTGCTTCTTTTAGTTGTATGCATTGACTGTTTGATAAGTCGACCAGATTGGGTATAGTAAGGAAACATTGTTGAAGAAACAACTAACCTCACTATGTCTAAATTTGAGCCTTTGTGGGATAAGGGTAGTTTCTATTAACCCAAAGTCTACCTCTTTATTTAATGAATTGGGCATATTTTGAATGGAGATATAGGGTCTGACTCTAGAGCTATATATGGTGGCTCGATAGAAAATTGTGCCCATCTAGCAACAAATTGTTGAAATGTTCCACAAACTTGATTCAGCTGTAGCTTATCTGGTTGTTTGCAATCTGGTTGTCATCGTTCTGGTTATTCCTTTTTGGTCTCCTATTCTCTCCCTCATCAATAACCTTGGTGGTAATCAACTCTGTCTAGGTTCAATACCGGATGGGGATTTATTATGTTTTTGAGATGGTTTCTATGAAAGGAAAAGTCTACCTTACTTTGCACTTAGATACTTCCATATCCCTCTTGTAATAGGAAATTAGTTGGGATTTTGTGAAAGTCTATAATGATATTTAGAGAGTTAATTTATTAACCACTTTTACCGTAAGTGAAGTCGATTTCAACTAAAAATATCCTCTACCTTGGAAGAATGGCAACATATTGGTGTTCATTAGAAAACAATCGTAATAGGTCATATATTCTTTGGGAATTTTTTTATTGATCTTGTGGTCAAAAGAGAGTGTTGAATAGTTCCTTTTATGGGGTACTTCTTACCTCAACATATGAGCTAGTAATATTAGTTGGGTTGTTTCTTGAGGTCTTTATGCTCTTGACTATGCTTGTGGGGATCATTGATTACTTTTTTCGAGGATCAAAAATCTGTAGTAAAGGTTGTTGGTTATTTGTCACTAGTAATGACCTACCATTTAACAACTGCTAGAAGGTTTGGGAAAATGATTTGGAATAGTTCCATGAGTCTAGCTGATTTCTTGATGAGCTGTTCAGTTTTATCTTAAGCTGGTTTTATGTCTCTTATGTTTGAACTTGATTCATCATGCATGATAGGATATTAAATTTGATCAAGATAGAAAGCCTCTTGGCTTATGGAGTGTTAAAAATTGGGTGTTATTACTCCTTCATTGTAATCGATGCGAGAAAAATTGATTGACTTGATGACCTTACTTTGATATTTAGTTGAAAAATAGGATGTGTATAGTTTTAGCTAAAACCCACTCAAGGTCATAATCCTTTAATGTAACATACTCCTCATAAGGATATGTCTAGTTTATTATCTAACTAAGATCTTATGAAGTGTTAGATCCTTGATGGGTGTAATGTTATTTTTCGGATAGTGTGGTATTTTAGTTCACCTAGAAGTCTAGACTCTTTATTTCATATCAAACTGAATTTTGTTTTCCTTAGGAATTACGGAGTTCTCATGACATCTAAAAAGTCCCTTATTGATTTATTTTGGGTTATGTCATGAATAATTTGGTATGCTCCAACCTTTTTCAGTGGAATGGGTTGGTAGAAATTTTTCATTGTTCTAATAGAGTCTTTGACTCAGTGAGGAGTAATGAAACCTTTCATTTGAATCTTGTTATGATAAAATTCATGTGATAATGAATGTCCGATTGAGCCAATTGATTTAATTATAGTCATGTTATCATGACTCCATTTTGTTAAAACAACTTGAAACTCTTTAGTAATTATTCGGTATTGATATGTTGATAATCATATCTAAAGAAAGGAATTATGTTCTCTTTCCTAGTCTTGGAATGTTCAATAAATGCTTAAGTTGAGGGAAGTATTGGTTATGTAACATGTCACTCGAATTTTACTGTTTGCTATATGGTAAGATGTCATGAATGCTCTCTCTCATCTTTGAGGTTAATTGCTCTAATATCATATTTTTAACTAAATACTCTTGATGTCTTGGTATTATTGCTTGGACCTTAGTAGACCTTATGGGTGTATGAAATCCTTGTTGGATCTGTTGAGAAGAGTTGAGAGATTGTATAATGTGATTCTTGATATATATTTATGGTTACTTAATTGTTGAGTAAAATGATTTCAGGCATGCAAGTATGGGATTGCATGAGTGAAATCTTGATACTCTTATATGGTAGTCTTTTGAATACTTATGATTCTCATGTATCTTAAATTTAGATGATTGTTTCTGAGTGACTGAAGTAGTTGTATTGAAATGTAAGTCTGAAATTGATTTCTTCATGGCTCATTAAATTGCTTGCTCTTGGCATGTTATAGAAAGAATTGTTTATCTTCTTAAGTTCAATAATATTGATCCATAAAAAAATATGAGTTCTTTTTATGAAATAACTAATTAAATCATGCCATTATGGTGATTTAGTGCTTATCATGCTCAGTTCTTGTGAACTAACTCATGCTAACAATTTTGCAAATAAATGCAGAGAAGGAAGGGTGAAGTATTTAGTTTTGCCTAATCTTTTGATCGAGGAAAGTTTGAAGATATGATTGTTTTAATTATCTTAAATAAAATACTTCTCTTTGTATACGAGAGTGTCCTTGCTATTTAATGTAATTTTTATTCATTAAAATAAGGATTTGATCAAGCTTATAAACATGAATTGTACTTATTCCTAGAAGGAATTAAAGGCAGATTACCAGTTGTAATATATTGTATTATAAGAGAGTGATTGGAAAATGATGTGTTATGAGTTGGAAATCTATCAAGATAGGTATTTAGTGTCTTCAATACTATTGTAATAAACATTAGTATAAATCAAGTAGTAAGAGATACACACAACATACGTGTGAATGCTAGGGAACATATAAGGAACTATGAGTGGAATGTTGCCTAAGAATATCATGTTCTAATGAACCATACATTAAGCATACTTGGAAATAGTTAAGGTTGCTAATGGATAACTACCTCATTATAAAATGAAATATATCAACCTACTTGTAAGTTGTGTTAAGTTCTCCAAAGGTTTTGTATAGGGTGTACTCAACCAGTCAAAGATATCTAGAAGTAAGATTGTCTAATCTTAATGGTCGCTGCTAAGAAAGCAGTTGGATTATCATGAAACCATGGAAAGGTTATGATAATCAAGTACTTTTGTGCTATGGTTGTATTATAAACTTAGGTTATACTAACTCTTAACAAAGATATAAGAATGTAATATTGATTTCTAAGTGAAATCAACACTAAGTCCTATACAAGGATGATACACATAAGCAACAAGAGAAAGGGCTTATGGTAATCTAACATGAAAATATATTGAGTATGGTTTCACTATTCGGGAATTGCATAATTGTGATAAATTGTGTTATGAAATATTTTTCTCAAGGAGATGAAATGTTTTTAATTAGAGGGTTATCCCATGATGCATCATTATGAGCACATAAGCATGTCGATACAATGGAAGTAATATGATAACATGTGTACTAAGTTAAAAAGAACATAGCATTTGAATCTCATCCCTAGTCAATACTATAATTATCTCTAAAGAGAATTAGATCTCTTAAAAGGCTATGATAGGGAAAGATAAATGGGCAAGTGGTTCATAAAATATATCATATCAGATACCCCAAATATATCTTACTTGTTGGAGATAGTAAAATAAATGAATGCTCTTTATTGAACTACAATTAAGAAAAGTGATGTGCTTAAATTGAAAGGACGGTTGGAATTGATATCCTATGGCACTTAATACAAGGAATGAATCATACCTAAATACTTAGCTTTATATAAGTACATATCCCTAGAATATGAAATAAGGAACATGAGCCTAAATGTTAAAGTTGGGACAGTTTTTGAAACTGTAATAATGATCATAGACCTTGATAGTATCATTTCTATCAATGGTTAACTTGGGTATGGGATATTGAAAGGTAATTAAGTGTTATAGAGATTGGGGTCCTAGGGATCAACTTAATCCGGACCTTAGGTATGACCCATTCATGGAGAAAGTGTCGTAAAACCTAACTATTCATTAATGATAATATTTACCTTGAAAACATCGAACACTATACACCAATGCAGGATTCTAGGTGGGAGAACTCATTGCATATGCTACACGGTCGTATCCCTATGATGACGATTATCACCATTTGGATACTATTGTATAGCAGTTGTAATGAGTTGTCTCATCAAGAGACTAGATTGTAGTATGGTGTTGTCCTAAGTACAAACCTTGATAGAGTTACAAGACAAATTGGACCTCCTAGGTACGCACCCTTATATCAACCTATGATGGCTACAAGAAGAGATGTGGGCAAGTAACAAGGTGAATTTTATGAGAACACTTTCTTTCCCATAGGCATCACAGGATGACATAGAGGTACGTCTTCGTGTAGGTTAAACTAGTTTGTACCTTATTCAAGGCTTGTAGTTGTTTACAGTATATTAAGTTGTGAATCCATATAACTAAATAAGTGATTAAGGTGAAATGACAATTTCCTTATGATGAGTGTGTCATCATGGAATTGAGCATGACATACATGACTCAGAAACTTTGCGTAAAGTGGTGTAAGTTGTTGATTACACTGTCGATATTTCCCTTTAATCTAAGTTTTCAAATGCCTATGGATTTCATAGGTGGAACCCAGGTAGACACTTAGGAGCATTCACTTATATATCATACCTTGACAAAGGAGAACCAAAGGATACATTTCATGTAAGGGATTATACAGAGCATCGAGGGAGAATGATTAGGTTCAGTATTCTCTCATACAACTACACATGGTTCATGAAAGTTATCGAAATGGATTTCATTAAGGTTTATGTAGATTTAAATATATGGGTATTTAAATCAGATGCATAAAGTTTAAAAAAATCTAGAGATGAAGTGACAAAAGTGGATGTTGCAATGAACCTATGAAAATAAAGAAAGTGAACATTGGAATAGATGAAGATCCCAAAGAATCCATTATTGGTGACTATTGATCAAATCAAGAGGTTGTTAAGATTATTGAGCTCTTGCGTGACTTCCAGATCTGTTTCCAAGAGGATATCATGAATTGAAAGGAGTACACCCTTCTTTAGGGGAGATGTGAATCAAACTTAAAGAAGGCACACACCCAATTAGGAAGAGGCCTTACAAGATGAATCCTAATCTGCACATTAAAGTGAAAGAAGAAATTGATAAAATGCTGAAATTTGGTATTATTGAGCCTATTGAGGAATCTGAGTGGGTGAGTCCCATGGTCATCGCATCAAAAAGGATGGGTGGATAAGGATCTGTGTGGATTATAGGGATTTGAATGATTTATATGTAATTGATCCTTTTCCCACCCC
The DNA here is from genome assembly GCA_018340775.1 of Taxus wallichiana var. yunnanensis. Taxonomy (NCBI): domain Eukaryota; kingdom Viridiplantae; phylum Streptophyta; class Pinopsida; order Cupressales; family Taxaceae; genus Taxus; species Taxus wallichiana. The sequence continues at coordinate 935,103,829 of CM031240.1, read as the reverse complement.
ATTTATATAAGAAATACTTGAAGGCGTTGTTGGGTGTGAGATCTACTCCTTTACATATGGGTTCTCTAGTTATCATCATGTGTGTATCGCTAAAAAAGATAAGAAAATAACACTTTCACTACAAAATGGGGAAGTTTTTCATACACCGTGATGCCTTTTGGATTGAAAAATGTGCCTACATTGTTTTCATGCATCATGGTACAAGCCTTTCAGGACTTCATTCATAAGTTTTTGCAGGTTTATTTGGATGATTGGACAATATATGGTTTGGTGAAGGACCATTGTGAAAATTTATGACTTATGTTTGAAAGGTGTAGACAATTGAGTATCTCACTGAACATTAAAAAGTGTATCTTTACAACACCTTTTGGCACTTTATTGGGGCATATCATATAAAAAGAAGGTTTTTGGCAAATCATGCTAAGGTCGTTGTTATTTTAGGCCTAGAAGCACCTACCAATCGAGTGAGGTACACGGGTTCTTAAGACATACAGTTATTATAGAAATTTCATCAAGGGATGTGTTAAGATTGTCACACCCTTGGAGAAATTGTTAAAGATTAAAGGAGATTTCCATTGGGATGAGGCATAGTAGATAGCGTTTGAGACATTGAAGGAAAGACTTAATTTTGTGCCCGTTTTGCATTTTCCTTCATGAGACAAACCATTCCATGTTCATGTGGATTCTTTTGGGATGGCAATTGGCATAGTAATATCTCAACCAGGGGAAGAAATAGTGGACCAACCCCATTTGTTTTGCAAGTAGGAAATTAACACAAACTGAATAGAATTATACAACTACCAAGCATGAGGATTTATCTATGATTTATGCATTACACAAGTTTAGGAAATACTTATTAGCTACATTGTTCATATTATTTACAAGCCATATGGAACTTAAGTATTTGTTCAACAAGTTTTTTTTACAAGGGCACATATGTAGGTGGGTCCTACTATTTTAATAATTCCAGTTTATAGTTGTAGTAAAACTAGGAAAAAGCAACTTAGGACCTGGCCACTTATCAAGGATAAATTCTACTAAGATGCATATAGAATTGAGGATATAATGTCGATGCACACTTGTTCATATTGAATTACACAACCACTAAACCGGAGGACATTACGGTATTCTTGTGGATCATCCAAGCACCTAAGGGGATGAAGACTTTGGAAAATAAGCAACTTGCAATACGTGTGGCACCCTATCAGTTGATAGGTGGAGACTTGTATAAACTTGGTCATGATGAGGTTTTACGTCAGTGTGTTTTGGAACATGAGTGCAAGGGGATAATGGTAGAAGCTCATGGTGGGATTATAGGTGGACATTATGTTGGAGATGCCACTTTGCACACAAAAATTTTGATGGTTGGATTATGGTGGGAGACTCTCTATAAGGATGTTAAAGAATATGTCAAAGCATGTGACCATTGTCAGCACCTTGGGAAGCCAGGAACAAGAGATGAGATTCCTTTAAGGCCTATTACAAGTGTTGAACCATTTGAAAAATGGGAAATTGACTTTGTGGGTCCTATTTCCCCACCCATGCGTAGGACTAGCATGCACTATATAGTAACTTATACCAATTATCGACAAGGTGGGAGGAAGTAACACCTACAAAGGATTGCACTGACCGTAGCTACATCGGCGAGATTCTTACGGAGAACATTATCACTTGGTATGGATGACTATCACTCAGTATGGATGACCATTGAGTCTTACCAGTGATAGGGACACATGCTTTTTAAATGAGACCATTGGGATTTTAATGGTAGAACTCATGGTGGCATACCACAAGATAGCACTCTATCACCCACAAACCAATGAGACTACTCAAGCATTCAATAAGATATTAGGCCATACATTAACAAAGATTTGTGATGTTGGATGAAAGGACTGGGATGATAAAGTCTTTGTTGTACTTTAGGAATATAGAACTACCTATAAGAGGTTAAATAAGGCCACACCCTTTTAGTTGGTATTTGGCACTGAGGTTGTGTTTTTGTTGATTTTATGTTGACCTCTCTGCGTATTGTGTACGGGATGCCCGGATGATGACCAAGTAGTGAAAGAGCACATATGTAAGTTGATGCAGTTGGATGAATGGCACACCATTTCTCGATGGAGTCAAAAGACAAAGAAATAAATATAGAAGGCATGGCATGATAGACATATTAGGAACAAGGAGTTTTAGGTGGGAGATAGTTCTTCTGTATGATTCAAATTTTGTGCGCCACCCTGGGAAGCTAAAATTTCATTGGTTGGGACCATTTGTAGTAATAAAGATATTGGAATCAGTGTTTTCTAGTTATAGGCATTAGATGGTACTTTGTTGCCCAGATTACTTCAATGGGAGTAAATTTGAATCCCTACTATAAATGAGTCTTCTTGGTGTTTGTAATAAGGAAGTATTTCCATTTAGATTAGGTTTTCCTTTAATGTATTTTATATATATATGTGTGTTCCCTTTCATCATTGTTATGATTCATCAATTTACTTTTGCATTTTGTTGTAATAAGAACACTTGTGTGCATGTATCTCGATTACTATCTATGTGAGTTCATACACGAGGAATATAATTAGTAAGGGGAAGAAGGAAAGTAAATGCACTCGGGAGGGAATTCAGATTTAAGAAGGCCTAAGTACTAAAGGAGCATGCATGTTATTGGGGTTTTTGGTTGCTAAGAATGGTGGTAAGGTATGATAAGAAAAATGGTGATAATAAGGATGAGGCCAAAGGAAAATCCATGTGCGATGAAGCGTGTAGTATAACGTGAGGTAGGAAGTGGCATGGATAGAAAGTTGGTTTGAGGCATAGAGGTTGATGTACTTTGATCCATGGAGAACATGAAAGGAGGTTTGCGGTCGGATTATTTTGTGCACCGTAAGGTTGGATCTGGAGTGCGTGATAAACACATGCATTGAGCGTGATGAAAACTATGAAAAAGGATGGAAAATGGGAAAATTAGAATTAAACACAGTTGTACATTGGTGGTTGGCAAGTAATTAATATGGGTAAAAGTTGAATGCCTATAAATAGAATTTCGGGGTAAAATCATTTTTACCTTACCTTGCATGAAATTTGTGAATGTTTTGTATGACCTAGGGAAAACTTGAGAGATTTAGAGAGAAATCAAGTTCCAAGATAAAGTATCATGAACCATAGGTTAAAGGAGAATGTGGTCATGGGTAAAGTGAGTTCCATTGGAGGGAATCCCACAATTTAAGATGGAGTGAAGGGTATTTTTGAAGGAAATAATATTTCTCTAGTTATGGTTTCAAAATTAGTACACACCATATAGAGTTTGAGCGGAAAATTATAGCAGCATTGCACCTAAGGTTTGTGGCAAGAGGTTTGAAGTACTAAGGAGAGCAAGGGCCAAGGTAATATTTTGATTTTACATGACTAAAATGGCACCAAGGAAAGTAGTAACCATGTCACCAAAGAAGAGGGGCAAGGGAAAAGAAAATTTGACCCCTACATTAGACATTCAGGAAAAATGGTATTCAGATATGTAGTACCTAGATGGGGTATTGATGGGAAAAGAATGGGAATCTCATGTTAGGATCATGGCCGTAAGTGACTATAACCATCAAATAGATTTGATAGTGCACAACATGGTAATAGAACTTGTTCAACCAATAGAGGAAAGAACATCAGATGATAAGTTGGTATATGATGACAAGGTGAAGAGGGTATTGAAGAAGGTTGGACTATTGTAGCTTTATGAGCTACCATTCTCTCAGGAATCCTAAGAGGTTATATCAATGGTTAATATTACACGTGCATGAGGATTATTTATATTTTACATGCAGAATTATTTGCATTACCACGTAGTTAATTAAGAAATATATTATACTAATTAATACTGGAATTATTTTGATGATGACTTAGCTAATGATGCCGAGGTAAAGAAAGTTGTAGTGGATTTTGAATACAAGAGGGGGTGTGCATTTGATATTGTTAAGCTGAATGATCCTGTCATGAGGATGGCCACGTGCTTACTCACCAAGCTAAATGGATAGGAAAGATGGACACAAGTAAATAAAATATGGTTGTATGTATGCAAGAAAATATCGAAGGAACCATATATAATATTGCTTCTTTTATAGTAGAGGATATCATTGATGTTGTGTGTGACGGTGATAAAATTATGTTTGTAAACATCTTACCTGTAATAGTGTTTTCTCGAGATTAGGGGTACCCGATGGCCGAAAAGACAAGATATGGGAATATCCTACATAATATATCTCCCTTGTAAAAAGTTTGCTAAGTAAAGATGTGATACGGTGACACCAAAGATACAAGGTGTATGTGGAAAAATGATATAAACGAATCCATGATGCTCGGTGAAAAGTGAATAATTCCAACTAATTTTTCCACTCTTGTTGAGGGATTTTCCAATTTCTTCATCTATCGTAGTTTTGTATTAAGATATTTACGTTAATTGATGGAACTAAAATCCCATGGTGTAAACTCTCATTTGCATTTATAGCATAGTATTTTCATATTATTGTGAATATATTTAAGGAGGTGCATAAATTGAGATTTGATCTGAGAAAAGTGGATAAGGAGCACCATGAGATGCTTCAAACACTTGTCTACCTACAAAATCATGCCTATGACAAGAAGTATGTATTAGAAAGCATACATTTGTTGAAACTAGTTACATTACCAATAGCTTCAGTGGATGAAGCAAGAATATACATTTATTTAAGGCCTCGGTTTGTTTATGGAGCATTCATGGAGGAGGATGTAAATATTCCTAAGGAGCCCTTCACGTGAAAGAAGGTCAAACCAAATAAATGATGGTGGGAAGATACTCCTTCTTTAGTAAAAGTGAAGGGATAAGTAAGGATAAATCTCTTGTCTCAAGTGCACCCATAGGGAAAATTTTAGAACAAAAGGAGGTAGGTAAAAACACCTATCTCAAAATTTAGCCTACAAGAGGAAGGTCTCCAATACAAAAGAAATAGAAAATAATCCCTAGCTCGAATCCGAGAAGATAAAGAACCTAAAGGAAGAAGAAGAAGTTGAAAGTGAGGATGAGCCAAGAGGGGAATTTAATCCCACATGTGCATATCATCAAAGAATAAGATGCAAATAACCGGGAAAACACTTCGAGGATGCACATGTCATGGATGTGGATGTAGGGGGTTTTGGTGCATCTAGCAAACAAGTTACATATGACAAATCAAGCCCAACTACAGAGCATGAGGATAGGTGCACTTTTGACCCTAAACTAGAGAGTAGATTGGAAAAAGAGGTCACAGAGATCATACACCATCTTGTACAAAGATAAGGTGGTGCCTAGTATAGAGGAAGGAAAGAGTGAAGAAGAGGAAGGGATCATGGGTGGACCTATAATTCAAGATTCCCAAATAGTTGATAGATGAAAAAAGCATAGAAATGTTTTTAACAGGGTTTAAGGAAGCACATAGCACGCGCGCATGCATGTGAAAGGAGGTTCGCTTAGCCAATTTGAGCACCCAAGGCAGAACACGTGAAAAGCATGATCGGTTGCACATGGATAAGATGCCATCCTGGTGATAGGTTGGCCTAGGAAGAGCATGCCCCGATGGAATCTTCTAGAAGATCATCATGAGATAAAGTGGAAAGCTCAGCCTGGAGGATGCTCACATGAAGGACCACAATCGACACTTGGCATCCGATCTAGAGGGCACTTGGAAGGTGAGTTGGCAGCCCAGGAAAGCTATAAATACAAGTGCCTATGGAGTAGAGAGATACCGATATACACATATACATCTTCAGATGGAGATGCATCTTCATAGAGATACATGGAGACATATAGACATATGGGGAGATATACATAGGGAATAGTGGGTTAGAAAGTGAGTGGAGCTCTACAGAATTTGTGAGTGGATATTTTGGGTTCGGGAAAGAATGTACTAAGCATGGAAGTTGTTATTTTCTTTTTTTTTTTAGCTTAGTTACATACGTCCAGTGATACGCATGACTCATGGTCTACTCTCTCTGTGACACTCTGTAATGAACCAATGAATATAATGAGGTTACCTATTATAAATAGACATGGATATCAATGGTTTTAATGCATATTTCTCTCATATGAGTTCTCTGTCCTTTCATGCTAAGAATGGATGTTTGTATATTTCTTTTTGTTATAATATATGTTTTGGATTATGTTAAAAGCCTTCGGTCTGAGTGACTGCAAGGATCTGGAGGCCATTCTGAGCCCTATGGTTCTTGTTTGTCTTAACTTCCTAAATACTCTTACAGTAATCATAGATGATGCTTCCCACTAAACTCACATAAAAGAGAGACTCGGTACCCACGCGTGCCTCGGGTGAGCACTCAACTTCTGCTGGGTGATAGGCCGAGCATGCACATGGGGTTTCTTCCTTTTGTGATAGGAGTAAAAATGACTACATCTTGGTTCCATTGTTGGGACCTCTTTTCAAGTTGTAGTGGGATATAACATACATCATGATCTATTTAATGAGTAATGACAGAGCGGTTGACATTGGAAATTGTTGAATCATGGTTCAAGAGCACGGAGGATGAATTTTCTCGAGAGATACAACACTGACCTGAATTTAATGCACGTAGATGGGTAGAAGAGAACCTCTACCATGATCTATATGAGACCTTCTTTTGTTGCTTCCCAATAGAGTTATATGAATGGCTTTCAGCCTATACATCTAGATCAAGTTGGCATTTATGGATCACATGTATGGGCCGAAGAAGACTACCAAAGGTTACAGGATGCAGATCTGACATGGACCCATGTTGTCGATCATTGGTGGAGAGGAGTACTAGCTAGCTACACTCTGGAGTATGCCATCTCTACGTATTCTTGTCCGTAGAGGTTGCTGAGTTTGAATTTCTACGAGAACCTAGAGGAACATTTCTACATGTGTATTCCTCTAGCTATGAAGATATTGATGGTTACCATGAGTTTAGAGGCACTCCCAATGGCCGGCTAAACCATTCTAAGCACTTGGGTAAGGGAACTTGGGTGGAGGAAGATGGAAGATATCATGATAGAGAAGGAGAGGGAAGAAAGATGGCTCAAGTATAGTGAAGCACATGAAAGGGAGATTGCTAGATGATGTGAGGCTACTAGTGTGATGGATCTATGGAGATAGACATTGTGGGAAGGAGTTGAGGTTCACGCGGAGGACATGGAACCTGAGCAGTCTGCTACCCCATCTTGGCAAGCACGTAAGGGAGACCCCTTCAGCTTCTGGTGAGAGTTCATCACATGGAGAGAGAGAGTCATTCATTGGCACATATCTGAACCCACCCAATGACCGAGCCCTGGCACTTGGTTTTCCCGATCCAGAAGAAGTGTTATTGACCCAGTTGATATAAGTGGAAGAGATAGATCCACACCTAGGAGATATAATTTTTGGTTCCTTCTTCTATGGCTGCACATATTCCAGTATTTGGAGGAGTCTTTGGACAAGGGGAAAGTGTACAAGCTTTTGGTCTCACATCAGGGAGTGGCACGACAAAGTAGTGGTAGTGGGGGGCGCTATCACAACCATCACACATCGCACATTTCAAATGGGACCATGGGGGTGCTTGGCATAGCTCCTACAGGCCCTATTGGACCCAGTGGTTCTAGTGGATCTGGTGGCTCTGGAGGCATAGGACCCGGTGGACTTGGTGGATCAGGTGGTGGAGGAAACACCAAAGGGAACCAAGGCTCAGGCTCGGGAGGACAGGGACCCCAGCCACCACCTCAAGTATTCTTTGAAATGTCTCTACATTTTCCAGATTATAGGGGCATTGAGGATGCTGCAGGAACATGTTCACAAATGTGAACTGCTATGGCACAAAAGGGTATCACAACCCCAAAATGAAAGGCTAGTCAGTTTGTGACCACATTGCAAGGGCACACACATAGCTGGTATAGAAAGTATGACCCTCATCAAATGGTGGTGGACTACACTACTTTAAAGAATGCATTCTTGGTAGAGTTCCACATTCCTGAGTTCGAGTAGAAAAGCATTAGCACTTTGAAGGAGATTCAAAGGAATGGAAGAGAGTGTGGGAGTATGATGCATGCATTTTAAAACTCTCTTGTCTAAATTATCATATGATATCCATCCTTCTCAGCATGCACAGTGGTTTGTTGGAGGATTGATCACCCCTTTTAGAAGGGCCTTGTCTCATAAAACTTTTACAGATCCACACGAAGCATTGGAAGCTACCTTGCATGCACGCCGAGGCTATTGGTAGTATTGATATTGGCATTAGCCCATTCTTGGAGGCTCAGATTGTTGCTATGGCCAAACAATTGGAAAAATTATCTACAAACTCAGTCCATGAGACTCAGTGGTTTATGGTGCAATTGTGAGATAGAGGGGCACGTTAAGGATAATTTCCCCCAGAGGATGGTACATGCACACATGATGGTAGATTGTGAGATCTGTCATGGGGACCATGATGCAAGTAGATGTCCCTTGCTTGCAGCATGCGATGATCAGAAGAATGTATCTTGTTATTACAAAATTTACACCTCCACAACCCATGATACTAAGGACTGTAGGCTCATTGATCAGATCCATGAGGCCATTGATCATGGGGTGCACCAACAACATTGCTAAGTGGTTCTAAAAATGATGATCACCATTATGAGAGAGCACAGATGGAGGCACACGGAAGGGGTTTTCGAGGAGGATTCCATGGTCGAGGTAACCAAGGAGGAAGAAGTGAGTTCCCACGGAACATGTTTCAACTGTGGATCTACAGAACATTACAAACGTGAGTGCCCAGACTGTTTATTGCAGTGCTCATGGTGTGGAAAGAAGCATAAGTATGAGGAGTGCCCAAAATTATTTGAGCATATGAATCAATAGCACTAGAAGGACAAGGGCACTGCAATGGTCAGTATTAAGAAGGAGACATATATAATGGATGCCTCTGTAACACGGGATGAAGGTTTGGAGCCTGTCTTGGTAACAACAAGGGCAGAAGCCACACATGCAAGAGAGGTACCAAGACAGAAGAACCTAGTTTCAAGAGAAGAGGTCATTCATGGAAAGTATCCAGACCCCACATCAGAAGGAGATATATCAGACACCATGGATGTTATTCAAAGCTTACAAGGGGAGATCCAGTGTCTAAAGGAGCAATCCAAAGGGAGGAACAAGGGAGGAGAGTCGAGGTGCAAAAGGATGACCTGGATGAGGTCAAGGAGGTGTGTAAAATGCTAAGGCAGAGAACATCATTCCTTTGCTAGGATCCTGGTTGAGAGAGAAGGTACCACACACCGAGAGAGAGAGCGAGAGATAGGTCTTGCACGTGAACCTTCCCCTCACAGCCTCGACTATGATAAGGAGATTACATTGAATGCAGTTGTAGATGGATGGCTCCTCAGCAATATACTCATTGACACTGGCACGGAGGTTAATGTTCTAACTTTGGATGCATGGCATCAGATGGGGAGACCTACATTACAGCCATCTTCAATGTGTTGTATATGGAAAAAAAACTAAGGCAATGCCCATCGGTGTCTTGAAGGATGCAACTATTACTATCCAGGGAGCCAAGTTTACTGGGGACTTCAAGTCTTGGCACTCACCAGGGACAATTTCCCAGCACTACTTGGGTGCCCTTGGTGTTACAAGAATAATGCGGACCTTCGGTTCAACAAAGGGTACATCAGCTTTGAGAACAAAGGAGGGGTCATTATACCCCTGGTTGATGGGAAGTCGACACCCTATATTGAACCATTGGGAGAAGAAGTTCTAGACAAGATTTATGTGCACTCAATCAGAGACCCTGAGATGATACACCCTACTAACGGGGTTATCCAGTTTGAAGATGCTCCAAGTGAGTGATACCACCAGTCTGGCATGTGACAATTGGGTGCATGGAACTTACAAATTAATGGGATGGAAGTTGAGAGGGTCGGTGACCAAGGTAACAAAGGCACACATGGTTAGGCACCTTGGAGGAAAAGAACTACCCAAGTATTCAGGAGGAGCCTTCCCTGAGATCTTTCTGCAGGAGGTAGAAGCTCAGTGGAAGAATGAGAAGGAATGGAGAGGGATGTTAAGTTATGTCTTGCTTGGCACAATAGCTCAGTGGTGGGCCACACATCAGAGAGCCTTTTAGAATGGCATGAGGTAAGAATTGCTCTCTCTCTGTCATATTTTCTAGGAGTAATGTACCCACCATCATCAAGGACTACCATGGGAAGGAGCCCACCTCTTTCCATATCCAGGAGTGTGAATGGGTCTGGAGAGAAGGTGCGAAAAGCTTTTCCACCATCCCTCTAGGTGCACAAGTTGTATTCTACACTACAGGTTGTGCACACATGTACATTCATTCAGAGACACGCCGCTAGACGAGGAATTGGCAAGAGCTCATGGCTGACCTTATTCAAACCTTTGAGTATCAGAGTACCAAGCCATCGATTGATAAGGCCTTGTAGGGTATCAAGTGCCTTACCATGGGGGATAGTGCCAGAGATGGAGGATAGGCTATTGGAATTATTAGGTGAACCAGGTGTAGTGGCACGCTTTTTGAAGAAGTTGAGGAAACAGAAGAGTTACAACTTGAGCACGCGTGTTTGGAAAAAGAGAAGGGAAAGTTGGTATATGTGATTGATGGAGAGGAATCAGAAAGCTTAGATGTTAGCCATTCTATAGGGATGCGCGAGGTAGTGGATAGTGTAGATGCTCATGCACGTGCCTACCATGAGCCTTTAAAGATGAAGAAAGTTAACATCGGTTCAGAAGAAGAACCTAAGGAAGCTATTATTGGGGATTACTGGATAGAGAAGGAAGTATCAAAGATCATTGATCTGCTACGTGAAATTTGAGGATTTATTCCCACATGGGTACCATGAGCTCAAAGGCATTCACCACTCCTTGGGGAAATGAAGATAAAGCTAAGGATGGTGCACGCCCGGTTAGAAAAAGGCCCTACCGGATGAATCCCAATTTACGCGTGAAGGTTAAGGAGGAGATAGACAAAAAATGATAGCTTCTTGGGATCATTGAGGTAGTGGAAGAATCGAGTGGATAAGTCCGATGGTAATCAACATAAAAAAATATGGGTGGATTAGGATTTGTGTGGATTATAGGGAATTGAATGCAGTTTTGTGTCATTGATCCATTTCCAACCCCCTTCACTGAAGAAATTTTGGAAGGAGTCACTGGGCGTGAAATCTACTCCTTTACTGGATGGATTTTCAGGGTACCACCAAGTCCGGATCACAAAGGAAGACCAGAGAAGACAAATTTCACCACCGTGGGGAAGTTTTTGCATATATGGTCATGCCCTTTGGGTTGAAGAATGTGCCTACTGTTTTTTCACGCATAGTGGTGCAAGCATTCCAGGACTTCATCCATAAATTTCTTCAGGTCTATTTGGATGATTGACAGTATATATGGTCTAGTTAAAGACCATTGTGACAACTTGAGATTAATGTTTGAGAGGTGTAGGTAGTTGAGGATATCCCTCAACATTAAGAAATGTGTGTTTACTACACCCTTTGGGACTTTATTGGGGCATATCATATGTAAGGAGGGCTTGCTGGTAGATCCCGCTAAGGTTGTAGTTATTGTGGGGTTAAGGGAGCCTACTAGCCAGCGCAGTGTGTGGATTCCTTGGGCATATGGGGTATTATAGAAAAATTCATTAAGGGATATGCCAAGATCACCACACCTTTAGAGGAGCTTACTTAGACATAAAAGTGCCTTCCATTGGGGAGAGGCACAACAGAGGGCATTTGATACATTAAAAGATAGGCTTATTACCACACCTATTTTATGGTTTCCCTCTTGGGACAAGCCCTTCCATGTCCATGTAGATGCCTCAGGGACCACCATTGGAGCAGTACTTGCACAACCAGGTGAAGGGATTATTGATCATCCTCTCTTGTTTTGCAAGCAGGAAGTTGACACCAATAGAGAAAAATTATACCACAACCGAGCACGAGGCATTGTCAATGATCTACGTGCTCTTCAAGTTTTGACAATATCTCTTGCAACACACCCTTTGTGTTTTACACCGACCACATGGCATTGAAGTATTTAGTAAACAAGCCTATTCTGCAAGGGCACATCTGTCGATGGGTGTTGTTGTTTCAAGAGTTTGAATTCACCATTGTAGTAAAACCTAGGAAAAGCAACTATGGGCCTGATCATCTATCAAGAATTGATTCAGGGAGGATGCATGCAGTATTGAGGAAGCAATGCCGATGCACAACTATTTAGGTTGCGCATGCACCCCTCGGATTTAGAGGAGATTGCAGTATTCTTAAAGGAAGGTGTGGCACCGATGGAATGAAGGCATTGGAAAAGTAGTTGGCCATACGCGCGTGTGCCCCTACATGTTGATTAGTGGAGACTTATACAAGTTGGGACATGATGAAGTTTTGTGCAGGTGTGTATTAGAGCATGAGCACTGGCCATCATGGAAGAAGCACACAGGAGGAAGTGCGGGTGGGCATTACGTAGGTGATGCCACCACGCGCAAGATTTTAATGGCAGGATTATGGTGGGAAACCTTGTACAGGATTGTAGAGATTATTGTAAAGTGTGTGACCACTTGTCATCAGCATTGAAAACCAGGAAGGAGAGATGAAATGCCTTTGCACCCTATCCCTAGCACGGAGCCTTTTGAAAAATGGGTGATAGATTTTGTGGGACCTATTACACCAACAGCGCGTAGGACTAGGTCACGTTATGTCATCACTTGCATGGATTATCTCACAAGGTGGGCAGAGGCAGCCCCAACTAAAGATTACATGGCAGCAAAACAACAATGCAAGGTTCTTATGGGAGAACATTATCACGAGGTATGGATGCCCGTTGAGTTTGACCAGCGATAGGGGTACACATTTTTGAATGAGACCATGAGGATCCTATTATCAGAGTTCATGGTGGCTCATCACAAGACTACGCCCTATCACCCACAAGAAAATGGCACCATGGAAGCATTCAACAAGATACTGAGTCATACCTTGACCAAAATTTGTGATGTCGGAAGACAAGATTGGGATGACAAGGTATCAACAGTATTATGGGCTTACAGGACAACGTATAAAAGACTAAACAAAGCCACACCTTTTCAATTGGTGTTTGGCATGGAAGCTTTTTTTTCCGGTTGAATTTATGTTGCCTTCTCTGTGAATAGCACGCAGGAGGGTTAGCCGATGAACAAGCATTGGAAGAAAGAATTGAGGAGCTAATGAAACTAGATGAGAGATGATCACTTTCCCGATGGAGCCAAACAATGGAAAAGGAAAGCAAAAAAGGCTTGGCATGATCACCATATTAGAAACAAGAAGTTTGAGGTTGGGAAGATGGTGTTACTATATGATTCCAAGTTTTTGCACCATCCTGGAAAGTTGAAAGTCCATTGGTTGGGTCCTTACACAATCTCGTACATCCTCGATTCAGTGCATGCCAATTACAAGTGCTGGATGGGATGAAGCTTCTTGGACACTTCAATGGGAGTAGGTTGAAGCCCTACTATAAATAAGTCTTCTTGGTGTTTGTAAATAAGGTAGTTTTTCCAGTTAGTTTAGAAGTTTCCTTTATGCATTTTTCCCTTTTTTGTGTTTCCCTTTCACGTTGTTGTTTTGTTTTGCACCTTGGGCGCCGGTAACCTTATTGCTATTTTTGGAGAATTTGTGAGTGCAGAGGACCACACATCACTTTAAGTGTGGGGTGGAGAAAAGTGAAGAAGCGCATGATTAAAGTACAAAGAAAGTTGTGTTGAAAAGCCTTGTTGAATGGCCAGGTTGAAAGAGGTATATAAAGAGAAGATAAAAGAATGGTTGGTGCCAGGGTAAAGCTACTTGTAGATCCCATGTACCGAGAAGGAGAAAGTGCATTTGAAAACAACACAGGTAGGTGAGAGCAAGGATCAGGATAGAAGAAGTGCCTTCGGCATGGGTTACGCACACGCAAGAGTCTCCTGTCAGGTTGGATTGGTTGCACGCCAGAAGGTTGGAAGAGTTTTCACACAAGGTTGGGCACACAAGTGAAGGCGCTAGAAGATGGGATTTTCTTGAAAAATCCACATTAAATGAGCAAGGTATGGTGGTAGGTGAAGTAGCATTTAATGATCAAAAAAGGGAAAAACTATAAATAAAGGGTCGAGGCACTTTCATTTTCACTTTGCATGAATAGAGAGAAGTGATTGTGCATTTGTGGCAAACTAGGGCTTCCAAAATTTGATCATGTGAAGAAGAATCTGCAAGGGTGAGGTGCGAGTAGCTAAGTTTGAATCTACAAACCAGAAGGGATTTCACGGGCATTAGAAGGATTGTGAGGAGGCTCCATTTCATGGAAGTATTATCCCAAGTTAGGGTTTTGCAAAGCTAGGGCACGGGAAAAGTGATTTTCTTCACAGAATTGAGATCTGAGACTGGAGGAAGTTGAAAAGTAGAGTGACAAGGAGTAAGTGAAGGGGTAAGAGGATGTAGACAATGGCACCAAAGAAAGGAAAGGGCAAGGCCAAGGCCAAGCAACAAGAGCCCGAGACAAGTACAAATGAAGAGTGGTATGCAGAGATGTAGTACCCGATGGGGTAATGATGGGTAAGGAATGGGAGTCTCACCTGAGGAATGTGCCTATGAGTGATTACAACCATCGAATGAGCATGATCGAGAAGGAGATGGCACTAGAGTTAGTGCACCCCACAAATAAATGGACACTAGAAGGGTTTCCCATTTACAATGATGATGTAAAGGTCAAGATGGAGAAGGTGGGATTGCTTGCAACTCTATGAGTTGCCCTATTTTGGAAAGCCAGAGTGCCTATATCAATGGCTGATGTCATGAGTACATGAGGATTACTTCCATTTTGTAGGGCACAAGATGCATTTACTCCTCAACTCATCTCATAGTTCACGGGCCTCAAATGCCAAGGAGTCAGCCTAGATGATGACCTGAGTGACAAGGAGGCAATTCAGGAAACCATTACTGAATACACCTACAAGAAAGGGTCGAGATACTACGACATCTCAGACATCAAGGACCCAGTGATGAAGATGGCTGCACATCTAGTAACAAAGCTAAATGGCCAGGAGAGATGGACTCAGGTCAATAAGCCTTGGTTACATGTCTACAGGAAAATTATAGAGGGAACCATCTATAACCTACCTACATACATCGCAGAGGAAATTTTCAGTTGTGTGAAGGAGGGGGACAAAATCCTCTTCGGAAACATCTTGTTAACTATAGTGTTTTTGAGAGATTGGAGTACCAGATGCATGCATCGACAAGTTTGTATGGGAATACCCTACCGAGGACCCTTCACCCATGAAGAGGTTTGAGAAGTATGCATGTGACACAATGTCAGCACCCCACAAGGCACCTGGAGAAGTGGTACACGCACCTGAGGAATGCATTCAGGGGTGGAATGGAGGATTCCCAGAAACTTCTAGTAGTCACTGAAAAGGAGAAGCCAAATTTGTGTACCAACACTTCTACCTGGGCAGGTTCAGACTAGTAGATGAGTCTTGGAGCCCATGGTGCAAGCTTCCCTTCATGTTCACAGCTCAATACTTCCAAGTGGGAGTAAATAGATTCATGGAGTCCAAAAAGCTTGAGGCTGGAGCTAGGTAGTCTAGACCGGGAGCACAGAGAAATGTGCAAAGAAGTTGAACTACCCTAGAGGCAAGCACACATACATAGAGAGATATGTATCACATGAGATACAAATGACAAGGCCAATAATGCTACCCATTATAGGAGGATCCATGGCACATGTGTACCTCCGCATAAGGCCCAAGTTTGAGAAGGGCACGTACCTAGAGAATGAGGTCTCCATACCTAAAGATCCCATGGGTAGGAAGAGGCCCACGCCCAAGAAGAGGGGAAGAGAAGGAGAAGCACCAAGTGTGCAGATGGCTCAGACAGTGAGCATGCCATCGACAAGTGCCAAGCCCAGTACTTACACATGCAGAAAGAAGTCCCCAAAAAAAGAGAAGACACCAGAGGAAGAGGCACCAGAGCAACCCCTCACCAAGAAAAAGTAGAGGATAGAAGAAGAAGCTGACTCGAGAGAGACCGAAAGCTTGGAGAAACACCTAGGTGAAAGAGAGGATGAGAGTGGAGAAGGTGATAGTGGGGAGGATGAACCTGAAAGGGACCAGGAGCCACATGTCCTGAAGTATATGACTCTAGAGAAGAGAGTGGAGAGGAGAAACAGGAATTCATTTTCATGTGGTGAAAGAGTACACAGGGTGAGGAAGGCACCCAAGACATGGGAAAGACTGAGATATAGATGGAAAAGTAGGAACCCATAAGCTTCACAAAGGAGCAGATCACCGAGGTGGCAGAGAGAGAGAGAAAAAAAAAATGCTCGAGGCCTTGGTTGATCAAGAATTGGAGCGCAGCACTGATATAGTGCTTGGAGGAAGGAAAAGAGGAAGACAGTGAGAGGAAGCAGGCCATAGTATGGGAGGAGGTCCCAACCTAACTGTAAGTTTTCCAAAAGGAGCACACTCGGGGAGAAGGGCTCTTGATGCAGAGAAAAGGCCAGTAATGAGCTACGTTGATGACTCAAGGAAGGTGTTGCACACATGGTTCCAGAGCACTATACCCACTGAAAGGCTTCTAGCCATGGGGTCATTTGAAAAGGAGGGCATACCCCAGGACCAAGAAGATGCTTTCTTGGGTGTTTGAGTCCCACATTGATGAGCCAAACTTTGAAGTCTACCAGAAAGTGCTCATCACATTGCCAGAATCTAAGGGAGACAACCCCTTAGTGAATGCTCAGGAGCTCTCAGATGAGCAAGTATGCAATGCTCTTAATAAGGTCACGGTTGAGACAGAGGCAAGGCTATTTGTGCATGAAATGACAACATAAGGGCTCTAGAGGGGAAGTTAGCCAAGAAAGAAGAGGAGCTGGCTGAGATGGCCAGGAACTTGAAGCAAGAGGAGTTGATCAGCACACAGCTGAGGCGCGAGCTCAAAGATGAGAAGACAAAGGTGCAAGAAGTCTACAAGAAGGTGGAGTCGATCAAGAGCACCATCATATTGAAGCACCCAGACCTAGCACCAATCCCTCAGAGGTACACATCAACTTTGGAATGCTTAGAAGACCTAACACATGTCCTCACCATGGAGAGATGACCATTGGCCCTGAGTCTACGGAGGAAGTAGCAGCATGCTTGAAGGAAGAAGACAAGCTGAAGGTGGTAGCACTCATTGCTTGAGTATAGCAAGGTGCTCATAGATGTAAAGATTGCTTCCCAATCTATGAGGAGGCACATATGAAAAATGCACATGGATAGGATAAGGTAGCAAGCACCTTGGTCACTACCCACGAAGCAGAGCTAAAATAATTCCAGGAGAAGAATAAAGGAAACAGGGCGGAGAGGGATAAAGTCCTGGCAGATGTAGAAAGAAAATCCAGGAGATTGAGGCACTAAGGGGCTCAATCAAAACATGACTGAAGGAGCTATACCCTCAGATCACCAAAAGGATGGACACACTTGAAGACCTAGGGCAAGGAGATGGAAAATATTGTTGACACTTTGGGCACCAGGGATTGGCCTAACTTTTGATGAGGTAAACATCCTGGTCGGTGACCTCTCTTCCAAAAGGTGAAGGGTGAGGTCGATGCATGGAACAAATTGGAGGCTGACTTGCAGAGGGATTTCCCTAGCCTACTAAGCTAATGCCCCCCCATTCTTTCTTCTCTCCCCATTCTTTCATTCCCTTATTCTTTTGCAAAATGTAAGGCTATCGCTAAAATTCTTTAAGGCAGCATGCATCTTAGTTAAGTAGAGTGTTTCCGAGGATGGAGAATAGGCGTAGTGTGGGGTGATGTTGGGCCCCTGAATATTGACCAAGTATGAAGGCACGTAGGCATGTGGGATCCCAGTTATAGAATGGCACACAAGGAAAAAGCACATGTAGAGAAAGGTTTAAGGAAGCACATAGCACACGCGACGCGTGAAAGGAGGTTCGGACTTAGCCAATTTGAGCACCCAGGGTAGAACACATGAAAAGCATGATCGGTTGCACATGGATAAGATGCCAGCCTGCGATAGGCTGGCCCAGGAAAGAGCATGCCCCGAGATGGAATCTTCTAGAAGATCATCATGAGATAAAGTGGAAAGCTCAGGCCTGGAGGAGCATGCTCACATGAAGGACCACAATCGACACTTGGCATCCGATCTGAGGGCACTGGAAGGTGAGTTGGCAGCCCGGGAAAGCTATAAATACAAGTGCCTACGGAGTAGAGGATATACCGATATACACATATACATCTTCATAGATGCATCTTCATAGAGATACATGGAGACATATAGACATATGGGGAGATATACATAGGGAATAATGGGT
The DNA here is from genome assembly GCA_018340775.1 of Taxus wallichiana var. yunnanensis. Lineage (NCBI taxonomy): Eukaryota > Viridiplantae > Streptophyta > Pinopsida > Cupressales > Taxaceae > Taxus > Taxus wallichiana. The sequence goes on along the minus strand of CM031240.1, from coordinate 935,085,525 downwards.
TAGAAAGTGAGCGGAGCTCTGTAGAATTACTGCGAGTGGATATTTTGGGTTCGGGAAAGAATGTACTAAGCATGGAAGTTGTTATTTTCTTTTTTTAGCTTAGTTACATACATCCAGTGATACGCATGACTACGGTCTGCTCTCTGTGACACTCTGTAATGAACCAATGAATATAATGAGGTTACCTATTATAAATAGACATGGATATCAATGGTTTTAATGCATATTTCTCTCATATGAGTTCTCTGTCCTTTCATGCTAAGAATGGATGTTTGTATATTTCTTTTTATAATATATATGTTTGGATTATGTTAAAAGCCTTCGGTCTGAGTGACTACAAGGATCTGAGGCCATTCTCGAGCCCTATGGTTCTTGTTTGTCTTAACTTCCTAAATACTCCACGCCTTCTTTTGGGTGATAGCATGGGGTTTCTTCCTTTTGTGATAGGAGTAAAAATGGTAATCGGATAGATTATTTCGAGAATGGACAACATACCTAGTGTGGGGTAATGTTGGGCACAGGAAAATGGCTAAGTATTTGAAGTATGTACATGTTCATGCGAGTGAGAAATAATAACATAAGAAATGCGTAGAAGATTCACAAAATAAATGCACAAAAGGATATACTAGGTGAGTACGCTAGAAGGATAGGGTTTTACGCACGAGAATAGGTAAGGAGATAAGCATGATAGATATAACAAAAAGGAAGAATACTTAGTGAATTTTTGGTATATGGAGCTAAATATAGACTTGGAGTATGCGACACGTAAGGAGGTTTGGGAAGTCATGAAGATCCTATTTATGAGGAAATAACTTACAATTCAAAGAGAAACTTGAGCTAATAATAGGATTATAACTAGAGATAAGTATAGATGATCTATTAATAGGAAAAGTTTACATGCTTCTATAGATATCTTGTAGCGGCACATGTTTATTCTTAGCATGCATTCTATTTTGAGAGTGCATAGGTGGTGAAGGGAAAGTTCCCACCCCTCTGTGTGTGTGTGTGTGTGTGTGTGTGTGTGTGTGTGTGTGTGTGTGTGTGTGTGATTTGCATGGTTTTTAGGATCATGTGTGTCGAGTTATGCTACTATTTTATGAGCGTGTCTCGACTCATGACATTCATATATATGTATTCAACTATTGTGGATTAATATAATGGATCATTGTGGTTGGATATTAATTGTTGATGTCTCTATTACTGGTAACTATATGGTGAATTTGATCTTAATGGTTATGTGAACTATATGTTTACTTATTTATGTGTGTTTCCAAATTGAGCTCATGGATCTAGTTGTTATGATTATGGAATATATGTTCATGCATGCTAACTCCTTGACAAATCTGACATAAAAGAGGGACCTAGTACCTTTGCGTGCTTCCTCGTATTTGTTTGAGTGATGTGCCAGTTTGTATAGGATTTGATCTAGAAATGACATAGTACATTACATCAAATAACCTGCCTACATGTCTTAAAATTCATTTATCGCCTTAAATACTCAAGGCCTCCTAATACAATAAATATGTAGTCTTGAAAGGATCAAATTATCACTTTTCAAACCACTTCCTTATTCTTAACCCTTAAAATGGGGCATTTACACATATTAAGGATGGTGTTTGTTTGTTTCCACTTTATTTGACTTGAATAAGGTTTCTTATAGGCTAAGATCCTCTTCAAACCCTCATGCTTTCCAATCAACCTTTTAACTTCCTACAAGTACTCTAGAATCGGGTTCATTCATTCTCGAAGCCCAAATCTTAGGTTTGTCAACTAGTTTCTCGACCAATTAAATACAAGGTTATATAACGTAATACTAAATCCCTAACACTTCATAAGGTTCCACCTTTATTTCAAAGTATTCTCAAGATCTAACTTGCACCTTGAAAAGGTTTAAAATCTTATCAACCTTTACTCAATGCATGATAGGCTATAAATCGATGCACAGCTTACTAGTCCTTTAAACCCTCAAACACACAATCACCCTTCCTCCATGCATGAACTTTATTTAATTTATTTACATTCATCACACAATTGGTATCCCATTCATCATCTAGGGAAACTTACGTCATCAAGGAACATCATTTTAGTTGCAAATACATAGTTATGATTATTACCTTCTTCACACAAGTTAATGTTCTTTGTTTCTAGGTTATCTTTATTATCACATCACCTTTTCTCATTAGTTCACCGTCTTGTTAAGCATGTATATATTTTTAAATATGAATTCTTCATTCACAAAAAGAACCGGTCATAAAACATCTAAATATTCATCTTTTAATACATTTTAGACCAAAGAATACACAATATAGAAATGGAAATATGTCGTATTAGCATGTTCTTAATATAATGTGTAGACTTCTTAAGCCTCTTGGATCCTTCTCCAACGTACTCTTCCTTTTAAAGCTTTTGTTACATCAAAAACGTAGAACCCTAGGATTCATGCAATGCAAAACCCTACTTTTGACTAACATGGGCCTGTCTCGAGGTGTGGGACCCACACAACTAAACAGCCTCCAAAGAAGGTTGGTTCCTCTACCTAACCCTAATGCTAACACTACTCCTAGAAAGGAAAAATTTGACTACCCTATAGCTAACCTAGACTTCCAAGGGACCAGGGAAGAGAGAGAAATGCAAAAATGTAAATCCTAAGCTAATGAGGGTGATAACACCAAGAAAAGGGGTGGAGAGATTCCTAGTGAGTGAAAACAGGGGCTGAAATGAGGTAAGAGAGGGCAGATAGAGGTGCCATAGTCTAAAACCACACTCAAGTCTCCATTTTCATATAACACAATAGATTCGGCCCTATAAAGAACAAGACATGCACAAGATACTGCAAATATAATAGAAATACAAAATAATACAATATAACTTAAGAAAGGGAAAAAAAAAAGTCAACCAAAACATCAATTTTATTGATTAAAATGGTGCACAATCCATTACAATACAAGCATGAGGCAATAATCCTTCACAAAATTCCCAGATTTGAGGCTTACACTCACAGAAAAAATTTGGCGAGAATTTCTCTGTAAATTCTCCCCAAAAAATGAGGGGGTTGAGTCCTTTTTATAGCCGTTGTGCCCTAATTTTTCCCTAATTTTCACATTAAATGCCTGATAGGTGGTTGACCAACCTCACCTACCATAATTAATGCCCTTTTCATAGCCTTGGTTGTTGATTTTTCTTATCATGCTTAAATGCCTGACATGAAGCATTAATTATCTGATAGGTCACATTAAATATTTTGTGAGTTGTTGAACTGCGTCTTTTCATACATGTCCTCGCATGTGATCCATGAGCCGCCAATCTGAGCTACTCCATTTTGATACCATGAACTATCCAACCAGTTGGCTTGGGCGTCATCCAACCGCATTGGTCCGCACAACTACATCCGGTGACCATTCGTCTAATCTTGTGATCTATCCAACTCCGATCATATATCCAATTTTCTTAGACAACCAACACGATATCTCTGTGTGACCCGTCCAACCTAGGTTAGGTGGCCTCCCATTCACCGATTGTACATCCTACATGGGTCATCTAACCAAGGGGGTGGACACCATACATCTCTTCGTCATACAAGGGGTTAGATGGCCGCCCAACCAATGGGTCATCTAACTAAGGGGGTTGGGCATCATACAACCCGGGACCCATCAAACCAAGTTGGATGGCCATCTACTTCTACCTCAAACACCAGGCCTACCAAAATGATCCTCTGTGTCAAACTTCTTCTCGATCACCGATTGACCAACCGAGGCATCCATCTCATCGACCAACCCTCGGGCATCCAACCGCCGACCAACCCCGTGTTTTCAACCTAGCTGTCCAACTCGGTTGTTTAACCCAGAATCTAACCTAGCCATATAACCCAAGCATCCAACTTGGTCGTCCAACCTAGGCATCCAACTTGGTTGTCTAATCCAATCATCCAACCCAGAGTCCAACCATTAAACACTTCCAATTCTTCGATGGGCCTAACTTCCAACTCAAGCATTCACTACGATGAGTGGCGAATCATGCACTATCTTTCTCTTCTCGATCGGGGTTTATTTTGATGGTCATCCATATGTCACAAACATATACTTCAAATTTGAATAGGTTATACAAATTTTCAAGGGTGCAAATTTGGAATAACATCTTCCTTCCCACTTCCAACCAACTCCCTCCTCAAATACATCATCTTCTTATCAAAAGGTGAGAAATAACTAGCTTTCAACCCTAACTCAAGATGACAACTAACCAACACATGGTTTAACTTGACTAGAGGTGGTATATCAATGGAATTACTATATTGAGGTACTTTTAGAAATTTTTCAACCTTACATGTTCTTTTATGTGTTATGTGACAAATTTCCAAAGGAAAATATTGAATTTAAAAAGAAAATACTTAATCTAAAGTTATTTTACAAAGATTAAATTCAAAAGAAAAATATAAAATAAGACCCCCTTTAAAATAGGGTGGAGGTGGAGGGTGGGGGTATAAGACTTTTCTTATCATATTTTTCTCGCATTCCCTCCCAAATTACATGTTATCTGTCTTGTAAATGCCAAAAACGGTCTTCCTAAAAATAAAGAAATTGTTGAGAACGTTCCTTTGACAAGGCACATGTACAGAGAGAAAATTTCATCTAGTTAAATGGGAAGATTTTAAGCTTCCGAATGAATTAGGTGGCGCAGTATATTGGATGTGAATTTTCAAAACACCGCACTAGGAGCCAAACATACTTGGAACTTAATCACCAATCCGTCAAGCCTGTTCAACAAAAATTTCTCCATAAATACCTACCCATGGCCGGATCGAAGGCATTCTAACAAGTTAGGAACTCCCGAGAGGGTTCTCACATTTGGAATTTCATTTTCTCTTACAGATAGGTTTTCTCACTTCTCGACCACTTGGAAGATAGAGATAGGATAATTTTCCAATTTCTGGGAGGACTCTGGAATGGTCATCTTATGCTCCTTAATCTCCCCGAGTTAGATCCAATCGAGCACTACAAAAGTAGCTTCGGGTGACATAGTGGTAGATTATGGTCACCAAATGGAGGATGGTTCACCTAATTTTTCATGAAAAAGGTGGAGGATCTAGATGTCCCTCAGGCCTCTAAATCCCTCTTCAAAAGTATCATTGAAAATGCAAGGCCGATTCTCTAATTCTTAGGATCAGGTTCTTTGGCTTGGAAATAAATTGGGCCTATACACGAGAAAAATAAGGATATGATTATTTTTACTACAGGATGGTAGAGGCTCCATCACATGGTCAGGTTGTTGGGATCCCAACTGCATGCCAAAAGTAGGGGCCTTTAGCTGGTTAGTTTATAAAGGGAAAATCAAGAGGAGAAAATGGGGTTATCAAGGCCCCTCTTGATGCCTCCTTTTTAAAATAATGTAGAAGATATAGACCATCCCATGTTTCACTTTGTCCATTCACCTTCCAATGTTGGTCCTAGTTATGTTCAAAATTGGAATTGGCTTGATTCCTTCCACCGTAATTAAAATTACTTTGAAATCCTAGTCTATCCTCAAGAAAAATCACTCCCTTGGTTCCATATGGGTATGTAGTCCCTTCCTCCTAATCTGGCACATCTTGTGGGAAAGTAATTTGCGCCTCTTCGGGATTCTTCCATAGGGGTATAGTCTTTAATCAAGAAATTAGAAGTAATAATTTCATAAAATGATAGCTCCAATAACAAGAACCTAGCTAATTTCTTCAATTGGGATGCTTCGATCAGGAAAGCATGGCCTCTCATCAAACTTCCACCTTCGAGGTTCCTTTCAAAATCGGGTAAATCAAATGCATAAAAAGGGATCATAAGAAACCTAATCGATGGTCCCCGCCCCGATTTCTCGCAAGTTAAACTTTGATGGGGCATCCAAAGGGAACCTTGGGATTTTGGAGGCAAGGTGTGTAATTCATAATGAGACGGGTGACTCATTTAGAGTTGATTCCTTTACCTTCACTAAGGAACATGTAATTAAGAAGAATCACAAGCTCTCCTCCTTGGCATTAAAAGAGAAGTGGAATGTGGTTACACCCATCTCGCACCTAGAGGGTAATTCGTAAAGAATCATTCAATCCATCACTTCAAGTAAGGCATCTAATTGGAATCTCAATTTCTACATATCCAACACTATGTTTTGGTTGGCCAAATTGGAGACTTGGTCCATTGGTCACGTGTTCAGAGAGGCTAATGTAGCGGAGATCACCTTACAAATCATGGGGTGTTACAAGCAAATGATGCCATCACTTCCAATGATACATTTGTATGTCCGGGATTGGTCATCATTTTAAATAGTGAAGCCAACCAAGGTCTTGAGTAATATTCATTGAGGTGGCACGTGGGAATTCCTTTTAAACTAGAAGCTCGAGCCTATTTTTTCACGCCATAAATTTCCTCTATTTTGGTTTTTCCAATTTGCTAAGGTTGTTTCAATGGCGAATGTGCCCTACCCAGGTCTTTATTTAAGGGGTGAGACACGGAGATGGCATTTTAGGGCCCAATCTCCCTACTAGATCAAGACCATTTTCAGGATCCCCTCTAGTCCTGTGGGCAAAGAAATGAAGCTCATCATTGGGGAGAATTTTCTGCAGGGTCATGGGCGGCCACGAGTGAATGCGGTGATAGCATCACTTTTTGTGACAATTTTTTTGTTAATTGGGGAGGACAAGGAGGAAACTATTCTGATTTCTTTCCATTTCATCTACGTAAGGTGTGCACTCGATGCGGAGGAAGCAGTGTGGAACTTTTGCATGCCCTCAAGTTCCATGCAGATTTTAGAGGTTAGTCATTCAAACATGGTGGCTTTGGAATAGGTTTCTGAATTAGAAAGGCATAACAAGATCCTCTAGTGCTTTATAGTAATTGTGCATAAAAATATAGGATGAAGGGTTCTCGATCTGCATGTATATCCCCCTCGACTTGGAAGAGTTGGATGCTCCCATCGACCGGTTCCCCTAGGGTAGTTCAGCTCAAAACTCGGGAATATTATCTTATGATTTTCTCTTGAAAGTTGCCAAGGTCGGAGAAGTGACTCGTCATTTCAGTGGCCACAAAAGGAAGAATGTGGTTGTGGCAGAGGCCAACAAGCAGGTGAAAGGGGAGGTGGTTGAAGTATCCGACTAAGCATAGTATATCGGTTAGAGTATAGGTTATGTGTCTTTTTTTGTAATTTTGTTTTTTTCATCAGGGTGGTCTCTCTTCATGGTTCTCTTGTAAACCACTCCGATTTATGCATTATCGATATATCATGTGTAGTAAGGGAGGAGACCCAAGAACCCCCTACTTCAAAGCTCCAATAAAAATCATTTTCTCATCAAAAAAATCGAGTCGGGGATATGTACATAGAAACCCATTTAAAATGAGGAATAATAAGAGTTAAAAGGGTTTTCTCAAACTCCTTTTAAAGGAGGGATTAAAACTTATATTATGAACCCATTATGGGTGTATGTAATTATTTTTAAATTATTGTTATAAAAGGGTGTGTTGGTTACCAAACCACTTGAGGAGAGAATTATTTAAACCTAGGTTGAGGGAATTTCACACATATACTTTGGATTTTTGCTCAAATATTTTTATGTGGTTCCGAGTGAAGGAAAGTGGTGGGCATTGGAGAGGGGAACTTTAGAGGGTTTCCTAACTGGGGTACATGAAGTATAACCAAAGATGGTTCCTAGCCAGGGCAAGAAGATCTTTTAAATTAATTATTTCCTCTAGATAATGTGGCCATAGCTTGAGGTGTTGGATCATGGTCACCACCAAGATTCCTTAAGCAACACATTGTCCTCCCTACCCCTCTATATAGATATGTATTTAATTTTACAACTATTGTTTTATTTAATGAATTTACATTTCTACATATATAGAATTAATTTCACACACATGTGTGTGTGCGTGTGTGTGTGTGTTGATTTTTTTAATATAATTGTTGGTGAGAAAATTTATCAGGTGGACAAATTAGGTGTTTCCACCAACGTTCATGGGGCTACGGTCCTTTGCATTGAATGGTATAGCTCCCATTATTGAATGTAACTAATCCTAATCCTAATCTAAATTTTTGGGTGGATGAATTGGTCGGGGATCACATAAGGAGACTCCAATGAACCTGTGGCAAAGTGCTTGTATGGGGGTACAAGGGAGTAAGTTACAAGGTTGGGGAGAAAGGGGGAAATTAGTTAAAGAAGATTACTTTCATGAGTAGATTACATTGTAACTTCACACCCAAAGAACTAGAGTAGTCCAAGAACCAGAGTAGTTCAACATCCAATATAGAATAAAGAAACAATGAAGCGGTTAGTGAGACAAACAAAACCCACATAAACACAAAGTTTTTTTGAGGCTCATTCATCGAATATTCAAATCTATCTTTGATCACCATGCTTACAAAGTGCATACAAGAGGGAAATAGAGGGAAAACAAGGAAGGGAAATAGAAAAAGTGTAGAATTTATTCCATGTGTAGTGATGAATACAAAGCTTCAACCAAGCTATCACAATTCACAATGCTACAAAGTAGAAATTCTTCAAAAATTTGGAATCCTTTGGAATGGAGAAGCCATCCCAATTTATAACACTTTCAATTTGACCTCTCACCTCCCTCACATGACTCTTCATTTTCATATTCCACTTGTGACTTTTCATTTTCCATGAATTAAGTATTTCTCTTATAATTTTGAGAAAATACTTTTACAATTTTAAATAGGTCACTTAAGTGAATAGGATGAAATACAATGATGAGGCCCAACAAAGAATTAGAAAGGAGAGAGAAAGAAGAGGGAGAAAGAAGAAGAGAGAGAAAGATATGCCTTGAAGAACACTTTGTATCTGATGAAGATCCATTGTTCCTGATCTATGGAATGCTCCAATGTGATGAAACTCTGAATCTCTTGAACTCTTTGCACCCTAAGAAACTCCTTTGGATGGTTCACAAACACCTTGGGTTAAGTGTTTAAGAACATTTTTGAATGATTTTTTCGATGACCATGAACACAACTCATGAAGATCCCTTCGAGGAGATAAGAGCTCAAAACTGACCCTACTAGGTTGAATGGAATGTTTACCAATGATCGCAACCTCTACCTTGCACATGATGATCCTACAACTCGGGCCATGAAGCGAGTGTCGAAAGACACTGTCGGGGTTCCCTGAGATGAATTCCAAATGGCCTTGTGAGAGATACTTGTGTCAATCCCAAATGATGATGCTGACCCGAATGATCATCCCTTTATGTCCCATTTTTCCAAAATTTCCCTTTGAGTGTGACTTACCATTAATAGCAAGTGCCCAGATGGGAGACTTACTATTTTTGGTAAGAGGTGATTTTTTCCTCTTCTTGACCATCCTGATGTGATGAGATTCTTCATTCACCTTTGTGCACACTGCCTTTACCTCGACCACTTCTAGGGGTGACTTACTATTTTTAGTAAGCACCCATGTAGGGAACTTACTATTTTTAGTAAGTGTTCATTTTTCGTTGTTTTTGCTTTGGACAATCATTCTAACTTCCTAATGATCTTCAATGCACACTGCCTTCGCCATAGCCACTTTTGATGATGACTTTCCAAACATAGAAAACCTATATAGGAAAGCTTACTATTTTTGGAAAGTGGATTTCCAGTGCTTGGCTTGTGACAAAACACATATTTTTAGACTTGGCTTGTCATCATGATCTTATCCTCCAAATTTCACTTGATTTCGCCCACCAGAATGCTTGGAAATAAAATTTAAAATTTTCACCTAGCAGTGGCTTTGGGCACGAGAGTTATCATGGCGGCCATTAATGGAGCTCAAAATTTTTAGGTCTGGTTTTTACCTCCAATCATGATGAAATTAACTCCATTGCGATAGGTTTTTCATTTGGAGTTTGTGTGCAAGTTTTTAGCTCGATCCGACTGTCAGATTGGTGGGAAATCCGATGAATGAGAGCTAGGGCACCAAAATGAGTTTTTGTTGTAAAAAAATGATCTGGAGCATCATTTTACCCTTCGTCTATTACATCGTGATGGCATTTGAAAATGAGGAGGTCTGCAAAAAATTATATCTTAATCTGTTGAACAGTTTGAAAGATATGAATGAATCTTCGTTTGGTGACTTCGGGGTTTTCTTCAAAAAAACTTCATTTCTTCACCATTTCGATCCATTATTTTTTCCAAAAAAAAATAATTTTAAAATATCTGTATTTTCACTATGAGAAGGACTTGGTGGAGTTGGTTGAGTGCAGAAATGGAGGTTGGGATGTCTGGAAAATGTTGTTAGCAATCCAGCAAGGTGTGGAGATGTGGGGGATGAAACAACATGAAAAATGGCTAAGTCTGGATCTGTATTCATCCAAAAATGAAAGCATAGGGGTTGGGAGAATTTTTTTCCCTTTTTCTAAAGGGACAAAAGGTACATCAGTTTTCACTTCACACTAGATCGCAACACTTGGCGATCATCTGTGCAATGAAAGGAAAAGCTCCAACTAGCTCCTGGAGGCTAAACTGACAATCCATGAGGTCACATTGGTGTCTTGGGGGACGAAAAGGAATGGGCACATTTTTTTTTCCCTTTTTCACTTTTCCAAATGGATTAAAGGGACATGAAATCCCTTTAGGCTCCTGGTGCTAACATGTGTCCTCTTCAAAAATTAGCTAAGTATCGAACTCTTACCTTGAGTCAACTTGCGACGGTGATAACTCAAGCTTCCAAACAAGTTCGGAGGTGAAATTTTATAATAATTTGATTGTAAAACACCCAATACATTGAATGGTGATATTTTTAAGCTTAAATTATGACTTAATTACCTCCAAATTACCCATTTTTCTCGAAACCGTCAGTTGTGTGCCAGAAGAATGAGTTGCCTATGGAGGTGCATAATGTTTCACAATGTATTATTTTTTCCACAATTTAGGGAATGAAAAATGCCTCCCATAAGTAATTTTTTGGGATATTTAATATTCACAAATCTCCTATAATCTTTGCTTGATGTTCGAGCACTCCTTCGCGGTGTATGCTCCTTTAGGCTCGAAAACCCACTTTTGCTAAAATGGTTCCAAAATCTCCCAAAACCTTTTTTTTGATGCTCTTGGCACTTGAATTCATCTCCATGTTGAATTTTGATCCTTCTCTCCTCTTAAGGGAGTGCACTAGTCCCATGGAAGGCCAGTGGTAGCCCTTCCCAAAACTGCCCAAAATTTTGCATTCTTCACAAATTCCTAAAATCACCTAGGGGGATTGACTTTGCTTTCCTAAATCACCTAGGGAATTGGATGGAAATACAATTGAGGACCATTACATGGATTGAGTAAGGCTTGGTGTTAAGGATGGGTAGACCTGGGTGTCTTAGAAAGGTAAAATTTGAAAAATTTGACACAGGGGTATCATTGTCATGCTTGAAAATTGAAAATTTTCTTGTTACAAATTTGCATGACAACAACAATAAAATTAATTTTTATGTTTAATATAAAATTGGATGTTTTATATGGTAAATTATTTCATCAACATTAGGAATATTAATTGGGGAAAATTCACATCACATTTTGGTATCGATCCCAAGACCTTAGAAAACTTGTGGATACTTGATTTTTATTTTTATTTTTTTGAATGCGCGAAAGACGGTACCTAAGGTTCCCTACAAGAGACAACACTCCATGACAATAGAAAATTTATTTTTCCTATTGGCTCAAGGCTTATCCATGTTCCCGGTGTACTAATGACATCTAGTACCCCTTTTGGAATTAATTTACTTCTATATAATATTTAAAAATCAAATTATACATGTGTCTAAAAGGCCCCATTTAATTAATGAGTGTTACATTTAAATTTAAAAATTATACTATAAAATATTTATATTAATGTTGAAATCATAAAATATAGGTTAATCCTATAGAATAATTATCATACCCTAATTTTTTTACCATGTTAAAACATATTATTAATAATATAGTTCAACTATAGTTTAAACTCGATAATCTATGCCTAAAGCGGCCTAGTCTGAGCGGTCCCCTCCATAATCCTCTACATCCCTTTATGCACCACTTGGTAGCCTCCGCTCGCCTCCTCACCACTATTATCACCCACTACCACATGGATTGTTGTTCCCCCTAGCCGAATGTGTATCTCCCACTTGGCAACGGCGGATATCTATTTTTTTATTGGACTCTTTAGTCCCACATCATAGGAATTTCAAGTGACATGAGGGTTTAAAAACGTGGTGGGTGATACCATTAAAACGTGACTTCAATCATGATGGTGTTTGTTTTTGTATGAGTTGGGATCAATCATTGACTCTCCAAGGGGTATCGGTTGTAAAGAGATTACCTCGCCATGGTGTCTCGACATGCTCTATTCTTAGCTCGGTTTATGCTATAAGTTTGGTTGCTCTGTAAGTTAGTTGGTAATATGAGATCTCACGACCCATCGCGGTCTATAGCTCGCCAAGCTAGGAACTAGCTCGGCCTTCCTTAAACCTCTCAATAGGAGCCTAGCTCCAAATTTTATATATATATATATGAAGTAAAATGACACCACATATTCACGTTTCTTGACTAAAATTTTATAATCAATATTTAAATTATCCCGTTATCTTCTCAAATCTATGGTAATTAGGAAACTCAGTATGAATTTACAAGATTTTCAAAATCATCACGTGACGTTTCCATCACCTAAATTATTAATAGTAACATTAGACCATTTGTGGATTCCTATTTTTGATGAAGTTTAGTTTTTACTCTGAGTCTCTTATGTGAATTCGTGTGTATACTTAGAATAAGTCTAAAGATGGAACTATGAGATTGTGTATTGATTATAGACAACTGAATAAATTGACCATCAAGAACAAATATCCCTTACCTAGAATTGATGACTTGTTAGATCAACTAAGTGGTGCTAAATACTTTTCTAAAATTGATTTGCGTTCTGTTATCATCAAATTAGAATTAAAGAATCATATATTTCAAAAACTACTTTTAGAACTAGATATGGACATTATGAATTTGTAGTTATGCCTTTCGGGTTAACTAATGCTCCTGTTACTTTTATGAATTTGATGCATGATGTGTTTAGACCTTTCTTAGATGTGTTTGTGATTATATTTCTAGATGATATTTTGATATACTCAAAAAGTGAAAAAGAACATGAACACCATGTTAGGCTAGTTTTAGAAACTTTGCGAAAATATCAACTTTATGGGAAGTTGAGAAAATGTGAATTCTTTAAAACTAAAGTTTCTTATCTAGGACATATAATTTCTCAAAAGGGAATTACACCTAACCCAACTAAAGTAAAGGTTGTGCAAGAATGGTTAATACCAAAAGATGTGCATGAAATAAGAAGTTTTCTTGGTTTGTCTGGTTTTTATCGTAGATTCATTAAAAATTATTCTAAGATAGCTTCCCCATTGACTGATTTAACAAAAAAGGATAAACCTTATCAATGGACTAGTGAATGTGATCAATATTTTAATAAATTAAAGGAATCATTGATAATTGCTCTGTTTTATGTATTCTTGATTTTTCTAAACCATTTTCTGTAGTTACTGATGCATGTGGTTCTGGTATTGGTGGTGTATTAATGCAAGATAATAAAGTTGTAAGCTATGAATCTAGGAAATTACTTCCTATTGAAAAAAATACCCTATACATGATTTAGAATTGTTAGGAATTGTACATGCTTTGAAAATTTGGAGACACTATCTGTTAGGGAATAAATTTACTATAAAAACTGATCATAGAAGTTTACAACATATCTTTACTCAACCTTTATTGAATATGAGACAACGACGATGGGTTGAATTGCTTAGTGAGTATGATTTCAAAATTCAATATGTTCCTGGAAAAGACAATTTAGTAGCAGATGCCTTAAGTAGGAAAAGAATTTTTGTTAATGCTTTAGCTTTAGAAAGAAGTAATTTTGAACAATCTATTAAAAATAAGTTACCTACTGATGTCTATTTTCAAGAACTTTATGAAGGCTTAGTAAATAAAACCAGTAATGTACATTTAAATGATAGACTTACTTCTTATATAATTGGGTCTAATGGATTATTGTATTATAAGAATAGAATGTGTATACCAGACCTTCCTGAACTGAAAAATCAAATCCTTAGAGATTCTCATGATATCCCTATTGCTGGTCATCCTGGATTTCAGAAAACTTATTTATCTATAAAAAAGAATTACTTTTGGCCTAAAATGAAACAAGATATTAGAACTTATGTGCAACAATGTTTAACTTGTCAAAAAGTAAAAGCTAGACAATGTAGTAAACCGGGTAAATTACAACCTCTTAGAATTCCTAAATGGAAATGGGAATATGTGAGTATGGATTTCATCACCGGTTACCCCGTACTAGAAATGGTCATGATAGTGTTTTTGTTGTGGTTGATAGATTAACTAAAATGACTCATTTCCTTCCAACTAAAATTAAAACTTTTAAATTTGTAGCTCATTTGTTTTGTGAAATAAATATTTTTTGCATGGTCTTCCAAAATAATTAGTAACAGATAGAGACCCAAGATTTACTTCTTCTTTTTGGAAATCATTATTCAATGAGTTAGGTACAAGTCTAAATTTTAGTATTGCATACCATCCTGAAACTGATGGACAAACTGAAAGAGTAAATCGAATTTTAGAAGATATGTTAAGGATGTATGCTAGTGATAAACCTGAAAATTGGGAAAACTATATACATTTGATTGAATTTTCATATAATCAAGGATACCATAGCACTATAAAAATGTCACCTTTTGAAGTTGTATATGGTAGGAACTATAACACACCTATTTCCTGGTCCGATCCTAGTCCATAGAACTTGGTATGAAAATGATAATTTAAAGGAAATGGAAGAAATTATAAATAAAGCAAGACAAAACATGAAAGTTGCACAAGATAGGTATAAGAGTTGGGCTGATTCCAAATGGTCATATAGAGAATTTGAAATTGGTGATCAAGTTTTCCTTAGAGTTAAACCTAAGCGTAGTTCACTAAAACTTGGTAAATATGCTAAATTAGCTCCTCGTTTTTGTGGTCCTTTTGAGGTATTAGAAAGAGTAGGAGAACTTGCTTACAAACTAGCTCTTCCTCCTGAATTATCTAGGATACATGATGTTTTTCATGTTAGTTTATTAAAGAAATATGTTTATAATTCTACTCATGTTATTGATTGGAAAAATATATCTATAGAACCTAATTGTGAATTTAAAATAGAACTGAATTAATATTGGAAAAAGAACTAGAAAGTTAAGGAATAGAGAAATAAAAGAAGTAAAAATTAAATGGAATTTTTGTGATGTGGATAGTACGACATGGGAAAAAGAATAATAAATTTGTGAACAATATTCATCTTTATTTTGATTAATTATTTTTGTGTTTTTGTTTATGTTTCGTAGAAAGATAAAGCTCCCGAGGTCACCCAATTTAGAATGGATTAAAACTTATATTATGAACCCATTATGGGTGTATGTAATTAATTATAAATTAGTATTATGAAAGGGTGTGTTAGTTACCAAACCACTAGAGGATAGAATTATTTAAACCTCGGGTTGGGGGTAATTTGCAGACGGATACTTTGGATTTTCGCTCAAATATTTTTATGTGGTTTTCAGTGGAGGCAAGTGGTGGACATTGAGAGGGGCACTTTAGAGGGTGTATTAATTGGGTTACGTGAAGTATAACCCAAGATGGTTCCTGGACAGGGAAAGAAGATATTTTAAAATAATTAAGCTTGAGGTGTTGGATCTTAGTCACCACCTAGAAATTCCTTGAGCACAAATAAGTATTTAA
This sequence comes from Taxus wallichiana var. yunnanensis, assembly GCA_018340775.1. Taxonomy (NCBI): domain Eukaryota; kingdom Viridiplantae; phylum Streptophyta; class Pinopsida; order Cupressales; family Taxaceae; genus Taxus; species Taxus wallichiana. Next base: position 935,069,775 of record CM031240.1, on the reverse strand, counting down.
TTTTACAACTATTGTTTTTGTAATGAATTTACATTTCCATATATATACAAGTAATTTCATATATATATATATATATATATATATATATATATATATATATATATATATATATATATATATATAGTATATTGATTTAGTGAATGCAATAAAATTCATTTTTATGTTTAATATACAATTGGATGTTTTATATGGTAAAGTATTTCATTAACATTAGGATTATTAATTACGTAAAGTCACATCACACTTTGCCTCAATATACCTTTTAACTTATCTTTACATTTCAAATATTCAAATCATCACTTTTGGAGGGAAATATCATTATTTGAATTTACATTAGAGAAAGAGGTCCTCAAGGACTCAAAACACACCAAGACACCTAAATAACTCCCTAGCACTCCGCATCAACCCAAAACCTTGTTTTATACCTCTTACAATTGATGTTCTTGCATTGATGATGAACTAATATAGATATATTTTGAATTATATGTTCCAAAAGTATAGGAACTGATGGTGTGCTCCCTCTTCCCTAACCCAAGCAATGTCAATGCGCTTGGTTGGTCTTTTAGGTCAGGCACTTGCTCAAGCCTAGATTTTTGTGTTCCCGATGGCATGGGTTTCCCGTCAAGCGTTGAGGGTGAAGCGAGGATTTGTGGCTCCCCTCTGCGCTTTATGTTTAGATTGTGCATGTGGAGCTCATTTTCTACCATCACCCCTTCCCGCCCAATGTGTTTCTGACCATGTGGTTTTGATCCACTCGATGGCCGCTCGGAGGTGTTACAAGTTCTAGTCAACACTATCTCTCGTACTACCCTCTACCTCCAAACCCATCAATTTTCTTTTGGGATTGACTGCAGTATTATTTCTCATAAACCGGGATTTCATATTCGTTCCTTTGGCCTCTCTTTTATAGGAAAAATTCTTTCGATGAATGCCATCTTGTCTACTATGGGATTACCCAGATTCCACAATCTCTATGTTGGGATTCTTAAAGGGGGGTGCTAGAGCTCATAAAGACTACATCTTTCAAGGAAGCTCTGTTTAAAAATGTTTCTTCCACCTATGTTGCCCCGATCCTCCCCCATCTTATCTTGTTGATAAAGCTACGGAATCCCCTCTGCTAGAAATCACAAGTATTGATTCTTTGACACTTGAAAATAACTGGAAAAAAATCCCTCATCTACAGGTTTTAATGGTGTTTGGCATTCAACTAATGCACTTATCCACTATGTTCACTCCAATTGGACTAAAAATTGTGACCATTTTTTCTATGCAAGAGGCTTCTTCATCATTTTTTTTTTTTACACAGAGGATTATCAGAGGGCCTTGAATGAGGGACCGTGGTTTTGGGGTTCAGCTGGTTTGTTTACCACCCCTTGGTTCCCTCACTTTGACCTGTGCTCCTATTCCATCTCGCGAGTTCCTATTTGGGTGAGGTTACCCAACCTTCCTCTCCATTTTTACCTTGTTGTGAGAGAAATCGGAAATTGTTTAGGAAAATTTATAAAACAAGATGTTACGAGATTTCATAGTGGGTTTCTCACTTTTGTCAGAATATGTGTTGAGGTTGATCTTAGCAAAGGACTTCTAGATAAGATGACCCTCAAGATGGGTGATATGTCACATGTTCAGCCTCTTGACTATGAAAATATGGATTTCAGATGTAGAAATTGCAGGACATCGGGTCATATTCAATCTTCCTTTCCTCATAAGAAATTTCACCCTACCAAGAAAAATCCTTCAAAGTACTGGAGCCCCCTTGACCTCGAGGAGGACACAGATTTGGATGTGGGTGTGCAGGAAGCTAAGAGTGTTGACCCGCTGGTCGAGGCTCAACCTACATTAGTAACTAAGGATGTTACAATGGGCCAACAAGTGGAGTCTTCCCATTCGGTGGAAAGATCCAACCTGGGAATCAAAAGACCCCACGAATCTGATCATTCTGATTTGGATAAAGAAGGCCCCTTCTCCCTGAATCAGGAACAACAAATGGATACCCCTCTCGATTTTGTCTCAGTAACTAGTGAACCTGGCTCAGAGGAACATTTAACTTAAAATTGGCATTTGGTGTGCTCGAAGAAGGGAAAGAAGGGTAGGCTTTGATTCTTTATCCTTTGTTCCCTCTTCCCCTTCTTCTGCTTTTCTTGTGGTTACCATTTGGTGGTCTCCACTTCTTCATTTTTCAACTTTGTATTAGTTGTATCTTCTCTTCTCCTATTTTTGTACTTTCTTGCTACTTTCAGTTGCATCTGAGGTTGTTCTTCCTTCTTTTTTTTCTTTTACCTATTCATTGTTGACTTTGTAGCTTTGGAAGCTTCCTCTCTTCGGATGTGGTTTCTTCTATTTTTTCCCTTGTGTTGTTTGGGAATTCTCTTCTTCCTTTTCTCTTCCCCCTTCTTCTTTGTACAAGGTTGTGGGCCCTTTCAAAACCCTCACTTTACCCTAATCTAGAAAAAATTGATGCTCCTGCATCATACTTCCAAGGTGGAAGAAATTGAGTGCCAATACAAAGAAATTTTTCTTTTTCCACTTGTAGTATCTTCTTGATTTCTTCTTCCTTTAACCTAATTCTTCTTCATTTTCTTTCTTTTTTTCCTTGCATCTCTCTCTTACATCTTCTTCTTCTTCATTTTTCCCTCTTGAATGCCACTTAACTTTATCATCTTCATCATTTGATCTCTCTTAAGAGCTTCTTTTTTAGTTTCCTTCACTTTTTCATCAAGTATACTTGCATATAGATAGTAAAACCAAGTATTAGATATAAAACATGAAGACATTTGAGTCTCCATCACTTCCTTTTTCTCATTCTCTAGTTGCTCCTTGAAATCAGCCTCAAACACTATTTTTCCTTCACTTTTATCCTCATTTTCCTCTTCAAACAACTGATCCTCATCATCAAACTCTGTACAAGCATCATAATACTCTTCTTCATCTTCATTTTCTTGTTCATTTTTACAAAACTCTTCATCTTCATCTTCTTTTAGGCAAGCTAAGAAGCTTGCTATCACTTCCTCTTCATCTATTTTCTCATTTTCTTCATAGATCACTTCTTTGATGACCTCTTCCACTTTCTTTGTTTGCATTCTTCTTCACTTGTCTCAACTTCTTTTCCTCTTCTCTAATCATCTCTCTCAGCTACAATTTTTTATTTCTCTTCACAAGTAGCTCTATAGGCCACTTTACCTTTCTTTTCATCACAAATCCCACTTCATTGTACTCTTCCATCATGCTCTCATCTCTCACAAACTGTTATAGCTTCTCTAAATTCTTTCTCGGCTCTTTCAACTCTTGTTCCATCCATTCTTCTTGTTTCCTAGCTTCATCTTTCCTCTTTTCCTCTCTTTTCTTTATTTCTCTCTCATCTTTTTTTCTTCTTTTGGCTTAACAACAATATCAGCCCTTTCACTATCTCTTCTTAGACACCTTTCTCATTTTTTATTAGCTCTTCATTCACAAAATGTCACACTTCATTCATATGCACTTACACAACTTGTTAGCAATAAACGATATTCAACTCATTAAAGGTTTTTCCCGATATCATATGATGTAGATCCTGATGTTTTCAACCTACATAAATCATCAACTCATATAACTTATCAAGCCATTATATTCATTACTTAACAAATCTCATTCAAAACCATGACTTAAGATATTGTGAAAAAACCTTGAATTTTATTGAATCCTCAAGAATGAATCCACAACTATGTCATAGGCTATCAATTCTTTTACATGCCTAATTTCATCTAATAAATATGATAATACACTTACCAAAACTTCACACCATCATTTTCACTCTTTCTCTTTATATACCTCCAATATGGCTACTAGCTTTGCATAAAGATATATTCTACTAAAAAAAAAAAAATCATTCTAAGGATTTATCTCTTATCTTGGTAAATTATTTGGATACCCATTAAGCTCATACAAGTTTCTACTAAGTTTCGAAAAAATATATTTTCCCATAAAAATGCATTCTCATTTTATCTCTTTCGGCTAGGTTTTCCCAATTAGCCCTAGTTTCGCTAAGTCTCTCTATTTTAAGCAATCTACAAATTTACCCGCAAAATTTTAAAAAAATTAGATACCCTTTTGGGAATTCTTGCTTCATGGATAATTTTATGCCATAACTCTTTATGGAGTCTTCCCAACACAAATTTCTCTCTCTCTTATGCTTATTTAATTAGGTCTCTAATGGTTTGATGACCAATTTAGGGTTTCCACTTCTTTTAATCCTTTTGAACACATTTATCCACCTTAATTCAAATTGATTAAGATATCTCCATCATTCCTTTTATCTCTTGGCATCATTTCCTCAATTTTTCATGGCTTCTTGACCTATTCAAGAACTAATAATCCTCTTCAACTCTTTTTGACTCTTCTCTCTGCTCCTATAGTCACTCTACCAAACTATCCAAATCACTCATCAAGACACTAGTATCGGATCATGAGCTCCTTTTTATACTTATTCTTGGATTAGTCAATAACTTCTTCTTTGTAGGACATTTTTGAGCCTATTATCTTATTCCCTACGACTTCAACATTGTTTACCAACCATCACACAATGTTTAATCACCATTCATTAAGTACTTGGCTTTTAGGACCCTATCATGCTTCATACTTCAGTATTGTCACAAGTTCATTAACAAGAATGTACTTATATTACTTTTCTCTTTCACTGTTCTAATTTTTAGAGTAAGTTTTGGATCTGTCCACACCATTAACCAACAAGATTAGATCACTATTTCCCTTTTTATATTGTGCAAGGTCAAGTGATTTCCAAACTAATGAGGATTGTCACATTTTTGACACAATGAATATACTTACAATATTTTCCCTTAAAATTACAATACATTGAGTTCTTACCATGTCCTTTGAGCTTCTTTTTCCCGTGGAATGCCTTATACCTTTTAATAACATTGCATGGTTCTTCAACTAATCTTTTTCTCATGAGATCCTAGTTTCCTTAAGCCCTCAAAAATTTTAGGTGCATAGTTAGGAATAAGATGTCTAATTCTTTACATCAAATAGCCTTCCTACAGGTCTTAAAATTCATTTATCACCTCAATTACTCAAGGCCTCCTAATAAAATAAATATGTAGTCTTCAAAGGATCAAATTAGCACTTTTCATACAACTTCCATATTATTAACCCCTGAAAAAGGGAATTTACACACAATAAGGATGGTGATTGTTTGTTTCCACTTTATTTGAATTAAAGGAGGTTTCTTATAGGCTAGGATCCTCTTTAAACTCTTATGCTTTCTGATCAAGCCTTTTGACTTCTTATAGTACTCTAGAATCAGTTCATTCGTTCTTAAAGCCCAAATCTTAGGGTTGTCAACTAGTTTCTCAATCAATCACATACAAGGTTATATAACACAATACTAAATCCCTGACACTTCATAAGGTTATGTCTTTGTTTAGAGTATTATCAAGATCTAAATTACATATTGACAAGGTTTAAATCTTATCAACAACATTTAATCAATGCACAATAGGCTACAAATATGATGCACAATACTAGTCTTTTAAACCCTCAAACACATAATCACCCTTCCTCCATGAATGAACTTTCATTCATTTATTTACATTAATTTCACACAAGTGGTATCCCATTCATCATCTAGGAAAATTACTTCATCAAGAAACATCATTTTAGTTGCAAATACAGAGTTATGATTCTTACCTTCTTCACACAAGTCAATGTTCTTTGCTTCTAGGTTATCTTTATTATCACATTACCTTTTCTCGATGGTTTGTTATCTTGTTAAACATGCATATATTTTTTAATTATAAATTATTCATTCACAAATAATAACTATTCATAAAACACCTAAATATTCATCTTTGAAGACATTTTAGACCAAAGATTACACAATATAAAAATGGAAATTTGTATTGTTATCATGTTCTTCATACAATATACAGACTTCCCGAGCCTCTTGCTCCTTCTCCAACGTAATATTCCTTTCAAATCTTCCTTCAAACTTCCAACCGACTCCTCCTCGAATACATCATCTTCTTACTTATCAAAAGGTGAGGAATAACTAACTTTCAACCCTAACTCAAGATGAAAACCAACCAACTCATGGTTTAACTTTACTAGAGGTGGTATATCAATGGAATTATTGGATTGAGGTAATTTTAGACCTTTACAACATTAAATGTCCTTTTCTTTTCCTTGGCACGCCTTTTAACTTATCTTTAAATTTCAAATATTCAAATTCTCACTCTTGGAGGGAAATCTCATCATTTGAATTTACATTAGGAAAAGATGTCCTCAAGGACTCAATGCACACCAAGACACCTAAATAACTCCCTAGTACCTATATCAACCCATAAATATTGTTTTATTCCTCTTTACAACTAATGCACCCGCATCAAGTCCCCTAGGAATTATCTTTTGGCATTCACCAATGTTATATCCATAATCACTTTCACTCCCTCCATTAAGCCACTTGTGGTTCTAAACCCCTTAACAAATTAAAAGAGTTGAATATTCTATAAAAAAATAAAACAATCAAAATTCAAAAATAACAATCTCAAGGGTCTTTGTAATATCTCTATTGGGGCAATAGAAACCTACCGAGTAGTACACCGATGTTACGACTAGAATCAAATGTACCTCCATCGTGATATGAATGCCTCACCGACAAAGAAAGCGATGTATGACTTACAATTTCCCCCATCCCATCAATCACCAATCCCTATTTTAATCACACCTACACATTGCCATGTGTTTTCCTTACTTTATTATAGGTCTTCACTTGAAGTAAGAATTGACTCTCATAGGCATACACCGGATCTCAATGAGAAATAGGTCTAGTATGTTTCCAAGTGATGTTTAGACATTGTTCAAACTCTTGTTTTATCTCATTTTTGTCTCATACTACATGCCTTCTAGCCCATCACACTATTCATTAGCACTCTTGTTTCAAACCATGTCCATACACATACAGAGTTATTACACTTTATTATTACACCCATGTCACTTGCACACTTGCACTCTATTACTCACTTTTACTTAAACATACATAGGTGTTCATTGTCTTTTCCACAAATTTAGTAAAAGCACCACTTCTCATCCATGCTCACTTGTAATCACTACTCACCACTATTGGGTTAGGGCCACACTTCTCTCGTGCTCTCTAACTCACGCCCACTTTTGTACTCATCACTTTGTCACATGTGCATGGAAAGGGAAATAATGTCCTCACTTCTCATCATCATGCCTTTACCAAGGTTTCGTTTTATCATTTATTAATTTCAAATTTTTCCCTCGTATCATGTGGGGAAACCTACCGCTCAAAAATAGTCACTGAGGGGGATAATACACTAAACCCTTCTCATAAATATCATGGCACTCAATCAATCATTCCTACTAACTAAATATTATCTACATTACAAAATCAATCTATCAAACCCTTCATAGACTTTCACTAAAGTAGTCCATCGATCACATTTTTCAGGTTATCATTGTCTATCCAATCAACCATATATGCCCATTTGTGCAACAACCATTGTTATAGGGTTATATGATCCCCATCTCATCTTCAATTTTTGTGTTGTATCTTGTCTCGCTACACCAAATCAAAAGGGGGAAATGTAAATGCCAAAAATGCACCTCAGGCACAAGGTTTCCTAAGCTAACAATATATAAAACACCAATAATCCCTAAAAATCAAATAATGCCACAAAACACCTTAAAATATAAAATCCCACAAATAAAATTTTGATTTACAACATCTCATATGGTTAATTATCTTCACCAACTCGCATTCAATGTTATCACATCTTTTTATACATTTAATCACTCCACCTACCCATTTACATCTCCAATACACATTGGACCATTATCATCTCACCTCGTTTTGCATATCGCACCCATATCCATCCCAATCTTCTATGTACACTGTCGTGCCCATGATTTTACAACCCAAAACCCATCTAGAAAACTCGAAAATTTAGTGAATTTTTTTTAAATAATATTTAAGTATTATTTAATAAAACACTTAATAATTATTTAATATTTATTACAATCCAATGATTTAGTTATTAATAAATATCATGTATTTAATTTAACCAAGGGGTATAAAAATCAATTATAATATGATTCAGGAATTAACATTAATTAAGATTATTACTTCCAATCTTCTATGTACACTTGTCGTGCCCATGATTTTACAACCCAAAAACCCATCTAGAAAACTCAAAAAAATTAGCGTATTTTTTTAAATAATATTTAAGTATTATTTAATTAAACACTTAACAATTATTTAATATTTATTACAATCTAATGATTTAGTTATTAATAAATATCATGTATTTAATTTAACCAAGGGGGCATAAAAATCAATTATAATATGATTCACGCAATTAACATTAATTAAGATTATTAAGGGTTAATACATTTTCCCCTGAAGGGATTAGGCTTAAGAAGGTAAGAATTTAATTTTGCTAAGGTTTGGATAATTAAGATTGGGCGTAAGTCTCATTTGGCCCCATCCAAATGGAATCATGCCTCTTATACCCATAATTATTAAAAGTTAATTTTGATTTTATTATTCATCCAAATTTGAAAATTAAGGGTGAACTCACTTGTTCACCTACTAAGTTGATGAGTCAGCATAAATTAATTTCATAACAACTCGATTTTTATTTTGATAAGGTTATTATTAACCATGTCTATGTATTTCCAAGGAACATTTCTGAATATCACCATCACAAACATGAAATTTTGGCATGTTGATTAATTAATATAGTTATATCTAATTGTCTTTATTTTGTGATGTTATTTTATGACCCATAATTTCACGATCCAAAACCCATCAAGAAAACTCAAAAATTTAGTGAAGTTTTTTTAAATAATATTAAGTATTATTTAATTAAACACTCAACAATTTTTTAATATTTATTCCAAGCTAATGATTTAGTTATTAATAAATATCAAGTCTTTAATTTAAACAAGGGGGTATAAAAATCAAGTATAATATGATTCACACAATTAACATTAATTAATTCTAAGGGTTAATATGTTTTCCCCACCAAGGATTAGGCTTGGCAAGGTAAGAATTTAATTTGGCTAAGGTTTGGATATTTAAGATTGGGCATAATTCTCATTTGGCCCCATCCAAATGGACTCATGCCTCTTATACCCATAATTATTAAAAGTTAATTTTGATTTTATTATTGATCCAAATTTGAAAAAGTAAGGGTGAACTCACTTATTCACCTACCAAGATGATGAGTTGTATAAATTACTTTCATAACAACTCATCTTTTGTATTTTGATAAGGCTATTATAAACCATGTCTATGTATTTCCAAGGAACATTGTTGAACATCACCATCACAACCATGAACTTTTGGCATAATGATTAATTAATATAGTTATATCTAATTGTCTTTATTTTGTGATATTATGTGTGCATTTATTCTTGTTATTCCAATAAATTGTTTGGATGATTATATGTGTTGATGTCACTCTTGGTTGTAAGTAATTTTCCATATGCGGGAAGTGACCTATCCGCAGAACTCATCCGCAACCAAAGAGCTCACAAGAAGAACTCATTCGTAGCATAAGAAAATCATTCATAAAGAAAGAGAGCATGTCTTTATGAAGATATTTTGAAACATGGAGTTATGGAACTCAATTCTTAGAGAAGAAGTTACAACAAGAACATTAAAAACTAGGACACAAATCAATCTTTGATTTGGTCAATGATATAGAATTGATTGTTGGATTAACATGTATTGTGTGTTTCGTGAAGAACTAATTGATAGATGAAAACTTGTTGTGTATTTCAAACATGTGTTGAATCTCTCACTTGTTTTGATTAAGGACTCCTTGTTGTATTCTTCTTCTTCTCATGTGTTGTAAATGATAAGGTATAATTGAAATGGATGTGTGTGGTAACATAGAGCTTAGGATTAGTCAAGCAGAGAGTAAGTTAGAGAGTCAGATTTGGAATTAGAGAACAAATATCACTCTGATATTTTGTTCCTTGATGAAATTTTTTTGAATATCAATAAAGAAATATGATTTCTGTTATTTATTTCTTAGTCACAGAGTTAGGAAGGGATTAGCACCCAAGTCAAGGCCCACTTGAGGTCTGCTACATCCCCTCCATTGTTTTATTTCATGCATATTTACTTAGGAAAAATTTTCTTTCTAAATCTGCAACCTTATTTCAGTGATAAGCATTTAGCAATAGTTCATTTTCCAGTTTAAGTTTTATTTTAATTTCCGCATTGTTTCGTGATGCGTTATTTCCTTTACAATCTCTTAGATCACTATAATCATGCATATAAAGACCGCAATATTTTCAAATTTATGCTCCTGTCTAATAATTAAATGAATGTAGCTCAATGTACAACATATTAATTGTTGTAAGTTGATTTTCACCACCATTTTTGGCATCGTTTCTAGGGATATTACCAAGTTATAGGAGTTTGTGAGGTTTTTATTTCTGAATTTCTTAGAATAGACTAGGTTGTAGAAATTCCAACTTCAAAACCCCCACTAAAAATGTTGATTGAGTTGAGTCAATTGATGTATGTACCATCAGAGATATGCCCCGTTAGATTACTACCCAATCCTCAAATAACATAAATTACTTCGATTCCAAAGAAAAAACATCCTCTTCTATGTAGGGTTTGTTGATAAAACACCCCTTCCGAGTAAGAATTATGAGACATTTCTGAATAGCCAAACATGGTAGAGGAGGTGAATCAAAACATGGAAGAAGGGGAACCAAGAACATTTTAGTTTCCTACCTCCAATAATAATTAGGTTTCTCAAATGAAGAATATCTCTTCCTAATTTTCATGGATCTATGACTAAAGACCCAGACACTTTCTTGTTTGAGTTTGATGTCTTATGCAAGAGTTATGACTACAAAACTGATGCACACAAGCTGAATTTTTTCCCTGTTACACTCAAGGATGCATCCTTGAGATGGTTTATGGGCCTAGAAGAGATGTTGTTACTACTGCAACAAATAAAGGATATAATTCTTCTCAAGTACCAATACTCACAGTTGCAGCCAAGTAGCAGAGGAGGAGATGAACTCTTCAAGATGGCACAAAAGGAAGATGAGCCACTAGAAGATTACCTAGAGAGATTCCTATTTTGTGTTCAAAATTCAAGGCACACAAGGTTACCTCCTAATTATTTCAAGTTACTTTTCTTAAAAGGTCTCAAAGAAGAAGATATGGATGCTTTGGACTTAATAGAGTTGGAGACATCTTCAAAACCACTTTTGAGAGTATATGTGAAGTCTAAATCAACTATTCTAGAGAAACCATGAAAATAATAAGAATTTTTAGATCAAAGGGTGTAGCAGAATCGCCAAATGAAGGGGAAATATCTAAATCGATATTGTAAATGTGTTTAAGAACATGAAACAATAAATAGTTAATGACACGGCCACCTGTGTTAATGCTCTTTGTGTAAAGAAGAAGAAAGAGGATGTAGAGGTAGCACTTACAGATTTTTTCCATTATTATAGAAGAAATAAATTTGATTACACATACGGGGGACTAACCAAGATTACGTATGGAAAGGAAGCTACACCGAGTTCAAAATGATAGAAATGGAGGATGGGCAATTTTTATATGTTGCCCAAAGAAAGCCATAAATTCTAAGACAAGGAGGTGGGTCACAAGATCCTATGTCATCTTTTAAAAATTGGGCTAGTAGTTCATATAACAATATGCAACCCCCACCTTGGGATAATACTCAAGAAGCTTGGGATCCTTACCCTATCCAATTCCAACAGTCATGGTAGCCTCAATTCTTAGGCCAATAGTGGCATCACCCCTTGTCATGACAAAGAACATTGGAGAGGAGGGCAACAATGGAGCAATCCACATCCTAACTACCAAAAACCCTACCAGCAACATCCCTAACCACAACATCAAGCTTTGATGTCAAACCCCCAATCTAGATTTCAACCAAAAGCTACTCAATTTCTAGCTTAACCGATAGCTTACCCCCCAATTATAAATTTTCTCAACTAGCCTATAATTTTGAATCAACTCAAAACTCGCATTATTTAGTTGATGTCAATAATATCCATCTCCACTCAGGAAGAGCACTTGTGCCACCAAGTAAACCCACAATCACGGAGATAGCAGATGAACCACTATTGTTGTAAGTTGATCTCTACAAAGAAATCCAAAAACGTTGTAAGCTGATCCACAACAACGTGAATAGAATTCCAAAAACACTAAAATCTAAGTCAATGGACCCCATTTCTAGAAATATTACAAGAGAGAAAATCTAACCCTAAATATGATTCGATTATGATTTTATCAATAATTTGAAGTACATTTGTGTGAAATTTCCACTCATTTAAGCCATCAGGGATGTACCTATTTATAACAAGATGATCAAGGATCTATGTATAAAGAAACTAGGTAGAAAAAGGAAAGATCCATCCATTGTACAAGTCATTGGAAAATGTGTTGAAATCATGCTTGGAAACTCTATGCTACCTAAGTACATATATCTAGGCAAATCCTCTAGTGAATGTTACAATCAATGGAACTACAATCAATGTCATGACCAAGAAAGTCATGGATGACCTAAAGTTGGAAGGACTAAGGCCAACAACTATAGTATTGAAACTAGAAGATAGATCAATAGTAAATCCCAAAGGAGTCCTTGAGGACATTGTTGTGGTCGTAGACTCTTGGGAATGCCAACTGATTTTATTGTCCTACAACCAAAGGAAAATCTAGGAGATTATCTTGTTATAGTAGGAAGGCCATGGGGCCACCGCCGATGCATTTATAGGGTGCAGGTCTAGAAATATGATCATCTCAAATGGAAATGGTACCAATAAACTTATACTCTATCCTCCTGCTCAACCATTGAATAATGAGGATCAAACAGATTGGCTTAAAGAACTAGAAATTGATCAATGCTCTTTCTAACAACTAATGATGTTGGAAAATTCTTGCACTATTAAAGATCAGGAGGAATATTTTGTTCTCTATAATATTATGTACAAAAATATGGAGGAAATGAATAAGTTGATAATATATTAAAGTGCTTGAGTTGTCCTTTGAACCAAGTTTTATCACAAAGAGAACCATGAGTATTCCAGGTAAGAATTGTATTTTTCACCAACTTCTTCCTCGTGACTGCATATTAAATTATGTTAGTAGTAACATGTGTTCAATGTTGGACCTCTCCAAGCAAGTAGAAATAACAACAGGGAGGCCACTAAATGTGAGCAATATGTTGAGTGTACAACAAGATAAATTATTGATTACTCTTCTTCAAGAACATAAAATAGCATTTACTTGGGATTATAGTGATATGCGAGGGATTCATCTTAGGATTTATACTCATATAATTTATATCAAAGAAGAATGTAAACCAATCAAATAGCCACGTAGTGGATGAGCCCAAAGAGTGAGAGAAAATTGTGAAAGTTGAACTACGTGGTTGTTAGATGTTGGATTAATATACCCCATATTAGAAAGCTAGTGGGTATCACCTCTATTAATTGTACCAAATAGTAATGGGAAACAGAGAATCTATTTAGATTATAGAGATTTGAATTCAGCCACAAAGAAATACCACTTCCCATTTCCCTTCATTGATCAAGTGTTTGATACCCTAGCTAGTAAAAATTACTTCTCATTTCTTGATGGATACAATGGTTACAATTAGATCCAGATTGCACTAGAGGACCAAGATAAGACTACATCCACATGTCCGTGGGGAGGGGGTTTCCTATTTAGTTCTCTCATTTGTCTTATGTAATGCACCTACCACATTCTAGAGAGAAGTCCTGAGTATCTGATCTAATTTGAAAAATAACTGCATGGAAGTCTATATGGATGATTTCACTATTTATGGTAGTACTTTTGAGGAGACTATGAAAAATTTGGACAAGGTCTTAAGAAGATGCAAGGATCACAATTTCTCCTTAAGCAATGAGAAGTGCTATATGATGATGTCAGAGGGTATAGTGATGGGGCACTACCTTTCCTCAGCAGGAATTCAATTAGATCTAGAAAAAGTGTCTATTATAGTCAACCTACCCACACCAAGAAAACAAAAGGATGTTAGAATATTTTTAGGCCATGCAGAATATTACCAAAATTTATACAAGACTTCAGCAAAAAATTGCAGCACCACTTTTTGTATTGTTGGGAAAGGATGTTGATTTTGTTCAGATGAAAGATGTGAAAGTTCTTTTCAAACTTTAAAGAAGATGTTAATTATTGCTCTGTGCCGAGATGACCCGATTAGAACTCTCGTTTTCAAATCCACATACATGCATCAGATCATGCTATTAGAGTTGTCCTAGGTCAAAAACATGGTAGCCTGAATTATGCAATATACTATCTCGGTAAGAATTTATAAAGATGCAAAATTGAACTATACAAAGTGACAAAAAAAGAGTTCCCGATAGTAGTATATTCCATAAATAAATTAAAACATTATATCATAGGATATCTAGTGTTTGTTCATAGTGATCATGTTGCAATAAAGTATCTAGTAAAAATATAATATTAAATAGCAAAATCATAAGGTGGCTACTCCTCTTGTAAGAATTTGATGTCACCATAGTGGAAAAACCTAAAAAAGATAATGTGGTGGCATATTTCCTCTCAAGGATGGAGACCAACAGTGAAGAGAATGTAATTGATGATTTGTTTCTAGATGAGCACCTATTTTTTATTTCTACAAGAACACCCTACTACAAATACATAGCCAACTACTTGATCTCAGTAAAACACCTCCACATTTTTCATCTTCTGAGAAAAGGCATTTAGTTGAAAAGAGTTTACCCTTTTCTTGGATAGTTGGACTTCTCTTTTATATAGGTCAAGATCAAGTAATGAGAATATGTATAGATGATGAGGAGATATTTGATGTCCTCAAATCCTACCACAATGAACCTTGTGGAGGGCATTTCACTAAAAAGAGAACAACACAGAAGGTTTTGATGATCTACTATTGGCCAACTTTACATAAGGATGCAGCACTATACACTAAGAGATGTGAAAATTCCAGAGAATTGGAAAGCCCACTAATTCTAATGAGATGTCATTGCAACCTCAATTGGTTCTGCAACCTTTTGATAAGTGGGGCTTAGATTTTGTTGGCCCTATAGACCCTCCATCTCAACAAAAAGAGTATATCCTAGTATGTACAAATTACCTAACCAAGTGGACAGAGGTAAAAGCATTTCCAAACCAAAAAGTGAGAAGGTAGATAAATTCCTATATGAGAACATCTTTACCAAATATGGAGTCACAAGGAGATTTTGACAGAGTAAGGTACACATTTTACTACTGATGTGATTTTTGATTTGGTTAGTGAATATGAAATTAGGCATAGGAAGTCTACACCATACCATCCTCAATCTAATGGCCAAGTAGAGGTTACAAATAGAGAGATAGAGGCCATATTGACAAATATTATAAAGCACTCCACGAAGAGACTTTGCAGATAGGATTCTAGAAGTAGTCTCAAAGATTCAATACAATGTGGAAGACCACAACTGGCTTCACACCATTTGAACTATTATATGGAAAGATTGTTGTTTTACTAATTGAATTTGAGCATAAAATGTTGAGGACTACATTTGGGCTGGGAATAGACTTATCGAATCTCAAATACAAATAATTCTCAAATCAATGAGTTGGATGAATTGAGGAAGCAAGCAATTCATAACACAAAGGTAGTGCAAAAACAAAAAATCCAATGGCATGACCAGTATATCAAAACAAAATAGTTCCAAGAAGGTGACTGGGCACTCTTGTTTGACTCAAAATATAATGATCACAAAGGAAATATCATAACAAGGTGGCTAGGCCCATATGAAATTGAGAATGTATTCCCTAATAGAGCTATGAAACCTACTACTATTGACTGTGAGATTCAAGTTGTTGGTGAATGGCCACAGGTTAAGATTGTATAAGAAGCCAATTGATAAAGGCTCATTATGGAATTGTTCGTGAGGAGATCGAGAAGAATGGAGAAAGAAACATCATAATTAACCTCAAAGGTTGAGCTTATTACCTCACCTTCTAGGATCACAGAGGATTCATAAGAAGTCGGTAACCTTGGATCATCCAAACTTGTTGAATATTCCAAGGCCAAATAAAAGCGTTTGGATCTACACCGTTGTTGCAAATCAGCATCACCCTTGGATGTTGATCAGACTTCTAGTTTGACATTTTGGACATCCAGTGTGATTGCACAACATTGAATCCTCTCCCCAAGTGTGGGACTTGAAAATGGGAGAGGAATCTCCATATTAGAGGTTGGTTCCTCAACTCCCCTGATCAGATATATCACTTACAAGATGCAGAGGTTTAAATTCCTAGTTCCTACTCTAAATTCCAAGGGGACAAAGATAGGGAATGCAAGAAAAATGAAGCTAATGCCAATGAGGTGATGCACCAAAGGAGTTGCAGACACCTAATACTACAATACATACACAATCCACAAGAAAACACAACACAAAGCATGCACAAATTGCTCAAGATGTAATGAAAGATCAGGAAACAATGGTAAATATATGAAAATATTGAAGGATTTTAATCACAGAGCATACATTATCATTCCAAATCCAATACAATGCATTACAGTGACCAAGAGGAAAAAATGGGTGTTGTATTGCATGGAAAGGTAAAATTTTCACAAATTCTACCCAAAAAAGGAAGAAAAGGGGAAGTTAGAGCAAAAACGTGTCTCTCCTTCAAAAATGAGCCCATTCTCGCTTTTACAAAGGTGCGCGACCCCAAGAGAGAGAAACACGAGAAAACATGGGGAGCTTCAACCACCAAAAAAAATGCAATCAAACAACATGGGCATCCTTATAGGCCCATCCCATGACATTTTTCGCCATCTTTGGGAGATAATGCGAGCCATTCTTCATTAAAAATGGTGGTTGAAACGTCATTTCTCTCCATGACCATGTGCCGAGGTGTTTTTCAATTTTCTCTCTCAAAATCCATCAAAATATAAAATGACCTTGAAATCTTGTAGATAATTTCATCATCTTTCCACTAATATAAAGAACGAAAAAGCCGAGCTCTGGATCGAAAGATATGGCCATTTGAAAGTTTAGGGAAAAACAGGGCCAAATCAGATTAAGCTAAAATTTTTAATTTTCCACCTTTTGCATTCGGGAATATTTCCCAAAATCCCCATGCTCCGCCATTCCAAGTACCACGTGGCATGTCTTTATTGACGCGGGGCCCTCTCTGCGCTTCATTTTTCATCGTTGGGGCCATTGGAAAATTTTCCAAAAAATCTCCGCCGGGCCGATGAGTTGAGGACACGTGGCATGTTATGATTGGGCGCGGGCATCTCCTCTTAAATTTTCCATCATTGTTTGATCATTTTCCTGACTTGGACATGTGGCAAAACCCCATTGGCTATGGGCTTTTCCCCCCTTTTTCCTCAGTGGGCTGTCCTTATTTTTTACCGCCACCGAACACGTGGCGAGATTCCATTGGCTCACATTTGGGGCGATTTTTCCTTTGAAATTTCCTTCCTTTTCCTTTGGGAAAATTTCCTAAATTTTCCCCGCCTTCCACCGGTCCGAGACATGTGGCATCATTTCATTTTCCGCGGGCCCTAGGGGCAAACATTTTTCTTTTCATTTTAGCTTTTGGAAAAAATCCCAATCTCCCCCCGCACTCCGAAGCTCTGACCCCCAGGGACACGTGGCGCAATGTCACTGGGTGGCAAGTCAGTGGGCCAAAACTTTCTTCTTGAATTTTGCAAAAACACTTTGCCAAATTATCAAATCTTCCTCTGCGGTCCGCAGGTCTTAAGACACGTGGCATGAGGCCATTGGCTGCGGGCCCTGCAGAACAAAATTTGGCTTTGCGCCCTTGCCAAACATTTCACCAAAATTTTAAATTAACCTTCGCAATCCACCGCTCCGACCCCCAAGGATACATGGCACAATGTGGTTGGGCACGGGCCTGTCCCGGAGATTTTTCCATGGTGCCAACACTTAGCCGTTTTTCAAATTTTTCCCCCTTTCGACACGTGGCACAATCCAATTGGATGGCGGACCTGCGGGGTGAAATATCCCTTTGAAATTTTTCCAAACACTTGGTAAAAATCCAATTTTTCCTCCGACCCCCCCACTTCAAACACGTGGCATGATATTATCATGGTACGGGCCTTCCAGGTGAAATTTTCCCACAAAACTCCACCGAGCCATAACTTCAAAAATACATGGAGTTAGGAGGAAAACTTTACCTTTCTGGAAATCTGAGAAAGAGCTCTATCCAATGGTGCCATTTCCAGAAAGTTTTGAGTCCTTAAAAAGCAAAAAATTATGACTGAGGAACAAGAGAGGGAAGAATGAAAGGAGTTAGCCACAAAATGTGCAAGGGGAACATTTCGATAACACTACCTTTCGAGGTGATCATCAGCACACTACTAACCCATTTTCTTTATAATTTTTTTGTTTTACAAATCCTATTGATAGGTGATTGAAGGAAGGCATGATCTCCATCACAAGGAGAGAGTGCAATGACCAAAGGTTCAACTTGCGTAGACACAAAAAGAACTTTTTTTTTATAGTGTCTTGCAAAACTCATGATTGTGTAACAAAATCAAGGAATCATGTACATAGAGAATAATAAATAAAAATGATTGGCACCCCAATCAATTAGAGTTCCTCAATGGGAAACATATGTTACAATAAGGAGCATTCAAAAAACTTAATTCCATTTCCACAAAGATCAAAGATCACTTTACAACCAAGACTTAATTTCAATAAATCATACACATCCATCATTGTTATATGCATGAAAAGATTAGCTATGACAATAACATGAAACTAACACCTAGTAGTTCCACAATATAACTAAATCTATCATAAACATCAAGATGAGATCTTAATGAGATAAAACTTCTACAATAATGCATGAATCAAACTAACATTACTATATTACCTCTACTTCTCTAGATTGCTTAATATAAAGATGAACCTAGTTAGATCCTAAGCAATCAGTTTTGTGTTTTTTTGCTCCAAGTGGTGAAGAGATCTCTCTAAAATGGCTACAAGACCATGTTTAGATATTCTCCTACTAACCAAGCTTAAAGGAATGGATGCAAGATGGAGAAGTTACTTACAATGAGGAATGGCTCAAGATCAAATTCTTATAGCTTTAGCTAATGCAAATGAGATCTCATATAAAGTGTGTTGTCCATATGTAATCAAGGTGCAAAGTTGAAATGGATGCCTTAGCTTGTATTTATAGATTTACATTTGAGAAAGTTGAGAATCCTAGTGCATGTGGGACAAAAGGGTAAAGCAAAATATAATTTTTACAAGTCAATGCACTTTTGATTAGATTAGGAGATAATTAATCTTTTAGGATTAATTAAGGATCCTAAGTAGGCTTAGGAAGCTTTCTAAGAGTATCTGGAAGGGGTTTGGATAGATTTCAAAGTTCTAAGTGGATTTAGCCAATAAGAAGGTTTATTAGTTAAATGTAATATTAGAGGCTTAATTAACATATAATTAGCTAATTAAGAGGATTATCACTAATCAAAATGTCATTAATTGGCATCCTGAGTGAATTAGAAGCATAGTTAGATAATGAAGTGTCGTTATTTGACCAAAGTGAGAGGGAGTAAGAATAGTTTAATTGACGAAGTGTCGTCAATTGACTAAAGGAGAAGATGAGAAGGTCATTAGTGTAATTTAAGTAATAAAACTATGTAAGCAGATTTTAGGTGTCTACATTTGCCCTCTTTTGAGGTGGCGTAAAGATGTAAGCTCAAAGATAGTAGACAAACATAAACAAGTAAAAATTTTTGAAGGGATAGAAGAAAATTTAGTAGAATGAAGGATGCCCCTCGAGTTTTGATGGGGTGATGAAAGAGGTCGATCGACAATCAAAAAGATGAAGAGAAAAGGCCAAAGTGGGGAAAATCGATATAGAGAAGAGATGTATATAAAGAATAGAATCGATCCCCACATAATACCAATACAAACTCGTTTGTTGAAAATTCATGGGGGTATCATTATGAAGCACAATATGTCTTTCTTAACATATTTGTAGAAATGATTCGTAGCAGGTGATCCCCTATTGCCCCAAGTGAGTTGGAAGAATAGTGTAGATAGAAGAGAATGATAGGGGAGGAAAATGAAGATGAAGAGAATGGAAATAGTTTACTTGCATCCAGCTAATGTAAACAACTTTATTTCATCATATTTCTAATGATCTACATCATCGGTCCTTTATTAAATATAAAGCATACAACAAAAGTGTAAGATGACATGAAAATCCATAATACAAACATTTGTTCATTGCTAAAAATTCTTAACTCAATGCAACATATATAATGCAATGTAATATGAGAAAGTAAACAAGCTAACCTAACAGGGAAACAAGTACAAACACACATACTTAAACCAACAACGTTTTAGAGAGTTGCACAAATTTATCAAGCTGCAATTCCCAAATGTTCATGTATAACGAAAGGGTTAAAAGTGGGGCCCCAAGCAAGGATGTATGTGAGGGGAAATATGATGGATGTAGGGGTCCAATGAAAAAGCATTCATGCGCCACAAAAAATATTACTAGGCAACTCATTGTGCAAGATAGTACAGATGAAGCAAGTAGATCAGCTTTGTTAATGGGGTAGATCTAAATGATCCATGAGTCATTGTTACAAAAACAAGTGAAAATGCAAGCAAGATATAATTTTTGAATAATGAGTTTGAAACAAGCTTCAAGCATCACCGTATATTTTACCATCATTTTACAAATTTTGTTTTTTACATTTTTTTGATTTTTTTGATTTTACCAAAAAAATTAGAATTTTCATAAATTTTGCCAATTTGTTTTTTGAAATGTTGATTTTTGTAATTATTTAGTGATTTTTGATTTTTAGAAGAAATTAGATGAGGGAAGATCTCCTGAAAGCAAGAAAAATTCCCTAGGAAGAAGAAACGGTCACCAGGTAGGGAAACTATGCCCCGGATGGGATGGAAATGGGTGAAAAATGATAATTTATTAAAAATAAAGATCACGGATGGTGATAGAAGAAGTTAGAACGATCGCAGCGGCCCTATCACGCCTCTCGACCATCACGCCACGGGTGAAAACACAACGTGGAGGGGTCAAAACAACCATATATACCCTTATAAGGGGTAAATCATCACGAGTAATTCATTTGTTACCGAGCCCTTGCCGATTTTACCTTGAGATTTACAATAACCCTTGAGAGATATGACATAAGTTCAGAGGGGTATGAGGTGAGAAGAGACATAGTCAGAGTATGTGCATGGGTGCATGACAATGGTCCATACGTGAGTACCTCATCCATTCTTTAATTTTCTATCATTTAAGTGCATGTATTGTGCTTTAAAAGCACCATGATTGTGTATATGCAAAGTGCCTTGGGGCACACATACGTTATCGAGGGGGTGCACGGGTGTGGGAAAACCATATGTGCATAGGTGCATATGTGGTCAAGGGTGTGTGGGTGTCAGGGAATAGTTAGGGCATATGCTCATGGGCGCATATGTTAGGATGAGCGCGTGTATGCGCTAGGGTTTTATTTTACATACGAATGGGCACACAAGTAAGGGTAGTGCATGCAGAGTGCAAGAAAGGGCACACAAGCACCAGACCTATTTGAATTAAAAGATCATGTGCATGTGTAATCGAATGAGCGTGTGGGTGATTAAAATGGTGCATATGCACTTTATGTGCACGTACGCTAGCAGGGCATGCAAAGCATCCTCAAGGAAACGTAAGCGCTAAAAAGGGGGTTTAATCAACCTTATAAGAAACTAGGAAATGTCTAGAATAATGTAGGAATGAGTAGGCTAACGTTAGATGATGTTAGATAGAATAAATTCTAATGAGTGTGTTGTTTGATCTTACAGATGTAACTACCTACCTTACAAACTCGGGGGCAACATGCTAGGATAGCTACCTTTGAGGTGACCTTCTCTTGATGTGAGAGAATATTTTTGGAGATTACTCTAGATGTTACAAGGATTTCATACGTGGTGTAGATGCCACAAATCACTTTGATCATAGCCTTCTCATAGCCTTGGCTGAGAGGTGGCATAAAGAACATCTATTGCTTTAGGATCCCAACAATGAGGATGATCGCATGTTATGTTGAGGACGTCTAGAGGATACAGAGTAGCCGATCCAAGGTCCCTTAATAGAGTATGATGGGGAGTAGGCCTAGATCATAGACTTTTTGATTGAGCTATTTGGCATGGTTGAGATACCGTGATTAGGGGGATATGTCAAGTAGCTACATCATGCTTTCAGAGATCCTAGATATCATCACATGTAGTGATTTATCTTATGGCTCTTTTCAAAGGCATCTTGGTGCCTAAAAAAGATGGATACCTCATTCCCCCACGGGCCGATTAGGAGTTTATTCACATCCTTATCGAGGAGAGTGATATTGTTGGGGCCAAGTGTCTTCTTGCACACCTATATTGGGATTTACATTTGATTACTTACCGTGGTCAAAAAACCATGGGGCTAGCTACACTATTACGTATATGAGCATGGGACCATATTTTCATTGGTTTCCCTAAAAGTATTACGAGATCTAGCTCCCGATGAGCCTTTTCATCATGGGATGGGCCCCATAGGTGATGATGAGTGTGATCATATGGATGATACCTATTTATATCATCATGATTTTCCTAATATTCAACCGCAAATGATTGTTTTGAGACTGTACAGGCATTTCCAGTGGCTAGAGGATCCAGTTGAGCTCAACGTTGTATTAGTTGAGCCTTTTTTATTGGGATCCACAATTATATCATGGAATATTACATGATTGATAGGGTATATAAAATTGATTATTTTGCAAAATGTGCCCAACACGGAGATGTGATACATGCGCCATGCCCAGAGAGACATTTGATATTGGCCCATTGATTAGGACATAGTGAGATAGAGATAGCTTTGAGTAGATGGTTCCATTGGCATGGGTACCTTTGTGACAAATTATAGATCTAGGACCACAAAGAAGCATATCCACCTAGTATGTATGCAACAATTTTCTAAGGTGGTTGACTATCCCATAGGCTACGCTTGACGCAGGAGTGTGGGCCCCACCGAGCACCAACTTCGTGGAGGGAGAGCGTGGGGGAGAAGACATCATGGTAGTGATAGTGATGATGGGTCTGATGGAGATGGATCTGATGGATGGGACAGGAGGGGAGGATGGACAGGGACAGGGAGTGTAGGGGACAAGCCCATGTATGGGTATACACAGGGACAAGTATAGGTTTAGATGCCCCATGTGAGTATACAGGTGGGTATCCATGTTCCTTTGCAACAAGTTCCTCCATAGGGGCCCGCACACTAGGCTCCACTATAGGCTCCTATTGTTATCTAACCACAATCCCAATAGGAGACGGAGAGGTGGGGAGTTGGAGGAAATGGGGGTGACTCAGCTTGTCCTTAGGAAGTAGCCGCAGAAATGGCATGATAGATGCAAAGATGTCATAGTGTTATTATAGTATTCTATCAGACATCTACAACAGTTTTAGGAGTGATATCAGCTCCAGATAGAGAGGGATCATGTGTGTGCTTGAGAGGGTAGGTGGCTCTTGGGCTCAACTGAGATAGTGGGTATGGTCCGGGCCTCGGTGGCTCAGGCTCAGAGGAGGTTGCTTTTTGTGTTGATCTACCGGAGCTTTTTGATAGCCCATGTTCACATGCATTTAGTTGCATCCATTGGATAGGTTGCATATTATAGATCATTGTACTATGATGTTGTCCCAGAGGTATATAGAGATCTTTCCTTTAGTCATCAGCCATGAGTAGGAGTGTCTCAGTAGTCATGCAGGGTAGCTCCATCAACCAAATCAGTGGAGTAGCCACCAGGTAGAAGTCAACAGGGGCACATGTGATGGGACCACACCGAGATCGAGAGGCCAAGCATTCCACATGAGGGAGAGAGTCGGTCATGACTCTATTTTATTTGATGTATTTACGATGTACATAGTTTTGATGTACGCCTTGATATGAAGGCACATTTTTGATGATGTATATGTATTATTTTTTGTTATGCCTCGCTATGAAGGCACATTTTTTATCGATGCCCATGATGGCATACCATGTATTTGATGATGATGTACTTAGACACATTTATATATGGACACTGATATTTTGACACACACACACACACACACACACATATGATGATGATGATGATGATGATGATGATGATGGACTTTTATTATGATGTTTATGATTGTATCACATGTGTTTGATTTATGAGATAGCATTAGATGATATTGCATGTTTTGATGAGATACTTTGTGTTTTACCTATCGCATTTTGTGTATGAGATAACATGTTTAATCCACATTTTTATTATGGTCTATGTTTGAGGGGGACAAAGGTGGTCCCTCTTTCCCCTCTTGGCAATATTATATGATGTTAGCTTAGCATACATGTTTAATTTTCATGTTCATGATGATGTAGCTTAGCCTTTATTGATATATGATGTATAGATGTGATGATAGATGATATGATGATGAAATGACAACAAACTATACAAAACAATCAATCAAGCATAAACAAATCAAACCTAATCAATACAACACAACTATGTACAAGTATGCCAGATAAAATGAATTCAATGTAATGCACAACATATTAAAGTAACACTCAATCTAAGTAAGCAAATGAATTCAACCTAAAGCACACAATATGAAAAATTAATGCAATCAAAACTATACAAACCAACAACTAAAATCAAGCAAACTACTACTTCATTTTTTAGGACAATTTTGAAATGTTTTTCGTTGTTTTTGGTATTATCTAGAGATAATGTTCTATCATTTTTGAGTTTTCGATGGATCATTTATGAATGTTCTTGTGACTTTTCCAAGATTTTTCTGGAGCTTTGTGTAACAAAACCAAGAAGTATGGATGCCCCCATTAGATAGGATGTACAAGGGCAGAATGTCATGCATATATGTGCAAGAAGGTGAAGATGCGAAGGTGCCCCAACGTTAGATGGGAATATACAAAGGAAAACCCTTCTCAAATATACAAGAGGAGAAACAACCAGATCAAGGCCATAGAGGATAGGCTCAAATGAAGCTCAAACATAGGTGAAAACTAGCTTAGGGTAAAGCAAATGTTCCCTATAGATATGAGAATGCTTGTGAACAACCAATCTTCCCAAGGTGCCGGAAACTAGTTTTCACCAAGGGACATGTCCAAGGTGCCACAATTGCATGGTTTTCATAGTTGGATGACCTATTTTCTCTTTACTTTTTCTTGATTTTTTGACTTTTTCTTGTTTTTATTTTTTTAGAACCTCATACTCAAGCATAGAACCACTTGAGATGTATTGCGTTCATGGGTTCCTTTATTTTTTAACCATCTGAGTGAGAAAGCTCTTGTATACCCCTAAATTGTACTTAATGACCACAATATATGGTCCTAACCAGTTTGGCTCGAACTTTCCTTTCTTTTCTTGGTCCTTGGTGGTGTTGAACTGATTTTCTTTGAGAACTAGATCTCCTACCTCAAACTGACGAGGTATGATATGTTTTTGTAGCCATGGGACACTTGATTATGATACACTTTTAAGTGATTGAGTTTGTTGAGCTGTCTTTCATCTAGGATATCCAACTTTGCTAGTCAAGCCACTCAATAATCTTCATCCTTGTCTAGATAGTCCCTAAGATATATTCTCAAGGAGGGAAGCTCAATTTCTAGGGGGATGATGGCTTCAATGCCAAAGACTAGGGATATGGTGTTGCACTGTAAAGTAGGATGTGAATGGAATTTCTATAGGCCTAAAGGGTGGGGTGGATCTACAAGTGCCAGTTTCAACTAGTCTTACCATCTTCTCCATAATCCAAACAAGGGTTTTGTTAGAGGCCTCTATTTGTCCATTACCTTGAGGGTAATAGGGAGTAGACCACTTTAAGTGAATTTGGAAGCGTTGGCATAATTCCTTCATTGTCTTGTTCTTAAAATATTTACCATTGTTAGTTACAATGGCGAAGGGATGTCATAACAAGATAAGGTGGTTCATGATGAATTTGGAAATTTGGGCACCAATGACATACATGAGGGGAACAACTTCCACCCACTTGGTAAAGTATTATGTGGTCATTATGATATGGGTATGGCCATCTGAGGAGGTAGGAGTGAGCTTCCCTATGAGATCCAATCCCCACTTAGAGAATGACCATGGTGTTGTGATCATTGTAAGGCTTGTGCTGACGTGTGAATTAGGTTTCCATACTTCTGGCATAATGCACACTTATTGACATAGTTGAATAAGTGTCATATGTTAATTCATGTTTTATATACTTCTAGTTGATTCACGCTCACATTTTCATATGATGTGATGGTGATGATGTGAGAATCTAAATTTTCCTTTGTCCATCCCAGTTGTCTAACCAACTTCAAGGTGCAAATGTTCAAACTAGACCCGTTGTCCACAAGCACTCTCTTTATCTTTCTTCGAGTAACAAATGCTTCTAGGTATAAGGGTAGGTTATGTGTTTATTTTTCATGTGGGATTTCACTTTGGGAGAAGGAAAGGTGTTCCATAGGAGAAAGGTTTGTGACCATCACTTGGAGGTGCAAAGGATCGATATCGGTTGACACCCCTGACCCCTAAAGTGTTTTGTAGAGGATGTCTTTATGAACGTTTGATATCTTGAGAAGATCTAAGATCAAAATCTTAGTAGTGGTCTTCTCAAGTTGTTCTAATAGATCATATCGACCCTCTTGAGGGGTAGGTGGAAGAGGTTTTAGAATCATGAGACGAGCGTGCCGTGTTGCCACAACATAATTGTGTCTAATGATCCATATAGTATTAACATGCTCATCAAGAGAATGAACACATCCGATAAGTGAATCGAATGGGTTACTAGTTTGACCATACACATAATTGGTGGCTCTATAATCATTAGAAGCTTGGCCTTGATCCAGATTTTTTGTTTCTTGTTTTTTATTCCTAGGGAAAGGTTCTTTGAATATTCCCATCTTTTGATTGGGTGTTTGATGTGGCTCAGTGAATCGACTTCAATCTCGTCCCCTTTCAATAAGGTCCTGGATGAAGTGTCTTAGCTTGAGGCACTTATCGGTTTTGTGTCCCTTGACGCGATGATATTCACAATACTCATGGTCTTTATACCATGATAGTTTAGGTGCATCATCGGCATAGGGCATTGTTTTAGGGTATTGGACCATGTTCACTATGTCCAACTATTTTAGGATTGTGGACAAGGAGTCCGTGAGAGGAGTGAACACTCGATGTTTGGGGGTTGCGGGTTGAATGGGTCCTTGAGTAAGCTTGAAAGGGGGACCAATTTGAACCGCTTGTATGCGTTTTGAGTCTATTATACCATCCCCTACAACATTTTTATTTTTATTGAAAAAATTGGGTTTTTCTCGTAGGTTTAGGTGTTTGATTTCCTTTTGAAAAGGGTTTCAGTGTCCCTTTTGCTATTAAATCCTTTTCAATTTGGCTTCCCTTTTCTATAACTTCTTTGAAGTTACTAACACAATGCATTTGTAGATGGAAAGTGATGTTTGGGTTTAGATTGGGGACAAAAATACTAACCAACTATTTTTCAGGGATTGTACAAGGGAAGCAGCTAGCTAACCCTCTCCATCATTGTAAGAAAGTAGCAAAGGTCTCATTAGGCCTTTGCTTAGTGTTACACAAATCCAACATGGTAATTTCACTCTTGACATTGAATGAGAAGTGATGCACAAACCTCTTGGCTAGTTCAGGCCATGTAAAGATAGACCCTCTTGGTAAGTGAAGAAACCATTCTAAGGCTTGACCCCCTAAACTTCATGGGAATAAGCGGATGAGATAGTTGTCACTATAAGCTACTTCCTAGAAAGCCATGTAGAAGTCCTTTATGTGATCACATGGGTCACCTTTCCCTTTATATTTGTCAAACTTTGGCATAATGAATTTTTTGGGAAAGGGTGTGCGTAACATATCCTTATCGAAGGGGTAAGGACATAGTTCTTCATATTGATACTTTCTGTATGTCTCATATTACTTTCTCAAGTCTCGTAATTATAATCTTCATGGATTGCAACTCTTGTGTGAGGAGTTGCTCTTTGGTAGGGGAAGCTGGTATGTACACCTTGTTATACTTCAATGTTTCATCCTTTTCTTTTCTTCTGTATGAAGCTCATTATGTTTCGCTCTAGGTTTTCTTGGTGTATGTTTTTCTGTCTTTTTGCACATGGGAAGTTACACTAGTTAATTATTTGCTAAGGGTTTGTATTTTTGCCACAAAGTGACTTTGTCGTCTTTAGGTCCTTCAAGATTTTCATGCATAGGAGGTGGTTCTTTGCACTTATGTTCTATCCTAACTTTATGAGGTATTTTAAGGGGTGGTAATTCATAACCACTCGTATGTTTGGGTATCTTGGTTTTGGTGTTGTTGTGATATGAAGTATAGGCATTTCCTTGTTTTAGCTCATCATCAAAGTTAATAAGAGGACGTTGCATTTATTCGTCTTCATAGGTGACATAGTTAGGTGGATCAAATCATATTCGAGTGTCATCTTGGCACCTAACTCTACCACTTGTGTGAGTACTCTATCTTTATTGAGATAAAGGAATTCATCTAAGCACGGGCAATCAAACTCAAAATTATCCCGAGGTGAGTCTTCCTCATCACCACTATGGTCAATTAAATCATCCGAGTCTTTTACCGTAGAAAAGAGGGGTCCTAAATCACGACCAATGAAAGGATTAGTCCCAAATCTCTTAGATTCCATCCTCGTGATAGGGGGCATACTAAGGTGTCTACAAAGGTTTTTGTCGAATGTGATCAATGATATGATAAACCTAGGCGACAACCTATAACATGACTATCGTAATGTTTGCTAAAGAATACTTGACAATTAGTCCAAGAACATTGAGTGACAAAGAATAAAGAATCCAAGGATTTAACAAGGTTTCCCTAGAAAAATAGATCAATATGATGAACAAACACAAGGCACAATCATGCAAGTTTGGTAAACCAATCCAACCTAAAGGAACCTACTCCCTATGCAAAAGGTACCATCAAATGGTATGTTAGGTATAAATAGTGACAACACGATATCACCACTTAGGTCAAGTTTGATATAAACAAGGCCTAAGTACTAAGATGGTGTTGACGTGATCTCCCAACAAGGTATACTAAAACAAGTTTCTAGAAACAAACAAAGTCTAAGTTGTGAAAAAGGAGGCTACTAATGCGAGCAACGACAACAACACTATTTGGATACATAAATCAAGCTTCATAGACAAAGGAAATATTTTTAGTATCAAAATGATGTCACCACAATGCTAACAATGTAACGACGTTTTCCAAGACTCAAGGAAATGTTGGGATCAAAAACTAAGTCAAGTATATCAAGAAGTTTTCTATTTATGCGAGCATCATAACGATACAAGTTAGAGACTTAGATCAAGTTTCACAAAGGAAACAAGACGTAAGTATCAAATTTATATGGATATGACATGAGCAATGTAACAAACTCAAAGGAAGTCGAGATGAAACAACTTAATTGTGATGATGATAAGTCTCAATATGGGTGTGAGACAAAGGGATCACTAGAACATGAAGACGTACCATTCACACTTTCAACACTTGAATTTTGGCATTACAACCTAGTCATGCAAGTAGACTACAAAAGTGGTGGACACGATTATTTCTAGTGATATTCATGTATGTCGTTCTTTTTTGTCCCAAATGGGAAACAAGAAAACAAAGGAGTACTCCAAGTGAGGTTGAAAGATACTTGGCATCGCTTTGCCTCACTTTAGGGTGGTGAGAAACTAAGATAAAGTAATGCTTTTGTAAATTTCGTGATAAATTACGTTTAGTTCAAACTTGTATGGACTCTCCCTTGTTCGATTAAAAAGGTTACGAATCTAAACAAGTTCTTACTTCACGAAAGCTTTATAAAACACGATTGGTTTGATACGGTAAATTTGGCTCCAAGACGAAATAGCTTCCTATTTGGTTCTCTCAACTAGGTGTCACAAACTACCTCTACGAGCATGGTTTTCCAAGGAAGTCACACTGACTAAACCTTGGAGTATCCCGCTTTACTTTACCCCCTTCAATATAATGAGAAATAAATGTGTTCAGTTGTATTTTCACTGGGGTCGCAATGGAGATAATTTTGACTCTAAACTCACAAGTGTAAACTAATCAAGTAGGTAAGCGAGCGCTTCCCATTTTGTCCACAAGGTTCCCTCTTGCGTGGACTACTTTGGGGTTCCTAGGAGCATCCCTCTTGTTATCTTAAGGCTTATGCCAAAGGTTACTTCTCCTAGTTCAAAGCGGACAGGTTTACCCTTATCCAAACCTACATATCAAGTGTTTTGAATGTGGTGTGTTTTCTTATCTTTTAACTTAATGAGGTTTTGCACACCGTTGGCAACCTACAACAAATGTGTTAGCTTTTGTTTAGATCTTGATTCTTTCATGAGCGATATGGTCCTTCATGCAAAGATTATTAGTTTTAAAAATGATCAAGGCATCATAGAAAGAGGATCAAATGTTGTTTTTGATTCCTAAGATGCAAAGGAAGAGCATACACAATGATAAATCACTAGTTAGAAAATAATGAAGAAATCCTACAAATCAAACACACAACTCATTCTTTTTACTCAATTTGAAGTTCATTCCTTTAGAAATCTTTGATGAAGTGTTTTCAAAAGCATGAAAGAGGTGTTGAATCGTTTGATTCCCAAGATCACCTAAAAGGTGCAAGGGAAGAGCATACGTGATCCTAGCCTCATAAATGAAAATACAACTATGAAAACCACTAATGTAACTCAAGAAGACCCTACAAAGTGTTAGAAATACTAAGGAAACAAAATTTTGTTATTTTAACACAGTGTTCAATTTTATACTACAAAGGCTCGCACACCCCTTAGAAATTATGTGTGCCCTAGCAGCATATGTGCACGCTTAACATCATATGCGCACTCTTGTCAAAAACACAGTCAGATTTTAATGTATGCGCAGGAAGAGAAGCACCTATGTGCCCTTCTTAGTATGTGCGCGCCCCTGTAAGCGTATGTGTGTGTATGTAAAAATATAGCATAAAGGGGAGGCAAGCGTGTGTGCCTCCATAGAGACGTATGCATGTCCAGAGAGACGTATGTGCGCCCTTGCGCGCATGTGTGTGTCTAGTAAATTTTATCACAGAGGTCCAAAAATACAAGGAAGCATATGCATGGGCCATGAAGCCTATGTGTGCCCCCCCGAGAATGTATGTGTGGCTTATGCTATAAGTGCGCATGATTTTGAGCGTATGCACGCCTGCTATAACACATGCACGTGTATCTAGAACAACGCTGAAAAATATAGAAAAATGACTTCTGAAATTGCAAACAAGTCAAAAAATTTCTCTTTAAACCAATTTCTAACAAAAACCCATTAACTTTGCATGCAAAAGGAAGATTCAACACACATAAGGTTAGCAAAATGCTTGAGACAAATCTATTTAATCTTCAAAATGCATGAAATGGTTAGATAAAATGAGATAAATCACAAAGCTTGAAATCAACTTCTATGGACCATGGAGTAAGGTCCCACTGGGCATGCCAAATGTATGCATGAAAATATTAGCTATGACAATAACATGAAACTAACACCTAGTAGTTCCACAATATAACTAAATCTATCATAAACATCAAGATGAGAGCTTAATGAGATAAAATTCTACAATAATGCATGAATCAAACTAACATTACTATGTTACCTCTACTTCTCTATATTTCTTAATATAAAGATGAACCTAGTTAGATCCTAAGCAATCAATTTTGTGTTGTTTGCTTCCAAGTGGTGAAGAGATCTCTAAAATGGCTACAAGACCATGTTTAGATATTCTCCTACTAACCAAGCTTGAAGGAATGGATGCAAGATGGAGAAGCTACTACAATGAGGAATGGCTCAAGATCAAATGCTTTATAGCTTTAGCTAATACAAATGAGATCTCATATATTTCCAAGGTATCAAGGTGTAAAGTTGAAAGGGATGCCTTAGGCTTGTATTTATAGGTTTCCATTTGGGAAAGTTTAGAATCCTAGTGCATGTGGGACAAAAGGTAAAGCCAAAATAGACTTTTTACAAGTCAATGCACTTTTTTATTAGATTAGGAGCTAATTAATCTTTTAGGATTAATTAAGGATCCTAAGTAGGCTTATGAATCTTTAAAAGAGTATCTAGAAGGGGGTTTGGATAGATTTTGAAGTTCTAGAAGTAAGATTTAGCCAATAAGAAGGTTTATTGGTTAAATGCAAGATTAAAGGCTTAATTAACATATAATTAGTTAATTAAGAGGATTATCACTAATCAAAATGTTGTTAATTGGCATCCTAAGTGAATTAGAAGCATAGTTAGATAATGAAGTGTCATTATTTGACCAAAGTGAGAGGGAGTGAATAATAGTTTAATTGACGAAGTGTCGTTAATTTGACCAATGGAGAAGATGAGAAGGCCGTTAGCATAATTTAAGTAATAAACCGTGTAAGAGGATTTTAGGTTTCTACAATTGCTGCAAGCAACAACGAGATAAGTGCATGCATCTATTACTCTAATAAAGTATTATTAGATTAATAATATTTAATTATGAGTTATGCCAAGTCATAAAGACCACCGCCCTTTCAGCTATGATGTGTCCACCAAAGCCCTCCACATAAGCCAACATGTCACATCATTTTGCTTCATATGCTCAATGTTGTCACATCCATTAATGATTAATCACCCCTAAACGTATTGTTTGTCCCCTCGGTAATAAAGTTCAAATTGATGAAAATCTAGCAACACAATTCATTTGTGCAAAGTTCTTTCAAAGGAAAATTGTGTTGTTATGTATTGCACCTAGAAAAGTTGTGTATCCACCATGGGAGGTGACTTGATCATACATGAACCTAATGTGCATTTACAACTTCTAAATCATCCTAAAATTATATAGTACTTTGAGGATCATGGCTAGATGGAATATATCAACAAGTTTTAAGATTTTGATGAGGCAATTATAGCAGAATTGTAAATACAATGAACGATGGTGAGGCAAAAGTAAAAGGATTAACCATCATGGTCAGTGATGAAATATTGGTAGAGGTCAATGGTTTGCCAATTCAAGGAGAGCCATTTCCAGATAAATCCAACCCAGAAGTGGTAAGGAGAGAATTTGCAGAGACAATGACAAGTTCATCTCAAATTGCCAAGGTACATTTAGAACATCTCTCAAACCCTTATGGGCACAAGTTGCCAATTTTGTTATTCAATACTTTACTTGTGAAGGGAGATATTCAAGGTTGAACATAGTACATTTCAAATTGTTAAATCATTTGAAGAACAATCATCAAGTAAATGTTCCAAACTTCTTGCATGAGATGCTTAAGAAAATGAGCAAGGAGGTGCAGAGGGGTAGGGAAGCACTGTCACACCACTGTTTAGTAACCCTAGTGGTCAAACACACTTTGTAGAGGGATCACCCTCAGATATCATGGGATGACTTTGTAAGGGTAAGAAATATTGAAAATTTGTTGGGAAACAGGGGGAAAAGGAGAAAGAGTACTGAAATTTCTTTTGCACATATGCCAGAGGCTACACCATCCTCTTCCCAACCTCAAGAACCCACAAACTCGAAAATATGCCTTCTACCAAGAAACGCCTGTACTCTATTTCACCACTGTGAGAGAATTTTTGTTGCTGAAAATTTGTTGGAATTTTCATCTCATGAAACCTCCAAGTCCAAACCCAAAAGAAAATATACTTATTCTACTGCACAACAAACTAGACCCTCCACTTCCAAAGCCAAGAGGAAACTCACTCATTCTTGCTCCAACACAAACTAGGTGCTCCCATATGGTGAGAACAAAGAGGAAAAACCCCTCCAGTTCTAGACAATCTGAACACATCACAATGGATAGTGATTTGGAAGATGAGCCTGAACCATTAGAAGAAGAGGCTAGAGATATTGTTTCCACAGTAACTCAAGAGCCATAGTATCATAAACAACCAATAGCAGGAAAAACAGAGCAAGATCAGCATGAGGGGACATTTCATGAAGTAGAGAGTATTAAAGTGAGGCAAGAGGAAGAGGCAAGGGAAGGAGCAAGTGAAAAGAGCAATTGATCGCAAAGGATGTCGATGAACTAGTCATTAAGGAGGTAGTTCAACAAGCACAAAATAATAGTCTACAAGAAGAAAATGTAGAACAAATGCAGCCCCAAGTTATTTTTCATGAAATCATAAGGGCACCTGAAAACCATCTTGCAGTGAGATGGGAACCTAGATCATGCGGGCCTAATATTGATAACTGATGTTGCGATTGAAAACCTAGATTAACATGCTTGAGAGGAAATGGGACAAGGAGAAGGAAGACCTCATCTCTCAACATAAGAAGGAAATGGAGGACAAAGACAAAGAGATTAAGAGGTTGAAACAAAAACAAGAGGACACAATGCAAGTAGCATTAGAAATGTTGAGTTGCAGACCCCCATCAAGTGTCTATGTCATATATCTAAAAGAAAAGATGTTGCACCACAAGTTTATTTGCATCAATTATGATATGATATATGACATTAGATCAACTAGAAATTCTTTACTCTATATTAGAATAGTACACATGAACTCCAGAATTTGATGTGTGAACTTTATTTGCATAACTATGCCCTTCCATATGACAGAGATTGGATCCCAATTCTGTATATTGGAGATGTACATGTTAAGGCACTATGTTCTTATTTTTCAAATGAATTAGAGAGAGCTAAGAAAATGGAGGAATATAGACATTTGGAAAAAGTTACACCATTGTATATCCGAGCTAAAGCAACCACAAATGGAGAAATTACATAACAATATGAAAATTATATGGAAGAGGATGTAATCAGAGAAAGAGTGTTGAGAATGAGGAAGGAAGCACATGCAGAAGTCAGAAACATGATCAGGGAACATGGAATTCAGGTTGTGCAAGCATGTTGAATTAGATGGAATGAGTTATCCCCTACACTCCAGAGGAAAGAGATGCATTCCTATCCAAACATACTTCCAAATTTTTGCAGGGTGAATAAGTATATTGAAATATCTAATGAATGTGAGGATGAGTGGTTTCTTATAGCTTATCATCCTCCAATATTTCATTTTCCAATTCCACCATGGACATAAAACTTACCGATCAATCAGAGGGTCCAAGACAAAGTCTGGGACAAATTCATGAGGAATGGTGGATATTTCTTATCAAAAGTAAAAGGAATAGACACACCCATTGATTTCAGAAAAGAACGCAGCTTTCCAACAAAGAATATATGAAGCTCTTGAATGAGGACATTCAAATGTTTAAGCCTAGGGTGTGATGAGATGTATAAATTACTTTCATAACTCATCTTTGTATTTTGATAAGGCTATTGTAAACCATGCCTATGTATTTCCAAGGAACATTGTTGAACATCGCCATCACAACTATGAAATTTTAGCCTAATGATTAATTAATATAGTTATATTTAATTGTCTTTATTTATTTTGTGATATTATGTTTGCATTTATTCTTGTTATTCCAATAAATTTTTTGAATGATTATATATGTTTATGCCACTCTTGGTTTTAAGTAATTTTTCATATATAGAGAAGTAACCTATCCGCATCACCTCGCCCACGTCAAAGAGTCTGTCTACAACAACTCGTATGCATCATAAGAAAATCATTCACAAAAAAGAACCCACCTTTATGAAGATCTTTTGAAACATGGAGTTATGGAACTCAAGTCCTTACGCGCCATTGAGAAGCAGTTATAACAAGAACGTGGAAAAATGGGAAACAAATCAATCTTTGATTTGGTCATTGATAAAGAATTGATTGTTAGATTAACACTTGTGTGTTTCGTGAAGAACTGATTGTTAGTCGAACACTTGTGTATTTCAAACATGTGTTGAATCTCTCACTTGTTTTGATTAAGGACTCCTTGTTGTATTCTTCTTCTTCTCACATGTTATAAATGATAAGGTATAAAGGAAAGGGATGTGTGTTGTAACATGGCAACAAGATTAGTCAAGCGAGAGTAAGTTAGAGAGTCAGATTTGGAATTAGAGAACATAGATCACTATGATCTTTTGTTCCTTGATATAATGTTTTCTGAAGATCAATAAAGAAATCTAGGTTCTGCTTATTTAGTTCTTAGTCACATAGTTAGGAATGGATTAGCACCCAAGTCGTGGGCCCACTTGAGGTCTACTACATCCCTTCCATTGTTTTCTTTCATGCATGTTTACTTAGAAACGATTTTCTTTCGAACCTCGCAACCTTATTTTAGTGATAAGCATTGAGCAATAGTTTGTTTTCTAGTTTAAGTTTTATTTTACTTTCGGCATTGTTTTGTGACACTTATTTCCTTTCCAACCTCTTAGATCACTATAATTGTGCATACATCACCGATATTATTTCGAGACTACGTTCCTCGGTCCGATAATTAAAATGAATGTAGCTCAATGTACAAAGATATTAATTGTTGCAAGTTGATTTGCACCACCACAAGTCAACCTAGTGGTCCTAATTGGCAAGTGACAATTAGTAAGTTAAATTAAAGCCCTTAGATCAAGGAATTCTCCTCCTTGATCTTTAGGTCATTTAGAAACCCTAAATTGCTTTAAAGAATGCAACTATATTTCATTTTACCCTTTTATCTCCTCATTTATTTTGTTTTGGTTTACTTGCAAGTGTGTAGGAGCTTCCTTTGAGGCACAAATTGGTTTATTTGTTAATTTTATCTATTTCATTTGAATACCTTATTGGGTTTATATGGAGGAAATGTATATATTTAGATATATACAATATATATTGATATTAACACATATTATAGAGCAAAGCTTGTGTGTGTATATATATGTATGTATATTTGCAAAAGGGTTTCGATGACTGGATTAAGGAGCTCGTAAGTCCGTATATGGCCGCAAGTGACATAGTGAGATAGGGTTGCACCCTATAATGGAGAAGGGGTTGTGTATAATGTAGGGCCGAGCCATAATACAATGTGAGGATTGTGTTTACAAAGGAACAAGGGTTTGGGGATCACGGCCCCCAATTGACTTTTTTATAATATATATATATATATATATATATATATATATAAACCATATATATGTACTAATATACCTATATACCACACACACACACACACACACACACACGCACGCCACGCAGCAAGACGCCTACACATACACGCACGCACACAGCACACGCACACGCACACGCACACGCACGCACACACACACACACACACACACACACACACACACACACACACACACACACACACACACACACACACACGCGCGCGTATATGTGCACATATCCAAAAAAAAAAAGAAAATAAAAACATATATATATCCTCTTTCATTATAGAGGAAAAGCAAATTATATATATATTATAACTTTGACAAGTCCTATCACTGGAATAAACTAGTTTTATTTTCCTTTAAAAAAAACAATAGGAGACTAAATTGATAAGAAAAGAGTCATTTTTTTAAATGGATAATAAAGTGACTTGGAAGAAAATTAATTACACAAGAAATTTTCATATAACCATTAAAATGTAACAAATTAATTTCTATTTTCCCTCTTTCTTGCAACTTTCATCAATCAACAAATTAAGTATAAATGTTTGCAAGTTTCACAAGTTCAAAAGACATTTTACAATAGATTGATAAGTGTTTTGATAGGCTTAATAACTCAACAAAATCTATGTTTCTTTTAATCAACTAATCAATATTTTTCCTTACAAACAATGGTAAATGGCAGAATTTCTATTTGCACATGTTAATACTTTTTCTCATTTTCAATTGCAAAACTTACAACTTGATTCAAGATAGTTCCCAAACTATAATAACACTAAACAACTCTTTCCTTCATTTACATTAACAAGAATACAAACAACTCTAGAATGCAAGTATGCAAGCCTCCCACAAAGTGGGAACAACATGCCAAAATTTTCTTTGAATCTACAATTTTTACACAAAAGATCAAGCTCCCAAAACTCGCATTTCTCCAAGTTCCAACTTCACCAAAACAATCCTTCAATGCCCTTAAGAAGGTTTGGTTTACCACTCAACTAAATAGCATCATTGCATGACACAATCTAACAAATGGAGAGCACGTTGAACTCCCTCCAAGACCATAAGAGAGAAGCGAATGCAAGCCTCTAAGTGAGCACAAAAAGAAGGGGGAAGACCAAAACAAACAACCAAGCAACCAACCAAAAGGAGTTTGAGCACAAAAAGAAGAGGGAAGACCAAAACAAACAAGCAAGCAAGCAACCGTAAGGAGTTTGATAACAACCCCCAACCCCCGCCCCGCCCCCCAAAAAAAAAATCCAAGAAGTTCCATACTTCTATTTAAATGGGGAAGAGAGAAAGAAATCCAAATTCTAACATATCCAAAAGTAGCCATATATGTGTCCACAAGTTTCCAAAGATCCTAAATTTCTTCAACAACTTTATATCCCTCCAAAATTCTTATACCTCCTTACCTCCTCTTTGTCAAAGTTTTCCAAACCTTGGAGGTTTCTTTAGCAAGGAAGGGAGATGGTTCTCAAACCATATGGGAAAGAAACTCGACTTCTATGTATATGAAAGCGGTCAAATTAAAAAAGCCGACAACGCTTGTCCATCAAACCTTGTCGAATAAGAGAAGATTATTCTCTCTTCCCCTACAAATCTAAATTTTACTCCCAAAGAGAATCGATGGAGAAAATAAAAAGACAACTTATTTGCAAACCAAAAAACCCTTCTAATAACAATCATACAAACTTTCTTTCCAAAGCAATAAAATATAATTAAAAGAGTGTGAAACCTACCTCACAAAAGCAATATGATTCCAAGCTTCCAAATCCAAGAACAAGTCCTCCAAGCAAAAACTCAAGCTCTTCACAATAAATACTTTTCCTCTCCAAAAAATAGCAAAAACCAAAAACAAACAAAAGAATCTCAAAAACCTCCAAGTTCAAGAATGGTAAAGGGAAAGCATCTCCAAATTTCAAACTAATGAGATGGTGGCATGTGTCACTCCTCCACCTAAGACTCCAAGTCACCCAAGTACTTCCAAAAGCTCTTACAAAAACAATAAATGAATTAAATTCAAAAACAAGTCTTATAAGCCTCTAAATGGGACAACTTGCACTCCAATCCCAAAGCATACGACTAAAAATAAAAAATTTGGGTGATTGAAAAGAGGTCAAAATGGGGGCAATTAGGCATTATGAGCCTTGAAAAGAGCTCACCCACCCATAGGTATGGTACTTGGGGCTCTTTTCAAGGCAAATGTAGCCTCTAACTTGCCTTACACTCCTCCAAAAAGTCACTTCTTGCCCAAATTCAAGTTTTGGGGAAGAGGTGGCCTTTAAGAGGGGTGGTGGATCCACCTAATCCATGATTAGGTGATCCTAAACCCAATTAATCAATAAATTAACCAATCTAAATCAACTCATGCAAGTGGGAAGTGATTAGCTATAAAAATAAAAACCATTTAACCAAAGAAAATACAATGGGTCAAATCAAATAAACACAATATTAAAGCAAGATAATAAGGACTAAATAAAATCAATAAACATATACCAAATAGTTAATTTCTTTTACCAACATTAATCAACAAAATATTATTACAAAGGGGACCAAAATCAAAAACATAAGTTAAATTCAACCTATAAGGCCTAGTGTGCCACATGAAAGAGCATTTCCTAAAACTTGTGTTCTCTAGTAGAACATTATATATGTTCAATACAAAATGCTAAATAAAGCAATAATCTGCATGTCAAACAATCCAAGTCAAACATAAGCTAACTAATTGAATTAGTTATAATTTCATCCACCACCATATAAAAGATTAGCAATCACGATAATCATCCACATCACGTTTCACAATCCAAAATATGATTCATGTTAATCTAGACATCAACAAGGTCCGTTAACATCACATCAAAATCGGATAATATTGATAATAATGGTGAATTAACCTCGTGTGTCAAATACGAACATCTTGTAAAGAAAAGTTAGCATATAAAAGATAATGTGATGACAAAATAATATATATCATAATCAAATAACCATGATAATAGTATGTTCGATGTCTCGACATAATCAAAATAGAGAGAGAAATTGGTAGGGACTACAACCCCAAAACTATAAAATAGCACTCACCCCAACCCTTCATCCTCTTTGATAGCTTTCATAATTCTTTTCCTAGCTCACACATGCTTGGTTTGCAAAATTTCCAAAGGCAAAGGGAAATTGTAAAAGACGTGTCCGAGCTTGCAAGGTCAACTTCCGATCACCATATCTTCCTCGATACTACTCAAATCCTTATTGTGACCACTTTTCGGAAATCTCTCATAGTCCTCGTTTCGCCTATAAAAATAGCTTGAATTGGATGTCTATGAGAAAGGATAAACCTTCTAGAAGCTATTCGCCTTTGAACAGTGTACCATTCCATTTCATTTATCGTTGTGTGTCTTACATATTCTTATATCAACTTTGTAAATGTTAGGTATTTGACCAAGGCAGTTCACTTACCAACAAAAAATTAACATTTATTTTCCTTCATGTGTGATTTGCATATTTCAAGGATTTAACTTAATTTATCCATTGGAAAAATCCTCATAAAATTCCTCTCTTATTCAATGGCAAGAACATAAGCATGTTATATATAATAAGTTGATTTACTTGATATATCTAACATCTTGTAGGGTGACTCAATATCTAGCCATACAATAGGCACCCTTTGCTTTTCTTGCATCTCATAGCTGACATGGAATGGTTTCATACTTCAATAATTTTTCCAAAACAAACTGTCATAATCAAGTTCCTTCACACCTCGATGTCAAAAAATTTAGCTTCCCTATCTAATTGAAGTGTTTGGTTTTTCGTAAGGAACTTGTTTTTGCCTTGGTGGCACACAATTCTCCTATCCTTTTCATTGTTTCTCCTTGTCGAAAAACTATTTCTTATGCATTCACCTCTTGTTTAGCTCTTTTTATCCATCTCTTTTCAGCCATGATTGCATTGCGACAAGTATTAGGGTTTAAGGATGTTCCCTTAAACTATCCCTACTTGTGTATTAGTTGCGTCGTTAGGATTTCAGGTGCTCTCTCTCGATCATTTATCTTTCTTTCTCGAAGTCATGGGATTGTGAGCATCACAATCTAGTGATTCAATTTTTGTGTCTTTTACGCATGTTTCTTTCTCATCTATGTGCCTTACACCATGCATAGGTTTCCTATACCTAATTTAGTCTCCCCTTATAAGCTATCCAAACCTTACCAAGAACCCTTTTATCTACATGTTTTTCACTCTTTTCAAGTATCCTAGATTGGTTATTTCTCGTTATGCTCCTTATAACATTCTTTGGGATTTCCAAACCTAATTTAGTCTTTCTTTATAGGTTATTTACACATGACCTAGATACCACCTTACTATGTTCTCTAGCTTTCCCATACCTAATTTAGTATTTCCTTATAGATTATCCAGACTTGAGCTAGAACCGACCTTACGATGCAGGTCTCTAGATTTCTCAAACCTAATTTAGGATTTCCTTATAGTCTATATGGACCGACCTAAAACCCACCTTACAACATTCTCTAGGTTTTTAGGACCTAATTCAAGATTTTCTTAAATGCAATCTGGACCTAAACTAGTACCTAGTTTACAACCATTTCATAGGTTTCACGAACCTAATCTAGGTGTGTTATAGGCTAACAAATCTTAACCTAGAACCCATTTTTACAACCTTTTTAGCCTTTTTGACCTAATTTAGCCTCCCTTTGTAGGATATTTGAACTTATCCTAACACCTCATTTTTTAGATCCCTTTACATTTCTTATAGTCATTTTTGGACTCACTTGTGTATGTTTGCATCATTGTCTTCTTTTAAGTCTTATATCATTATGGTTACTAAGCAAATTTTGTAGCATCTATTGTCAAGACAAGAGTTTCAAATGCATCCATTTTCATGGAAAGGTCGATCAAGATAAGTATATTTTACTATGCTCAAGTTCTCATTTTTACTCCATTAACAATTATCTACTTTGATTTTGGTATACTATTTTTCTTTCCCCGAAGATTGTCCCATGTTACATTAAGGTGACGTAGTGATCTTTGATTGGGGCATAGGTATACACCTTGTTTTCCACATATGGTTTTTGTGTTAATTCCATCGAGTGCATGTCATAAGGGGTGCACTAGGAAAGGTTTGAGGTCGTATTATAGCACCTCATGGGATATTGTTGTGGCATGTACCCTTCCTAATACTATTGTACCACCACTTTGTACCTCCTTATATCACCTCTCTATCTATTCCAAGTGTCTTTCGTCACTTTTCCTTCCTACCTCTTCCTTCACCTTTGTGTGGCTTATTTATGGCCAATGACATTTTGTAGACTCCCTATCTAATCGACATCATCAACGCGATTAATGGAATCAGCTAAGTGAAAACCCTAACTTTAGATTTTGTCCCCTATTTATAGATGTCATTATTGTTATTTCTCAAAGATGTCGTTGAATAATTTGTATAGCCTTCACTCGCAAATTCGCCCTTAGAGGTTTGAGATCATTTAGGGTCTTCAAGCTTACATTTGGAGAATATTATTAGAGCATTGAGTCACTTGGAGCATCAAGAATAGGAGTTGTTGAGCTAGCAAGGTCTATCTTAATCTTTGAGTCCCCAACTTTGGTCTACCAAGGTCTATATTATTGACATTCACCTACAATAATATCTCACAAGGTGCTAGAAACCAAAGATGGGGATTAATGCATCGACTATATCCACTCACAAGTATCTCGAAACCTAAAGTCTTTTCTTTATTTTGTTTGATTGATTATTCTAATGTACCATGCATTAGATTAGAGCAACATGTATTATGCAATTAGAATGGAGCAAGGGATATTACGTTGTTAGATAAGAGGAAGGGGCTTCTTCTTTAAAACTTGATTATACAACCATAAAATTTGAGTTCTTGCGTAAAATGAACAATCATTCAAGAAGATTAAATATTTCATGTATCAATCGTGCATGAACAACATAAATCTCTTAGACATTTGCATGTGTGTATCAAAATGGATGTGTGAGGTCCAAATGCACATTACAAACCACAATGCTAGTGGAATGGGTGCTCCAAAAAGAAACACGATAATCAAAAACATGCCCTAAAGAAGAGATCCAAAAATAGAGAAAAAGGTGGAAAAAACAATAATAAGAAAGGGAGTAGAAAGCATACAAGCTTAGTAAGGCAACAACACCACAAGGAGATTTAATTACAAGCACCCAACAAGTCCAACAAAATCTAACCCAGATGTTTGGGTAATAAATGAAAGGTTAAAAATAAAGAAATGGGAGACATGGTGAAGAATATAATTCTTACAAAGAGGAAGAAGGTAAGTGATGTGCGCAATAGATATTTTCTGCTTTTGACTACATGTTGAAATAACCATAGTTAACCAATGGAGTTTGTTACTCTAAATCAACCAAAGTTAAAACTTGTATAGAGTTCATGAGGACCCTCAAAATCCAATGGGGCTTTATAAGAGAACTGTATTTATAATCTTTTATACTACCTCCAATGCTTGCATTCCCTGAACCATATTTGGCTCCATCAAAATTGAGTATGTACCATCCCAAAGTGGGGAAGGTGAGAAGGGAACCTAATGATTTTTCGGATGTATTTGAAAGAATCTAAACTCATAATGAAAAAGGAATGTTCTGGCATTTTGCCATGTAACAATCTCTCATATCTTGCAATTTGACAATACCATATCAATCGGTTCAAAATAAATTGGCCTAGCTTTATAGAAAATAAAAGTATTGTTGTGAATACGAAATTTGATGTGATTACTAACTTATGACTTTGGTTATTCCAAGTTTTGTGTTCCCGCTAGCAAATTAGGAAGTAGTTCCGATTATTTTCTATCCTAAACTAGTTTGTGCTCACACTAGGTAAGCTTGTCATAGGGAGTTAATTGGTTAAATTGTTGTAACCAAGTTGTTAATTTCTCAACAACTTGGTTATACCCGTATGAGGTTGTTCAAACAAAATTTGTTTGAACATTATTGTACAAAGCCTATTTAATACACTTGAATCTTATGCATTGGTGGGTGTGAATAATACAATATTATTGTGCAGTGATTGATGCAAAACTTGTTTTGTTTGGTCGAGGGAGATTCTATAGTTTTTCTGTCAAATTGAAGGCTTAAAAACCATTGTTGGTCTCCTACTAAATCCTGCCATAAATCCTCTTTGTATTACGTCGCCCAAATGTTATAATGTATATCTATTGACCATTCATTGTTGCATTTTACTTTGGTAATAACCTTTTCATAAAGCCTGATTAGAACACCACAAAGCTCGAGAGAG
Source organism: Taxus wallichiana var. yunnanensis (assembly GCA_018340775.1). NCBI lineage: Eukaryota > Viridiplantae > Streptophyta > Pinopsida > Cupressales > Taxaceae > Taxus > Taxus wallichiana. Next base: position 935,025,374 of record CM031240.1, on the reverse strand, counting down.
AGAATAATTTCTTCTAATCTTTTCTTCATATTAGCTTGTAGAATGGTGTTATATTTTTTAAGCAACAAATCAACATATGAGATCCTCTTTTTGTATCTAGAATCCTCAACCATCACTTTGAGGGTGACAAGGTGATTGGTAATAGCATGTTTATTTCCAAACCCAATTTGTGCCTTATAGCTCTTTTACTCTTGTTCTTGACCAAATGGCTAAATTTTTAATCAAAAAAACCATACAATATGCCAAAAGAGATGTAATCATGATGGTTGGTAATTCATTTGATTGTTTTGGTTTCCAAACTTCAAAATGGAATCAATTAAACTTTGTCCATTTTTTTGAAAGCCTTGCTTTAACAGTTTGAATGAAATGATGTTCGATATAAGGCACAAAGATCTGGCCGCCCGAGATTTATGATCTCAGCTCAGTACCCTTCAATGTGTCCTTGGCTTTGCTATGATATATATTTACCTCAAACATCACATTACCTCTGTATTGTGTTACCCAAATCTTTGTTCCCTTTGTATGTAAAAGAGTGTCAAATAATATTAGAACATGAGAAGTGTTACAAAACGATTGAGGCTGGAAGGGGCCTGAACACTTGGGCACGCATCTGGATCAATGGGATAAACATATATAAGAAACAACACAGGTGTTTGAATATCTATAAGCACCAAATTACAAATATAAGAAACATTGCAAGCTGGACAGAATACCAGAAATTACAACCGAGAAAAAATATGTAATTCCCAGTGGTAGTAAAGCTTATCTGTTCAGCCAATGGATGTACTTTAGAAATGTAATTTTTTTTTAAGCATCAAATCCTTGCTAGTTGATATGTTGTTAACTTTTCCTACAGATGTTAGATGCATCCATAGAAAGGAAACCAAAACAATTCTTTACAATGTGCATCAAGCCCAATAAGTGAGCAACCCTTGGGTTTTTACATTATACATGGATCTAATTTGCAAATGGTCAGACAAAAATACGCATTTGTCCAAAAATAATATGTACTTTTCCTGTTGTTTAGAATACGTATTGAACAGAAATGCAGAAACCTGAGACATAGTTTCAGTTGAATATTGGCAATCAACAGTTAGTAGTTTCTCTTGTTTGAAGAAGCTAGCATGCAAACACTGCAGACCACTCTCTTTAAATACACTTGCACAAAAGTAGCAGCATAAGAAGGCAGATAATTATCACTGATAACCTCACCTTTATGCAGTACACAGAACACAACAAAATTACACTGCCTTCATGATGGAATATATTTGTCCACTAAACCAGCCAATGCGTTAAAATAACCAGCCAGCTGTCAGACAGAAGATCTTACTCAGTGATCATTGATAATATTTATACCATTAAAGCTGCATCTCTTTAAACATATGCTGCATATTTTCCTATCCATGTGCAATGCTGAGGTAATCATATGTATATAAGGGACTGTAAACTTATCCTTTCATTGAGAACATGATTGCCAATGAATATATGGTTTTAATTTGTTACACTGATTGGGAAGTATTATTGAAACTTCAAAAACATGATATAAGGCAGTAGTAATTACTACATCTTACCTGTGACAGGATACCATTTCCAGTGTAACCTTCTATCACCAAGCCTGTTGTTAATCCCAGCATGGCCCATCCTCCATTGATTGCCTCAATTTTACGTTCTCTCTGGATTAAATAATTGAAACAGACTAAGTGCAGATACTACAAACAATTGATGTATGCAATAACTCCACCACATTATCTCCTAAAGTCTTTCACTTTTAATAAAATGAATATTATGAAATTCAACATTGTCTGGTAATGGGAGCAACACTTGTACAGAATATAGCAATGAATGAAAGTTCATGCACAGAGCTAAACTGTAAGTTGTAACCTATTGCTACATAATGCAGCATGAAATACTGTAATCCAATGCTCAAAACATGGTCAATAATAAAATGAGCTTTTGGAAAAAACTGTGTCAAATTGTATTTGTTCTCATTGCGAGGGCAAATACAATTTGACACAGTTTTTTCCAAAAGCTCATTTTATTATTTTATGGACTGTGAAAGCATCAAAACTCTAATGGTCAATAATGTCATGCTTAGCATCTATGTTAATTGTCTGTCACAATAGACAATATTTTTCCTTTGTTAAAAGTTACAAGAATCTTGAAAAACATTTCAGAGCAGTTCCTGGTATGGAAACACCCTGGAAATATTTTGGGAGGTTTCTGGGGCATTTTGAAGCCCCAAATGGCAGTTTCAAACCATCTTGGGGTTGGTCAGTCCAAGGACCTGCGATACAAAAAAATGACTAGCATTAAAAAGAGCCCAATTCCCTGGGTGGCATATACTTCTGTTGACCAACCGCACCCAGCATATACAAGAGCCATCACTGACAGGATGATGTTGGACCCTCTTCAATGGAGTAAACATGAAGCATAATCTGAGTTCAAACGCTTGCGATTTATATTCTTTCACAGATGACAAGCTCTTTGAAAGCAGAGGGGAACAGGATCCGGGTTCACATCCTGCCCAGGAACCGCTGGGACTAGCTCCCTGTGCTGTGGCCCTGACAAAGCGGGCCAAAAAGTGTGTTGTCTCCAGACTCCAACTCATCTGGTTCTGCTAATGTCCTCGATTTACCAGTTAAAAACATGATATTGGAAACATGACACTTGCTTAAAACTCTTTGGCTATAAATTTTGTGCTGAGATTTTGATATCAGCAAGAACTGACATATTCACTGTTCCTAATATGTGAACCTAAAGAAAAGAAAATGAACTTCCTCTCAATTAGCATACCTACTAAAAAGCAGCGTTATACGGGACGTGTGCCCTAGATTTTCGTGACATCCCAGACTTCCCAAGCATTTTGGGGACTTAGGTACTTGGAGAGGGAATGCCCAATTTTTTTAATTTTTGATTTTACAAAAATCGGTTAAGAGTCTTTGATGCTTTTGCTTTTAAAAATTGTTATTTTTAACAAAAACATTGAACCCTAAACCTGAAAGGATCCTAAAAACATTAAGAAAAGTATTGACCCCTAAATTTCATTGAAAAAGTTAATGTATTTATATATTCATTCGTATATATTATTTTAATAACCTTCCCCCTGCTATCCCCAAAATCTGACAAATTTTTTGATGTCCTGGAAACCCCGTTCCTTTGCCCCACCCCAAGACTCAGGTAACTATGCTATTTTCCATTTGAATTTGCTGATTAATATCTTCAAACTCTTAAAGCATTTCTTCTTCAAATCTTCGCTCAGTGTTGAGCTATGCAATCATATAGCCTGCACTTGTCAATTATCAGATATGGAGGCAAATACACACAGAAAACTGAAATATGTTAACACACTTACAAAAGTCACATGGAAAAGTCTTCCTTCCCTATATAAAAAACACCATTGATAAAATTGCAAAAATTGTGAATAAAAAAGGTATTGTAACCTCCTTCCTATTAACACCCTAAGAAAAAATATAAATTCCCTTAAAGATAAAATTGAAACCAATCTTAATAGTGGGGTCTATATGATTAAATGCTCATGTGGCAAACCATACATAGGCGAAATGGGAAGATCTATTAAAACCCAAATTAACAAACTTGATAAAGACATCAAGTATGACAGAATCGAGAAATCTGCATTAGCTGAACATTCCCTTTAATACTAAGCACTCCGTTTGTATTGATTCTGCTATGGTTATCGCCTCAAAAGACAGTTTTGTAAAATGGCATCTCTCCGAAGCCATTGAAATGCACTATGATAACAACATCAATAGAGATAAAGGTTGGTTTATAAGTAACACCTGGAAACCTGTTGTTTTAGGCCTCCCAGATAATTTAAATTTTGTTTGTTAATAATTTTCAATCATTTTAAATCAAAAGTTTATTTCAATTGGAACATCAAATTAAAATTTCTAAGGTTAGAATCTAAAAGTCAATGATTATTCTAGTTCCATTTCTCTTTTTCTATTCATAACAAAGTATGAATTTAATTAACTTTGTTTTCATAACTTATCTAGTTCTTTTAAAGTTTTAACTTTCTCACATATTTTTGCCTTATTAATATTCTAAGATTCTCTAATTAAATTATTTTTAGTAAGGTTTCTTGATTAATAATTTAATCATAAATCTATGAAATTAAATATTTCTTACTCAGCCGACTTTGGTATTTCTTCACCAGCTTTAATATTTATTATGATTAATTTTTCAGCAATCTCATCATTTTTATTGTTTTTGTCACTGATGATGGATCCAGATCTGTGACGCAAAACGTTGGACTTCTACAAATTTAAACACAGTTCTCCAAATATATTATCACTATGTTAAGTTGTGGAAATCTCAGAAAATTACTTGATTTATAATCGGCTTGGATATTCCAATGTATGATTTACGTATTACGAATTTGCAGTACCTATGCACTAATCCAAAGCAATATGCTACTACAACCAACATACATAACATTGAAAAATGATGTTTTCTACAGCTACAGTTGCCATCTCCATCTTTCATTCATTTTGTCATTGTGAAAAATGCTCACATTCATGCCTACAATGTTATAAATATATTCCACACCCTTTCGTGCTACTATCAACATATGAGCCTCTAATTTTGCTAAACCAACAGTGCAACAAAGAGTATGCTGATTAATATCTTTACGAGACTGAAATTTACTTATGTTTGATGTTATTGATAAGACCTTGCATTGGCCCAGGCCGCAGCTGATCTCAAAACACACCTCCCACTGTTGGATGCACACTCAATCGATGAGAGTGGATGATTGCCAACAAGCTAATCAAGATGTATATCCAAGCCCCAATCTCCGTTACATTTTCACCTCAACCTACAGTGGAACATTCACCCAAAAGGCAAAGCTAAAAGTGGGACCAGCCTGAAACCAGGCATGTAAATTGGTCAGTGATTGCACAGTGAAATAAAAGCCGTAAGGCCTGCTCAGGAAAGTTTCGACTAAGGTAGGGATCCAATTATTAAAAGATGGTTCGCATAATTAATATGCCAAGAAATCTCCAAGTAAAATCCTCAATCAATTCCACAATTAAGCTCGTGTGTGGAAAGATATCTTTGAAAACGATTAAAAGCGCCATGGGTGATATTTTATGAAAGCAACTAAAGTGACAAGACTTACAAGATCTATCAGACTAGAAGGAGTCAAACAGTTGCCTAATAGAGCTCACCTTCTTGTATTTGTTTTGTTGAGAATGTTAGTTGACCTCGTTGCATGAATGCCAATTGGTTCAGTCTCATGAGGTGAGGGTTACGTTCTGCAGCCACTTTCCTCCTTGGTGCATCACTGCCATCTTCATTTTATTTCATCTCTCCCTTTTCCTTTGTTGAAGTTTCTTTTGCACTTAGAATAGGTAGATTAGATCTGATTTCTTGCATCTAGGATTAGGTAGGTTGGAACTAGGTAGGAGTAAAACAGACTATCTCCAAAGCTTCTCTGTTGAGAGAAGTCCCTCACTCAGCAGAGATCCCATCTTGTGTTGGATTTACGGGTGCAAGTAGATCAGACGAATCCAAGCATTAACAATTTTGGCATGCCTGGTGAGACTGATTTGGTTTTAAAGTTTAATACTATAAATCAATTTGAATTTTAGTCTAAAGCCTTGCTTCCCATCAGCATTTATGGCCCAGTCTAGAAGCTTTCCTTTTGTATCATGGAAATATGGTGGTCCCTTGTCCTTATACTTCAGACTGTGATGATTGGTTTTGATGCAAAAACATTGACCCAACAAATGTGGTCGCCAATGAGTTAATGCATGAAGAATGGTTAGCATTTCGCTTTCATAAGTGGATTTCGCATTTTCTTTCCTACTAAGGCCTTGCTAGTAAACACCAAAGGTCTGTTGTCTAACTTGTCTTGCATCAATACAACTTCAATTCCTATCCCTGATGCATCACTTTTCAATGATGAAAGGTTTCAAGAAATCTGGCATCGCAAGGTCCAAGATGGTACACATTGCTTGTTTGAGAAAGTAAAGGCATACTTTGGTAGTGTAGACCATGAGAAGGTGTTTTATCGTAGCATGGCAGTCGAGGAGCCGCAAACTTCTCATAGTCCTTAACGAACTTGTGATAATAGCCAGTATGATCATTGATGCACCCATCCTACAGCTACTGCATTTTCGGCTTACACACATGGTAGTTAGCCGTGGTCAATGGTTCAAATAATTGAGTATCCATTGAATAAGAGGAAGAGGATGAGGAGATAAAGGGTCTTGACAAAAGCAGGAAAAATAACCCCCCAAAAACAATTATTTCCCCTTTACAAATTTTTGCATTGTTAGTACAAAAGAATTATAGATAGTGATACCATACAGGAGCAGCCGTAGATCAAATCCAGAGCACAAAAACCACTAGAATGCTCAAGTAACCCTCACCCTCAAATCAGCAATGATATGGTTTGTCTCTTGCATCTCTTGTTTGAAAAGTGACATGGCTTCGTCTTTCTCTTGCAGCTGATGTTTGGGAATTGAAAGGAGCTCCTCAAAACCAGATCCAATTTTGTCAACATCAAAATTTGGCTGCATAGTCCAATGTGTTGGGCCTTGGGCATCATGATAGTTCGAATTTTGGTTCCTTGAGGTGGAGAAGGAGAGGGAGGAAGAGTTCTTAATTCTAGTGTCAAAAAGAGCCTCCAAAAATGGGGCGGCATCTTCATACTCAAAGGCACAACCTGTAATATGAATACAAAGAAAACTCGTCAATAACAGAGACATGCAAATCAGACTGAGCAAAAAATAACAAATTAGAGAGAAATCTAGGCTACAACAGAAACCATGCCCTAGAGGTTTGTAGGATTTGTTTATATCTTTCCAGGAAAAAGGAGGGATTTCCATGGCAACAATGCAAGTAAAATTGTGGCACCCAACTACACAATTTTTCCAAGCCAACCCCACAGAAAAGGACGCACAAGCCCATCCAGAACTTCGTGCTTTTGAAAAATGCAACAAAGTTTCTTTAATTTCCTAGACCCTTTTAATTTTCTATTGAAACCTCTTGGATGTCCACAAATTTCAAATCTCCCTAGGAAAAACGTCCTTGAAATCTGTGATTTTGACCTTTGAAGAGAGAACACCCATGAAATTTTGTAAAGATGTCCTCAAAAACCTTCAAAACGTCCACAAGAAGTCCTTCCAAAACAAGAATGAAAACTGTGGAACAATTTCAGCAATTTAGGCACGAAAAGCCCTTCAAAATTCTTGTTTCTTCCTTTAGAAGAGTACAAATCTACTTGTGGTTTATAAAAATCATAAGAGTTCACAATGTGCCCCAAACTGTTGCCTTCGAACCTGTATTTCAAAGATTTACACGACCACACAGAGCCTGCTGATAAACCATGTAGATTAAGTGTCAGTCACCTCTGTCAGAGGATGGACAAGAAAAGGGAATGGGATTGCAATGGGACAGGAATGGGAATGGGGATGGGAATGGGAATGCAGGGGATGGGAGTGGAGTGGGTTAAAGATCTGCTAAATCTGCATTACAGTTTGCATCCACCATTTGAGCTTCCAGCTGCAGGTTTAAGTGAGCATCCACCATCAATCTGCATCTTGAGTATAGTATTCAAAAATTGCTCTTCCATACCAATTTGCACCAGACCTTTCTGCATATAATCTTGTCTGGCCAATGCCATCAACAAAGGCTCAATGATTCCACCGCAGAGCCTTAGCACAAGATGCAATGTGGATTCTTTGGGAGAAGATAGATTTATCATCAATAATCAATTACAATGGTAGTTGAAAGTCAATCATTCTTAGGATCAGTCACCCCTTAAGTCACATATTTTTGCCAATTCCCTAGATTTTTATACAGAAGCCTAGTGTTGGGCAGTAATGCATTGGAGATTTGTTTGTTTTCACAATGGAGGTGGCTCGCCTATAAGATTTGGTTGTTCTATGCTAAGTCACAGGGTCCTAGTTCGAGTTCATGTTCAACAAAGATAAAAGTCTGGTTCAAGTACACCAATGGATGAAGTTCGAAAAAAAAAACATCTTTAAGTTTGAAAAAAGAATTTTTAAATCATTTTATTTTCTTTATAAAATGCATAAATAGTCAAAGGGACAGAGTCGAGAGAGTTTCCCATCCTCTGCTTTCACTAGGTATATGTATATCTATACATATAAAATTTAATAGTGCAAAAGCATGTCAAAAAAATCACATGTAAAAATAATGGATAAAGTTTGAGTTTATATTCGAGGAGGATTGAGTTGAGAAAAGTTTGAACTTGTTCATAAAGTTCAACGTACCTCGTGACATGGGTTCGTGTATTGGTGCTATTAGAGCATAGTTTTATTATTTTTATAGCAGGAATTTCATTTATCGATTACTATTTTGTTTAAGGAAATATGTACTATGTAATGCCCCGTTCGACATTACCCCAGCCTTTCTCTGACGACCACCTTTACGGGTGGGGTAGGTGGTGGGTGTGAGTTTGTTGATCGTTAGTCGACCTCGACTGTGTCACAGAGAATGATTAGCGCCCTTCCTCCCCGTCTGGCCTTCCCGTGTCCGTGTCTTTGCCGATGTTGCTAGTGGAGGGCCTCCGTAGTGCCTTTTCGATTACCTTGTTAAGGAAAATCTCGTTCTCGAATTCTATAGGTGGTTTTAATGATGTCTTGATGTTGTTAGGGCGTGTCCAACTAGAAGGAACATCTACATAATAATTATTATATTGAATTGTCGATTTGTGCTTATTATTATTTTACTCATTGTTGACGGGCGATCATTATTAATATGGTTAATAAATTTGTGTGCAGTAAAAATAATAATAATAACGACATTATTATTATTATTTTGTATGTCGATCGACGATTTTGTTTTATTATTTTCTATCGTCGAATGTTATCAACATTAATATTATTTATCCTTATTTTATTTTATCTTTCCGATCGATCGATCCTCGAGTCACGTAAAAGGAGAGCTTGTTTGTTGGTGGTTCCATTGTTGCGGAAGTGGTATTCATGTTTTATTTTTTTAGTTAAAACAAACAAAAATAAATAAATAAATAAAATAAAAGAATTAAAATTAAAAAAAAAACCCATGCATGTGGGGCGGTTTAGGGCAAAAGGGGGCTCGGGCTCCATTTGTTATTTTTCTTTTGTTTTTTTTTTTGGTTTCATCTTTTTGGTTTTGTTGTGGGGAGAAGCCGCCACCATGGAGGGAGGGAGGAAACTCTGAACCAGTTTTTGCTCACCCACAGAGGTTGAAGAAGGCATGAAGGAGGAGGTTTTGTCCGTTGTGGCATTTGGAAAATGTGCGCAGGTTTGGGAAAAAAAAAAAACGCCTGAAGGAAACGTGGTTTCATGGAATGTCTGGCCGCAACTTTTTACACAGATCCTTTTTTGCTTAGGGCATTTTTTGTTTTTTTTTAAAAAAGAAATGCCTCCCGATGTCATCTCAGGGAGGGCCATGGTTGCTGCGACCTGTGCCAGCATCCTCCCAGCCTATGTCAAAAAAAAGCGAGCCCTTGAACTACGTGGGCATCTATCAACACAAAAAGAAAGGATAGAGGGGTTTTGTCAGATGTTGTAGTTGCAAATGCTTTGGTGGACGCATGAAGCTGCTCCATTTCAGGCCTCCAACCCAATCAGTTTACATTTGCCAGCGTACTTCCAGCCTGTGCCAAAATGGAAGCTTTGAGCAGGGTATGATGTTCATCAAAGCATAATGGAGAGAGGAAATTTGTCAGATATTGTAGTTGCAACTACCCTAGTAGACATGTATGCAAAATGCAGAAGAATAGACAAAACACGTGTATTGTTTGACAGAATACCCAAAAAAAAAGTGTTCTCCTAGACTGCAATGATAGCAGGATATGCACAAAATGGATTTGTTGAGAAGGCGCATGAACTGTTTGATAGAATGCCTCAAAGAAATGTTGTCTCATGGAATGCCATGATTGCAAGATATGCACATAATGGATCTATTCAAAAGGCTTTAGAAACTTTCAAGCAACTACACTCGCAGGTGTAGAGCCTCCTATCCGTTGCCAACATTCTCTCAGCCCATGTGCAAGAATGGAGCCTTGTGCAGGCCCTAGAAAATTGTCAGAACATGATGGGCAACGTACTTTATGTTGGAGAACTTCAAGTGATCGGGAAGTTTGTGTGACATTGTGGAGGTTAGATTGAGGCTCGTGAACTGGTTGACGAAGTGCCCAAGCAAGATGTTGAACCGAAACTGCGGGTTTGACCGACTCCGTTCCTCCTAGGCATGGTTCATCTTCCCTTACCTCTCATAATTCTCGTGTTTTAGTTCTCTTTTGCAACTTAATAGAATTTTAAAATATTAGGATTTTAATACCGTTAAATGTTTATTTCAACTCGTTGCAAAAAACAATGAAATGTCGTGTCATAACTCACGAAGTCAAAATAACCCGTTTGCATTAAAACATGAACTTCCACCCTCATTCTGAGGTGATGTAGAAAACTTCCTACCCAACCGATCGCATTCTGACATTGTTTTATCGCCTGATGAAATTGACTTTCCAAAGAATAACGCGTTGACCATCTCCCAGTTTAAATAGTTAATTTTTGCATTTTTCGAAGACTCATTAAGTACCCTTCGTAACTTTGAAAACGAGATGTTAAGCTTCATTTGTGTACCTTGTTGTGTGAGGAGTCACCTTGACCTCTGGTTTGACCCCGAACGAACATATGTGATCTTTTGACACTCTTATAGGAGCCCTGTTACACTGGTTTACAGCAGTAGAAAGTTGTTAAATCTAGAAAGTTGGCTTTCATTTTGAACCGCCATTTGAAACCTGGATAGAGAAATTATTTCCGCCTTCGCAAACCTCTAGTGTTCTTACTAGACAATTGCATGGAACCTTCAGTTTAGGGAAAAACACTTTTCGGATATTTTGATGACGACATTTTGTAGGCCTCTGGTCACAGTTTGACAAGGTCAAACTGGACCAATTAGGACCGGTGGCTTCAGAAAACTTGTCGCCGTTTGAAGATGTTTTCTAGTTCTGAATTCCGTCGACTCTGTTGAATTCTCTGTATATATGGGAACTTGTAGGAAGTTTCTTGTGGCGCATTCATCCATCGAACGTCATTTTTGGACATGGATTTCCGAGCCCTCGAACTAACTTTTGTTCTTTTGCAACTGGGTCAACTACGACCAGTGGCCCCGGAGAACTAGCCACCAAACACAAACCGTTCGCTTTTTCCCAATTCCGTCAGTTGCTATGAACTCTTGGTATATTTGGGACACGTAGAAAGTTAAACGTGGTGTGCATTCTCATCGAAAGATAACTTTTGGAAGCGGTTTCTTAGCCTCCGAGCCCGTTTTGAATGTTTTTGTAGCTATTAAGAAAATGTAAAAATAGGAAGTTGCGGGACCCTCGACGGGTTGCCAAACCCCCGTAGATACTTTTGACACATGTAAATAATCGATTTAAAACACTATAGTGTAACTTGTGTGAATTAAAACTTTTGACAAAACGGTGTTTTCTCTCTCTTCCCTTCTCTTTCTCTCTCCTGGGTTACAAAAAGAAGTAAAATGAAATGTAATGAATACATGTCTCTAAACCTTTTATTTCAATTAAAATTGTAATTATTATCATATGTAAATGGGAAACTGAAAAATGATAATTATGTTAGATTAGGGTGGATGCCATGCCAAAGATTTATCGCCGATATTATGCTCACATAGTTTTGCAGGATGAAAGAATGACGACGAAAAGGCGATGTGTAATTCATTAATTATCATTGTAATGTAGATAGTTCGTTGTTAAATGAATAAATGTATAATGTAGTCTCATGTTACAGAAGGTTATAATTGATAATTTGTTGATATGTATGAAATGTTAGTTTCAAGGACATCTAGGAAATGTGCATTTAATCATAGTTCAATTTTGATTTATAGTACACCAGTAAAAAGGGTTTGATATTTATATAAGGTAAATAAATTTGAAGTAATATCTTGTAGTGCATATTTAGTGTTCATTAAATGATTAATGAGTCATCTTGTGCATTCATACCTTGTAAATGTAATAAAGAGAATTAAATCGAAACACTCTACCCTTGTTCAATATCGGAGCATAACTTGTTTTCATGTGTGTTACTTTTTACCCTAGAAGACATTGAAAACCGTAGAGTGAACTTAAACCCTACACTCGATGGAAATCTCCTAGCTTGAGTAAACAAGAGCCCAAGAATGGGTTTATCGTCTTAGTCAGTATGGTTAGTGACATTGTCATAAACCTAGTAGATAGGAGCGACACAGTCAAACTTTTTTTGGAGTATGTAGAGCTAACTCCTCCTTCGTAGCCTAGTGGACTACCTTGTCTTCCAAAGATAGATTTAAAATTAAAGTTCTTCATCGAATGAAATCCCTATTGGATCCAGACGACATAGATGGAGGTTGTGACTTAGTTGTTCTAGGTCTTAAACTCTTATTAATGAACTCCTTAGCTCCGCTCAACTAAATGTGTTACCTTGGTTTCTCTCAACATTACACCTTGGTCCTTTCTGAAGGTGGTTTAGCATAAATATGTCCTCTCGCTTAAAACTCACATATATAGTTGAGGGGTAGACCCTTAGGTGAAGTTGGAATTGATCTAAACCTCAGTTGATTTGGATGTTAACTTAGGGTTCGTGTGTAGCTTCAAGTCTCTTAATCATATATGTCTTCAAGAGGTTAGACAAACATTTTGTAACTCCTTTTACAAGACAATGCTAATAATAAGACCATAATGTGACGTAGAAAATAAAGCATATAAGAGTAAAAACGAGATTTGAGGTTCGGAGTAATGCCACCCTTGGAGACCTTATAACTCAATTAAATATATCCTTTTGTGTCAAAGAATATGAATTGCCTTGGTGTGATCAACCTTCGAGAAAACAAATTACATGTATAAATTAAAATGGAATTCTTATAGTCATTGAATTAGAATAACTATGGTAGCGAAATAACTATTCCGTGATCGAGGAATATTTTTGGTAAAAAGCTATCTCGCATCTAAATCTCCGTTAAAACCTAACATCGCTATATGGACACCAAGTCACATTTACTTAAGTTGTAAGAGTAAAAAGGTAGATATTGAATATATGTTCGAGAAGAATATTCTTAACATAAGAACAAGATAATTAAGTACTTTATATGCATTTGAATTATGCCAAATAATTAAGCAAGTTATGGAAACTTTTGTAAAGAATAAGAAGTCAGCTTAAAAGGGTCGATTGGTAATTTAAGCTGGAATGTACTTAAGAATCTGTAGGTGGACAAACGAGAAATTTATCCTTGCACAATAATGTTCTTGGAATGTTAATCGTAACTAAAATACAATTAAAGAAAAGATGTGTTGTGGGTTTGCCCATCCTTGAGTCTTCTTTTTGTGGTTGGGGCATTGCTAGTATTCGTTCATTGGGAAAAGTGTGGCATCGACATGCCTATGTTGTTTTCATGTGTCTATGTGAGTCGATGACTTATGTGATTGTCATATGCGAGTCGAGTTTTTGTACTTGGAGCCCTTGTTGTGTTGTGTGTAGTGAGTAATGTAAGTCAAAAAAAATTATCCCGGTATTTTTTCTTTGTTGTAATTAGGTGTGTAAATGTGGGCACTACATACTACAGATTTTTCAAACAGCTTTTTACATTCAACATTTTCAAATTTCAATAAAATTCATTTCGTGCAACTCTTGTAGAAGAGGAATCCCCTTTCATATCTTTGGTTGGTGCAAAAATCTCTCTATCACAATCCATATTAACTAGGCCTTACCTTCTGCTCTTCGCCACATGAATTTCTACAACTACTTCCGCTCTGGCCATTTTTGTTCTTTGAAATCTCATATTTAATCTGCGATAAAGTTTTGATACCATATGTGGTCTACTGCCGCACCCAAGAAATGAATTGTACTTGAAAATCTAGACAATAATGGAGGAAAGACTTCCAGAATAGGATTGTAAAACTAAATATGAAAAAGTTTAGGATGGAAGAGAACCACTATATATCTAAGTTACCGATCCATTTTGGGTACGGGTTCGGGTATGTCGTATCGGGTTCATTGGTATGGCAATTGTTTTACCTCTTGACGACTTGGGTATGGCCGTGTTATGTGGTTAAATCTTGTTTATTAGGCTAGAATATATAAATATTTTAGCCTAACTAGCCTAATAGACAAGTATTAACCACAAATTATGCATACATTTAAAATAAACAAAATAACCACAAAAACACTATTGATAAATTGATAATTCAAACCGAATATCAAATGTCATGCTAATAATTAATTATTAAATCAAAATAATTATTCATCATCATATTGCTCTTCATTAGGAGCATCAACATCAACATCATTAAAAGAAAAATTTAAAGTTAAGAAAAAAATAGGCAAAATCGGTGGGCTCACCACCGAGTACGTCCAGACAGGTCCAAATTCTTCATTAGAAGAACCCGAACATATTTGGGTCATTTTGAATGTACCCCGGTGTACCAGATCCGTACTAGGTAGGGACCAAGAGCAAACCAAGTGGGGGCCGGGCGGTGCCAAATTAGTACCCCAACTATTTATAACAAGAGGGAATGAAACCCTAACCACCTAACACCTAAGCAAGCCCCGTGTCAAATAAAGGACCCAGTTAACATCATGAAGTGTAACTTCTAAAGATCTTGGGACACAAGTCAACATTATATCTTACATTCATAGATACCCAAATTTGGCAAAAGCCCTCTTTTAATGATGCTTTTACATGATCTTCCATATATGGGATATTAGCTTGGATTAATGACTAATTGGTGTGTTAACCCCCTCTTGTATTGGAAGCCTTTGAATATCAACATAAAGACTATGTTGCTTACCAAAAGATGAAATAGTTTGCATGTTGTCCACCACAAAGCAACTTGTTGTCCAAACAACTTGGAATTGAGAGAAAAGATCATCTTTCCATTTTGTACCCTTCAAAAGATCACCCGATCCCATATACAAAAACAATCTTGAATCAAAGAGTCCACATGCCCCATATTGCACATTGTATCCCTTACGCTATCACCCATTTTAGCATGCTTTTCATGAGAACAAGAATTTTGTAGTGATATAGGATGAAGCAACAAATCTGAATTATGATCATCATTTCCATACCTTAGACTACCAACAAGGAGCTCACCTTTTGGAAATTCGAAGGATGGTGCATGTTCCTCCATGGTTTGCTTCCTTTCAGTTTCTTGCAACTCCAATTTCTCTTCTTTCTCATGTTGCACTAACACAATTTCTTCCTTGACCTTTGGAGGCTCTATTGTATCTAACTCTTTTTTTGGTTCTTCATCTAACAACACTTCCCCATGTCCTTTGCCTAGACAACTGTGGTTTGGCTCCCAAGGTTCTTTGTTGTCCTCTTTAAGAGTTCTTGTGCAATTCAGCTATCATTTTTGTGGTTAAGTACGGTTTCAACTTTTCTTCACATTGATCAACCACACTTTTCGCCATTGCACTCACAATTGGTGATACTTTCTGCTCAAAACCAACCATTAGTATGGATAACAATTGTTGTGAAGTATCATCACTCTCATTCAAGACCAAAGTCATAATGGTCTACATTGAGGCTACTACATTTTTCCGTATGATTTTTATGGACAGCAGCAAAGAAATATTCAAACATTTGGAGAATAAGATCATCACATTCTAGATCTAACATTAGAACACAAGATCTGGTTTTTGCCATAGTTTCTAGGATAGTGACCCTCCTAGCAAAAGGACTTTTGATGTCATCCAAACCCTCAAAACTTTCCACAAATAACTGAAATACCTCTCTCTCATGTTGTTGTATGGTTGTTCAGGAGTTGTTATTCTTGTAATTTCACTAATACAAGTGATAACTACAAGTCTCACATCTGGATTTGAGTGTCTCGAAGCTTGGGCCTAGCCAAATGAATCACTAATGGATTCATTGCCCAAAACATAGACTCAGAATTTGATTGTCTTAACATGGACAAACAGTTTGCCACTTCCTCCAAAATATTGAGAAGAACATTTTTTGAATAAGGTGGATGCTCAAGTTCCTTCCACTGTCTGCAAAGCTTTGTTCTCAATTCATCTTTACTCATTAACTCCATGATTCAAAGACTATGCATCAAATAGTATCTACAACAAATTTAATTCTTCCCACAACTAGCGAGATCATCAACTCTAATACCACTGTAATGTCCCTTTCTTGGACAAATAAGATTAATTTGGATTTTTCTAGCAAACCCTTTTCAATAAATTAATTGCAAACTGAAATCTTCCAAGAAAAACCCTTAAAGAAAGAATATAAATTCCTGAGATCTGAATTTATACCCAACCCTTATGGCTGTAATAACCCTTTTGGGCAAAATTAATGAAATCTGGAATTTTTCCTTTATTCAACAAATACTGACAAAGTAAAAATACCCAAAAGGCTCAAAGCATTTAGAAATCCTCTAGGAATAGAAATATGGAATTTCCACAAAGATCTGATTTTTATTTATTTAATTTTTCACACCCAAAAACCAAGAAAATACCTGTGTATGATTACAGCAATTTTATGATAAATGACACCCTAGGTGGCATGAAGAGGCCAAATGATGAATATGCAACCCGGAATCGAAGAAATCTTCCCACGGATGATGCCCTAAATGCCGGTCTGAAATCCCAAAGGGTGTAGATAGCCCTAGATATGGCTGCAAATTGTGCCCTAGTTGTCCCTGCTTGAAGTCTTGGCAGATGTCTCTCCACTGGCTGAATTTCTTTGCTTGAAATGCAGATCTAAAGCAGAAAATGTAGAAAACGTGCCGGAAAGTGTGCCCTAGCTCTGAAAATCTGATATTTTCCTCTGAGAATCTGATATAAGCTCAAGTGTGATCTCCATATGAAACCACCAAGGAGAAATTGAGGGTTTTCGTCCCCAAAATCTGAATACACCAAGGGTTTTCGTCCTCAAATGTAGATTGCAAAGGAGGGTTTTCGTCCTCAAATGCAAAAGTAGGAGCAGCAACTCAAACCTTCAATGTCAAAATAGATGAGAGTCAAAAGATGTGTCCAAATGACCCCTCAACACTCTTTTATAACTTTACTTTTGCTTTTCCCAAGGAAAAGCCTCCAAAAGCAACTTTCCATTTCTATTCCTTCGTTATGACTTGCTTTTTCAAAAGTAACTTTTATAATAATAAAACTTTATCAAAAGTTAATTTTTATAATAATAAAACATAAGTGTCTTTTATAAAGTTACTTTTTCGACACTTAAGTTATATTATTAATTTATTATACTTTATTTGAAAAGGGGACATGACAACATCTTCTCTTTGCGATGTCTATTGCACTATCTTCCTTTGCACCTCCCGCCTTCGTGGGTTCATCTCTCCGTGTACTTCAAGCTTGGTCCCACCTTTGGTCGTCCTCTTCTTCTTTGCTTCCGCCTTTCTTTGCCTTGGGTTGTTCTTCATTGCGTGTCTACTTCTCCACACACTATCCTTTGAGCATTTCCTTCGCACACCCTTCACCCTCATGTCCGATATCTCTTTGTGGCCTTTTGCGTCACTTCTCCTTCTCTTGACCCCTATTGGGTGGTAACTCATTCGCCTATGCACTAATAGGCATTTGGTCTGCTCACTTGTAGACTTCCTCTCTTTTCTTCCTCATGGCTTCTCTACCATCTTCACTCTTCCGGTGCACTTCATCTTCCACACACTCTCCTTTGTGCCTTCTCTAGTTGCACGAACCCGCTTCTTCACCGCACAATCTTCTTTTGTGGCTATGGACCACATCTCCTCTCCCTCTTCCTTGGGCAGCTCCACTTGGTCGGACACACTCTCCTTGGCGATTTTCTCCTCACCATTCTCCTTGAGATCTATTTGGATCTCTTTCTTCTTCATTTCTTCCTTTGCACCTAGTCTATTGCAAAAACTTCTACAACATTCTCCACTTGTTACTTTCCTTCTTCTCATGTTGCCTTCAAGAAACCTCTCTCTTCCTTATAGTGCATATTAACCACTTTTGTGCCCTCCAATGTTTACATGTTCTTCCTCTCGTGCACCTCACCCATTGCGTACTTCCGCAGTCTCACTCTCAAACCACTCCTCCTTAGTTGCCTTCTCAGGGCAACTTTTCCACGCAGATTTCTTTTTTCGCACTCTTCACTCTTTAAGTGCTCTTCTCCACATTCCTTGAGATCTTTACGGATCCCATCTTTCACCGGTGCGCTCTATTTCACGTGCACTCTCATAGTCTCTTCTCTCCTCTCTCTGCTTCTTTAGGTGTGGTACTGTTGGCTAGATTTTCTGCACAACCGAAAACCTAGGCGATCATGAGATAAATCTCCCTCATTGTGAGACTCTCGTGTAAGATTTTGTCATTATATGTCCTAATATCCATTTGTTGGTTTTACTTTAACTGCATAGCTCATGAACCATAGCTAGACAATTTTACGCAAGCGAAAGCATTTGTAAGAAAGGAAATATCTAGAAGAGGAAAATAATATAAAACGGGAAGAAAGGAGAGAAGATGTGCAACCCAATCAATAGTTTACGAGTTGATCGCATGCACATAGTACGAAACAAATAGACCTTAAAACGCAGAAATTTGAAGCAAAGAAAGTTTCGATCTAGATCTAAGACAACACAAAGTTTATGCATAGATCTAAAAATAAACAAGATGCACCATTGACACAAAGTTCTCCTGAAATCTCTGCTTTATTCCTCTTCTTGCATAAAGCTATCAGGGGTTTCAGCTCAAAGTCTAGAACACAAGAATGTTGATTACAAATTCCAATCCTTTAACCCATAGGTTCGTCCTCTATTTATAGTGTATAAAAGGCAATTACAAATAGGAAACTTTAAATGAATTCCCATGCATGCAAAATCTATGAAAAGAGAAACAGCTTATCAATCTTCCTCCTGGAATTCCTCTTTGCATGACATGCATGATTTATAACTAAAAAATAGAACCTTCTATTTTGCATGTCTGCCACCTATTTCCAAGTAATTGACTTCTTCAAGTAATGATTTTAAACCAATCACTTGAGTTTTATAATTTAATCGATTGCTCAATTACTTTGTCGGAGAAAATAAAAGAAAGGGGAAAAGAAATAAGAAGAAAGTTGTAACTCTCCCAGTCTTGTTCTTCTTCCATATTCTACATGCGGTTGACTGTTTTGCCTTTGATTCTCACCAAACTGGATCTGGAAGCTATGCATGAATGTGATTTGCTTGTGGGTATTGCCTTTGACCTGTCTTCCCTTCTATCCTTGAAGCTTTTGTAATTCTTCTTCAATACATGCACCAGTGCAATGTTTGTCAGTAAATAATTCAGACAAAACTCATCATCTTTTATTTAAAATTACATATGAGCAATTTTAAATTCTAGAAAGCACTCTGGGTGAATGCAAACACAAGTAAATTCAATGAAGGCTTCAACTAGAAGATTGGGAGCACATGCACAAGCTTCTGAAAGGAATTCTCCATGCAATGACTTCCACATGGGCTGCATTAGAAACAAGAGGATGAATTTTTGCCAAAAGCCTTTGCAATTATGAGAGTTGGATCTGTCAATCAAATTGGTGATAAGTTTGGGGCCTATGTCTGTATCATTGACTTCAGCAAATCTAGAAGCTATGCATGATTCTGTTGATCCTTTTCTTTCATCATGCTTTATCATGGTTGAACAATCTTTGTTTGAGCTCTTTTTCTTTTAATTATGTCGAATCCCTTGCAATTGGATCAATTTGTGCAGATCTGACAATTTCTTTTGATTTGGAAGATATATTCAATGTACCTGACATTGATATGAACACCTATGTTGAAGATGGAGTCCATGGCATGAATACTTGATTTTTATCACCAAAATCTGCATATAAAGTTTGCTACCCTAAAATTTGAGGTTTTTCTTGCATGCAAAGCAAGCAAAAATATTATTTAATTCACCCGGGCACATATACCAACATGTAGATGCTCAAAATGACCAAAATTAGGCTATTCCAACCCTAGGCGCCAAAACTGGAAGCTTCCCGGCAGTGGAAAATAAACTTTAATGCAAAATCCTCCTTTTGGCGCCAAAACTTGTCTGGGCTGCAATCCTCATCAAAAAGAATTAATTGTTTCTTTATTATGGCAACCCATGCTTATATAATCCTCACATACTATTTTTAATAATTGTCCTTCCTATTTCTAGCAATTTAATTAATAAACAATCATGTTTATTCACCCAAATTGGGCACCCAATTATGCATGTTGCTGGTTGCTTTTAAATAAATTATTTTATTTATTTTTAGCATGCATCCTTGACTTCTCCTTATCTTTTCCACTTGCATTGACTTTCCTTCTATTTATGGCACCAAAATTGGGTGAATAAACCATTAATAAATATTATTAATGCATTGTTATTCACCCAAAGTGGGTCGCATTTTTAACAAGGGTAATTTCCAAAAATAGGAAGTCAACTTTGATGGGAATTTCTACCCTGCACTACAGCTCCAAAAATCCCCTCTTTCACTTAAGTTGTTTGACTTTTATAATGGGAATTTTTACCCTGCAAGGTAGGTAAGAAATTCCCGATGGTGCTTTAAGTGATTTTCTTTTATAATGGGAATTTTTACCCTGCAAGGCAAGTAAGAAATTCCCACCTACCTCCCACCTCTAATATTCCTATTGCAACTTAAGTGACTTTGACTTCATGGGAAAAAGTACCCTGCAAGGCAGGTAAGAAACTCCCACCTGCATGCCGCCTCTAATTTTCCCATTGCAGCTTAAGTGACTTTGACTTCATGGGAAAAGCACCTGCAAGGCGGTAAGAAATTCTCGCATGCCCTTGCGTCTAATTTTCCCATTACAACTTACACTCATTAATTCCAAAAATGTGACTTGCCTGGAAAGGCTTTTGTGCATAACTTCTCTTTTTGGTCGAAGTTTGCATTTGGAGGCTAATTCCTTCGGTGTTTCGTCGAGATAGATCTCCGGATGCTTCGAGAAATTAAACATACTACACCTTGGACAAAGAACAAACCTAGGGAATTTCACAGAGAAACTGCAGAGAAAACCGGAGAAAAACGCAAAAGAAATAAATAAAAGCGAAAAACGCTACCAGAAGTTGCAAACAATGCCCTGAATTCATTCCTAGTGAAAACCCTATTGAGATGAGTGAATACTAGGCATGCAAAACTTCAATAAGATTTAACCGGAGCACAATTTACTTCAAACAGAGCATTATTTATTCAATAAATAATTAAATAAAAATTTCCCATGCAAACAAAACTTGGCGGAGGGATAAAATGAGTTTGGGCATCTGGGTATTTGTTGAAATTGGCTCATATGATTCACTGGGAATATTCTAACATAATACAGACATCTTCTAGTAATAAAACACAAAAAGACCCGTTATTTTAAAAGAATGAATTTTTTTTTTAAAATGGGTAGTCCCAGATTTCAGGGAGAAATCTGGAGACACCATACTCTCACTGCCGCATGAGCCTTCATCTCATGCACTTTCCAATTCCTTTCTTAGGAGATCTTCCACACAATTTGTTGCACACGGTGTTCTTCTGCTACAAATTCTTCTCTGTGTCTCTCTTGGCTTGGTTGCGCACTCTCTTCTCTTCTCTTTTTCCTCCATCTACGGCCTTGTGCAATCTTACGCACACTCATGGTCTCAAAAGACCATCTTTTTCTTAAGCAGCTACCTTCTCTAAAGCGTTACTCTTATGCACTTCCGCATGCTCTTGGGTGACTTCTCTCTTCACCCTTTGCCCATCTCTTGAGCTTTTGCTATACGCTATCTCTCGTGCATTCTTCTACGGTACTCCCACACATACTTTCTCTTCACTCTTGTGTTCCATTGGTGTTCTCTCTAGTTGTGCTCCCGCACACGCCGTTTCTCATCCTTAGCACTCTGCTAA
This sequence comes from Taxus wallichiana var. yunnanensis, assembly GCA_018340775.1. Classification (NCBI taxonomy): domain Eukaryota; kingdom Viridiplantae; phylum Streptophyta; class Pinopsida; order Cupressales; family Taxaceae; genus Taxus; species Taxus wallichiana. The sequence continues at coordinate 935,003,513 of CM031240.1, read as the reverse complement.
CGCTTTCTTCACGCAATCTTCTTTACGTTATCAACTCCTCGCTATGTCTTTCACCTCCTTCCAAACCTTAAGCCACAAGACCTCTTTTTTCTTCCGCAATCTTCCTCCACGCTCTCCAATCTGGTCCTCACACCATTTAGCTCCTCCATCACTCTCTCCAGCATTTATGTGATTACATCCGACACATCCCTTCTTCTTGGAGGTATCTTGCTTTCATACACTCTAGGATCCATCTCTATTCACCCTTTATTCAAAGTGGAGAACACGACTCTTTTGCTTGTTGCCTCACGTTCGACACTCTCTCAATTTCTCTCATCTCTCTCACTTGCAGGAAAGTAGCCTACTCGATATCACTTGGTGCACGAGTGGGTCAAACACTCGGAAGATCCTACCCATTTGCGAGTTCACACAATGGAATGAAACTTAATGATTTATTCTATTGCTCGTTGGCCTTTACGGCATCTACATGTATTTGCTCACTATGGAGCTACAAACTCTCTCTCCTAGATCTTTTCACGGACTTTGGTGTTTTTCCTTAAGGTCCTAACCTAGATAGGTTCCCTTGCTTGACTCGGATTTAATGGCCTTCAATGACTTAGCTTACTGAAACTACTTCCACTGGCAAGCCATTTCGGCTAACCCCAAATGTGAACTAGTCCTCCTTTTGTGGCCACGCGTTCCTGCTTCTCTCGCCTCATTTGAATTTCCTTTAAGCAGGTTGGTCCCTTTTAGATGCCTCAAGATCTTCAAGCTTATATTCAAATTTGAATTGAGCTCCTTTAACGCTCAAATCTACTTCACCATCTGAGACACTTCTCTGTTGTGCCACGCCGATCTGTCGTTGGGTTCAACCGATTGCTTTATCCTAGTCGGTGTTCTTAGTGTTATTTGCCAACTACCAATTCTACTATGTACTCCTTTATCGTGCAATCCTTTGCCACACCTTTCTTTCTTTCTTTCACGCACTCCTATACCGCACTTTAATTTATCCTTCCATGCATCGTCTCTCAGATTTTGGGCCTTCTCAAATCATTTGCGTGCCTAAAATCTAAACTATTACGCAATCCCTTCATTCGGTCTCCTGTGCCTTTCGTGCACTCTTTGCCATCACGATAACTCCTTCGCAATCTCTTTATCCCTCCAATCTTCTTGGTTGGGCCAAAATCCTCTTCTTGCTTACCAAAATTCCTACACACACCTCTACGCATTATTCCTCTACACCTATTTCACAAAACCTCATAAACTCTACTTTACTCCGCGCTTCGCCAAACCTTTCCCCACTATTGTGTGCCTTCTACTACGCATTGCGTTGTTCGTTGCTTGACATTATGTAAAGTCCTTGCGCGCACTTCGCGATCACCCTTTCACTTTGTCGCACCTCCTTTATTCATTCCACATGCCCTCCATCCTCGCATACACCCACACTTAGCAAACATTGTGTAGGATAGCTTTGGACCTTGGATGCTTCTACATTAGTTTTGTATAGACAATGATGATAAAACCCCATGTTCATCAAAATTATCAAAGATGACCGAAAGGATAATGGTCGATAAGAAGCAAGATGGTAACACATATAGCATCAAATTTCTTGAGCAACTCAAATACGCTAAGGATGAATTTTGACACATTATATCTCATAAAGGATCATCAGGACATACTATGTCACCCATAACACTAGGACCTAAGGTTATCAACACGGCATTTCCTATTATGCCTATGACAAAGGACTTAATGCAATCTTCGAGAAGCAATGATTCAAACAAATAAAAGCTATAGAGGATAACAATAATGGGCATCCCACATTTCCATACAATGGGATTATTATTTCAATATCTAAAGATTGATCATACCAAGGGAATGGCATTCCTAACAGCGATGGAGTAATAACTTTAGGGTAAGAAAGTGGGCCACAACCATCAATAGTCCACAAGGGACAAGGTTACGACAATATACCTCTTCATCAAAGTGTTGTGCGTGTTAGCCCAACATTTATAGATCTTCTACATAAAGAGTCTATTTCTCGGGTATTTCAAGAATGCCAAGCATATGTTGATGCGAATGGAGACCACAAGCATACCAAAATCATTGGATAGGATTATCGCATAACCAATAAGCTTCATCGTTATATCACGCGATTATAAATCGCATTATTCTAACTTACAACATTCATTCATTCATTCTTAGATATCTATCTCATTCATCACATTTTGAAAAAAACATAAAAACTAATTGAAGTATCCATAGGACAACACATAAGACATAAAATTAAGTAAACTCGTATATATTAAATACATATATAATACAACAAATGTTACAACAATGCAAAAATAATCTAGATACAATATAAGGAGTTGCCCATTAGGGTGCATGGTGTCCACAATCCTCAATACCTAACTCCTAATCTATGAGAGTGTCTTTCTATGTTGGAGTCTCGCACGCACGCGGCGAATCCATCAAACTCCGTATTGGATTACTACAAGGTGACCCTTGGTCAAGTGTGCTCCTACTTGGGCTGCATGTACTTATGAAAACACAATCGTGTCTCGCCCATCATCTCTTGTTGTTAGTGTTGGCGGGGCATGTCACACACATCCAAATAATTGTGAAGCCTCTTAAGCCCCACATCCACCTCATCCCTATGGATGGCCTCATACATATATGCTTTTCTTGATGGAACAATGGGGCAAATCACTGCCTCCTTAGTCACTTGCTCCAACTAGCCACCCTCTCTGCATATGAAATACATGTCAAGTAAGCCTCTATAGAGACTCCTCTATCATTGTCATCCTATGACGGGTCACTATTAAATAAGACAAGAGGACATGAATTAAAGCAATTTTCTAATAAGTAATCAACCAAAAAATATGAAAGCTCAATACAATATATACATACATACATACCTAGATTGACATCAAGCAAACGAATCGCGATAGAACATCTAACCCCATGACCTCACCTCATGTGCATATTTGACCCCGAGCCCTCCTGTCTTCCAACCTCGGCATCTTTGTCAATAGGAAATAATGGTGGCCACTTTAAGTCCACCCCTAAGTATATGCATCAATAAAGTGCACATCATCTACATCGGGATAATGGTGTCCTCGTCCTACTCCTCGCCATTTATATCCACCATCCCAAGACATTACGAAAGGCACGCTCTCCCGGTTTGCATGCACATCTATGACTTCGAGTCCATGTTATGGAAGCACGAGGCACATCCTATATCATCTTGAACTAACGAGTCACTCACTCATACCGAAACAACTCCATAACGTCGAGGAACCTATCTCCCAACCATCTCCTAACATGCACACAAGGAAACTAAATCACGTCCTTAGGCCACCCAACATAGTATTGGTATGGCCGATCAATACCTCATCACCAACCAAACAATCATGTAGACATTTATACTAGGTGTACTCTACCCCATGACTTGTGGAGCCGCCACCCACCCTAGCTGCAAACACTACTTGAACATCCAATCAACTCAAGGCACAATAGGTCCGGTCACCTAAATACAATCGTAGGCCCATATATGTAATAATGTCTTAGTCCCCAAACCATTGCCATGATCCTCTCTACAAAATTTGTACGAGTCCCAATACAAGTGCACTAAGCATAGTGCAGCCCCATGAGTAATGGGCCACCCTCTCCTCTAGTTCCCAATAATAGTGTGCATCTTAAATGAGACAATCACACCACCGTTATTTGCCTGATAAATGAACCAATAAACACACAGATACTTCTCCGCAGCCGCAAAAGCCTAGATCTCACGATGTCATTAAGAAGCATCATTGACTCATGTCACGGGTTCCTCGCAACCTATTGAGCACCATGAAAATATTTGTGTGCGGCATTATAGATAATCGCATAAAGCATAACCACCCGCCAACCCACAATCAATAACCCTAGAATATGCCAAACATTCTCTAAGTTCACTGTCACTCCCCCGTCGGCATCCAAAAGGTCCACATATTGGGGTCCCGCCGCCCAACGAAGGTGGTCAACAAATGTACATCATGTGAAATACGGCTCAAACATCTAATATACCTGATCCGGCTATATCAAATTGGGCTTGGTTGGCTCCAACTAAACCCAAACCACCCATAGTCTGCATACCAAAGGTGCCCATGCCTAAACTCTCAGGTATGTATATCGGCTTGAAAAATACATAAAAAAGAGTATATTAATACACAATCAAGCAAATAGCGCAAATTCATAATATACATTGAACTGTTGTATCAATGATAAACAACATGGAAACATTTGTCATATGCAGAACATATTCATAGGAAACAAGACATGTTCGTTTAAAGGGGGCACCTTCACAAACCTTGAACATACTCGCCAACCATTAAAACTACCCTAGAGCACATAAAAATAATCTACAATTTTAACTTTTACAAAAATACCTTAAAGATCAAAAATACACAAGGTTTAGCAAATCATACAAATGTCATGGGCTCGTGGCCAACAAGATGCCCTCGTAGATGGTAGATTCGAGGCACAACAGCTTGTTCGTTAAATCACAATCATGGTGATCTCTCAAAGCTAGAATTTCACAAGTATGAAATCCACCCCCTTTATATATTTTGGCCATCCTTACCAAGTTAGGGTTTCCTATATTTTCACAAACGAAAATCGTGATATCTCAAGCCTCGCAGCTCCTTTTCCCAAACTCGCCAAATCCAAAACTCGCTGCACTCCCCAAAAAAAAAACTCGCAAAAACTCGCAAAATTCGTCAATATTCGGCGAATACTTAACTTAAAAATACTCAAATTTCTTTAAAAAACATAAATTTTAAGCAACACATAGCTACAAAATGTATCAAATGAGCCCATAAAATGTTGGAGAAGTGTTTTCTATTAGATTTGAATACAAATACAATACAAAATCGCATCATCATGCGAATACGACAACCGGCTGATAAGTAATATGAATTTATGATGATTGACATTGAAAAATATCATCATAAATTTCATATCTATGCAAGTTACAATATACAATAAATTACATTTTCCTCTTCCCCAATCTAGAGAAATATTGGGGAGAGGGTCTAGTGCCTCTACTAGTCCCCACACTCGGCTGCGTCTCCACGCTCCTCCTAGAAGGCTGCGAATTTGGCTCGATCCTGGAACTAGATGGTGGTGCCGGTGGCTCCTCTCGCCGCATGTTGAGATCACCTCCAAAGATGTCATCCACCCAATATCTCCTCGAGTCCTCGCTAGTGCTTCTCCCTCCATAGCCTCCCTCTCAAAAGAAGCAATCTCGTCCCTCCGTGAACGCAGGTTTTCCTCTTCTTGCCCAGCCCACCCACCGTATATGGATCTATCTCATCCAAATCAATGAGCTCCTCCGATGTGGCCTCAACTTTTTTGTGCAGCGAAGCCGAGATCAGATTGCACAAAACCAAGTCGTTGAGCCTTTTTTGAGTCAACTTGTTGCGCTTCTTCGTGTGAATGGCCTCAAACAAACTCCAGTTGCGTTCACATCCAGAAGCGCTACAAGGTTGAGATAGAATTCTGAGGGCTAACTTTTGAAGATTTGGGGTATTCCCTCCCCAATCCTCCCACCAAGAACCTACAAACAAGATAATCAAAAATTTATAATTAATTAATAAAATCAAATATGTAACTAATAAGTAACTTGGTAAACATTCTAATTTTTATTACTTGGTGACTGTGTGGTTCTCCCTCGAATAGCTAGCACCGAAGAAAAGAGTCTCCCCTAGCATGTTTGTAACTCTGCAGCTCTAAAATGACGAGGTCCCTCGTCTCAACATCCGGTATCATCCTCTCAATACATGTTGAAAGGCCCTCCATAACCTCTCCGTTCACATCTCGTGAAGTCGCGAGTAGAAATACTTTGGGTTTAGGTAGTACCCGCCGCATGAATAGGTCAGTGGAGTTGATTGCTCCACCTCCGATCAATAATCTCCCAAAAGGGACCATATCTCGACGATATCCCCCGTAATAGTTTTGATAGACTTTTTCGCCCTATCCATGGCCTCATATATAAACCCCATGGGGTTTTGCTCCCCATCAACCAAACGCAAAACTCTCACCAACGGCTCTGACACCTACACACAAATTAAAATGTAAGATTGCAAACTTACAAGTTACAATACATATTAGAAATGAAATAAAAAAGTGAAAAGTAGAACAATATATTTAATATTTATAATTTAACAAATTAAAATAAAGGAATGAAATATAAATCGAAGTTTGAAATTACCTTGATGATCTCTATAGCTCTCTTTGCAAAGATATCATCAAAAACTATCTTTGCAACCCTCTCTCCATCAGCTTTCTTTGAATATTGTGAGTCTAGCCATGCTTGACTCACAAACATTTGTTTCAAAGGTGTCAACAAACTAGAAATACTTTGCAACGTCAAGAAGTTAGTCAAAACCTCATGACACCGGCTCGAACAAGTTCTTTCCCCTTTGTGTGTACTCTCATCAAGCTCAGAACCCAAGGGTGATTGTATATGTACTTCGTTATAGATCTTGCATCTTCTACAACCGGCCTCACCCAATCAATTTTGCCTATGTCCTCCAAAAGAAGGTCAATGCAATGAGCTGCACAAGGAGTCCAAAAGAGTGATGGATGTCTCTCCTGCAGTAGTCTCCCAAATTCGCCACATATGTCTTTACATTTGCTCATGACAACTTGCACAACATTCTGTACACCAACCTCTAATACAACTGTCTCTAACATAACACTCAAATTCTCTGCATTTTTTATTATGTTAGAGGCATCAATAGATTTTAAAAACACCATCTCACCGTTTGAAGCTGCTAAAAAATTAACAAGGGTGCGGTTCCTTCCATCCGTCCACCCATCTGAAAGAATGGTGCATCCGAATTTTTTCCATTGTTTCTTGTGCTCTTCTAGCATGGTAGTGGCATCTGCAATCGCACCCTCAAGTAATTTTCCGCTCAAATCTTTTGGAGAGGGTGCCTTGTACCCTTTCCTCGCAATCACAACGCTGTCACCAAGTACTCCCAAGATGGGCTCTTTTCGCCACATCAACGGCAGTTGTCAGTAGTACCAAAAATTTGCGCACAAGCTTTATCCACTTCCTCGTGCATATCTTTGTTCCAGTTGTACCTTCCAATAAAGGTCAGTGCTCCGTGTGTGTTCCTCACACAAAAACTCGGTATGCCTTTGCTTTCCAGAACTCGATGAAGATGTGCCTCTTCCGGCTCTTTCTCTTCGTATGTGTGGACCACGAGTAGAGCCCACACCGCCGCATCATCGCCTAAATCCTCTTCCATCAGAGCCCCAAGTCTAATAGCTTGTGCTTATGGCCGCTTCACCTTTCCTTCTAGTTTCTTCTCCTCTAACTCGCCAAATTTACTCTAATCTCTCGCTTTGCCTCTTCCGACACGTTGGGGCAAACCGTAACATCTCGGCAAACAATAGTGAAAGGTGATATTTCAAACGATTGATGCCTCCATTCATTTTTTTTGTTACAGAAAGTGCAAAAATTTCGCCCACACAAGCTCCACGTACAACATACTTCCATGCTTGGAACGGGCATTCAAGAGAACGGTCCTGCTAGTGATTCGATGCCGAACCTAATGCCGAGCCTCGATGCCATCATAAGCTCTAATCTGCGCAACACAATGCACATTTAAAAATTAGAAAACGTAAACTTAATTTAATTTTAAAAACAAAACGTGTGCTCAATAACAAATTTGCGTAAATAAAAAAATACATTACAGCATTCAATTTTACATTACATGTATTTAGAATTACAAAACGAATCGATTACAATACACATACATAAAATTTAACTAATTTACAATGAATTTGCATTAAAAAAATAAAAATACATACCTCTGCTGCAAATGAGTATAAAAAAATTACAAGCATTCAATTTTACATTACATGTATTTAGAATTACACAACGAATCGATTACAATACACATACATAAAATTTAACTAATTTACAATGAATTTGCGTTAAAAAAAAACATACATACTCTAAATTTCAAAATGAGTATAAAAAAATTACAAGCATTCGATTTTACATTACATGTATTTAGAATCACAATATGAATCTATAAAACCTAAATAATATACACAAAATTTGGAAAAACTTCAAAGAATTAAAAAAAAACCTACCTCCAAATGCAAATCTCCAAATTCTCTCTCGACTCGCTCTAAAATCCACTCAACACAAGCAATGCAAGCTAAAATGATTGTGTGAGTGACAATGAGGGAGTAGAGGGCCTTTTAAAGAGCCAAAACCGTGTAAAAAAGTGGTTTTGCGTGTGAAAACCGTGACAACGTAGGCGAGTTAAATGCACAAACTCGCGAGTTTTGGTGAGAGCTTTTTAATGGCTTCTCCCATTTACCTAAAGCTTTGAAAGGATTAGCAAATAACAGTAAATAGCTCAAATAAACTATGAAATGACTCTAAAAGACTTAAGCATGACCTAAATCGAAATGACAGAGAGATAGAGTTCTTGGGAAAAGGTGGGAGGGGGAGGGGTAGCCCTCTATTTATAGTTTTGGATTTGAGAAGGATGTTTTGGATGCATGTGGGACTAAAAGGAGTCAAAAAGTTGATTTTTAGAAAAACATATTTGGAGGTGTGAATAGGATTTTAGGAAGCTAAGTGGCTATTTAGAAAGGTAAGATATTTGTTTAGAAAGTCAAATCCTCTTTAAAAAGTCAATAAGAGGGTTAATTAACCTAAACAAGGTTAATTAAAGGGAAACAAGCTTATAGAAGCTAGTTAGAGAGGGATTAGCATGGTTTAGGAGGTTTAGAAGGGGTTAGAAAGGGTATTTTACTAGCGTAGTGTAGTAAATGAACACGAGACTAGGATAGTATGATCTTAGTAATAAGATCATGTAGACCAAATTATAGGTGTCTACATTTGTCCCTCTTTGAGGTGACATGTGCGATGTCACTTCAAAGAAAGTATACAAGCATAAACGACTAGAAAATTTTGAAGGGGTAGAAAAATTAGTAGGATGCCCCCTCAAGTGTCGATGGGGTGATGGAGGAACGCGATCGACGATCGAAAAAGAGGACAGAAGAAAGAATTTTGCGAAGAAAGGGGAGATAGAAGAGAAAATAACAAGAAAAAGAGATTTTGAGCTATCCACAAGGCATTGTTATATAAATAATTCTATTCATCATATTGCTAGTAATCTTCATCATCGGTCCTTATTAAAATATGAGCATGCGACGGCAACGTAAAATGACATAAAAGCCACGATACAAAAAACTATCCATTGCTAAAAACGGCCAACTTCATGCAACATACATGAATGCAATGCAATACGAGAAGCAAACAAACTCACCTAACAGGGAAATAAGTACAATTACACACTCAAACCAACAACATTTAAGGCGGTTGCACATATAATTTGCTATCGAGATTTAGTCCCAAATGTTTGTGATAAACAAGGGCGGGAATGATGCCCCAAGCAAATTCTACATGCAAGGGAAAGTATGGAGGACACTTAGGTCCAACGGAAAAGTAGTGTGCACAAAAAAAAACAAGATGCAGGACAACCGAATCTTTGCCCGAGGTAGCAGGCAACGAAATAAGCGGCGTAGCTTTTGTAAATGATTGTAGAGTTAGGTAATTTGCGAGTCATTTCAAAACATGTGAAAACGCTCGAAACGATACGAGATGAGTGCCATGTGAGAGACACAAATTTCAACTACAAATGAGTTGTTTGACCAATTTTTGTTTGTCAATTTTCGAAAAAATTTAATGTTTTTGGCTTTTTGAATGGTTTCATAATTTTTAGATTTTTGACTGGTCAGAAGAATTTAGGAAATGGAAGATCACCTAAAAGCACGCGAAAATGCCCCAAGGTGAAGAGAACACGCGTTGGGTGGCATAAAATGACCCGACAAGAAGATAAGATAAGATAAGATAATTGTATTAAATGTCCAACAAGTGACCACAAAGATAGGTCAATGGGACAGCACCATGCAAAGCAAAGTATAGACGGCAGGGAAAACCCAAGAGGGTCTCCAAGAACAACAAAAGAAGAAGAAGAAAGAGAGCACAAGGAAAGAGAGGGAGGTGGAGGGAAAGGCCTCAACACCAACCCTCACGACTGTCACCCAAGGTCAGCTGAAAAGAAATTGGTGATGTGTTGTTGTCTGGTGTCAAGGACTGGAAACTGTTTGAGACGTCCATGTTCCGTGGAATGTCAAGCTCTCTGGGTGGACCTAGTGGTTTGTCGTCTAAAAGAGGGTGCCCTTGGCTGTGCATGAATCCGGATATCTCTAGTCGAGGAAGTAGCTCCTCTAATCTGACAAATCTAGCCGAAAGATCTCCACTAGGATCATGTCCCCACTTAGTGGCCCTCACACCTAGGAGCAAATCAAAGAAATATGTGATCCGTCGAGTAGTAGCCTCCCTGGAAGGAGGATGGAGGGCCTATCACGGAGCTTAATAGCTTCACTGTAAATAGAGAATTATTTTAATAAAAATAACCATGGCATAGGTAGAATAAAAGAAAAATAGGATGAAAAGAAGCACTGAAAACATTTAAAATACCCTGGGGTGAAGAAATGAGCGCTTGGTGGCAAATAATGCCCGAGGATGGTTAGATGATATTACATATTTTGTACATGAGATATTTTGGTAGATGTTAGCATTTGGGATGATATTAGATGATATTGGTGCATGGAGGGATAGATTTGTGATCATGCGCAACCCCTCTTGCCCCCATTGATGATACGATATGTGATGATTAGCTTAGTATACATGCATGATGTAAAACTTAGCATTTTTGTATATATGATGTATTAGATGATGTTATATGTGATGAATGATAGATGATAGATGTGATAACAAACAGATGTGCAATAAACAAACACACAAGCAAAAGTTAACAAAACTAAACAAATGTACACCTTCAAAACCGCACAACAATATGCAACTAGAAATGAACTCATGCAAATTTTAACAACAGATTAAATTGGTATCCAATCTAAGTAAAATGAATTCTAATAGATGCATACAAAGAAACGATGAAAACATACCAATATCTTACAAGTATAAAAGCTTTAAAAAAATGAACTCAATGCAGCACCTAATTAAATCAAACGAGATTCAATTGAAGGTAAGCAAATGAACCATACTTTAAATCATACAACGTGAAAAGATACTTACAACCAAAACTATACAAACCATCAACTAAAAGCAATCTAATCACTACCTTGTTTTTGGCGGGACAACATTGATATATTTTCTAATGTTTTGGGTTATCTTGAAAGATAAGTTTTCAAGGCTACTGTTCACATTGTTTTCGAGGTTTTCTTAAGACAATGTTATGAAGTTGGTGTAGCTTGTTTCTAAGGGGGTTTTCTAAATGTTTAGATTTTTGTGCATCCTTTTTCTGAATGTTTTTGTATTTTCTAAGGTCCTGTTTCAAAAGCAATGTACAAGGACAAAGAAGCATGGATGCCCCCAACATGATGTGGGAATATACAAAAGGCAGAATGCCATGCGTATATGTTCGAGAAAGTGGAATATGAAGGTGCCCCCAGTGTTAGATGGGAATATACAAAGGCAACTCCTTCACGCAGATATAAGAACAAACAAGCCAGATCACACTGGCAAAGTAGACTCGGTAGGGTTCCTAGACCTAACAAGGGAAACCAAACCTAGATAGCGGTGAGGTTACCCGTCCAAATGTAAGAGTAACTTGTGACCAACGAATCCTCCTTGAGCGCTGAAACCGGTTTTCACCCAAAGACCTACCCAATGCGCCACAATTGTGCGTGGTTTTCACATGTGGATGTCTGCTTTTCTTTTTCCTTGTTTTTTGATTTTCTCGGTGTTTTGCTTTTTTCTTTGTTTTTCTACTTTTTAGGTATTTTCTGATATCTGCGCCATGCTTAAGCATAGAACCGCTTGAGATGCATGGTGTTCATAGGTTTTGAAAGCTCTTCACCATCTGAATATGCCAATTTATAAGCTCTTGATCCATATTTAAGCAACCACCACATAAGGCCCTAACCAGTTAGCCTCAAATTTACCTTTCTTTTCTCTGTCCTTGACAATGTTCTTTTGATTTTCTTTTAGAACAAGATCTCCTACATTGAATTCACGATGAATGATCCATTTGTTATATCCTCTTGACACTCTATTCTGGTAAACCTTTAGGTGATTAAGCGCTCTCATACGCTTTTCATCCAACTCTAGCTCTGCTAGCCATGAGCAACTCTATAGTCTTCGTCCTTATCAAGATAGTCCCGAGAGAGATATTCTCAGGGAGGAAGCTCCACTTCCAAGGGTATGATGGCTTCAGTGCCATAGACTAGTGAATATGGGGTCGCACTAGTAGGAGTGTGGATGGAGGTTCGATAGGCCCGAGGGCGGGATGTATCTGTAAGTGCCAATTACGGCCAATCTTACTTACCATTTTCTCCATGATCCATACAAGAGTTTTATTGGTAGCCTCGGCTTGCCCATTACCTTGGGGGTAATAGGGGGTAGACCACTTGAGCTGAATATGGAAGCATTGACATAACGCTTTGACCGTTTTATTCTTGAAGGATTTACCATTATCAGTGATAATGGCGGAAGGGATACCGTAACGGAAAATGAGGTGATTCATGATGAATTTGGAGATTTGCGCACTAGTGACATAAGTGAGAGGTACAACCTCTACCCATTTAGTAAAATATTCAGTGGCGGTAATAATGTGGGTATGGCCATCTAAGAAGAAGGATGGAGCTTCCCTATGAGATCCAAGCCCCATTTAGAAAACGGCCAAGGTGTCGTAATGGGCTGTAAAGCTTGTGCTAGCGCATGTATCAAGTTTCCATACTTTTGGCATAGCTCACATTTCTTTACAAAATTACAACAGTCTGCTTCCATGGTGGGCCAATAATAACCCACCCTTAAGAATCTTCTTAGCCAAGACCATACCACTAGTGTGCACTCCACAAATACCTCCGTGCACTTCCTTAATAGCATGGACCAATTCAATAACATCCAAACAACGTAGCATATTCCTGTCGTAGCCACGACAATGAAAGGTGCCTCTGAGGAGGGTGTAACGGGCTATACGACGGATAAGGGCTTTCTTCTCAGAATGGATAATGTCCGAGGGAAATGTGTCATCTTGCAGGTATCTAAATATAGGGTCATACCAAGGGGAGAACAGACCAACAACTTCACATGCCAAACACAACTTTGGCATATCATATGCGGGTACTCATAAATGCTCTATAAAGAAGGGCATTTTACTTTCCTGAGGCGTAATGCGTAATAGTGATCCGATAGTAGCCATGGCATCTGTTGATCTATTGTGCGACCTTGGTTTTTGTTCAAAGATAATCTGTATAAAATATTACTTCAAGGTTTCAACCATTTTCTTGTATGGAATAAGTTTTTCATCTTTAACCTTATACTCATCATTAACTTGTTTAATAATAAGTTAGGAGTCCCCAATGACTCGTAGTTGTCTAATATTCCAAGTGATAGCCAACTTAAGGCCAGCGATGAGTGCCTCATATTCTGCAATGTTATTAGTGCAAGGAATCCCAAATGGAATGCTCTTGGAATAACCTCACTTGTGGGAGTGATGAGCACCACTCCTGCTCCTGATCTCGTGGAAGGTGAATGATCCATCAAAATGGACTTGCCACTCCACAAACTCTTCAACATACATCATGGATGCATCTAGCAGATCCAGACACAAAGGTTCCATCCTGGTAGTAGAGGAGCTTCTGCTAACTGATCAGCCAATACCTGTCCTTTTAATGACTTCTGGTTAACAAACTCAATATCAAATTCACTTAGGAGAATGATCCAATTAGCCATTCGTCCCGTAAGGGCGGGTTTGGACAAAAGGTATTTGAGAGGGTCAACTTTGGATATTAGCTTGGTCTTATTGTTAAGGAGATAGTGACGCAGTTTTTGAAAGGTAAAGACAACTACCAGGCAAGCCTTTTCAATTTGTGGGTAATTCAGTTCATAGGCAATCAAGGTGTGACTAAGGTAATAAACTGCCCTTTCTCGTGGTCTAGGTCATATTGGGCAAGCAATGCACCAATAACAAATTGGGTAGCTGAAATGTATAATAGGAGAGGTTCGCCCGGGTAGGTGGCATGAGTACGGGTGGGTTGACAAGGTACTGTTTAAGCAATGCAAATGCCTTTTGACAGTTTGGTCCCAATTGAATGTAACATTTTTTTCAATAGATGTGTAAATGGATGGCACTTATCCATAAGCTGTGAAATAAAATGGCGGATTGCCTGAATTTTCCTTGTAAACTTCTTAGTTGTTTGAGATTTGTAGGTGGAGGCATTTTTGTGATAGTTGTAACCTTTGCAGATCCACCTCTATTCCTCTCTGTGAAACGATGAAACCTAGGAGCTTCCCTGACAAAACACCAAAGACACACTTCTTAGGATTCAAACATACTTTGTAATCTCGGAGACGTTGAAAATACGTCTCAACACTTCAGGTGCTCTCCTCTGCTTTTGGATTTTGCTAAGATATCATCAACGTAATCCTCCATGATGTCATTCATCATGTCATGGAAGATGACTCATTGTCATTACGCGTTGATAAGTGGCCCCGACATTCTTGAGTCCAAAAGGCATGACCTTGTAACAAAATGTCCCCCAAGGGGTGATGAAAGTTGTTTTATGTTGATCTTCCTCTGCAATTTGGATCTAGTTATAACTTGAAAAACCATCCATTAAGGATAACATTTCATAACCAGCGGTAGAATCGACAATCATATCAATATTAGGCAAGGGGAAGTCATCTTTGGGACATGCTTTATTGATGTCACGAAGTCGGTGCAGATCCTTATGCCAATCGACTTCTTTTGAATTGGGACTATGTTAGATATCCAATCTAAATAGTCAATGGGTTTAATGAAATCAGCAGCTAATAACTTTTCAAGTTCTTCTTTGACAAGTAGTGCAACTTTGGGGTGCATCTTTCTCAATTTCTGCTTGATGGGTTTGGCGTCTCGGTTGTGCACAAGACCAAGTCTGGGACCAAACCAGGCATATCTACATATGACCATGCAAATATATCTGCATATTCTCTCAATAGTTCCACAAAAACTTTATGTTCTTGAGCTGAGAGTGAAGCTCCCAACTTTATCATTCTAGGTTCCTCTTCTGAGCCAATGTTGACACTGATCGTTTCTTCAACAAGCATTTTAGAAGCATCTTCCATCCGTGTAGGATCAGGGGGAAGAGTAAGGTCAACCTCCTTAGGTGGCTCATCATTATCTTTGAATGGGTATACCATTTCTTCTATAGGTTCTTCATTTTGTTTATCTACTAGTGCCTCAAAAAGTTTGTCACTATGAGACTTGTGTTTGTTCTTTCCACAAGGCTTCTCTGAAGCATTCTTACTCTTGCTTACGACCTTCTATTCAAGCGTCCACACATCTCTGCCTCTTCTCCAAAGTATGCGCAAGCATCCAGTTTGATGGCAAAACCTTTCTTGTGATCCCCAATCGAATAGAATCCCTGAGTCCCATGAATTCTGTGAATGCCTCGTCGTTCTCAAAGAAATCGATTGGCACGTGAAATTGTTGATCCCAATCTACAAGTTCGGGATATACAAGGGTTACTTGGCAATTGGTTTGAGGATTGGATCCGGATAAGGTAAAAACAATTTGAATCAAGGAATAGGTTAGTGGAGGCAAGATCCTCGTAGAGGCTACATTGGGAATTTGCGTCATTATCTGAATGAGATGAGTTGTCCTCACGTTCGGAAGAGGTGGCATCAATCTCAAAGGGTGGATCGTCATGAGGTCTAATTCCAAGGCCATGTTTGTTGGATTTGAAATGAGGAATAGGAATGGGTTCTAACCATCCTTGTGCATTGATACCACATCCAAACCCATTGTAACCCATGACGTACATCATACGGTGGCCTTTGATATACTGCGGAGCTTGATGACATGATGCCATGGTACCTTCAAGTACCCTCCTGATGGGATCTTCTAACATCTTTTCCTCAGATAGGAGACCACTAGGGATGAACTTCTCTAATGGTTTAGGGCATTTATCCCAAGTGCTCTTGAATTGAAAGTAGGGTTTACCACGTGTCTTGGGCGACACTGATAGATCTGATATTAATAAGGCTGTTGAAGAGTGAATTGCTCACCTGGGCCATACTTTGCAGACATTGCCTCCCATGATGTGAAAGGGTTGACCAACGAAGGAAATTTTTGATTACAAGGAGTGAGTGAATTTGGATCCACATGTTCCTTGATAGCTTCTGTTTGTAAAGGAACAACAATATCTACAAAAGGACATTCATAAGCTGCACGAGAAAAATTGTGCAATGCCCTACAATGCGTGAATGGTTCTGGATCACCCTAAATGGTGACTATCTATGTCCTTCATGGCACATCTTAATACATTGATGAAATGTTGAAGGAATGGCCTGCATGGCATGGATCCATGGGCGCCTAGAGCATGTTGTAAGGAAGATCCAAGTCAAGGACATGGAACGTCATATCATGACAAGTCGGCCCTACTTCCATCGGAACTACTATAGTACCTGTTGACTCACACTCCTCATTATCATAAGTTGTGATTGTAATAGTTTTAGCCCCTAGATCCATTTCTGAATGGCCTAACTGCTTAACCAACTTCAAAGTGCAAATATTTAGACTGGATCCACCATCTACAAGTACTCTCTTGATCTTACGATGGGTAACAACTACTTCTAGGTATAGGGGTAAGTTGTGCTCTAGGTCATTACGCAGGATTGCAGCGCGATCAAAAGTGATATGATCGTTGGAATCAAGGTGTGCAATCATCACTTGAAGGTGCGCAAGATCTACATCTGTGGAGACTCCTGAACTCTGCAGTGTTTTATACAATATGTTTTTATGAGCAAGTAGAGATTTTGAGGAGATCTAAGATCGATATCCTACTGGGCATCTTCTCTAACTATTCTATTAAATTGTACTGACCTTCCTGAGGGATAGGTAGGGGATGTGGTATGATCAAACGAGCACGTCGCGTTCTGCTTGCACGCACGTGTTCATGATCAAACGATGAACGGATCCGATGAGCATCCTATAAGGGAATCAAAGGGACTATCATTAGTTGGATAAACATAAGCAGCAGTCCTATAGTCATTGGAAGTTTGTCCGTGATCTGGCTTCCTGTTCTTCTTATCTGCATGGTTAGGAAAGGGCTCTTTGAAGATACCCATTTTCTCATTGGGACCCTATCCTGAGTCGGGGGAATCTACGGCAATTTTCCCTCTTCGATGAGGTCTTGTATATAATGTCGTAGTCTCAAGCACCTATCTGTTTTGTGTCCTTTAACACGATGGAAATCACAAGTACTCATGCTCTTTGAACCAACCGGGTTTTAGAGCATCCTCTGATATGGTACTCTTTATCGCAGATTGGGTACTGCACCATGTTTACCGCATCTAATTGTTTAAGTATGGCAGATAGTGATTCCGTTAGTGGCGTAAACGCATGTTTGGTGGGTGCCTTTGGGCGAGGTCCTTGTGAGAGCTTTAAAAGCGGACCAATTTGTACGGTTTGGACTCTTTTGGAGTCCGTAATGCCATCGCCAACGACATGTTTGTTTTTGTTGAAGAATTTTGGTTTATCTAAGGGTTTTGTTTCATGTTTGTCCTTGATGACCGGTTTAAGTGTACCCTTCAGCGATGAGAGCCTTTTCGATTTGACTACCCTTCTCTATAACTTCTTCAAAGTTAGAGCCGCAGTGCATTTGTAAATGAAAGGCTATCTTTGGGTTTAGGTTAGGAACAAATATGCTTACTAGCTGTTTTTCTGGCAAGGCACAAGGGAAACGGCTTGCCAATCCATGCCATCATTGTAAGAAGCTCATGCAAAGGTCTCGTTGGGCTTTTGTTTTGCGTTGCAAAGGTCATTCATCGTGATATCATTCTCCATATTGAAGGAATAATGTCGCACGAATTTTTCCGCTAGGGCGGGCCATGTTGTAATGGATCCCTTGGGTATACTAAAGAACCATTCTAATGTCAATGCTCCTAGGCTGCGAGGGAATAGTTGTATTAAGAAATTGTCGTTGTACGCAACCTCTTGACAAGCCATGTAAAAGTCCTTGATGTGATCACAAGGATCACCTTTGCTTTTATATTTATCGAACTTAGGAATGGCAAAATGTTTTGGAAATGGTTGTCGCAGCATGTCCTTGTCAAAGGGGTAAGGACATAGTTCTTCATATAAGTACTTCCTACTATGTCCTATGTTACCTTCTTGTAGCGTAGTAAGTGTTTTCTTCATTGATTGTAACTCTTGTTGAATGAGTTGCTCTTTTGTAGGTGATATTGGTCTATTTACCTTAGCAACTTTAAAAGTTGTGTCATCGTACGGATCAAAGTGAAACTCACTAGATTTTGTTTTGAGTTTGTCTTTATGCACGTTCCTATTCGAAGAGCCTAAGTTTGCTAAATTTTGACTTAGTTTCAATATTTGTTTTTGAAGGATCTCTTCTTCAACTAAGGGATCGTCTTCCTCGTCAAATTTAGGAGGCGGTGAGCCTTTGCACTCATGCTCAATTTTTACTTTACGTGAAGCCTTATAATAAGGTCTTTGTGAATCGCCAATTGGTTTTGATGGGTCTTCTTCAACGTTTTTGTGATGTTGTCCGGAAGTAGAAGCATACCCTACATCAAAGGGGTTATCCATGTCTAAGAGGGATGGTCACTCTTCCATTTTACAATTAATGATCTTAGTCTCCACTTCGTGTTCTTGTGGAAGCTTAGCCCCTAACTCTAGGACTCTTACGAGTACTTGATCTCTGTTATAATAAAGGAGCTCGTCAAATCGACCTAGGTCTAACTTATGTTGTTCCTCAGAAGAATCAAATTCTTCTCCGCTATGATCAACCAACGGTTCTGTGTCTTTGACTGCGAAAAGAGAAGTGCTAAGTTATTACCCTTTGAATGGGAAGGATTCGAAAGGATTTTCTTCTAAATCACGCTCGTTTGGTTTAGATGTCATTTTTGTGATTCTTGGCATTACTAGTCAAAGTTATACTAGGTTTTGTCTAAATACCTTCAAAGTTGTATGAAACCTAGGCGTATCTTTGTAAGTCGTCTAATGGCCAAAATATCCCAGTGTGTTCTAGATGTAATGCTTGTGCAATCGTTTATCGTTCAAAGAACAATCCTATGAACATTTTAACAAATCAAACAATCACTCACCTTATTGTCGTTTAGCAAGACTATACCCTAAACTATGATTCCAAGGAAGGGCTCAAAACGGATAGTGACAATACCCTATTAATACATAGGTCAAGTTAGAATACCAACAAGGCCTAAATATCAAAGTGATATTGACATGATCTCTCCACGAGATATACTAAGACCAGTTTAAATGCCGATGAAACCTAAGTTTTTGAAACATGGAAGTTACGAATGCGGATAGCGTAACAACACTATCTTGACACATTAACCTAGCAAGCAAGGTGTTAGTATCAAGATGATGTTATTGCGGTATACACAAGGCAATATCGACACTCTCAAAAGACTCAGATGACGTTGGAATTAAAACTAAGTATAAGTATAGCAAGAAGTTCTTTAGTTGTGCGAGCAGCGTAACCGTACAATAAAGGGACTTATACCAAGTTCTCACAAAATTGAAAACACGATGTAAGTACCAAAATTGTATGGCTAGAATGCGAGCAAAAATAACAACTTAAGGAGAAATAATGATGAACCGAAATCGTAGCAATGAAGATGATCTTGAAATCAAGATCAAAGGGCTATCAAAGACACGAAAAACATACTTGCACACTTTAGACGTTTAACAATCCAGCCATAAACATGGATGGGCGTAAATGGACACAAATTGTTACTAACCCCTTTTCGGTCTCAAGCCCATGGTCATCCGACTCAAATTGTTACTAACCCCTTTTCGGTCTCAAGCCCGAAGGCTAGCATTTTAAGCAAGGAGAGGCCATCCTCGGCATCACAATGATCCCACAAGCAAAAACCCAAAATCGACCCCTAGAGACAAGTGAACAAGATCCAGGTGTGCGGTACATATAACGGGTTTATAACCCTAGAGAGAGATTCGGTCACAAAGGTGTCCAAGTACCCACGAATGTCATTCCCAATCTTTCAAATTTTGTGATTTACAGAGTAGCTTGATGACACCTTGATCCACCTCTGTGCACCTTCTAAGGTCTATCACGCTTTGAACTTGATAGCACGGTTCATTTCTCTAACCCTAACCCTAGCCCTAATTTGTCCTTTCATTGATTATCATTGGTGAATATATTGGCAAATGCAAGAGTAGCATAATTTATGACTAAATGGATTGCTAATTCTGGTTCTAAATTATTATTATTGCACAATATATGTAATTAGGCATAAAGCCCTAGTTTTGTATTGCGCGTTACAAAATATAAGCTTTATAACAAGATAGCATATTACATTACATAAAAAAATATATGTTGTGTTGAGGTACATAATAGGGTGCTTGGAGAATTGTATGGGATGGTAGTCCTTGATTCTCTTTTTTTTTCTACTAATATAAACGAAGGAGAATCCAAGGGCTCTATCCTTGGGATGCTAATCCCAAGGATTAGCACTTGGGATTGGCATTCTATTTACGGACATGACTATTTTTCATATGGTGGGTTCCTCCCTAGAATAAGATTTCCAAACTGTTGCTGGCCTTTGCTTATTTTCTATAAATTATGCATGATGTAAATTCCAAGTAAGAAAGAAGGCATTGACCAATTAATAGCATACGCCATTCAGCTGCATTTATATGCAATAAGTTCTGTTATAGAAAACCGTCATACTTATGATTTCATTTACAATGTATAGATAAAGTCATGGAAACAGAAGAGTGCAGATAACTGAATGTTCATTCTCATTGAAAACTAGTTATAACAATTCATTTCCCACTGCACTTCACTTTAGATTATTTCTTCAATTTATTCAATCATGCTTGAAAGGTAGTTGCTTAGTTATTATTTTCATAGTTAATATCTAACAAAAGACTAATAATTAGCTCAGGGTAGGATGGCTTCACCCATGGTGGGTTTACATCTCAACTTGAACTGACCACCACCACTTATTATGCACCACCACTTATTATGAGTCTCAAATATCGAAATCCTAGTTCCAAACCACAGCTTGGAGGATACCATAAACAAGACTTTGCTTTAGCTGATTGAAAAGACCAAATTAGAAAGCGCTCTCTTGAACACCAAACAAAAAGATCGTAGAAAACAAATGTCAGTGATGTTCTCACAACCTATGTTTTACCTTAATTTTCAGAATAAACATGTTTAAAAGTAATTTAATATATAACTAGATGAAAGTACATAAGATACAATTTTGGGTATGATATTCTGTTCTTAAACATATCATGTAAGAATCAGTATTACATCATGTAGTAACACTTCCCTATCATAGATGGTAACTTGTACACATATCTTAAATACATTTATTTGAAAAATGCCAAGAGATATCAATTTCAAGGCCCTTCTATTGGAATTTTTATCTCGCGTAGCTTGATATTCTATTGCCTTCTCCATGAAACTCCCACTAACTGGTGACAAATGGCATCAATCTAGCCGCACCATTGTGTCAGATTCAAAATATCTAAGGAAAAAAGGGCTCCAAACTCCACTATATGGCCAAGATATTACGATTTTTCAATCGACTTCTCCAAGCAAAAAGAAAAAAATCTAAATGACTATCAAATGGACAATTTAAGGTTGAAATTGCCCGTGACAATCAAATGGATGTCATTTTTAAAGTTGGAAATTAATTGTTAACAACTCACGGACACTACAGTCCACCACCACCACCACCTTGGCTACCATTATAGAATGCCCATCGTGTAATTAATCTGAATAATTGATGACGCTTAGTGATGACCCATGTCAATTCCAAAAATGGGCACTAATAGTTCTAAAACTTCAAATTTTGAAGTTTTTCAAATAACAAAGCAATATGAATTCAACAGATTTTGTATCTACAAAAACATTATAATTCGATGTAATGTTCCCCTCTTGAAATTAATCCATAAAAGTACCTTTAGCATAATTTTTTTCCCATAGGCTTAAGGGATGTTGCAAGGAATATTTTATTTTAATAAAATGACTTGAGTTGCCAAAAGTAACTTTATATTATTTTATAAAAGCAATTAAAATAAAAGTAACTTGCCAATAAAGCAAAGTCAAATGCCAAATTAGACATGGGACGTCCCATTTAGGGACATTTCTCAAAAAAGTGTGCCAAAAAAGACAAAAGACGGTTGATGGGGGTCCTTTGAGGATCTTTTTTTTGGCCATTATCTATTTTTACATTAAGGTTTTGAGATGCTGCTCCAACTTCTGCTTTTGAGGACGAAAACCCTCCATTGCAATCAAATTTGAGGACGAAAATCCTCCAATCTTCAAGGGTAACTCTATCCAAGAGTTGCATTTGTACATCCAGACAAAGATTTCCAATTTCAAATCAGATTCATCAACTAGGACACATTGAAAGTCAAATTTTCAGAGTTTATAGCTAGGGCGTCGTCTTTAGGTTGGAACAATGTATTTAGGAAGGGTTTTACCCTCATTTGGTGCCATCCTAGGGTTGGCGTCACCATTGGTGACCCCATTGCATGAGTGTGTAGTACGGCCGAGAATAGATTGTGGGGCATGCAAATAGTCAAATTCTTGCCCATGACACCATCTTATGTCAGCTAGACCAGCATTTTGGCATTATTTTCCTATATATGGTCAATTGTACTTTTAGTAAATTTCAATCTGAAATTAAAATATAAAAAATATGTTTTTGATATATATTTGATCTTTGCACTCAAATCTATATATTCAAAGGGTTTATCAGTGTTTTCAACAATTGGGTATTTTTATTTTGAAGGCTGCTTGTTATGAATTGAAGAAAATCATATTGTTGTTTTTATTAGGATTTTTATTGAAAAATCCAAATCTCTTTATTTTTGCCCCGAGGGGATTTTACGGTGGTATCGAGCTGGTTTTCTTGTGAACTTGTTGGAAAATTAATATTCATGCAAGGTAGTGATAAAG
Organism: Taxus wallichiana var. yunnanensis; assembly: GCA_018340775.1. Taxonomy (NCBI): domain Eukaryota; kingdom Viridiplantae; phylum Streptophyta; class Pinopsida; order Cupressales; family Taxaceae; genus Taxus; species Taxus wallichiana. The sequence goes on along the minus strand of CM031240.1, from coordinate 934,980,467 downwards.
AATTCGAATATTACCAAAGAGAAAGAGAAGGGTTTATAAGAATTGTTGGAGCTCAAATTTGCACCGTCCCAAATAAGGTTGAATTGGGTCATTGAGGAAACAATGGAACTGTCTCCAAGTTGTGGGACCTTGCGTGCTTGAGACAAACCTCCATGACGCCGGTTCCTCTACCTATTTCTATTGTTATAGCTACTCCCAATGCTGAAAAAAAAATACCAAACTAGTCATGGCAAGGGACCGAGTTATATGCGGAGGGGAAAACTAATCTAAGGGAGCCTATAGCACGAAGGAGGGGAAATGAACACGGTTTGCTTAAAGCGAAAACAAAGGAGAATGTGCATGGGAAGGGCAGAGACACGCGTGCCACGGTCCGAATGCAGTTGCACAATTGTTTTCATGGGGCACAATAAGAAAAGGAACCTACAAGGTACGTGAGATAGCACAGCAAGCACACAACGCAAAGGAGAAGAAGAAGAAACAACATAAAAGGTTAAGGCAGAGAATCGCCACAAAACCAAGCTTCTATTACTTCCGAGAAATGCACATTTTATTACAATGACGTCGAGGCTGATATCCACATGCAAAAGACCGGATCAAAAGGCTGCTGACTTAAAATGCACAAGAACTGAAGTTCTTAGCAAACCAAAGGCTTCAACAACAACAAATGAGCAATGCTCATAATGGTTCTTTGAGGCTTATGGTGGTTGTTTAGCCTTGAAGAACTTCCTTCACCATTCTAATTTCTAGGTGCATGCATGTTTTGCATGGTATGAACCAACTGAGCCATCATATCAACCAATCGCTCTTTCCCTTGGACAAGCCTATCAATCCTTGCCTCCTTTGCATTCCTGTCAACCATATTTACCTTTTCTTTTCCTTTCCCAAATTTTGGATTGGTTTGTTCAAGCCCTTCCTTTGGTTCTTGTTGTCCAAAATAACTCCCCTAATTATTTTGACAACTTACATCCCCATTCTGGCTCTGAGGCTCAATTATTGCAGGTTGTGCGCACTTTGGTTGTCCCTTGGCACATTTCCTGGCTGTAATCCCTCGCATGCCCCTGCGTGTTCTTCTCCTTTCGCGTGCCTTCCACTTTCTTTCTCCAGTCCTCTATCCTTTCCATTTCCCCTTGCGCGTACCCCTGGCACATCCGCCTTCTTCCTAGCAGTTTGTGCACCCTCCACATGCACCCTTGACTTGCCTTCCAAAATTGGTCAAGTCCTTGGCGCATTCTTCCACGCCCCTTTCCTTTCTTGTAGTCGCGCACCATTCCTTTGATGCTCACACCCTTCACACATACTTGTCCCCTTTAAGTATGCTTCCATTTCTGCTGCGCGCATTACCTCTTCGCGCTTGTCTCTTGCTTTCCCCTTCCACGCCTTTCTCTTCCGCGCGCACCTTGCGCCTTCCTTCTGCGCCGATCATCACGTGCCACGTGACAACCTGTCAAACTTGAGTGTGTTACACAACCTATCAAAGCACGCCAATAGGGCGCCGAATCCTTGCGATGAACCATTGCGTGACATATGGCGTAAAACGACAAAACAAGTATATAGTTGGCTGATCCTTCAGCCAATCTACGCGTGCCAAGTGTCATTTCGTGTCCAGAGCGACCTATAGACTTCAGAACGTCATAACTTTTGCTGCAGAGCTCGGATTAATGTGTGGTTGGTCTTGTTGGAAAGTTGTTGACGTGGGCTACATTCCAGATCATTCAAATTCAAATATTGGTGGGATTTGGTAGGTGAGAAGCAGGGAAAACATGTTTTCACCATTAATGCAAAATTTGATCAACTCAACCACTAGATTTCATTCAAATCTTGTCTCCTTCCTCTACAAGAAAAACAGACATGGGGAGGCGCATTTGTTAGCTTTGTAGGCGGATTTCCAGGCATTCATTGATGGTTGGTGGTTGAAGATTCAAATTTAAGTTTCCCTCTTCTTTCTCTTCTTCTTCTCTCTTCTATAAATGTATGAGCATTGCTCATTTGTTGTTGAATCCTTTGGTTTGCTAAGGACTTCAGTTCTTGTGCATTTTAAGTTGCAGGCCTTTAGATCTGGTCTTTTGCATGTGGATATCGGCCTCGACGCCATTGAAATAGACTGTGCATTTCTGAAAGTAATTTTAACTCGGTTTTGTGGCTATTCTCTGCCTTAACTTTTTATATTTTTTCTTCTTCCTCTCCTTTGTGGTGTGTGTTTGTTGTGCTATCTCACGTCCCTTGTAGGTTCCTTTTCTATTTGTGCCCCATGAAAATGATTGTCTGTGCTCTATTTTGGATCGTGTGGCACGCGTGCTGTCATTCCCATGCACATTCTCCTTCGTTGTCGCTTTAAGCCAACTTTGTTCATTCCCCCTCCACGTGCTATCACCTCCCTTAGATTAGTTTTCCCCTCCGCATATCCCTCTAACTCTGGTCCCTTTGCATGACTAGTTTAGTATTTATTTTTCAGCATTAGGAGTAGCTATAACAATAGAAATAGATAGAGGAACCGGCCTTCTCTCGGAGGTCTATCTCAAGCATGCAAGGTCCCACAACTTGGAGACAGTCTCATTGTTGCCTCAACGACCCAGTTCAACCTAATCTGGGACGGATGCAAGTTTGAGCTCCAACAGTTTTTGGCATGCCCGGTGGGACAAGCATTGAAAGCTTAAATTTCATCATTGCTAAGTTCTGGTGTGTGACTTAGTGATTTCTAGCCTTTAGAGGCTTGTTTCAACACATCTGATGCCTCCCGACACTCGGATCTATTGTTTTAGCAGTCCGCACACCCTTTCATGAGAAGGATACATACCAGACAAAGCGCAACAACGGAAGGGTCTTTCGAGTATCTCCAACTATCTCCACAAAAGAAGTGGCCCCGAGCACGATTACACGCGCACATCTCCATCTCCATCACGCCGTGCACTTTCCACCCCTCCTCTCGGTAGAGTTACGCACCCTACCATGGCAGCTCCGCCACCGCAAAGAAACTTGCCATTTTCCAACATTACTAGCGGAAGTCCTCTCCTTCTAAATGAGTAGCATGATATGCCAACAACAACACTCAAAAGTATTCCATACTTCACCGGTGAGAATCAAGTCACTCTTGTTGAACATATCCAAGATGTAGCAAATGTGTGCTCTGTTTACTTGGTTACACATGATAATGTAGTAGTTAGGCTTCTAGCATTTTCACTCAAAGGCAAAGCGCTCCAAAGGGTACAAAAGCTTGAGACTTGCATCTATTGCCACTTGGGATGAGCCTAGAACAACTCTTTGCAACTACTTTGAAGATAAGTCATATCACTTGTCTTTGGTGGAGCAACTGACAACAACGAAAATAACACCCAATGAGCAAGATGATTGATTTTAATATCAGGTTTCAGAAGACTTGGGACAAAATCCCTCAAGTGGTAAGGCCTCCCCCAACATGCTTTCTTGTATTATCTAAGGGCTTTGAATAGTGACATCTTAGTCATGATTCAGTCCATGGGGTGTAGAACCTTACCTGCTGCTTACAATATTGCAATAAGGGTAGAAAATAGTCTCATTCAAGCAGGAAAGTTAGATCCTAGACCGCCTATGCCCTTATTCCCAGAAATGCCTCGAGCGCCTCAGCCTTCTCATTGTTCTTGTTCCCGAGAGAGTGCGCCCCATTGCATCCACATCCTACTCTCTTGCGCAACAAAAAGAAGAAGAAGAGATGAAAGCCCTAATTAGGAATTTATCCAACAAAGTCATATTGTTAGAGAAACAACAGACGCATGCCTTTAGAAATAGTTTTAATCAAGGGTATAACCAGAGCCATCAGCCCTTTAGAAACCAATATGCAAATCAGAGATATGGACAAAATCAACAAAATGATAGATGACATGCTAATGTGCACCTCCCTTTGCAAGTAATTCCTCCTACACAACCTCTTCTAGCGCCCAACACAAGCCAAGTACTAGTTCCAGTACAGAACAATATGGCTAAAGAGTCAGAATGGTGCTTTCCTTGCAATATGCCTCGTAGTTAGTATCACTACGCCAATGTTGCTGCAGCGCACAAGCTTATATAATCCAGAATGCTTCTAACTATGAACCTTCCACTAGTGCGCACGAACCTGAAAATCAAGAGGCACTAGAAGTCGTTCTTGAGGCTAACCTTATGTTCTTTGGTGCCGAAGACTTTTGTGCAATCAATCAAGTTGCGGAAAGTTCAAACAGACTGTGTGCCCAGATTGCTTGATAACACAATGTACAAGAAGAGAATGCTTGAATCTAGCACACAATCTTCAGCTCTTGCCACACAAGTTGATCCTCAAAAGAAAAGAGATGCAACTCATCAATCCAACAACCATGGCGTGCAAATTCCTCACGCGAGGTTTCAAAAATGCTTCCACAGAAGTAGTGCGCACCCCTCCTTTGGTAGGTCAAGCCTCTGTGCCAACTAAGGCCCCTTCCTCTGCACCTAAACAATCAAAGAAAGATGTTGTGCCTCAAATGCACAAATCAATGGGCCTTCCATTCAACATTGTGGACCAAATGAAGAAGACAATGTGGGGGACGCCCTGGCCATTCCATCTCAGCGTGACCTATTGCATGAAGCTCTGGCACAACTTTCGTGTGCCTGAGTCGGTTATCTAAAGGCCGCATCTTCATGCTTTATCAATATTTGTCAAGCAAAGGAGAAGCAAGTAAAATTGCTAAAACCCCACCTTTCTATATGTCCTTGATCATAGGCAAACACCTTGTGCATATTGTATGATTGATTTGCACTAGTACTACTACTACATTATGCCAAAGAAGATTGCTGATGTCCTAGGCCTTGAGTATACCCCTATATCCAAAGGAGTCTTGCAACTTGATGGCTCAACTGTCACTACTCTAGAGTCATCAAGGATCTTGAATTAACCCTCCATGTATGCATGTCCAAGCCTAACCATAACTCAAGATGTGTCAATCATTGACCTACCTCCCTTGTTTTCCTTGTGTTATCAAGAGATTTCACTGCCAAAGTGGGTGGTTACTTGTCTTTTGATTGGTCTCATATGTTATTAAGAACAAGGTATGGTACTCGTTTTACCATACAAGCTGAGCCAATTTTTTCTTATCATGTTGAGTCATATGACCCATCTCCTCTCCAAGCTAATTGCCTAATTCAAGAAGACCAAATACAAGTTTCAATTTCAGAAGAACAACCCATCTCTCCTCCTTTACCCGATCTGCCGCTAGATGAATGGGATGAGAGACATCACAATTTGATCCATATGTTTGAAGAGCTTAGAACCTTTGAAATTGGCTTTGGTACTTACTTGCATCCTTGAAGAAAGTTGTATTACAGCGCGCACTAAAGTAGAATGAAGAAAATTCTGGTCTATGGAAATTGTACTTTGATGGCTCTAGAAGCAAAAATGGCACAGCACAAGTGTTGTTCTCATTTCTCCCAAGGATGAGAAATTTTTCTTCACGCACAGGCTGCAGTTTACATGCTCCAATAACGTGCGAAATATGACGGCGTGCACGGTCTTCTTATTGCCGAGAAAAGACAGATTAAGGCGTTGCAAATCTTTGGGGATACAGAATTGGTCATCCACCAGGTCACAAACAAGTTTGTGACAAAGAATAAGCTTCTCAAAGCTTATAAACATAGAGTTTGGGGCCTCCTTGAGGGATTTGATGCTCTGAATCTGCAGGCGGTGCGAAGAAAGATGAACAAAGAAGTAGATCAGAAGGCCACACTTGGTTCGCAATTCTCACATGCAGAGGACTTTATCAAAGGAAATGCGCAACATGTTAAAATGGTGATCGGCCATCTATTCCAGATAATAAGACCAGCTGATAAGTGTTTGACAATGATGTGTAGATTGTCCAGTTCATTCAGAATGAAGCTGAGTTCTCATCAAGCATGCAAGCTGATTTGCATGATAACTATGGTGACCAAGTGATTCAACTCAAGACAAACAAGTTGCCTAAAGGGATGGTCACCTTAGAGAAAATGTTCAATTCTAATGATGTATTTAAGGGTGAAGAAAAGTATATGTGCGCGGCGCAAGAAGAATGTACTCCATCACTATTGCGCATGTGGCAAGAGTTGTTGCTCAGTAAATATTGTGCGCATGATGAAAAGCAGGCCTTCATCTCTCTGTGTCAAAAGTACGACATATTTTCATGGGAGTATGAAGACTTGAAAGGATTTGATCCAAGTGTTGCTCAACACTCCATTGACCTTGATCCTAATATCAAACCCATCGGACAAAAAAGAGGCCGATAGTCCAAAGATGTAGCCCTTATGAGGAAAGAGTTGTCTAAACTCATCGAGGCGAAGATAATATTTCCTATCAAGTACTCTACTTGGGTCACGAATCTTGTTCCAGTGCGCAAGAAGAATGGTGAAATCAGACTCTGTGTCGATTTCGAGACCTAAAAAGGCATCTTTAAAGGATCATTATCCTTTGCCTTCTATGGAGCATATTTTGTAGACTGTGGCTGGCGCACAAAGATTTTCCATGCTGGATGGGTATTCAGCTTCAATCAAATCATGGTCAAGGAAGAGGATCAGTTCAAGACATACAATCAAATGGGGAACATATGCATATCAGAAGATACCCTTTGGTCTCACAAACGCAGCGCAACATTTCAACACGCTATGGATATTGCCTTTAAAGGATATATCAATAAGTTCATCCTAGTTTATTTGGATGACATAATTGTCTTCTCAAAATAGAGCACGGATCACATGGCGCACCTAGAAAAAGTCTTTGAGAGATGTAGAGAATTTGGGGTATCTCTTAACCCCAAGAAGAGCAATTTCGATGTGGCACAAGGCAAGCTTTTGGGCCATGTGGTCTCGAAGGATTGTATCGCTATTGATCTTGAGCGCGTTTCAGCCATCCTTGCTTTCTCTTTGCCAGCGCATAAGAAAGCCTTGCAGTCATTCTTAGGCAAAATCAATTTTGTTAGAAGATTTATTCCTAACTTCAGACTAGTAAGGCCTATCACTCTCATGCTCAAGAAAGACACATCTCTTCAAGTGGACAAACAGAATGTAAAGAGAGCTTCAACAAGATCAAGCAAGAAATTGCTTGCGCGCCAACACTCATCAATCCGAATTACTCAAAGGACTTCATCCTTTATACTTATGGAGCTGATGCAAGTGTTGTTGTTGTCTTGACACAAGAAAATGAAGGACTGGAGCAGCTAATGGCTTTCTTCAAAGTGAGACACTGAAGGATTATGAATTGAAATATAGTCACACAAAAAACAGGTCTACGCCATCATGCGTGCGCTCAAGTTCAAGAGTATTCTCACCACAAATCATATCAAGGTGTTAGTTTCACACTTTGGTGTAAGAGACTTCATCATGGGGGTATAAATTAGTGAGAAAAGAGCAAGATGGGTGACCAAAATCATGGAGTATGATGTGACTATCAAAGCCACAAAGCTGATTAGAGGTAGTGCACTTTGCAAAAACATATTGTTGAAGACATGCAGAGGAACCTAACACTTCATTGTTTCTGGATGAAGAGTTCATGTGTGCAGAACTCGAGCAAAATAGAAATCCAAGTGCGCGTGGGTGGATGAAGGACATGATCACATTCCTTTCTCTGCGCATACCCTCCTAGTCAAAACAAAACAAAGAGGCGGCATCTCGCGGTTGCAGTCCATCCCATTTGCACTGATTGATGGCGTTCTCTTCAAAATAAATCTTGATGGCATGCTATTGAGATGTATTGATGGCACACAAGTTGACAAAGTGTTAGCAAAATTTCACGATGGATTCTCTGGTGGACACTTCTCTGCCAAAGCAACAACGATGAAAATCATCAAGGTAGGATACTTTTGGCCTACCTTGTTCGCAGATGCGCACAAGTGGGTCATGAAATGCAAAGAATGCGCTTTCTTTAGGAAAGAAGAAATTGGCAGCGCTTCCCCTCCGACCAATCCAAACGGATCAACCTTTTGCGCAATGGGGTATTGACTTCATAGGCATGATCAATCCTCCCTCGAGCGTTGGGCACAAATGGGTGTTGATAGCTACAAACTACTTCACCAGATGGACAGAAGTTGTCGTGCTCAAGGAATCAACCGAGTCCTTTCTCGAAGACATTGTAACAAGGTTTGGCATTCCTCGATTATAATGTAAAAAAGCTTTCCTTGTACTAAAATTTCTGATTGGGCTCTTAGTCTTGATATCTATTTGAAGACTTCTTCCAATTATTACCCTTAAGGTAATGGCTTGGTAGAGTCAACAAATAAGAACTTGATCAGAATCATGAAATGGACAATGAATATCAACCAGAGGCAAGTGGCATACAAAGGTCTCGCGCTCTGGGAAGATAAAATCACGATGAAGAAGGCAATAGGTAATTCACCTTACAAACTTGTTTATGGAAAGGAAGCCACTTCCTTTGTCTCTTGAGTTTCCTTCATTAGAGCTTGCCCAACAACTGGAGTTTGAGGGCACGGACCAAAGAGAAATCAGAATGGCAGAGCTGGTTGAACTTGAAGAATTAAGAAAATCTGCCATGATCAAGCTAGAACAACATCAACAATCAACAAAGAAGTGGTTTGACAAAAAGGCTAGACCCCAAGCTTTCAAAGTTGGTGACTTAGTCCTAAAATGGGATGTTGACAAAGCTAAACCAAGGCGCCATTCAAAGTTTGATGCACTTTGGAGTGGTCCATACATCATCAATTCTTACAAGGAGGCTAACTCTTTTGAGTTGTCTCACCTTGATGGAGGCACACTATCAATCCCAGTTAATGGGATTTATCTCAAACCCTTCCATTAATCCTCTTGCATCATTGTAAATATTAGAGTAGTTTCAATTCCTCTAAGTGTGGTGCGCGCAAAGTGTTTTGTTTGTACATAGTTATTTTCTCTCGCGTGCTTCTCGCGCGCTCTTTTGTTGCTTCCAGGTATCGGTTTGGTTTATGACTTCTTCCAAAGCTTTTCAAACGATTTTGCAGATTCAAAACAAAGTTTAAGAAATTCTTCAAAGTGACTTCATTGGTAGTTCTTCAAGTGGTAGATCAGAATTTCATGTTTCCAAGTTGACTCCATGCCCAATGGATACTCTAGGCTACTGATCTCCTTCATCTAGCAGCAGATGGCCCCAAAAGTCGCCAAACTGTTGTCCAAAATAACTCCCTAGTTATTTTGACAACTTACATCCCCATTCGACTCGAGGATCAATTATTGCAGTTGCGGCTCTTTAGTTGTCCCCTTGGCACATTTCCCGATTGTAATCCCTCATGGCGCCCTCGCACGTTCTTCTTCTTTCGTGCCCTTCCACTTTCCTTCTCCATTCCTCTATCCTTTCCATTTCCCTTGCGCGCACTCCCGGCATATTCGCCTTTTCCTAGCAGTTTGTGCACCCCCGTGCGCACCCTTGACTTGCCTTCCAAAATTGGTCAAGTCCTTGACGCATTCTTTTGCGCCCCTTTCCTTTCTTGCAGCCGTGCATCATTCCTTTGATGTTCACGCCCTTCTCACATACTTGTTCCCTTCAAGTATGCTTCCATTTCTTATGCTATGCACGTTACCTCTTCGCGCATGTCTCTTGCTTTCCCCTTCCGCACCTTTCTCTTCCATGCGCGCCTTGTGCCTTCCTCTCGCACCACTCACTATACCACGTGGTAACTTGTCGGACTTGAGTGTGTTGGGACACAACCTATCAAAGCGCGCAAAGAAGGCACCGAATCATGCGGCGAACCATTGCGTGACACATGGCGTAAAAAGCGACAAAACAAGTATATAGTTGGCCGACCCTTCAACCAATCTACGCGTGCCATGTGTCATTTCGCGTCAAAGCGACCTATAGACTTTAGAACATCCTAAATTTTGTTGCGAGCTCGAATTAATGCGCAGTTGGTCTTGTTGGAAAGCTTCAAATTCGAGTTTCCCTCTTCTTTCTCTTCTTCTTCTCTCCTATAAATTGTATGAGCATTGCTCATTTGTTGTTATTGAAGCCTTTGGTTTGCTAAGAACTTCAGTTCTTGTGCATTTTAAGTTACTGAAGCCGTTTGATCCGGTCTTTTGCATGTGGATATCGGCCTCAAACGTCATTGTAATAGACTGCATTTCTAGAAGTAATAGAAGCTCGGTTTTGTGGCGATTCTCTCGCCTTAACTTTTTATGTTGTTTCTTCTTCTTCCTTTCGTTGTGTGCTTGTTGTGCTATCTCACATCCCTTGTAAGTTCCTTTTTTATTGTGCCCCATGAAAACGATTGTAATCGCTGCGTTACTGTGGCACGCGTGTGTCTCCTTCCCTTCCCGTGCACATCCTCCTTTGTTTTCGCTTTAAGCCAACTATGTTCATTTCCCCTCCTTCTAGTGCTATTGCCTCCCTTAGATTAGTTTTCCCTTTCCACATATCCCTCTAACTCTAGTCCTTGCGCCATGACTAGTTTAGTATTTTTTTCAGCATTAGGAGTAGCTATAACAATAGAAATAGGTAGAGGAACCGGCCTTCTCCGGAGGTCTGTCTCAAGCACGCAAGGTCCCACAACTTGAGACAGTCCCATTGTTTCCTCAATGACCCAATTCAACCTGATCTGGGATGGGTGCAAGTTTGAGCTCCAACAATTCTTATAAACCCTTCTCTTTCTCTCTAGTAATATTCGAATTCTTTATCACTACCTTGCATGAATATTAATTTTCCAACAAGTTCACAAGAAAACCAGCTCGATACCACCGTAATATCCCCTCGGGTAAAAATAAAAGAGATTTGGATACCTATCTATCTCTTAGGCCAATGTTAGAAGAGGAAGCTATTAAGTTTGCAACTCTTCATCTTGAGGGAATAACACATGAATGGTGGTACCATGGGCTGATCACACAAGGACATAATCTTATCAATTCCTATGATGAGTTTAGTAGGAGGTTGATTGAGAGATTTGATAGAACTGATCCGGAAGTCCACTTTCGGGAATTGGCACAACTGAAACAACGCAATACAATGGATGATTATGTAGCTAAATTTCAGAAGCTATCTGTGATGGTATTGGATGTAACTGAAAGGAGACTTGTGGTATTGTTTGTTGAGGGGTTGGTTGAAGTTTGAACCACACAAAGGAATGGTAAGAGCTTTTAACCCTCTTTCTCTTCAAGAAGCAATTAAGAAGGTATTATATTTGGAAACATCGCCTCCAAAGGGAAAAATTTTGCTTATGGTACAATCAAGGACGGCACCGTTTGGGTAGCCTAGGACATCACCTTATGGACATTAAAGGAAGTCATTCCAACCAAGAGGATATCAACAAAAAGAGTTGCCAAAGGTAAGTAAGGAAATAGAAACAAGAAATGAATTAAGAAGGAAGAACTTATGCTTCACATGTAAGGATCCATGGACACCTAGTCACCGTTGTCTTGGCAAAGGACAAGTTCACTACATAGAGGTGATATCAGATGGTGAATCAAGGAGAAGAAGCTGAAATTGAAGAAGTAGCCCAAGAACAAGAACCAGAAAAAGAAGAAGAGGTAGATGCTATGGGTGGCACTCTTGCCACATTGTCAGGTGCTCCTAGATATCATCCCTTTAGAGTAAGAGGAGTCTTGCAAGGAAAAAGGTCACAATGTTGATTGATAGTGGGGCAACCCACAATTTTATTGATGAGGGCTTGGTGATGAGGATGGGGTTGAAAGCGGAAGATTTCAAAGGCTTCAATGTGATTGTTGTTGATGGTTTCACCATCCCATGCACCAAGAGAATTCAGTAGCTCAATCTCACCTTGGGAAGGCACAAAGTAAGTGATGACTTCTATGTTGTTGGTATTGGTGAAACTGATTTAGTGCTTGGGTACAATGGCTGCATTCTTTGGGGGAATTCACCCAAAATTATCAGATTATGGAGCTGAAATTTCAAGGCATGGCCAATGGAGCTCCTCAAGTGGTCACGGCAAAAAGGATGGAGAGGGCTTTTAGTAGAGGGCAGGTCTCATGGGCAGCACATTGTTTGGTAAGTACTACAACTCCATTTTCAGAACAACAGTCATATCATAAGGATATTCAGCCTATAATTGATAAGCATGCCAAAGTTTTCAATAATATACCCCATGGGTTGCCACCGAATAGAGGATTTCAGCACTTACTGCCACCCGAGAGCATTCAAAGAAGGGATCGAATAGGAAATTAAGGAGTTACTGGAGATGGGTCATATTAGGCCTAGTTCTAGTCCTTTTGCTTCTTCAGTTGTCCTAGTGAAGAAGAAGGATGGAACCATGAGGATGTGTATTGACTACCAGTTGTTGAACAAGAAGACCATTAAAAATAGGTATCCCATACCTCGGATTGATGAGTTAATTGATGAATTACATGGAGCTATATTTTTTTCCAAGATTGATTTGAGAACCGATTATCATCAAATACGGGTAAGAGATGAAGATGTTCAAAAGACAACCTTTAGATGTCACTTTGGGTATTTTGAGTTTCTAGTCATGCCTTTTGGTTTAACTAATGCATCGGTTACTTTCCAATCTTGTATGAATCATGTTTTTGATAAGCATTTGAGGAAGTTTGTCTTGGTATTCTTTGATGACATCTTGGTGTATAGTAAAACATGGGAAGAGCATCTGAAACACTTGGATACAGTGCTAGAAATTTTGGAACAACAAACTCTCTTTGCTAAGGAATCCAAGTGTGAGTTTGGCATGAGTGAAATTCTATATCTTGGCCATGTCATCAATGCCCAAGGAGTTCATGTTGACCAACAAAAGATCCAAACCATATTGGATTGGCCTCCTACCACAATGACACAACTGAGAGGATTTTTGGGACTTTGCAGTTACTATAGAAGATTTGTAAAGGGGTTTTCATAACTGGTTGTCCCATTGACTAATTTAACAAAAAAGGGAGCTTTCAGCTGGTCCGAATCAACCCAAACAACCTTTGACAAACTTAAAAGGGTAATGAGCACATGTCCAATACTTGTTGTTACAAATGTTGTGTTGAAATGTGATGCATCGGTGAAGGTATTGTTAGGAAATATAATATATTAGTGCTCCATTAGTAAATAATAATTACGTGAAGTAATTATCATGTTGTAAGTATGTGTTAGTAAATTGTTATTAGTTGTTATATAAAACAACAATAACAATTATATTTGGTTAGTGTGTTAGAAACAACTCACGTAAGTTAGTGAGTTGTTATAGCTACTTCCTATTATTTAGGAAGTATATTTCCTATATATTTGGATGTTCCCGAATAGAGAAATACAGAAGAAATATTCTATTGTGTGGCAATCTAGTTTGTTATTTTCATGAACATCTAAACCTAGCTCTATAGGTATTAGGGTTGTTTTGATGCAAAAGGGCATCCCATAGCCTTTGAGAGCCAGAAACTCAAAGATATTGAGCAGGGGTTCTCCATTTATGATAAGGAAATGCTTGCCATCATGCATGCATTGGCCAAATTCAGACAGTACTTAATTTGTGGCAAATTTGTGGTCAAAACAGATCACAATAGTTTGAAGTTCTTCCTCAACCAAAGGGACTTGAATGATAGGCAACAAAAATGGGTGAGTAAACTTCAAGCCTATGACTTTGACATTGAATATATTAAAGGGAAAAACAACATTGTAGTTGATGCCTTGTCAAGGAAACCAATTCTTTGCTCCATGTCTGAAATCACAGTTGATTGGAAGGATTTTATAACAACTGAGTATGCAAAGAATGATTTTACTAATGTTGTCCTTGAAGGGAAAATAGAGGATGAAAGGTACAAGGTAGTGGATGATCTCATTCTCTACAAAAATAGAATCTATTTGGTCCTGGAATCAAAGATGAAGCATAAGATTTTGAGGGCAATACATGACACACCCTTGGCTGGTCACCTGGGTATTTTAAAACATACAAGCAAGTGAGAGAAAGGTTCTTTTGGAAAGGACTTAGGGAGAAGTCCTTCAATACATTCGAAGTGCCTCACTTGCCAACAAAACAAGTCGGAACAAGAATTTCCAACAAGCTTGTTACAACCCTTACCCATCCCAACTCAGAAATGGGAAAGTATTTCAATGGATTTCATCATCGGACTTCCCATGGTTCAAGGTAAGAGTTGTATTTATGTGGTGGTTGATTGACTCACTAAGTATGCTCATTTTTTCCCTATTCTAGCTAAGTTCAATGCACCACTAGTGGTTGATATATTCTTCAGAGAAGTTTTCAGACTTCATGGGTTGCCTAAAAATATTGTAAGTGACAGGACAGCTGGTTTGTGATAAGATAAGATAAATATATTAATGTTCAACGAATGACCACAAAAGTAGGTCAATGGGACTGCAGCCCAAACAATATACAAAGTGCGAGCGGGGACAACTCAAAACGAGTTCCCAAAAATAGAAGAAAGGAGAAAAAACAAAAACTCTTCCATATACAGTACAGAATTAACTCCCAAGTACTAATTATCATCCCCAAATGGATGGACAAATGGAAATAGTGAACAAATGGATTGAGGGGTACTGAGGAACTATGTGGCGGGGCAGCAATCAGCTTGGGTCAAATGGCTCTACATGGGGGAGCATTGTTACAATACTTCATATCATATGTCAATTGGTATGTCTCCTTTCAAGGCATTATATGGTTATGACGCTCTTTCTTTTATTGACTTGGTCATTTCAGATAGTAGAGTGTCGGGGCCAAGGATTTGGTCCAATAGAGTCAGGATATCTTGAGGGTGCTCAAGGAGAATCTCAAGCATGCACAAGATCAGCAAAAATTGTATGCAAACCAGCATAGGATTGAGAGGACTTTTGAGGTGGGAGATATGGTTTTCCTAAGATTGCAACCATATAGACAATCTTCCCTCAAACAAAGTGGAGCTGAAAAGCTTAAGCCACGGTTCTATGGACCATACAAAGTTAAGAGAAGAGTGGGAACAGTTTGCTTATGAGCTAGAGCTGCCAGAGCATAGTCGGATACACAATGTATTCCATGTTTTGTGCCTCAAAAAGGCACTAGGATAGCATATTATTCCTTCTGCTGAGTTGCCTCCTTTGGATGATGAGGGAAAGTTGATTTTAATCCCGAAACTATCATAGATGTCCAAGAAAGAAAGCTAAGGAACAGGGGCATAAGGGAGTACTTAGATCTTTGGAAGGATCTACCGGTTGAGGATGCTACACGAGAAGGTGCAGCAATTTTAGAGCATCATAACTTACAATTGCTTGAGGGCAAGCAATTTTGGGAGGGGAGGACTATAATGTCCCCTTCTCGAAATTAATCCGTAAAAGTACCCTTAGCCTAATTTTTATTTCCCGTAGGCTTAAGGGGTGTTGCAAGGGAAATATTTTATTTTAATAAAGTGACTTAAGTTGCCAAAAGTAACTTTATATTATTTTATAAAAGCAACTTATGTCTTATTAAAATAAAAGTAACTTGTCAATAAAGCAAAGTCAAATGCCAAATTAGACATGGGACGTCCCACTTAGGGACCTTTTCTTAAAAAGTGTGCCATGAAAAGTCATAAAAGGGGGTCAATGGGGGTCTTTTGGGGATCTTTTTTGCCATTATCTATTTTTACATTGAGGTTTTGAGTTGTTGCTCCAACTTCTGCTTTTGAGGACGAAAACCCTCCATTGCAATCAAATTTGAGGATGAAAACCCTCCAATCTTTAGGGGTAACTCCATCCAAGAGTTGCATTTGTGCATCCAAACAAAGATTTCCAGTTTCAGATCAGATTCATCAGCTAGGGCACATTGCAAGTCAGATTTTCAGAGTTTATAGCTAGGGCATCATCTTAGGTTGGAACAACGTATTTGGGAAGGGTTTTACCCTCATTTGGAGCCATCCTAAGGGTTGATGTCACCCTCCTAGGGGCTGACATCACCATTGGTGACTGTTGCAGCATGTGGTACGGCTGGGAATAGATTGTGGGGCTTGCAAATAGCCGAATTCTGCCCAAAACACCATCTTCAGTCAGTTGGACCAGCATTTTGGCATTATTTTCCTATATATAGTCAACTGTACTTTTATTAATTTCCAACCTGAAAATAAAATATAAAAATATGTTTTTGATGTATATTTGATCTTTGCACTCAAATCTATATATTCAAAGGGTTTATTAGTGTTTTCCAACAATTGGGTATTTTTATTTTGAAGGCCTGCTGTAATAAATTGAAGGAAATCAGATTGCTGTTTTTTTATTAGGGTTTATTGAAAAATCCAGATTTCTTTTATTTTTGCCCTAAGGGGATATTACATTTGACCAAGAATTGTGTTGGAAAAATGAATTGAAGCTATCAGTAGTTACTTATCTCCCAATAAATTGCTATGTTCTTAAACTGTGTTGCTCATATTTGATCCTGCACTTTGAACTTGTCAGATATAAACATTTAATCCTTAGATAGTTGTTTCCATTTGGAACCCCTAATTAGAACATATCAGACACTTGACCACGAAAGAGAATGTATGTGCGTATTAACAGGAAAATAATATTCATCGAATGTTTTCCGACTTGAATTTATTATATAATTATTTCTTCCAATAATTTTCAAATTTTCCTCAATTTCATTTGTTATAATAGTAAATACTGAGTTAAGAAATAGCCATCATATGAAAAATAGCCGAGCACTTACTTTAAACTTGGCCACATCCTGCAATTGCTCCATCTGAACTGCAGCTAACCGTTTGGCTTCCAAAGGGTCAACCATAATCACTTCCTTTGGATTTGCTTTATTGCGCCCTGGAGAGCCCTGAAAGTATCAAGGAAACTGACATTTTATGGAGAATTCATAAAATCATTTTGCATAGCATGAGCAATCCAATTGAGAAACAAATTATAGAATATGTTTAAATCAAGTGCATCTCGGATAAAATACCCAGCTTGTGCTGAATGTACATGTGACAGTGGACTTCATGCTGAGCATGTTTGCCTATGTACCCACAGTCCAATGTGCATCCAATACAGGACAGGACGCAGAGCAATTTTATCTGTTCAAATCCACCAAGTGAAAATTTGGCTTGCTTCTTGCTACAGACACATTGAATAAAAACACCCAGAGCCCATTTTGATCTCTGTTAAAGCTTTGGTTGCTGGGATTCAGGACTCGTAGCCAGACCTCGGTATAATAAGGTCTCTACAGTCTTGACAGCCTACTTCCTCCCATATTTATTGTGATAACATACTTCAATTTTTAATCCATTCCCATTTTTATATGAGAAGATTATGGGCACATAAAATATAACATAGCAACTTTTCTCCCAAGTTAGAGTTTCACCATTATAAATCTAACATGTTTCTTGATATATGCCATAGTCTAAACTGCAAAGAAACTAAACATATCAGCGGTGAATATAAAATTGTTTCAGTATTTAAAATTCTGCATCAACTTTTGAATCCATCGTTAGGATTATAACTTGAAGATTATCTTATTTCGCACATACAAAACCACTTTATATAAAACCCTTAAAGGATAAACCATAATATGATATTTCAGAAGCTGGGCATAACTATTTATAATCCAGTCACTTGGTAACTAATTACAATCCAGTCAAAGCATATATTTTTAAAGTAGCCGACCAAGCATAAGAAAAATACTGAAGGCTCAAAGAAATGTTTTATGGGCCAAAATGAGAATATACATATAAAAGACCACAGTTAATTCAGGTAATAACAGACAAAGAGACCAACACAGTCTTCGCAGAACAGATCAGAAAATAGAGTCATGTCATTTTGCAAAAACAATTGATATTCTAATGTGTTTTTAATCCCAAGTAAAGTACCACAATTGAAGTGAATAATTTGTCACTGCATAAGACTAAGGATCAGAGTTCGAACTTGAGTATTTGATATTCAGTATGTCTACTCATTCAAACAATGCATTCCACTCACTTTTCCTAGCCTGACAGAGATGATACAACAGACCATAAATGGAGGGCCAACAATGACTCAGATGCAAGATAAGTTAGTCACATAGAGAGAGAGTTGCAATCCTGTTTCCATTAGTCATTTTTTCCAAGTATCAAACTATTTTTCTGATGGATACAATATCATTAAAGAAATATGGAATATACAGTATTTTTTAAAAACGAAGAACAGACATCAAGATTCTAACATGATCTGGGGCTACAGTTATAGTGCTCGAGGATAATCAGCTCCAGTACTTGTTAGTGGTGGCTTGAGGATCTTTAGTCAGTCCATTAGAACCTGTTTTAAGGGCATATTAGCAAATGTTAGAGCTATTTATAATTTTGTTCATGTTGGTAGGTGTACCTGTGTCAATTAACACAGTTTTTAGTGAAAATCAAATTAAACTGTGCAAAAGCTGAAAAAGCCAAAGTAGAAAATGGAATCTAAACAGACTCTTAGGAGTTAGAACATGGCATATTTTAGATACTTCTTTCTTGTGCAAAGATCTAAACTCTAAAGAGACAGTTTTGGCCAAGTGCAGCGACCATACTGCAATTGGAAACATTTTTACTTGAGTTGGCATCCATGCATCCTCGAGAAGCTCTCCTATTCAATGAACTGCTTGGAAGTAATAATTCAGTAGTGCTAAAGTTCTATTTCTTTTCTGTGTCCAAGCAATCGGATGATTCATGAAATTCTGCACTTCCAGCCATCAAACAGAAAATTGAGAAAAATAAATCGTTTTTGAGCATTCAGAATTTCAGACTTTCTGTTTCTACTGTTTGAATTCATATTTTACTTTTCCCAAACCTAGGGTTTTCGCTCTGGGTTTTACAGCAAGTTAAAATTGGGTCCATAACACTTATCATCTTATCTAATCTCTTTCTAGTGTAAACATCTGAACTATTTGATTTGAAATAGCATTGCAAACTAGAGCTTTGAACACATTCTTTGTATCTACAAGAACTCTTAAGTAGTCTTAACCAAGCAAGACTCTGTTTATTGGCAGAGTGTGTTATCTTTGCTGCACGAGACCCCTCTTGAGAGCGAGGGATTTGTTAACTTTACACTTACATTTACCATTTCTAATTTTTTTTTGTTTAAGGTCTGGATTTAATCCAGTCTCCTTTAGCTTAGATGCAAGGTCTGAGGGGTATCCATTCCACCAAAGTCACCCGGGGCATGATCCCGGCCTCATCCCTTTTGAAGACGTCTTGGGCCTTTGCACTCGGCAAGAATTGATCCCTGGTGGGCTCTTTGCAAGCCTAACAACGTCACCAATAGATCAACAGCTGCTTGGCTATTTCCAAGTTTAATTAGGGTTTATATAAATTTGCAACAAAACTTGAGATAACATCAGGCCTGGCCCATCTGCCTACACAAACCTGGGTAAATCAAGATTGTGGATATGTTCTAATTAGGGGTTCCTAATGGTCACACACATACATTCATAAGCCCCGCCCATATCCATACAGTCCCGTCCCCTGATTGGAAATGGTGTTCAGTTGACATCACCAGTTAACTATGCTTATTACAAATGGATATATAACACTCACATAAACAAACCTGGCTAAATCAAGAGTATGGAGGTATGTGGGGAAATGCTTGTGGCTAATATTTGTCATCTTTAATGTTCATCATATTAACATGAATAAGATAGATTCATTAAAGGTGAAAATTTCACTAAACTTCTACAAATACAATTAAGCTCTTACATGGCACTGGCATGTATGTGGATAGATAACCTTCCACATAAACAGACCTCACTAAATCAACTGTGTGTGTTGGTGTGTAGGGAAAAACTTGTGGCTAATATTTTGTCAATCTGTTATTTTTACAATAGTTTTCAAAAGATAGATCAATAGATTCAAAACAATTGAGAAAAAGGAAATAACTACATACATTTACGGTGGCCATGGCTCGAAGTCCTTGCGAAATATTTCTCCCAGATAAACCACCCTTAGTTTTCTTCAATGCCCTCCAACTGAGTATGAATAGGCATAAACCAACGATTAATATTGTGAGATTATTGAATATACCCAATCAACTCTAAAAAGTAATATATGCTGGCCTTAATGATAAAACGAAGACAGGGTTGACTACTTACTTACTTGGATACCTGAGTGTCTCCAAACTGGGAGCTCCAGCAGATTTAGAGTGTTGATATACGCAATATGTATATACAGCATTTGGTGGCAATCGGGCTTCGTGGGTGTAACCTCCAAATGCCAATGTTTGAGTGGGGAGAGAACCCATTTTTAGAAGGGGAAAAGTTCGGTTCTCTATGGTAGATTACTAACTTCATATGATGTGTATCCCTCCAGGCTTCCATATGTATCCTGTAAGATCATAAGAAATTGATTTCTTAATTACGAAAAGAAATTTCCAAGTCGTAATGGCTGAGATTAAATTAAGACAGACGTTGACAGTACGCCACAATGCAATCCGTCTACGTATTTGGACTGATGGTACATTGGATATTTGCTGTTTTTTATTCTTTACTTTTTTCTTCATTTGTATCAAGGTCGAACCCTATCCCTCACTCATAGAGTTATTTATTTATTTGATTGAAAAGCGCATATATATATATATATATAAAAGATATATATAATGTTGATCGTATAAAAGACAAGTGGAAAAAGTCACATCCCACAATGTCAATCACATCGAGCCAACCGAGCCTCGAGGAGGAGGCAAATTACATCAAAATCACAATAAAAGTGCGAGCATCAATAAAAAAAGAGCAAACAAAACAAGGAGCCGAGAGAACTAGGCCGCAATAAAGAAACATGACAGGATGAAAGAGGTGGAGGGCAATTGGGTTTGTCACCCTAGTTAGAACCAAGATGAGCCGAGTCCGAGATGGGTTCTCACCCACTTTCATCTTGTTGTTATTGTTGCTCGGGATTATCAAAAGACGAACGCGAGGGAGAAATGGCAAGGGCTAACCAAGGGAACTTGCCTTGTTGAGGGGCATTCCAACCAACACCACTAGAATCACCAAGCTGACCAAAACCCCGCCATGAGCAGGGGAAGGAGTTGAGAGTGAGGAGACCACCACCAACGAGGAGAGGGGGCTATGTCAGCTCCATGAGTGTCATCTGTGAAACCCCGGCCCCGAGGCGAAGGAGGGGAGCGGTGCGGTCGAGGCGGTGAGTAGCGATGGCGAGCAGAGCATTTGGAGGCACCCAACCGACCGTACGGGGCGGGGGCGGTGGTCGAGCAAGCGCTTGGAGGTGATCAACCTCCAGCTGAACTTTCTCGGCCTGGTTTTGGATCTGAAGCATCACAGTGGAGAGAACAACCACTTTATTAGTAAATAGAGAAAATTCTATCCATAGGAACATTATTAAAAATGACATTATTTCTGTCTTTCCAAAGATGAAATAGAATATCAGTTCTGAAGATGTGCCAAAATTTGTCGTAAATTATAGGTAACAAGGTCGAGTCCCCCAAAAGAACCATTTTCCAAGTAAAGAAATCTAGAGAGAAGGGTTAAAAAGGGAATGAATCCATTTCCAAGTCGATTAAGCACGATGGCAAAACCAAAAAATGTGTTTGATGGACTCTGGTTGATGGCAAACTAGGCAAATCAAAGTTAAAACACATATGTTTGAGTTGATCCCTAGTCGGGAGCCCCTAGTGTAAAATACACCACAAAAAGTGAGCTTTTTGGGCTTGACAATAACGCTTTAAACTATATGGAACCGATGTTTCCAAACTAAATCCTAGGAGGCAACATTCCAACAACAATTAAACGTGTCACGGAGCACCGACTGAGGAGCGAGTAAAGAGTATCCCAAGTGGGGTTTGTAATGACGGAGAGAAGTAGTAGCAGGCCAATTCCAATCACGCCACCAAGGAACACCGAATGATGCCATTTTTGTGCACGTGTTCATCAGGTATGCGCAAGCAATGATTTTTGTGATTGGTTCAACATCTTGATGTTGAAGATTGAATTTAATAGCAAGAACACCCCATGAAAGCCAGGATCTGGAGTGTTTGCAAAATAAATCACCCACCACCCGATTCCTTTTAAAAATTTTGAATGGCTTTAGCCACGGCTGGCCAAAGCAAGAGGGGCGTCATGAAAAGTGAGAATAGAGGACCACCAGAGAGAGTGAGAGTTAATAGACAAACCAGATCTGAATCCATCTCCCTTCCAAATTAGGTGTGATTTAAGCATCTCCCAAGATTTCCAAATACTTTAAGCAATGAAGGTGCCCTAATTTTAACCAAAAACGAGACAGAGAAGAAGGGATTGGAAGTTGAGACCTTTCCAAGCTTGTCTACCCAAAGGAGATCCTTGACAAATGCAATGTTGGAGCAAAATCTTTCAAGCCTCACTACCCTCCAGGTTATAGATTAACCAATTGACACAGAGCATGACCTTGGAGTTTAATGTCAAGTAACCCAAGTCCACCACTTCTTTAAGCCTCAAACGATATCCCAGTAACCTGCGAAACCCCTTACGTCCCTCGTAATCACCCCACGAAAATCCCTTAGAAGTTTCTCAAGTTTGGCATAAACAACGTTAGATGGAGCCCAACAAGAGGAATAATAGACATGAGTAACAACTAAAACCTTGGAGAAAATCTGAAACTTGTCTATTAGAGAAAGAGGTTTGGTGATCCAAAAGGAAATCTTATGCTCAACCCATTAGACAACATAAATCCAAAGTTGTGTAAAAGTATCCTAGAAGGCAAAGGGAATGCCAAGAAATTTGAATTGGGTACCCAGATGGATTCAACTCCATTACAAACCTTCAAACCAGGAGGAATAGAAGATCGGAACTGTTGATAGCACTAGGTTTTTTCCCGTAGAATGGAGGATCCAGAAGCCAAGCAAAAAGTGTCAAGGAAGTCCAAAGTAGCTTGAATAGACAGTTCCTCCTCAAGGATTATGTGAAAAGAGTCATCTACAATGTAACCATTGATGAAATATTGATCTAAGGTGGGAAAAGAGATTCATTTAATCAAACCTCGAGAAGCATTAAGGGCTAATAGGTAGTTAAAACCTTTTACTTTTTGCCACCACATACAACGAGGGGGATAAAGGACACCCTTGATGAATGGATATGAACAAACCAAACCTAGGAGGATTGAGCCCCATTGATGGTAATGCAAGCTCCAACATTGTTAAAAAGCATCTGCATAGTGTGAACAAATTTCGTCCCAAATCCAAGAGCTTGAAGCATAGCTAGAATGAAATACCATTCAATTCGATCATTGTAACACCCTTGTCAGTTGTTATTTTCCTCCTTTATATTTCAAGTGTTGACATGTGGTTTTCCTTATAAAGATATGTTCTTTTGATTTTTGGAGATCATGCTTGATATGGATAAATCATTTCATTCTTAAGATTCTTTGACTGAATTGGAATGGCTTCCTTGAATCCATTTTTCACTTCTTGTAGGTGAGTTGCAATCTGGTTTAAGAGTTGTAAACTTATCTATTAATCTGACTCATCCTTGGATCAATTTCAGTGATCCAAGGAATGTTTTAAATCTGCTCTGTTGAACGAATGGTAAATCGACATTCCATGAATTAAAATACGTATGACTGAACTTTGATTGATTACAAGTTCTTTGATTTTTTTGTGAACGTGTTTCTATTCAATTGTATGTTGTGCTTGGATCTTTGGAGATCGATCGTGGCAGGACAATGCTGACGTAAACGAAATATAGCCTATTCACGGCATAGGAAATATTTGGGTTCCTAAAACTAAAGGATTATTCTACGGAATCCTAAGCTAGGTAAGAATATTTGCTGCCTAAGCTATGTTACTTAATTGAATTTTTATCCTAACCTAAGTTTTGTGCTAAAGGATTTAGAGAGGTTATTAGGCTATTTAAATTAACCTAAAACCTAATGCTATATGGTTATGTGATGAACTAACCTAATGCTTAAAACTATTATGTTGGGAATTAATCTAACCTATGTGGAAACTACCTAAGGTGGTAATTTATTGTTGGGGTTATATCCTAAGGTTACATATCATAAGCTAACCTAAGATCTAACCTAAGTTCTAAGGGATCTATCCTAAACTATTTTAAATGGGGGAACCTAATGGGTCGCATGTATCAAAGGCGATGGTTCCAATGGCATTTAAGTTGTTGATAAGGTTTTAATTGCATAGAAGTACTGCCAGTTTTGGTAGGGGCTAGTTGACTTGGCGGAGGCTTATGTGGAAGTGTCACTAAAATGGAATTTCATGTTAATTTTGATTTGGCATTCGCCAGACTTGGAAGGCAGTGGTAAGGAAGGATAGGATGGGAAAATTAGAATTAATGGAATTTATTGTTTTCGGTTTTCGTGCTCAAACCATTTTGGAAGGCATGCAAACGGGTTTGTATGGGGTTGTTTCACTTTGCATACTTCACGATTTTTGCTTTGCATGCTCTCTGGTTTTTCGAACCAGCAGATTGAACTGCACTTAATGGCTATTTTGAGGTTTTAGACCTATTTTCAGTTCGTGGGATATATAAGAGGCATTGTGGAAAAAGAATATGGTTGTTTGATCTTTCATGGAGAAGAGGAGAAGTTGTGAGCTCGGCTAGAGGTTCCCTTCAATTTAGTAGAAGCACTATCAGGCATGATAGGCTCTAATCTTTAAGATCTCTTGCTCTCTTTTAAATGTTTCATTAAAACAAGTATGCTCTTTTGAGATTCTTAGATTGCATATCTTATCTGGTTATTTGCTTGTTGGGTTTATTAAATCTTGTGATATTGGTTATGAATCCTTGGTAAATGGTGCTATAATTGGAAACTTACCTTGTGTTAGTTAAAAAAATGCATGCAAAACGTATTTTTGTTACTCGGCTTTTCATTCTGAACTGGTAATGGAAGTGTTCTGTTTAAATAACCTTCATTGCTATTTTTATGGTTCTGGGTTTTGGGGAAACTTGAATCCCGTCTGATCTTCTGTTGAGCTCATTTTGCGTGGACTAGAGCCTATATACGGGTTCATGTTTGTTTGAGCTGAAGCTTGCTTTGT
Organism: Taxus wallichiana var. yunnanensis; assembly: GCA_018340775.1. Classification (NCBI taxonomy): domain Eukaryota; kingdom Viridiplantae; phylum Streptophyta; class Pinopsida; order Cupressales; family Taxaceae; genus Taxus; species Taxus wallichiana. The sequence continues at coordinate 934,955,659 of CM031240.1, read as the reverse complement.
CGAGCTCATGTTTTGTTTAAACTTGAGCTTGAATTTGAGCTCGTGTTTGGTTTGGAACTTGTATTGGGTTCGTATTTTGATAAGAACTGATACTTGATATTCTTGAGGCTCTAAATCCGTGTTGAAATCTTGGACAACTCGGGACTGTTGTTGAAGCCGTATGTGGCTCTGTACTCATGCTTTATTCTTGTGATATTTTGGACTGTTAATGGAAGCTCCCTGTTGTTCTAGAACTGTTAATGGATATTTGTATTATATACTACCTCGTATTAAGATACATGCATATCTGAGCTCATGTTGAGACTTTGTAATTCGACAATGTACATGTAATTTGGTACTTAGTGTTTGGAATTTGTAGCAGGAATGATGTGTCGGTTCTGTTTTGGTATTTTTGAGTTTTCCTTGTTATTGATATAAACTTGAATGGGAACTTGTTGTTTCCCTGAACCTATGAATATTTACTTGAGTAGTCCTGAACCTTTGTGAGAAGCTTGTGTTCGACATTGTGCTCAGATTTTGTACTTTTGAGTTCTGAACTGGTAGTATTATCGACATGTTCGATTTGGTTTTGGTATTTGAGTTGGGTTTTTAACTTCTTAAAAAGTTTAAAGCTCGAAATCTTTTAATCGAACTACTTACTCAAGGAAATCTAGGAGAGTAGTTTAATCGAGTTGTTTAAATACCTTTGGGGATTTAACTGTAAACGTATTCTTAGGATAATGGAATTAGAACTCCTCTTGTAGATCTGTTTCATCTTTTCTGAGATGGCAATGGCATTTTATCGGGGTATTCTTTCCCCCTCTATTTTGTGGTAACCCGCATCTTTAGATCTTTTAAAATAAGTTATGGGTTTCGTTTAAGAGAAGAGTTTATTAATTTAGTACTCTGAATTGTTATGGAGGGATTACTTGTCTCTGTTCAAATAGTTTTTGTATTATAATACTTATTGAATCAAGAACTGATTACTCTTTTTGTAATGCAATAATGAAACCTGACAATGGGATTTCAGTCTGAGTTTGTTGATACTTCTGATCATGTTTAGCTTACTGATCGGTTATTTTTCTATCTCTTGTTGGATATAGTAAATACACCTTGTGTCTTTATAAAAGAAAGGAATGTGATTCCTTTGGAATAGAATGTTGTTTTTAGGTCTATTATGCGTATTTCATTCTCTCTCCTGGGAACTAGCTTATGAATTTCTAAGTTTGAATTAAAAGTGGGAGTTCATTTGTTAGTACAATAAAATGAATTATTGTTGGGATCCTTTTCTAACTAAGATCCCTTTCTTTCTATTGATGGGATAAGTTCATTGGTTGAACTTTCCTGCTATGTTTCTCTTATAAAATGGAGATTTCTATATGAGTTGTTGGTCTTCCTTGTTCAAATCATTTGTTGAAATGTTGTAGGAAGAGATTAGATGATTTGGTTTGTTGAACAGAAAATGTAAGCTTGTTTGGCAGAATGTTTGTTTGACAAGGCTTGCTTGTTTGGTTTGAGATGAGTAAGTTTTGTCTCTTGTACTCTATCTTTTTATGGACTCTCCTTGGATGGACTCAAGTAGAGATTAACTCTTGTATGAGTCTACTTTGATTTGTGAACGTTGATTCAGATCTTTAAATGTTAACTTCTAATATGTGGAAGTAGATTTAGACTTGCAGGTAGACTGTTTGATTCTCTCTTCCTTCTTGGATTGAAATGAGATTCTGTTCTGGTGAATATCTTAAATGTTAAATTTTAAGGTGGTTGTCCTTTAAGTGAAACAGTTAATTCGTGTTATGAATTTGTTTCTCTTTCGGATGTCTTGTGTTTGGGGCATAGTTTGTAATGGTTCTTCTTCTTTTGCATAGGAGTTAGATGAATCATCCTAATGAGAACCATGCTTTAAACCCTTCTTTTGTTAAAGCAAAGATAAATGTTGTATTCTATTATGATAGAATTGGGAACAATGAGATGATATGATCTGTTGTTTTCTTAAGGATAATTGATAGGATCAATTAAACTTAAATTTTTGTAAGGCAGATATAGTGGATTATATTCTGTTCTTCTTTTGGAAGTGAAATCAATTGGTTTAATGTACTTATTTTCTGTTTGCTATTGCTTATACTAGTATTTTTTATTTAATAATTGTCTCATTAAAGCAGGGTTGTTTTAATGGAACAATTATTGGAATGCACTTTGTTTAAGGCTTAGTGCTTATCATGCTCAGTTCATTGAACTGACCCATGCTAGCAATTTTGCAGATGGACTTCGTAAGTGATAAAAGAAGGCAAACTTATATGATGCTTTGGCTGATTTAAATCTAACTCTTGTGAAGAACTCTGATTCGTTCTTGAGAATGTATTGAAAAAGGGAAAAGTAGTATTCTTTTATAATGAAGGTGGTTGTTATGTAGCATACCTAAATGCATAAGTCTTGTAAATGTATAAGTTTTAAAGATGAATTAAATGTTGAGAATTTACTTGCATTGGATGTGTAAATTATCTTGTACTTTCATAACATAGATGGAATCCTATCTTGTTGATATCCTCCATATTATTTATATGCTTAATTGGGTATTCTTAGATAAGTTTGATAGTGGGATTTAGAATAATCTCCCTAAATAGGATGCACTTACTAAGTTGCAGAATTTGATGGTCATAACTAAACAATTCAACATAGTAATATGATGTGGAATGAACATTCTGTAAAAACTATTGAATTTGTAAATGATTTATAGGGGTGCTAAGCCCTAGCACTTAACTATGTAAAGGAAGAATCTTCCTCTCTCTTAAGAATGCAAACAAAATGGAAGACGTGAATTCCTAATCATTAGAATTCATTTAATAAAGTCTACTTAGTTACAACCTAGGTGGTTGTTACACTTCCTTGAATGGTTAAGTCACAATAAATGGAACTTATGATGTTGATGTCTTGTTTTGGTTGATGGCTTATAAGTCCATTAAATAACATTAAAGGAAATCTTAAGCTAAGAAAGTTCTTTAACAATCAATTGAATCTGTTATAGAAAAGAACTTAAGGAGTGTTGGATTAGGGTTAGGCAAGGTTGCTGAAATATGTTTTTAATAATCCAAATTAATTAAATTTTTAATAAGCTCCTTGGGGTATGTACATCTCGATGAGGTTGTTCTGTTAGGATGTTGGCACACGCCAACTATAGGGTTGTACCTTTGAGAAGATTAGGATCTTCTCGAGGATACAGCGATGCAGTTGACATGTGGCAACACCCTTCTACATTGATCATCTAGATCTACACACATTGGACTTGAACTTAGTTTCTCTCTAGGTCTGGTTAGTAACATGTTTAAGATATGGGGTAGCCCTCTAAAACTCAGGATACCTTGGCACACGGGGTTGACTTAGGTTGACCCAGTATGCCAACTTACCCTAAGTCTTAGTGAGCCTCCCCTATCATAACATATGTTGCTAACTCGAACTAGGGTTAAACCTTGGGCAAGTGGACTGACGGAAGTCAGTAAAGGACATTCTAGATAACAATAGAGTGGGGTGAAGGACGTATTCTAGATTGATGAGTATGCATCAAGGAATAATAATATGAATAATATGTTAGAAATATTTGGCCAAAGTATCGCAAGTGCTTTGGTTGTGTTGTCCTATGTCACCTAGTCTAAGGTTCGTGATGCAGATGAATATTGGTAACAAATATTCAGATAGGTTCCTTAGATAGATCACTCAATACCCTGACAGGGAAAGAGAACCAAGTATACGTAGTATATGGAAAAGTATTCAATACTTAATGTTAAACATGAATAGATTGGTAGTTCACCGAGTCATGAAATGAATAGATCGGTAGCACACCGAGTCATTACAGCGACATATGGTTATCTGTTATATGAATGGTTGATAAAGAATGTGTGTTCTAAATTATGTATTTAGAATAGAGAACATTATTTATATAAAAAAATTCCCTTGTTTCTAAAGTCTTAAAATGGGAATGTTACAATCATAAGCTTTGGCATATTCAATTTTGATAAATAAAGCATTCTGGTTAGAGAGACAAGCCCATTCCATTCCTTCCCAAACAAAAATAATGTTTTCTAAGATGTACTTGTGTTTAATGAAACCAATCTGCTCACTTTTAAGAAAAAGACAAAGGGGATTGGAAACCATGTTAGACAAAGCCTTTGTAATCTATTTGTAAGACATATTAAGCAAGGTGATAGGTCTTCAGTTTGAATTTTTTTCAAGGATCTAGACTTGGGGATAAACTTGATGTTGCCTTGGTTGATCAACTCACCCAAAGAATTAGAATTTAAGGCTTCAAGGTACACATTATGTAGATCAATTCCCAAAGTATCCCACATGGTTTGATAGAATTCAAAAGGGAATCCATCAATACCTAGAGCTTTTCCTGGGAGCCATTTGAAAGGTTACTTCCTTAAGGTCTATGAGGGAAAAGGTCTATCACACATAACCCATTGAGAGTGAGTGACTTTGTAGGGCACAACTTGCATGCATTTTAAAATAACCTCTTCTCTAGCAGGGGTAGTAGGTTGGGAGGCAAAAACTCCATGATAATGGTGGACAAACGCTTGGAGGATGTCTAGTAAGGAAGTGTTTAGAGCATTTCTTTGAAAATTACCTTTGATTTGCGTCAAGAATATTTGGCGTGAAGCATATCAAAACTCTTTAGAGGTTTTGTCCCCGACTTTAAGCCAATATAAATGAGCATGCAACAAAGCACCCCTTGTTTTGTAAGCTTCCTCCACCTTAAGTTTGTGCCTCCAATGGCAGCTTGGAGTTACAAGGTTTGATTGAAAGGAGAGGCATTAAGCTCTTGTGAGATTTGTTGAAACTCATGATATGAAGCCTCATGCACAACCTATTAAAAGATAACAACTTGTTTGCCATAAATGTGAAGGAAGGTGTTGGTTCTTTTGATGACATCATTCCACCAATAAATCTAGCCCTCTCACAACATGGCGAAACACTAAGTTCTAAACACATTGGATATGTGACATAGTCCGAGCATGCTTCAGGTGCACAGTGTTTAAATAAAATTGAGAGTTGACCTTGCATTTTTTACAGGATTAACCCAGGTAATATCAAAGAAAATGGGGGAATGATCAAATAAGAGAGCATTGTTAGCAACCACAATAGACCTACCTAAATTGAGAGAAAGATAGAAGAATTCTTGACTTGGCATAAGAGCGCAGTTGAGACATTGAACAATTCGATCTTTACCTTGTTGAAAATTGGACCAAGTGAACTAGGTAGAATTGGATCTCTCCTTAAAGGGGATATTGGGGTCAAACAATTTGAGCTTGTGCCTCAGATAGAACCAAGCCTCTCACTCTTTCGCACACCAACGCATGGGCAAACGACCAACCTTGTCTTCTAGGTATTCAACCATATTAAAATCACCACATATAATCCAAAGAGCATTAGGTAAGGAGTCAACAAGCCACCTCCAAAACATAGCTCGTTCAACAACATCATTGGATGCATAAATATTGGCTAACCCAAGGATACACCCGTCAAAATTGAAAAGAGTCCAAACCACTCGATGAGTGGGGTCAAAGCCCCATGAAATCACATGTTGTGTAAGATCAAGGGAAATCAAGGTCATGACCCTCCATGCCCAGGGTTATGATTGGGTGCGTGGCAAATAACATAGGGCCAAATGGTGCGAGTAGAAAAATGGAGTAAAAAGACTATGAGTTTAACTTCTTGTAGATAAAGAACACACATATGATGAAAGTGAAGATAATTTTCCTTAACCATATATCTTTGGGTGGGCTTAGTAAGGCCATGTATATTCCAAGATTACACAATCATTGGGCGGAATTGAGGTACATAGATCCCTCATCATCAAGATTGGAGAGGGCAGAAAACTAGTTGTGAGATAAAGTGACATGAGCAACATCTACCACTGACCACGATCCTATGTTTTTCTTGCATTAATTCATCATCTTCCACTAGGGAAGAGCTACGATATTAAATAAGGTGAGATTTTCAAGTAAAATAAAGTTTGTTTTCTTTCATGAATGGTGCTTCTGGAAAATAGAGGGGCAAAGATACCGAAGTAGTGGGAGATTTTGAGGGAACAATGTATGTAGAGGTAGCTAGCGGGGAGTGGGAGGGAGATGGAGCGGTCATGGGTAGTGAGGCACAACTTATTTGACAGAATTGTAGAGGAGCTAGCTCCATTAACATTAATTAGTTTATAAGAAGAAGTTGAGGGTTTTGTAAGACCACAAACGATACCCCTTTTATTGGTTACCGTGGTCCACCCATCCAAGGATGAGGGGGCTTTAGGATTTTTTTGTGAATTTTCTTACGACACATGGTGAGATTAGGTGATGAGATGACACTTATGAATCATGTAGTCGGAAGTTTGGTAGTGAAAACAAGTATTAGGTAAGTTACTACATATCACGTGTGTTTCATCGAATTCTTAGCAAATTATTGAAATAGATAAGGGTAGTTGGCCAAAAGGAATACATGTTTGTAATGTCGGTTGAAGGTTGTGCGTGCGTTCGATTTCCTAATCCAAGTTGATTGCGATAGCTTCCTTTTAGCTATGAGGAACTACTGTAAATGAAAATCAATACCACTAGATAGAGTTAAACAAAACAATGAGTGGATCGCTTTGCGAAGCTAGATCAAAGAAGCTTTTGATGCTTCTTGAGCATGTGCTATTAATCCACTTTTCATACAACTTTATTAATGTTATTTAAAATATACATGAAATAATGATCCTATTGGAATTGAAATGATTTAGGTATCTCATACAAAACAATAAGAAAGGTCGTAAAAATGTGATTGAGGTCAAAATGGGCCGGGTGATTTGTTGGTGTTGGGTTGTAGGTCTGGTACAGGCTTTGGGTAAGGTCTGGTAAAGATTAAGAATGGTTTTGGGCTATTGGGAAGTGGGTATGACCTTGTTGGTCTAAGGTATATTGCAGAGACACAATAACCTATGTTGGCCGGATGACCAATGTCGGTTAGGTAGAATGACCGATGTTGGTTGGCTAACCGATGTTGGTAGGGGAAATTAGTAGGAAGTTCTTGGAATTGGTTTTTAGACTCTCTATGATTGCACAGAGGTTGGAAATGGTGAGGGTGAGGTTGTAAAATGGTCTTGAAGACTCAGAGATGGTTAGAAGAGGGTGAAAACATGTAAAAGGGGCTAGGTATGGTAAGGTGATAGGTTGGTGGGAGGAAGGAAGTGTACGGATGTGGAGAAAGATAAATTACTGAGATGAATAATCAATCTTACTTGAAAGGAAATGGAGATAAATGAAGGGGTGTTAGGTACTTATTGAAGAGTAGGTTTGGAGAACGTAGGTGATGAGGACAATGATGGAAGAGATCCAGAGAGAAGATTTTTTGTATTCGTGTTGCGAAGTTCGAGATCTTCGTGCCTCTCTGTTGTGAATCTGTGATCATGAAGAAGATGATGAATGCTAATGGTTATTGGTAGTGCTCCCGTGTGTCTTCTCTTGCCTGATTGCTTAAGAAATTCAAGTGCTCCAAGTCTCTATTCGTATGAGATCCTAAATCGAATGACCAACCTAGGCAAAGGCTTTTGGAAATTTATTTAACCTAACCGACAATGGTTAGGTGACCGACGTCGGTTGAGATATAAGCAATGTTGATTAAGGAAAGAATATCTAGGTTGGCCAAAAATAGCCAGATTATTGCTATTTTTGTGTGATCTCCAACCTTCTTTTGAGTCTTGAGTGATGGATCACAAAAAGATAAGTAGGATTCCTTTTAGGTTTGTTAATAGGAGTTAAGTCTAGGTTTAGACTAAGTCCTAGTTGGTTAGGATAGGCTTAGACTTGGTCTTAGGTCATTAATGAGGTTTGAGTGGGTCATTTGAGTGAGGTGGCTAGGTGAGTTGGCTAAGTGAGGATATTAATTAAGATAATTAATTCAATTAACATGTGCACTTATTTAGGTCTTCCGTTGAGTACTACTAAAGTTTCTAATGGGGTATGGAATGCCTTGTTAGATAGATTCTAGAAAAAAATAGCTGGATGGAAAGGTGCTACCCTTTCCAAGTGCTGTCGCAAGTGCTTGTTAATCAAAAGCACTCTTCAAATTTACCCATATATATCATGTCAATGTACAACATTCCAAGTAGTTGTGGATAGTATTGAGAGAATTCAAAAACACTTTCTATGGAAGGGGACAAAAGAAAGATTTATATATCATTTAGTGGCTTGGGATCAGGTTTGTATTCCAAAAAGATTGGTGGTCTGGGAATAAAGGACATCAAAAAAATGAATGTTGCTTTAATTGCCAAACTTGGTTGGAGATTGGTAAAGGAAAAGAAACCTTGGACTGAACTAATCAGGGTTAAATATTTATCTCATCAAAATATGAATTCTTTTCTTTTTGATCAACAACTTCCAAATGGATCCATATTCTGGAACAACCTGCTTCAAATTAGACATATGCTTGCTAAGGGCTATATATGGAAACTTAGAAGTAGACATGATATTAATTTTTGGCATGATACCTAGACTGACATAAGTTTGAGTGAAACTTTTAGCTCCATAAAAGATAACCTAATTGAAAATTATGGTAATAATGTCAAAGACTACATTGAGTTGAATGGAAATAAGAGGAATTGGAAGCAACTTAAAGTGAATATGGAAAATCTGTAGCCTGTTGTTTCTGATTTATAGACTCAACTTTCACTCATTCCTATCAATCAGTAGGACAACAAAGATGAGCTTATTTGGGTGGATTCTTTTGATGGAGATTATTCTGTAAAGTCGGGATACAACACTTTCTTTGCTACTCTTCAAAGTGACATAGAATGGAACAAACTTTGGATGCCAGAATTAACTCCTAAAGTTAACTTCTTTTTGTGGTTGGTTCTCAAAGGTAAGATTCTCACTTGTGATAATATTATTCGAAAGGGATTTATTATGCCTAACAGATGTTGTATGTGTAGAGAAGAGGCTGAAGATATCAAACACCTTTTTTATTGTGAGTATGCTACAAAAGTTTGGCATCTTATCTTTGCAAATTTCAATCTGCACTGGATTCTTCCTCATACTTGCTTATAGACATGGGAGCAATGGGATTCTCCTTATAAAAATTGTATGATTAGGAGATTATGGAGCTTGGTTCTTCCTCACACCATATGGAGATTATGGAAAGCAAGAAATGATGTCATCTTTAGAAATAAAAGACAGGTGTGTACCAATTTTTTAAAGAAATTGTTATTGATGTAAAGGATAACATTGAAAGGTTTAAGCCTCCAAAAAAAATATTATATCCCAAGGAAGAGGAACACATCCTTACTACCTGGAGCATTGACACTAACAACATTCAGAATAAAGGTAATAACAACATTGATAGATCTTCAGTGCATTGGATTCATCCACCCACTTCATGGTACAAATTGAATTTTGATGGAGCTTCAAAAGGTAATCCTGGAGCTTCAGGAGGAGGTGGGGTGATCAGAGATCATAGAGGCTGCTTTGTTGCTGCTTTTGCTGGAAATATGGGTCAACAGACAAACCATATTTCTAAAGCTTTGGCAAAGATTATGGGGTATAAGGCTTGCGAGAGATGTAATATTTCAAATATTATAATTGAAGGGGATTATTTAAACATCATAAATATATTAAACAAAAATCAACCCCCAAGATGGACTATTAGAGATTTTATTTGTGAAGCTATTGAGACTTGTAAACTTTTTGATAATTACAAGATCATACATACGTCATCACTAGTGAAGGTACTAAAATGGCGAGATAGTTTGGCCAATTTTGGAGTTAGAAACAAAATGCAAAATTGGTTTAGCGGTGATCTTCTCCCAGCTAAGGTACTTGATGACATCATAAAAGATAAACATGATATTCAAAACAATCATTAAAAGATCTCCCTCCGCCGTTGAAGATGTGATTATTAACTCTGCATGTAGGTTTAATGATGCTATTAAAATTTCGTGCATGCCTTATGGGTTTCCAAAAATAGAGGTGGTAGTGAAAGGAGGTATTGGAATCAAAACTTTACCATTGAGCAACAAAGGGGAAAAACAACAAAATGGGGGACCTCCTTGCAAAAAACAGAGCCCATTCATGACCCAGCTTGGAAGAATGACGAAATACTGTGGAAGTATTTACAAATGGGGGAATTTCAAACCTCGTAGAAAGAATGCAGGGCCATGATTAGGATATCTCAAAGGTAATTTATGAATGGATGGAAGCAACAAATAGTTGAGTATGGAGATATCAATGTTAAAATTACTGAAGAGCTCATTGCTCAAGTCACGGGTTTGAGTTTGGAGGGGGTAAAATTCTTCAGCAAGCGGGTAGACAGAATGTTGAAGCAAAGAAATTTCTTGAAGAAGGTGAAAACCTTGAATTTGTCACGGCTGGCATCAAAGTATCTTCTATCCCGAGCCTTTTGCTGAAATCTCATGCATGATGGTCAAGTATGTTACTCTTGAGGGGATATGTAACCATACCTTTAAAGCATTTGATATTTCTTAATCATTTTAGAAGGGACTTAACTGTGAATTTCCCACACTACCTGTTGAACTCTCTGGAATGTTCTGTTCTTGAGGTCCAAAACCATACTCGTGTTGTACCCCTTCATCAAGGCCTTATTCTGTTGATTCACCATCACTATCTATCCCTTTCTCGCTTTGTGCCTGTGGCCCCTGCTGACCCTCCTCTTCTAGTCATCAAAGACCATGTTGCTTTGCTTCCACTAGTGCAAAACAAGGTTTAAGAATACCCATTATCCCCTGCTTCCTTCTCAGAGGGTTCTTTGTAGTAATAAGGAGATAGAGTCAGCTAAAAACCTACTCCATATCAGCAATCCCATGGAGGACTTCAAAGATGAAGGGCTTCTTAGTAGGATTGAGAAGTTAGAGAGTGAGGTCATGAACCTCAAGGAAGAAATCAAGAGGAAGGATAAAAATATAGGTAAAAGGAAGATGCAGGTTGAGACTTTTGGGGATAATGAGAAAAATACAGAAATCTTCAAGAAACTTCATTCTCTAGATAATAGATTGGGTAATGCTAAAGGATGACATGATTGTACCATCTCTGTGCTAAAAGTGGTATACAATTTCATGGAACAACATGTGAAGAGTGTTTGTATCCTAAGTGACATTCTTGCTGCCATTTGGGAGTCTGATGCTGCAAGGGACCTGGTCTTCTCACAAATTGATAAGAATGATCCCTCTCAAGTCACGGCACTTGCACTTTTCAGTTCGTTGTAGAAAATCAAGATAAAGATTGACAAGGCAGTCAAATAGTGTTGCTCCCAGTTTTGTTTTTGTTGTTGTCAAGTTGAAGGTTTCAAGCTACTTTGATGCTACTCTGTTCTTTTTTGGTTCCTCTTTTAGTTCTCGGTTGAACTATTGTTGGTTCTTTTAAACTTCGTGGGTGTTGATCCCTTTTATTTTCACTTGTTATTTCTAAATTTGCTAAGCCTCCTTGTTTAGGGTGTTAGTCCCTTTTTTCTTTGTGCTACTTCTACTTTGTTATATCGACTTTTGAGACTTTTTGTATCCAGGGTATAGTCCTTTCAAAACTATTTATCCTTAATAAAAAAACATGTGCACTAGGGGATATGAATAGGTAGGAGATGGTTAATTTAAGTAACGGGGTTTTGAGGGGAGTATGAACCAATTTTGGTGTCTACATTTTCCCCTTTTTGTCACGTAGCTTGTATTGATAAGTGACACTGACAAAAACATGAAGTGGTTGCCCCAAATATAAGTGAGAGTGAGGTTGCCCCAAGTATGGGTGGAGGTGACCCCCTCAAACCTAGAATTGATGAGGTGTGAAATGGAGTCAGTGAGTGGTTTGATAAATGTGTAAGTGATGAAAGTGAAGGTAGTTGGGTTATGGGTAAGGGTATGGGCACATTAGATGATGGGTAATTGTTAAATTGGGTAATAGGTAATGGTAATCAAATGCACACACATGTATAGACTGCGACACGATATCATGTCGAAGAGCTTACAAACTTTATATTGTCTAAGGTCGATAGGTTTATCCAAACAAGGTTGAAGTGATTTAGGTATCCAGGGTACAAGATATGGCCCTAAACACAACACATGTTAGGTGTGGGAACATTTAGATATGATTTGGTACACCAAAGGTTTGGTCGGGATAAACGGCATGACAATAGGCAAGGTAAGGTCATTAGGCTAAAAAACACATGTAACAACATCGCAAGGTATAATGAGTACACAAGTTCAAAGGTCACAAAAAGTGGTTCAAGTCAAGGTATATAGGTCATGGCATGGGTAAGGCTGAGGTATAGGTAAAATAACAAGTCCCTAAATGCAATTAAGGAAATGTATGGGTAATTTAGGCTCGTGGTTAGGGTGCAATGGGTGTTGGTAATGTTAATAGGTATTTGGTAGTAATGAGTTTTGTTCAAAATGGGAAAAATGGGGTTTAAATGGTAATGGCAAGTAACCTATGTCGGTTAAGATCTTACCGATGTTGGTTGTCTAGGGCACAATATGACCAATGTCGGTCATATCAGGTTGGGGTTATAAGGTAGAAATTTCATATTTGATGGAATCATTGTTGTCTTTTGAATTTGAGAAAATGACATAGCCTATTAACTTGTGTAATTTTCTTGGAGACAAGAACAAAGTATTGTACTTGACTGAGGTGGAGGTTATTAAGTGGTGAGAGGAGCCCGTAAATGGGTCCACATGATTGATTCAAGATGTGTGATCGGTGGAGAGATTCGAGGTAGATTTCGGCATGGCGAGGTGGGAGTAGGTTCGGTGGACCACCGTCTGCAATGACTAGATGTGCCACCACGTAGAAAACACCGTGATGAGGTAGGGGGTGTTCCTAATTTGTTATTTGCTAAAAGTTTGGTTAAAAATGAAGAAATTGGGGTGGGGGTTTTCATTTTGAAATACGGGTGAAAAGTGGGTAAAATCAATATGGGGAAGGGAAAATGTAGGATAAATGGGATGATAAATGAATATAAGGTAAATTGGGGTGGATTGGGGTAGGTGTAAGGTTAGATTTTGGTGAATTTTAGGTGAAATGGGTTATGGGGATGGGTTTTGGTTTTTTGAGTTACCGCGATAGAGACAGACGTTAGTCGAAGGTTTGGCAACATCGGTTAACTTTGATCGGCATTGTTAGGCCTTAAGTGACCGAAAATGGTTAAATGGAACCAATGATGGTCACGAAAAACCGGTGATGATCAAGGCAACCGACACCGATTAGGGTTAATAAAAAACAAGGGTAAGAAAGGTTAGTTTGGCAGGATAAGATAGGCAAGTAGGTTAAATAATAGGTGATTGATGTGGTTGGGTATGGTTTAGTGGGTAATAGGTGATTTTGGGGTATGCAAGTCTTGACAATGGTGTGTTTGATGTTACAGGCTAGGGACCAGCTTAGGATGCGAGACAAAGTACCACCTCTTTTAGGCGAGACGTTGTCCAAAGGTGTGACTGTGGAGGAGTGGGAGCATATGGTAGATGGACTGATTGGGATCCGACACTATAGGTGCATAGCCCGAGATCCTAGCTTGATGGTCGCACTCATTGATAGATGGGATTCAATGACCAACATGTTTCATTTACCAACAGGTGAGATGACTGTCACCCTAGAGGACGTGTACATGATCCTATGGCTACCGATCGTCGGGGAGCCAGTGTATTCTATTTCTTTAGAGGCATTAGTGGAGCCGATAGTGGTTGTGTTTGGGGAGGTGATGGGTGAGATGAGGTACCATAGCATAAGCCTTAGCTATGGAGACATGTATGCAACCCATCCTTAGGAGATGAGGCTGGTTGTATTGATGATGGAGGCGGTATGTTGTTTCACCTTACCAGATGTTGAGGGTGGGAGATTCCCATGAGCACTGATGGGAGTGCTCCAAGATATGATGGAGGAGTGGATCTACTTTTCTTGGGCATCGACATTCCTGGTGCAACTATATAGGGATTTGTGGGCTTATGGGAGATTGCGGTGGTTTAGTTTGTGTTGCACCTTTCTTTTACATTGCTGGGCATATGAGCATATTGTATGTGTGCAACCAGTTGGTTTTCTCTAACATGATTGGTTTAGGGGTGGATTAGTCAGAGTTGGCTACAGATGGTGGGTACCAGTTGGTGGGCAACACAGGTGGCTAGGGCCACATATGATGTTTTATATTATAGGTGGTTCTTGGAAGGGACTCTCAAGAGTTGATATTGTTTGGAGGCCATATATTAGCTATCCCTCATACAAGGACATGGTAGAGGAGTTATAGGAGCTACAATTGTTGAGGTGTATACGGGCGCGTCATGCTGGAGAGCACGAGATGATACTTGTAGGCATGGTCAAATGAAAGTTTGGGATATCATAGGACGTGCCTCCACCTTTCCCATAGTACCAAAGAGATGACGCAGAGAGACTCATGTCTCCACCACATCTGAGTGTGTTGACGAGGATAGGAGGAGAAGCTAGTAGATAGGTAGATTGATGATGACGCTGGGGTCACCGATGGATATAGGTGGTGATGGGTAGCACAACTATGAGTAACACCACCAAGATCGGGTAGTTAGAATTAGCCACCATCATAGTGTAGAGGGATACTTTACAAGGGCAAGTGGCCACCCTTGTGCGAGTTACAAGTTTACGGGGGTAGCTTACCAGTGTCGAGGCACAAGTTGCCCTTTTCCAGGCTCGGGTGGTGGCCCTATAGGCTCGGTAGTATAAGGACAGTGCACTGTAGGGGGTGGAGATGGAGATCGAGGATAGGTGGCCACCTTACAGCATAGGTAGCAGAGGTTACAGAGCCATTTGGCCATTGCACATGCTCGGGTTGTGGCCTACAGCCCAACTCATAGCATAGGTGCCTCCACAAGCTCGAGACAAGGTCCCATACTATAGAAATAATGGGACGGGTCCCATGGTATAGGGAGGAGGACATGGATCACAGGGACAGGGACCGAGGCCAATGTTAGCAGGGAAAAGCTCACAGGTTGTTGTGAGACCTATGGCACCACCACAGATGGTGCCTATGGTGAGATTTAGGGATGCCTTGAATGAGGCTCGATACTATCAGGATCACCTGACAACTACCGGGATAGATGTCCCATCCTATGTGAAGTACAAGGCACAATAGGTAGTGAGTGAGAGGACTATATCCCACACTCATAGCGCTGAGAGCATAGGGGGCCGGTGAGCCCAAAGACAGGGTCAGGGTGAGGCTACGAGTTCACAGAGGCTAGTCCTAGGTGAGGGTCAGGCGAGAGATTAGACTAAGACCCATGGAGGGTGGAGAGATGTTGGCAGGGCGTTGGACTAGAGGAGAGGAGGAGGAGATAGATGAGATAGGTATGGATATCAAGTGAGGTGATGATTAGTCACCGATATGATCTGAGTATTGATTTTTGATATATATCAGCCTGTGTGTCGATGATAGTGAGGCTATACATGAGAGTTTCGAGATTTTAAGTTTTATACCAGTCTGTGTGTCTTTGAAGATAGTGAGGATGTATCTGAGCGATTGAGATACTTGTATTTATTTGTATATGTGTACATATGTATGGATACATAGACTTTCCCAGTTATATTGATGATGAGAGTTATTGGATGGATAATGTATCTATGTTTTAATTTCCATTGTTATTTGTATGTGATGGAAACTAGGTGAATTAGGCATGATTGAGTCGAGGTCATGTAGGCATGGTTGAGGTAGGTTGGTTAGGCATGGCAGAGTTAGGTTGGTTAGGCATGGTTGAGTCAGGTGTAGACATGGTGGAGTTTTAGGTTAGTTACGCATGGTTGAGTCAGGTGTAGGCATGGTGGAGTTTTAGGTCAGTTAGGTATGTTTTGGTCATGTTGTTGGGTTTGATTTAATTTCCATGTTATTGGTAGTATGGAAAATAAATGATGATGTATATTTATGTTATGGTGTAAACTTCCAAATATTTGATATTATGGAAATGTGAAATGATTAATGTATGATATGATGATGTAAGAAATAAGTAGGTAGACATGTTTATATACTTGTATGTTTGTTTAATTTCCAAGTAGTATATAAGATGGAAACTAACTAAGGTAGAGTGTGAATAGAAAAATGGGGAGAAATTTGGTTAGGGTAAAGAGTGGTTGAGCTAACCTCTAAAGGCCCCATGTCCTCAAATTGTTGCCTATATAGCCCCAACGAAAAGGGGCCTCCGACCGATGTAGTTCTCCCATAATCTAGGGAGGAATATGACGAGGTATAGGGATGGGTTGGTATGTTTTAGGCATGATTGAGTCTAGGTTATGTAGGCATGGTTGAGTTTAGGTCATGTAGGCATGGTTGAGTTTAGGTCATGGAGGCATGGTTGAGTTTAGGTCATGTAGGCATGGTTGAGTCTAGGTCATGTAGGTATGGGTGAATTGAGGTCATTTAGGTATGATTAAATGTAGGTGTCAAAGGCTTGGTCCTGTAGAGGATAATCAACAAGTAATGAAGAAGATGGTTGGTAAGAGGTGATAAAAAAGACACGCCTAAGTGATAAGAACCATAACGAGTTTATCATACCTAAGATGGGATTATGAACGTAAGACCCTAAAGGCATTGCATGATGGACTATTCTAAGGTTGAAGAAAGTCACATGATCCCGAAATTTCACATTTGCGGCACATCCCTTGAGTGGGTAGGAAATTAGGGTGAAAAGGTGATGAGGTGAAATTGGTTGGTTTTAGCGTAACTTGGTGTGAGACAACATGCCTACTTGGCAAGAGTCCCAAGATCAAAATAGGCAAGTCCATGACAAAAAAGTTATCATTTTCTTCTTTTTGTTTTTGTTTTGATAGAATGATCGATGCGGGAAGTCTATGTGGGATGAGTATATTATCTCCTTGAGGTATTCTTGAAGCTGATCGATGCGGGAAGCTTCTGAATATTTTATTTTTATTTTTGCAAGAATAATCTTCTTTTTGATGATAGACTAAGTACAATATGGCTAGCTTTGTATAGTTGTCCTTCGAGGGAGCAATCTATTTATAGTAGTGAGATAGAGAGAATAGATGTCCTTTTGAGGAATTATATTTTTGCTAGAAGTTTGACTCAAGGAGTTGAATCCCATTTTACTTTTGAAATTGCTTTGCTTTTGGACTTTTAAGTCATGGACAAGACTATAGAGAAAAATAGGCTCTTATTTTGAATACAAAACTATATCACACAGAGGTTAACTATGAAAGAGAGGGTTTAAGTGATGAACGACCATGGGATTCCATCTTGAAAAATACAAAAAGTATCCATGAGAATCATGCCATGAGTAGAGTGTGATACTCATATTGAAGACAAGGTTGAAAGGTAACAAGTAATCACATGATTCTAGTTTAGTCATTGATCCTTAAAATAGGTAAAATGGAAGGTGAACGATGCTCAAGGGATGAGCATTTAATAGACAAGAGGTGATATAGGACTTAATTCAACAATAGAATGGTCAAAGATGCAAGGCATTAAGGGGCTCAGTTCGAGTTTACCTTCAAGTGAAGACAAATGATAAGCACCTGATCCATAGGTATGAGTAATGATATAGGGTCCAAGCCAATTAGGAGCAAATTTTCCCCATTTACTTTTTTCCTCTTTTGTTACATGTTGATTTTCCTTCAGGACAAGGTCATCGACTTGGAAGGTTCGTTCGTGGACATGTTTATCGTAGGCACATTTGATACATTTTTGGTAGATTTGGAGATGGTCAAGAGCATTGAGATGACATTCATCTAATAACTCGAGTTGTCCCAAATGGTCTTGGTGAAAGTCATTATCATTGAGCATCTCTTTAAGTCGAGATATGAAGAGGCGAAATCTGGACTTCAAGAGGCATAACAACATTTGTATACCGTAGACCAGAGAGAAAGGTGTGGCAACAATTGAAGTATGAATACTAGTGCGATAAACCCATAAGGCAAAAGGAATATGCGTATGACAATCCTTTCATGTGTTGTCAAAAAAATTTCATAATAATTTTGTTTAAGGTTTTGTTGGTTAATTTAGTTTGGCCATTTGTTTGAGGGTAGTAAGGTGAAGAAAATCGAGTTGAATGCCGAAAGCGTCATAGAGTTTCCATAGGGTTTTGTTTTTGAACCTTTTTCATTATCGGTGATGAGACGGTGAGGAACACCAAAGTGACAAATGATGTGATGGTTGATGATATCACATATTTTCTCGAAACTTTTGTAGAAATAAGAGGTATGGCTTCTACCCATTTAGTGTAGTATTTGGTAGGGGTGATAATCCATTGATGGCGCCATGAAGAAGAATGGGGATTGGTCTCTCTAACAAGATCCAAACCCCATAGAGAGAAAGGCCAAAGGTCTCGTGTGACCTATAAGGCATGACTAGGTGTGTGATGAATATTAACATGTTTCTAACACTTCACACAACATTTGACATAATCACAATAATCACGATTTAGGGTTGGCCAATAATAGCCCAGGCGGAGAATGCGTTTAATGACAACTAAACCATTGAAGTGACCTCTAAAAATTTCATTGTGAACTTCCTTGATGGTGTAGGAAATTTCAGAACTTGTAAGGCATCGTAGGAGGATACCATCAAATCCACATTTATAAAGAAGGCCTCCCATGATGACATAACGAGAGACACCTTTGAGAAAGGTGCATTGTCCATTATGAGTAAGGTCTGGAGGTAGAATTGAAAGGGAAAGGTAGTCCGTAAACTTCTTATACCAAAGGTCACGTGGGTCAGGTTTAACAGATTACGACAAGGTTGACGTCTCATAATAGATAAGAAGGTGATTGCAACCTTTATACTATGTGAAAAAGATTTTTGAGTCAGAAGGCAAAACGGGTATTTGAGAAGCAAGGTAGGCCATGGTATCCACAAATTTATTAGTGGAATGTGGGGTGGTTTGAAGTTCATAACGGTTAAAGGTAGTCAAAAGTATGTCAACATGATGTTTTTACTTTTGAATTATTTCATTACGACATTGGTATATACCATTGACTTGATTTACAACTAGTTGAGAGTTTCCAAAGATATTAATCAATTTAACATCTAAGGTGATGGTGGCTTGAAGACCTAATACAAGTGCTTCATATTCAACGATATTGTTAGTATAATCAAAATCTAATTTGAAAGATAAAGGCATAGGTTCACTGTCAAGAGGAATGAGGATAACGCCAACACCACCCCCATGCTGACATTTGGAACCATCAAAGAATAAGGTCATTTGGTAAATGGTATCATCAGATCATCATGAGATGGAATGGAGAGCTCTAAGCTTGAAGGAACATGCTCACATGGAGGACCACATTAAATGACACTTGGTGATGGATCGAGGGCGCTTAGGTGTGTGGACCCCGATTAAGGTGAGTTGGCAGCCAAAGGTGCACAGAGAAAGTGATAAATACAAGTCGCCTTAGCCACGGAAAAGAAAAGATATCGGTTGCAGATACATATACACAATAGAGATATATATCATCTAGGATATACATAGGGAATAGTGGGTTAGAGAGTGAGACCACATTCGAAGCTCTGCGAGAATGGCAAGGTTGCTGCGAGTGGATATTCTAGTTCAGGAAAGGATGTACTAAGCATGGAGTTGTATTTTTCTTTTCTATTAGCTTAGCTACATACGTCCAGTGATGTGCATGACTGCGGTCTGCACTCTGTGACACTCTGTAATGAATCAATGAATATATTGAGGTTACCTGTTATAAATAGATATGAATATCAATGGGTTTAATGTATATTTCATTCATATGAGTTCTCTTTCCTTTCATGATATGAATGAATGGTTGTATCTTTCTTTTTATTATAGTATATGTTCTGGAATCATTAAAGCACTCGATGCTAAGTGAGTATGCAAGGATCTGGAGGCCGTTCTGAGCCCTATGGTTCTTGTATGTCTCAACTTCTTTCCTAAATACTCTTACACTAATCATAGATAATGCTTCCCACTAAACTCACATAAAAGAGAGACTCGGCACCCGCGTGCCTCGGGTGAGCACTCAGCTTCTGCTTGGGTGATAGGCTGGCACGTGGGGTTCTTCCTTTTGTGATAGGAGTAAAAATGACTACATCTTGGTTCCATTTTTGGGACCTCTTTTTGAAGTTGTAGTGGGATATAACATGCATCATGATCTGTAAAGAGTAATGATGGATCGGTTAACATTGGAAAATGTTGAATCATGGTTCAAGAGCATGGAGGATGAATTTTCTCAGAGATTTAGCACTTGGACCTAAGTTTAATACACGTAGATGGGTAGAAGAGAACCTCTACCATGATCTATATGAGACATTCTTTTTTTGCTTCCCAGTAGAGTTATATGGATGGCTTTCAGCCTATGCATCTAGATCAAGTTGGCATTATGGATCATGGATATGGATGAAGAAGACTACTAGAGGTTGCAGGATGCAGATCTGACGTGGACCCATGTTGTAGATCATTGGTGGAGAGGAGTACTAGCTAGCTACACTCTAGAATATGCCATTTCTATGTATTCTTGCCCAGAGGTTGTTGAGTTTGAATTTCTGAGAACCTAGAGGAACATTTCTACGTGTTATTCCTCTAGCTATGAAGATATTGATGGTTACCATGAGTTTAGAGGCACTCCCAATGGCTGGCTAAACCATTCTGAGTGCTTGGGTAAGGAAGCTTGGGTGGAGGAAGATGGCAGATGATACGATAGAGAAGGAGAGGGAAGAAAGATGGCTCAAGTATAGTGAAGCACGTGAAAGGGAGATTGCTAGATGATGCGAGGCTGCTAGTGTGATGGATTTATGGAGATAGACATTGTGGGAAGGAGTTGAGGTTCACGCGGAGGATGTGGAACCTGAGCAGTCTATGCTACCCCATCTTGGCAAGCATGCATAAGGGAGACCTTTGGCTTCTGGTGAGAGCTCATCACATGGAGAAAGGAGAGTCATTGGCACATATCTAAACCCACCCAGTGACCAAGCCCTAGTGCTTGGTTTTCTGAACCAGGAAGAAGTATTGATCCAATTGAAACTAGTGGAAGAGATAGATCCATGCCTAGGAGATACAATTTTTCATTCCCTTCTTCTATGGCTGCACATATTCTAGTATTCGGAGGAGTTTTTGGACAAGGGCAAGTGTACAAGCTTTCGGGCTCACATCAGGGAGTGGCACGGGACAAAGTAGTGGTAGTGGGGTGCTATCACAGACCATCGGCACATAGTTCAGTGGGACCATGGGGGCACTTGGCACAGCTCCTACAGGCCCTATTGGACCCAGTGGTTCTGGTGGATCTAGTGGCTCTAGAGGCATACAGGACCCGGTGGACCTGGTGGATCAGGTGGTGGAGAAACACCGGAGGGAACCAAGGCTCTGTTCAAGACAAGGACCCCAGCCACCACCTCAAGTATTCTTTGAAATGTCTCTACATTTTCCAGATTACAGGGGCATTGAGGATGTTGTGGAACATGTTCACAAATGTGAACTGCTATGGCACGTGAAGGGTATCACAACCCCAGAATGAAAGGCTAGTCAATTTGTAACCACACTGCAAGGGCACACACATATAGTGGTATAGAAAGTATGACCCTCATCAAATGGTGGTGGACTACACTACTACTTTAAAGAATGCATTCTTGGTAGAGTTCCACATTCTGAGTTTGAGTAGAAAAGCATTAGCACTTTGAAGGAGATTCAACAAGGAATGGCAGAGAGTGTGCGGGAGTATGATGCATTTTAAAACTCTCTTGTCTAAATTATCATATGATATCCATCCTTCTCAGCATGCACAGTGGTTTTTGGAGGATTGATCACCCCTTTTAGAAGGGCCTTGTCTCATAAAACTTTTACAGATCCACGTGAAAGCATTGGAAGCTGCCTTGCGTGCGAGGCTATTGGTAGTATTGATACTGGCGTGTTAGCCCATTCTTGGAGGCTCAGATTGCTTGCTATGGCCAAATAGTTGGAAAAATTATCTGAACTCAGTCCATGAGACTCACAGTGGTTTGTGGTGCATGGATTGTGAAATAGAGGGCACGTTAAGGATAATTTCCCCCAGGAGGATGGTACACATTGTGATAGTAGATTGTGAGATTTGTCATGGGGACCATGATGCAAGTAGATGTCCCTTGCTTTGCACACGCATGATCAGGAAGAATGTATCTTGTTATTGCAAAATTTACACCTCCACAACCCATGATACGAAGGACTATGTAGGCTCATTGATCAGATCCATGAGGCCATTGATCATGGGGTGCACCAAACCAGCATTTCTAGTGGTTCTAAAAATGATGATCACCATTATGAGGAGCACGCAGATGGGGCACACATGGAAGAGGTTTTCGAGGAGGATTCCATGGATGAGGTAACCATGGAGGAGGAAGAGTGAGTTCCCATGTGGAACATGTTTCAACTGTGGATCTACAGAACATTATAAGCATGTGAGTGCCCAGACTTGTTGCAGTGCTCATGTGGTGTGGAAAGAAGCATAAGTATGAGGAGTGCCTAGAATTATTTGAGCATATGAATCAGCAGCACCGAAAGGACAAGGCACTGCGATGATGGTCAACATCAAGAAGGTAGACATACAGTGGATGCCTTGGGTAACACGGGATGAAGGTTTGGAGCCTGTCTTGGTAACAACAAGGGTAGAAGCCACACATGCAAGAGAGGTACCAAGACAGAAGACCCTAGTTATGAGGGAGGAGGTCATTCATGGAAAAGTATCTAGACCCCCACATTAAGAAGGAGATATATCAGGACACCATGGATGTTATTCAAAGCTTACAAGGGAGATCTAGTGTCTAAAGGAGCAATCTAGAAAGGAGGAACAAGGAAGGAGAATCGAGGCACAAAAAGGATGACTGGATGAGGTCAAGGAGGTGTGTAAAATGCTAAGGTAGGAGAACATCATTCCTTTGCTAGGATCCTGGTTGAGAGAGAAGGTACCACACTGGAGAAGAGCATGAGAGACAGGTCTTACATGTGAACCTTCCCCCTCACAGCCTCGACTATGACAAGGAGATTACATTGAATGCAGTTGTAGATGGATGGCTCCTCAACAATATACTCATTGACACTTGGCGCGAGAGGTTAATGTTCTGACTTTGGATGCATGGCATCAGATGGGGAGACCTATATTACAGCCATCTTTGAATGTGTTGTATATGGAAAAAAAACTAAGGCAATGCCCATCGGTGTCTTGAAGGATGCAACTATTACTATTTAGGGAGCCAAGTTTACTGGGGACTTTGAAGTCTTGGCACTCACCGAGGTGGATAATTTCCCAGCACTACTTGGGTGCCCTTGGTGTTACAAAAATAATGCGGACCTTCGGTTCAACAAAGGGTACATCAGCTTTGAGAACAAAGAGGAATGGGTCATTATACCCCTGGTTGATGGGAAGTCGACACCCTATATTGAACCATTGGGAGAAGAAGTTCTAGACAAAATTTATGTGCACTCAATCAGAGACCCTGAGATGGTACACCCTACTAATGAGAGTTATCCAGTTTGAAGATGCTCAATCAATGTAAGTGATACCACCAGTCTGGCTTGTGACAATTGGGTGCATGGAACTTACAAATTAATGGGATGGTAGTTGAGAGGGTCGGTGACCAAGGTAATAAAGGCGCACACTGTTAGGCACCTTGGAGGAAAAGAACTACCCAAGTATTCAGGAGGAGCCTTCCTTGAGATCTTTCTACAGGAGGTAGAAGCTCAGTGGAAGAATGAGAAGGAATGGAGGGAGATGTTAAGTTATGTCTTGCTTGGCACAACAGCTCATTGGTGGGCCACACATCAGGAGAGCCTTTTAGAGTGGCGCGAGGTAAGGATTGCTCTCTCATCATATTTTCTAGAAGTAATGTACCCACCATCATCAAGGACTACCATGGGAAGGAGCCCACCTCTTTCCATATCCAGGAGTGTGAACGGGTCTAGAGAGAAGGCATGGAAGCTTTACCACCATCCCTCTGGGTGCACAAGTTGTATTCTACACTACAGGGTTGTGCGCGCGCATGGTACATTCATTCGAGACACGCCACTCAGACAAGGAATTGGCAAGAGCTCGCGGCTGACCTTATTCAAACCTTTGAGTATCGGAGTACCAAGCCATCGATTGATAAGGCCTTGTAGGGTATCAAGTGCCTTACCATGGGGGATAGTGCCAGAATGGAAGATAGGCTATTGGAATTACTAGGTGAACCAGGATTGGAGGCACGCTTTGAAGAAGTTGAGGAAATAGAAGAGTTACAGCTTGAGCATGCATGTTTGGAAAAAGAGAAGGGAAAGTTAGTATATGTGATTGATGGAGAGGAATCAAAAAGCTTAGATGTTAGCCATTCTATAGGAATGCGTGAGGTAGTGGATAGTGCAGATGCTCACGCATGCATGCCTACCATGAGCCTTTAAAGATGAAGAAAGTTAACATCGGTTCAAAAGAAGAACCTAAGGAAGCTATTATTGGGGATTACTAGACAGAGAAGGAAGTATCAAAGATCATTGATCTGCTGTGTGAATTTGAGGATTTATTCCCATGTGGGTACCATGAGCTCAAAGGTGTTCACCATTCCTTGGGGGAGATGAAGATAAAACTGAAGGATGGTGTGCACACGGTTAGAAAAAGGCCCTACTGGATGAATCCCAATTTGCGCGTGAAGGTTAAGGAGGAGATAGACAAAGATGATAGCTTAGGGATCATTGAGGTAGTGGAAGAATCGAATGGATAAGTCTCGATGGTAATCAACATCAAGAAGGATGGGTGGATTAGGATTTGTGTGGACTATAGGGAATTGAATGCAGTTTGTGTCATTGATCCATTTCTGACCCCCTTCACTGAAGAAATTTTGGAAGGAGTCATTGGGCACGAAATCTATTCCTTTACGGATGGATTTTCAGGATACCACCAAGTCTGGATTGCAAAGGAGGACCAGAAGAAGACAACTTTCACCACCGAGTGGGGAAGTTTTGCATATACGGTCATGCCCTTTGGGTTGAAGAATGCACCTGCTATTTTTTCACGCATAGTGGTGCAAGCATTCCAGACTTCATCCATAAATTTCTTCAGGTCTATTTGGATGATTGGATAGTATATGGTCTGGTTAAGGACCATTGTGACAACTTGAGATTAATGTTTGAAAGGTGTAGGCAGTTGAGGATATCCCTCAACATTAAGAAATGTGTGTTTGCTACTCCCTTTGGGACTCTATTAGGGCATATCATATGTAAGGAGGGCTTGTTGGTAGATCCCGCTAAGGTTGCAGTTATTGTGGGGTTAAGGGAACCTACTAGCTAGAGCACTGCATGTGGATTCCTTGGGCATACGGGCTATTACAGGAAATTCATTAAGGGATATGCCAAGATCATCATGCCTTTAGAGGAGCTGCTTAGACACAAAAGTACCTTCCATTGGGGAGAGGTGCAGCAGAGGGCATTTGATACATTAAAAGATATAGGCTTATTACCACCTATTTTACATTTTCCCTCTTGGGACAAGCCCTTCCATGTCCATGTAGATGCCTCAGGAACCACCATTGGAGCAGTGCTTGCACAACCAGGTGAGGGGATTGTTGATCATCCTCTCTATTTTGTGAGTAGGAAGTTAACACCAGCAGAGAAAATTATACCACTACCGAGCGTGAGGCATTGTCAATGATCTACGTGCTCTTCAAGTTTAGACAGTATCTGCTGGCAACACCCTTTGTATTCTACACCAACCACATGGCATTAAAGTATTTGGTAAACAAGCCCATTCTTCAAGGGCACATATGTCGATGGGTGTTGTTGTTTCAAGAGTTTGAATTCACCATTGTAGTGAAGCCCGAAAAAAGCAATTGTGGGCCTGATCATCTATCAAGGATTGATTCAGGAGAGGATGCACAAAGTATTGAGGAAGCAATGCCAGATGCCCAACTATTTAGATTGTGGCGCGCATGCCCTCTGGATTTGGAGGAGATTGCAGTATTTTTAAAAGAAGGTGTGGCACTGGATGGAATGAAGGCATTGGAAAAGAAGCAGTTGGCCATATGCGTCATGCCCTACATGTTGATTAGTGGAGACTTATACAAGTTGGGATGAGATGAAGTTTTGTGTAGGTGTGTATTAGAGCATGAGCACCTGGCCATCATGGAAGAAGCACACGGAGGAAGTGCGGGTGGGCATTACGCAGGTGATGCCACCACACACAAGATATTAATGGTAGGATTATGGTGGGAAACCTTGTACATGGATTGTAGAGATTATTGTAAAGCATGTGACCACTGGCAGTGCATTGGAAAACCAGGAAGGAGAGATGAAATGCCTTTGTCCTATCCCTAGCATGGAGCCTTTTGAAAAATGGGTGATAGATTTTGTGGGACCTATTACACCAGAAACACGTAGGACTAGGTCACGTTATGTCATCACTTGCATGGATTATCTCACAAGGTGGGTAGAGGCAGCCCCAACTAAAGATTACATGCAACAAAATGGCAGTGCAAGGTTCTTATGGGAGAACATTATCACAAGGTATGGATGTCCATTGAGTTTGACCAGTGATAGGGGTACACATTTTCTGAATGAGACCATGAGGATCCTGTTATCAGAGTTCATGGTGGCTCATCACAAGACTACGCCCTATCACCCACAAGCAAATGGAACCGCGAAGCATTCAACAAAATACTTGAGTCATACCTTGACCAAAATCTGTGATGTTGGAAGACAAGATTGGGATGACAAAGTATCGGTAGTGTTATGGGCTTACAGGACTACGTATAAAAGACTAAATAAAGCCACACCTTTTCAATTGGTGTTTGGCATGGAAGCCATTTTTTTGGTTGAATTTATGTTACCTTCTCTGTGAATAGCACGCATGTAGGAGGATTTAGCCGATGAACAAGCATTGGAAGAAAGGATTGATGAGCTAATGAAACTAGATGAGAGATGATCACTTGCCCGATGGAGCCAAACAAAAAAGGAAAAGCAAAAAAGGCTTGGCATGATCACCATATTAGAAACAAGAAGTTTGAGGTTGGGTAGATGGTGTTACTATATGATTCCAAGTTTTTGTGCCATCCTGGAAAGTTGAAAGTCCATTGGTTGGGTCCCTACACAATCTCATACATCCTTGATTTAGGCGCATGCCAGTTACAAGCTGCTGGATGGGATGAAGTTTCTGGACACTTCAATGGTAGTAGGCTGAAGCCCTACTATAAATAAGTCTTCTTGGTGTTTGTAAATAAGGTAGTTTTTCCAGTTAGTTTAGAAGTTTCCTTTATGCATTTTCCCTTTCTTGTGTTTCCCTTTCACGTTGTTGTTTTGGTTTTGCCTTGGGCACCGGTAACCTTATTGCTATTTTTGGAGAATTTGTGAGTGCGCAGAGGACCACACATCATTTAAGTGTGGGGTGGAGAAAAGTGAAGAAGCACATGATTAAAGTACCAAGGAAGTTGTGTTGAAGAGCCTTGTTGTGTAGCCCGTTGAAAGAGGTAGATGAAGAGAAAAGATAGAATGGTTGGTGCCAGGATAAAGCTACTTGGTAGATCCCATGTACAAAGGAAAAGGAAGCACAGTTAAAGCAACACGAGGTAGGTGAAAGCAAGAATCTGGATAGAAGAAGTGCCTTTGGCGCAGGTTAAGTGCGTGTAAGAGTCTCCTGTCAGGTTGGTTGGGTTATGCGAGAAGGTTGGAGAAGTTTTCACGTAGGAAGGGCACGTGAGTGAAGGCGCTTGAAGATGGACTTTGTTTGAAAAATCCACATTAAATGAACAAAGTATGGGGGTAGGTAAAGTAGCATTTAATGATCAAAAAAGGAAAAACTATAAATAAAGGGTTGGGGCACTCTCATTTTTACTTTGTGAAAATGAAGAGTTGGAGATATAAGCGAGTGTTATAAACTAGGGTTTTTAGATTCGATCGAGTGGAAGATCTATGTGATTAAAATGTGAAGAGCCAGTTTGAGATTGCGAACCAGAAGGAATTACATGGGCATGGAAGGAGTTGAAAAGGTGTTGTCTTGTGAAGAGTTTATCCAAGTTAGGGTTTGAAAAACTAGGGCACGGGTTTAGAAGAGTTATATCATGGATCTGAGATCGAAGGTTGGGAGAAGAAAGATAGAGTAACAAAGAGAGGGTAGGAGTAATAAAAATACCTCGACCATGGCACCCAAGAAAGGAAAGGGCAAAGCTAAGGCTAAACAACTAGAACCCAAAGTAGACACAAATGAAGAATGGTATGCAGAGATGCAATACCCAGATGGGGTGATGATGGGAAAGGAATGGGAATCCCACTTGAGAAGCATACCTGTTAGTGACTATAATCACCACACAAACACCATAGAGAAAGAAATGGCATTGGAATTGGTACGCCCCACCAACAAGCGAACACCTGAAGGTTTGCCCATATATGATGATGACGTTAAGGTTAAATTGGAAAGGCAGGGCTGTTGCAACTCTATGAGTTGCCTTATTTTGGGAAGCCAGATCACTTGTACTAGTGGTTGATGTCTCGGGTGCATGAAGACTATTTCCACTTTGTTGGGCGCAAGATGCGCATGACTCCCCAGTTGATTTCACAATTTACAGGCCTCATATGTGAGGGAGATAGCCTAGAAGATGACCTTGGTGACAAGGAGGCTATTCAAGAGACCATCACTGAGTATGCATGCAAGAAAGGGTCACGGTACTATGATATTTCAGACATCAAGGACCCCATTATGAAGATGGCCATGCATCTGGTGACTAAGTTGAATGGCCAAGAAAGATGGACACAGGTCAACAAACCTTGGCTACATGTCTACAGGAAGATTGTAGAGGGGACGATATACAACTTATCCATGTACATTGCAGAGGAGATTGTTAAGTGCACGAAGGAAGGGGACATGAGATCCTCTTTGGCAATGTCTTTCTCACCATAGTGTTTACAGAAATTGGAGTGTCGGATGCCTCAGACAAGTTCATGTGGGAGTACCCAACCGAAGACCCTTCACCCGCGAAGAGGTTCGAGAAGTATGCTTGTGATACAATGATGGCTCCCCACAAAGCACGGCTGGAAAAGTGGTATACACTTGAGGAATGCATTCGGGGTAGAATGGAGGATCCTTGAACAACTCCCAATAGCCACTGAGGGAGAAGCTAGTTCACGGTGTACCAACTACTTGCTTGGGTAGATTCAAGCTTATTGATGAATCATGGAGCCCTTGGTGCAAGCTTCCTTTCACATTCACTACCCAATACTTCCAAGTGGGAGTAAACAAATTTAAAGAATCAAAGAAGCTAAGGCTAGGAACTAGGAAGGTTAGACCGGGAACACAGGAGATGAGGAAGAAGCTGAATTACCTAGTGGTAAGCACATACATAGAGAAGTACGTGTCACATGAGATCCAAATGACTAGGCCGATAATGCTTCCCATCATTGGAGGATCCATGACACGCGTGTACATGCGCATAAGGCCAAAGTTTGAAAAGGGCACGTATTTGGAGAATGAAATCTCCATACCTGAAGACCCCTTGGGAAGAAGAAGCCAACATCTAAGAAGAGAGGCAGAGGAGAGGAAGGAGCACCAAGTGTGCCGACTTGCTCAGACAGTGAGCATGCCATCTACAAGTGCCAAGCCAAGCACCTACATATGGAGAAAGAAGTCTCCAATGAAGGAAAATATGCAAGAAGTAGAGGCACTTGAACAACCCACCACCATGGAAGAATCATCAAAGGAAGAAGAGGAGGCCAAATCTCCTGATCAGAAGCCACCTCTCAGGAAGAAGCAGAGGGTGGATGAAGAAGTTGACTTGGAGGTGACCAATAGCTTGGAGAAGTACTTGGGAGAAGGAGAAGATGAGAGTGAAGGAGGTGGCGATGAGGAAGAAGAGCCTAAAAAGGACAAAAGAGCCACATGTGTTTAGTGTCTATGACTCGGAGGAAGAGAGTGGAGAGGAGAAGCAAGAGTTTGTATTTGCGCGGCACAAGGGCACACAAGATGAGGAAGGCACCAAAGACACAAAGGCAGATGAGAAGGATGCCAAGGAGCAGGGAGCCATAAGCCTTACAAAAGAGTAGATTACTTGAGTTAGTAGAGCGAGAAGTGAAAAAGATGCTCAAGTCCTTGTAGACCAAGAGTTAGAGCACAATGTGGACATAGTGCTTAAGGAAGGGAAGGAGGAGAGCATTGAAAGGAACATGATGATAGCCTAGGAGGCCCCACTCTGATAGTTAGCTTCCCCAAAGGCACATGCTCGGCAAGAGAAACTCTGGATACAGAACAGAGATAGATAATGGGCTATGTGGATGACACAAGGAAGGTGTTACGCACACGGTTCCAAAGCACCATACCCACTTGAAAGGCTTATAGCCATGGGGTCTTTTGAGAAGGATGGCATGTACCCCAGGACCAAGAAGATGCTTTCTTGGGCATTCGAGTCACACGTTGATGAGCTAGACTTTGAAGTCTACTAAAAAGCACTCATCTCATTGCCAGAATCTAAGGGAGACAACCCCTTAGTAAATGCTCAAGAACTTTCAGACAAGCAAGTATGCAATGCTCTGAACAAAGTCATGGTCGAGACCGAGGCTAGGTTGTTCATGCATGAAATGATAGAATCAGAGCATTGGAGGTGAAGTTGGGGAAGGAGGAAGAAGAACTAGTGGAGAAGGCCAAGAGTTTAAAATAGGAGGAATTAATCAGCATGCGTAGTTAAGGCACGAGTTAAAGGAGGAAAAAGTAAAGGTGCAGGAGGTCTACAAGAAGGTGGAGTCGATCAAGAGTGCCATCATATTAAAGCACCCTGACCTAACTCCAATCCCTCAGAGGTACACATCAACCTTGGAATGCTTAGAAGACCTAACATGCATCCTCACTATGGAGAGGTGACCCTTGGCACTGGAATCTGCAGAAGAAGTGGCCACGCACTTGAAAGAGGAAGACCGGTTGAAGGTAGTAGCAACTATTTTTGAGTATAACCAAGTACTCATGAGATTAAGGTCACTTACCTAGTCTGCAGAAGCCACATATGACACATGCGTGGATAGAGATAAGGTGGCGAGCTCCTTGGTCACCACATGCTTGAAGCAGAAGCTGAAAGAGTTCCAGAAAAGAACAAAGGGAACAGGGCAGAGAGGGACAAGGTTCTGGCTGAGGTAGAAAAGAAATCAGAGGCAATTGAGGCTTTAAGGAGCTCAATTAAGGCCCGGTTGAAGGAACTATACCCCCAAATTACCAGAGAGAATGGATAAACTTGCAGACCTGGGTAAGGACTTGGAGTAGATTGTGGACACTTTGGGCACCCAGGGAATTGGCCTAAGCTTTGATGAAGTGAGCACCCTGGTGGGTGACCTATGCCAGAAGGTGAAGGGCGAGGTCAAAGTGTGGAACAAGTTGGAGGCAGATCTGTGAAAGGACTTTCCTAGCCTTTTGAATTGATGTCCCCCCATTCTTCATTCTTTCCCCTATTCTTTCATTCCTTATTCATTTTGTAAAGTATAAGTCTACTTTTGGGTTCCATAAAATAGCTTGCATCTTGGTCAAGTAAGATGTTTCAAGGACGAGAACAGGCATAGTGTGGGGTGATGTTGGGCCCTGAATATTGACCAAGTATGAAGGCACTTAGGCACACGGGACCCCAGTTATAGAATGGCGTGCAAGGCAAAAGCACACAAGAGAAAGGCTTAAGGAAGACAAATAGCACACGTGACACGTGAAAAGGAGGTTCGGGACTTAGCCAATTTGAGTGCCCAAGGTAGAACACGTGAAAAGCGTGATCGGTTGCATGTGGATAAGATGCCAGCCTAGCAACAGGTTGGCCCAGGAAAGAGCATGCCCAGATGGAATCTTCTAGAAGATCATCATGAGATGGAATGGAGAGCTCAGGCCTGAAGGAACATGCTCACATGGAGGACCACATTCGACACTTGGCGATGGATCTGAGGGCACAACAAGGTGAGTTGGCAGCCCGGGAAAGTGATAAATACAAGTGCTTACACGGGAAAAGATATAGATATACACATATATATACATAGAGAGAGATATATCATCAGGGATATATACATAGGGAATAGTGGGTTAGAGAGTGAGAGAAGCTCTGCAGAATTGTTGCAGTGGATATTCTAGTTCAAGAAAGGATGTACTAAGCATGGAGTTGTTTTTTTTTTTTCATTAGCTTAGCTACATATGTCCAGTGATGTGAATGACTATGGTCTACACTTTGTGACACTCTGTAATGAATCAATGAATATATTAAGGTTACCTGTTATAAATAGATATGAATATCAATGGGTTTAATGTATATTTCATTCATATGAGTTCTCTTTCCTTTCATGATATGAATGAATGGTTGTATCTTTCTTTCTGTTATAGTATATATATGTTAAGGGTTCTTGTATGTCTAACTCCTTTCCTAAAGCTCTTACTAATAGATAATGCTTCCCAGTGACTGCATAAAGAGATCTGGAGGCCATGGGTTAACTAGAGCCCTATGGTTCTTGTATGTCTCAACTTCTTTTCTCTAAATACTCTTACACTAATCATAGATAATGCATAAAATGATAGTGTTTTAGTTTAATTCATTATTGTAGAAATTATCTTGTTTAGCACTCATCTTGATGTTTATGATAAGTTTAGTTAGATCATGGAGCTACTCGGTTAGTTTATTGTTTATTAACATAGCTAATCTTCTCATGCATACATTTGCACGCCCTTAGGTGGGACACTTATGTCCATCCTCCATTAATGGTGGTCTTTTGAGTTCTTGAAAGTTCATTTTCCAGTTTTTTGGATCAAATCACTTGTTATTTCCTCATTTCTATTTCTAACACTAGATAAATGACCTTCATTTGCATGTATTTTGTGGGTTTGATATAGAAATATGGCACTTTGACTAATAACTAACCTATTTTCTTTTTAAATTTTGAAAATCATTGAGTTTTCTGGTTTTCACAGGGCACGTGTTGGGGTCATAAAGGGGTGCATCCACATCAAAACCCCAAAGATCCCCATTGGAACAAGCACACATCATTTTGCTTTCCTCATCATTAGCAAGTTTTCTCTCTGCAGGGATGCGCACGCGTCTTCGTCGGCGGTCGGCGTCTCCATCTCTCTGGACGCGTCAGTGTAAATAACCCAACTATAAAAATTTGAAGTTGTCTATTTTATGCTTGGGCACGTCTCTATTGAATCCTAAGCATCCATGTCGAGTTGCAAGCGTCTAGCGTCTGTCTCTCTAGACGCATCTATGTTTTTGGTATACTGTGGATTTTACTAATTTTGTTTTGTAGGCGTATCTGTTGAGTTAGGCGCATCCGCTTGAAACCCTAGCTGCGTACTGTCGAAAAGCCCGCGTAGGTGTTATCCCCCTTTGCATTTTTACCTTGCATGCATCTACATTGGTTAGGGTGCATCTCCATTGGCTGGGGCATGCATGCATCATTCGGGCATGCGGTGTCTCTGTGTAGTCTGGATTCATTCATTTTATTTTTAGTGCTCCTTGTTTTGATCATATCTTTTGACTCGTTAACCCGTTTTCAAAGTTTGAATAGGTGTCGGAAAGATAACGAGCGTGATTTGTGAGGGAACTTATAAATGCAAGATACCTTTAGCATACTTAATTCTATCACAAAAACTCCCAAAATGCCTCGGAGACCTCCAAAAATGCAAATTACTAAAAACTATTAAAAAAGTGCAAAAATTGGATTTCTAGAATTTTTCATTTTTCTTGGTTTTCTAACTCTTGCAGGGTTCTAACAATGGTTTACAGGTTTCCTTTGCATTAAGTTTTTATACTAACTTAAATAAAAAACATTTACATCTTTATTTGTGAAGGTTTGAAACGTGTATGCTCTTCCTTGCGCCTTTCTAGGTGATCTTGGGAATCAGAAACGTTTCACCACTTTCTTCATACTTGCAAAACGATTTAATTAGCTTTCAAAGTTGGTTAAAAGGAACTTATTTTCACATTGTACTTAGGAATTTTCCATTTATTACAAATTTGAGTGAGATACCTTGTTGCGTATGCTCTTTCCTTGCATCTTAGGACGATCTGGGAAATCAAAAACAACATCTTATCTCCTTTGTATAACATTTTGGAAAATTACTAACCTTGGTATGTAGGACCAAAATCACTTGTCAAAGAAAAGCGTAAAAAAAAAAACACAAAAATTCTAATACAAGTGTTTTATGTAGGTTGCCAAATGGTGTGCTACTTAAAACCACATTAAGTTAAGCAAGATAAAAACACACCACTTTCATCACATTGTATTGCAGGTTTTGAAAAGGGTACGTCCCTATCCGCTCAACTGGAACATAACCCCTTTGGCATAACACCTTAAGCTATAACAATGGGGGTGGTTCTAGGAACCCTAAAGTAGTCCACCACTTGTGTAACCTCATGGATGAAATAGGAAGCACCTCACTTACCCACTTGACTAGTTTTCCTTGTGAGTTAGCATTACAAAGTTGTTTGTATCGCGACCTTGACAAGAAGAGTACACAATGGATGCAATTAGTGCCCACTGTACTTGAAGGGGGAAAAGCTGAGATACTCCCAAATTAGTCAGTGTGACTTTTTGGGTAAATCGTGCCCGCTCTTAGACGACTTTGTAACACCTAGTTGAGAGATCTTATTAAGGAGGCCATTTTGTCTTGAGGCCCACTTTACTAGTCCTTTATCATGTCTTGGCCATCACGAAGTGATAACTTGTTTGGATTCAAAACCTTGTTTTTCGAACATGGTAACGAATCCACTTAAGTTGGATCTAAGTGCCTTTCATCATGGAAATTAGATGGCATTTCACTTAGCTTAGCTTCTTTCTTGCCTTTGGATGAGGCGAAGCTTGGCCCAAGTGGCACTTAGTTTATTTTTCATCTTTTGATCTATACCTTTGTGTTCTTATTGCCCATTTAGGGTAATGGAAGGCATATTTTAGGAGTGTTGTCATAGATAGTGTTCACCACCTTTTTGTCTGTTTACGCTCATCCATGTTTGTGGCTAAGTTGTTAAACATCTAAAGTGTGTGGATACATCCTCACATATTTAATGGCTACTTGATCTTGATTTCAATATCATCATCATAGTTAGATTGATTCATCATTTGATCTCCTTTGACGTGTTACCTTGTTTGCATTGTCTTGACACACATTAAGATACTTATGTCATGTTTTTCGTAAACGTGATCTAAGTATCCACATTATGGTGTTAATTGCACACATTTTAACACATCCTTAGTATACCTTGACTTGGTTTTACTTCAAAAATTATTCAAAATATTGAAGAGTGAGGCTTACTTTGTTTGTGTCGTTTTGATACCACTTTGACACTAATATCTCACTTCTTCCGCGAAGCTTGATAGACGTGTCCAATTGGTGTGGTTACGTGGCTTACATTTGTAAACCTCATCCTTTAACATTTTGGCCTTGTTGGTTGTTGAATGCGTCATTGTATCCTTTGATTGGGAGTCACGTCTACCCTTTGTTAATATTTATGTCTTGTTCATTTTGAGCTTGACGTAAGTATTAACATTGTGTTGATCATCTTTGCATCGAACTATCACTTTGCACACGCATTTACATATGGTGTATTTCCTTGTTGATTGGATTTGTGTTTCACACTTGTATGATTGTTCCTTGTGATCATTCATCTGAAAACTTATTGTTCTAGGACAATCCTTTTTGATCTCATCGAGATTGCATCATCACAATGTCTATTTTCCTTAGACCTTCTTCAAAAAATTACACACGCATCTCCATACTTACAAAATTTCTAGTTGGATGTCATTATGCTTCCTTGAATCGACATGTCACTTCCTTCCCTTTGAAGGAGTTCCATCACACTATCTAGGTCTAGGCATTCGCACCTAAATGACACCAACAATGACTACTATCACATGGTTTCTCACATTTACAACAATACGGAACCTAGGTTTATGTATTCACATCAAAGGATTCCCATTATGACTAAACCTCGATTGGTTATTCTTTCTAGAGGCCCATTTGGGTACCATGTTCCCCACCTTCACTCATAGTCAGCGGTATGGTTTGGATGCTTCTGATCAAAATTATTATTCAGGTTCCCCCCACTCTTCTTCTTTTGATTCAAATCAAAACTACCATTCAAACTCTAACTCTTCTTCTGAAGACTTGGATCCCAACTATTGTTTGGATACCCTTAGATCAAATCTCGAATCATGGTCCTCCCTTCCTTCGCAAGACCTTTATTCCAAATCACCTCAATGACGTCTTCCTCCTTTGAAGACTTATGTGACTCCACGTTCATCGATCGAAGATCTAATTTAGTTCTTGAGTCACAGGTCCTCCCTTTCTTCATAGGACCTCCTTCATCAGTCATCTCAATGACCTCTTCCTCCATCAAAGAGTTCCACGACTTGGATTCCCTCTAGTCAATCATCTAACTTGACTCCTACGTTGCAACTTAACGGATGTCTATGTGATCCTACTTTCCAACCTACTTTACATCGTCTTCTAGAAAAATGACATAGGTCTAAATCAAAATCATCCATTCATGAGATGCTTGTTTCTAATCCTACTTCCTCTCTTGAGTCATCTTCTTCTCACAATCAATATTCCCCCATATCGGACTTGTTTCTTCTATTGAAACTTCTATGGCCAAAGAAAACAACCTCTACTAATTGATTTATCTCTCGAATGAAGAAGCAATCGGAGTACATGAAGATATCCCTCTAGAGGATTGCAAATAAGGATTATTTCTAGAACTTGATAGGCTCACATATGGGGAAAAGAAGTTGATTCCTTTTATCAGAACATAGGGGAAGATCCTAAAGTCATGGAATTTGATTCTTCTTATGTTATTCCATCTTCACCTTCTTCTGAGCATGATGAGATGTCAAGGTCTTACATTAATCTATGACCTATCTTCTCATTGCCCAATCATTCCTTATCTATCATCATTCCTCAATCAAAATCTTTCCTTGGGTCACCTTGGTAGCCCATCATATTCTTCTATCCTGGGGCCACATCCTAGTAGCCCTCCATTTTCTACTTGTGGGTCACCTCTTGGTAGCCCATTCCCTTCTATTCTTGGGCCATGTCCTAGTAGCCCTTCATCCTCTTCTATCTATGGGACACCTTCGAGTAGTCCCTCCTCATCTATACTTGGGCCACACCCTAGTAGCCATTCGTCATCTTCTTCTATTCTTGGGTCATGTCCTCATAGCCCAATTTCTTCCATCTTAGGGCCATATCCTGGTAGCCCTTCATCATCTTCTATTAGTGGCTCACCTCCTCATAGCCCATCCTCTTCAATTCTTGGACCGTATCCTCTCCATCCTTCTACCAATGATTCGAGGCAAGCCCACCATCATTTCTCTCATTCCTATCATCAATCATAAACGTTCACTCTCTTCTCCCACTTCTCGGGGTCAAAAAGTCACACATCAGCTTATAAGAAACCCAAACAGGTTCATTATCAAGATCAGAAGAGCTTGAAAGCCCCTTAACAACTCGAACAATATCAAAATTGTAAATCAAGCATGATTCAAGAACACACATCAATGTAACCATTAAGTATGGTGCAAAGTGCATAAACCTCTAGATAGGGAACTCAAGCTCCAACATATGAAATCCATGTTTCAGACAAATCACGAGTAATTTTTTGAGTACAAGCTCACCTTGATCATCGAGATTGGAGATAACATGATGCTTGATAAACAAATGCGCCTAGTCTCCCTTATCAAGGAAGTCACAGACATTGTTGTTGGATCTTATCATGTAGAGTGACTTTTTTGGTCCCAACTTTCCAAAAACTATTAAAAATTTAAAAATTAAAAAACAATTCAAAAATACAAATAACATTTAGAAAACACAAAAAAAACAAAGGTACAAAGATCAAACATTGCAATCAGGTATTGCATACACATGGATGTTTCTTTCTTCCCTTCCTTGCTATTCTTTTGAAAGTCTTCCTTCCATTTTCATCCCTTTGGTGATATTTTGGTTAGCTTATTCACACACATTTTGTGACATTTATCTCTATGGTATTTGTTTGACCTTGGTCTTTCATCACCTTGGTAAATTAAAGAATGACTGACCTCTTAGAGATCCTATCACATTCAACATCTAATAAACTTGTTGTGAAGAACTTTTGGACATATTTGTTGACACTATCCAATGTCATCATTACAATCATTTCCACCTCCTTCCATCAAGCATGGTTCTTAACCCTTGTCAAATAAGAGATTTGAAATAAGTTTTTAAAGTAAAAGAATCAAAATCATTCATAAATCAAAAGCTAAAAGCTAAAAGAAAAAGAAAATTGATATATAACTCTCTCTTGGGGTATTTCCAATAATCTCTATCGGGCTATGAATTCCTAATCTGGAAGTAGAGCAATGTTGTGATTAGAATAAAATGCATCTCCATTGGGGCTATGGACACTTGGTTGGCATTGGAGCAATGTATGGCTATCCTTCCACCCTTCATTCATAAATCACCTATCATGTATCAAAATAAATCATTCCTACACATTGGTAGGTGTCCTCACTTGCTTTTCTATTAAATTTCCCCTTCAAGAGGTAATAAATTCCATGTGCACACACTAGATCTCTATGAGTAAACATGATTAGTATGCTACCAAGTGTCATTTTTGGATCTTGTTCACACTCTTACTCTAGTCCGTATCTTGTCTCACAATTTGTGCCTTTGGATAAACAATTCTTCATCGCAAGGCTTCTAAGCTACATTCATATCATTCGCATCGTTCTTATACTTCATTCAAAACATCCCTATGTATAAGATTAATTTTTAGCCATGTTTTCGAGACACCTTTGTCCCCTTTAATGAAAATAATCTTCTCCTTCCTTTCTATCATGTGATTTTAGGCCAACTTACGCTGGGGTATCCTTTCTTCTTCTCAAAGACTTTATTGGTTTACGTTCATCATCATGTTGAATCTATCCATAATGGCCTTAGGTCCCACTTCTACACGTGAAGAGTTTTCCTTTGAATACTCCCACCTAAGCACTTGGGAATTTTTGCATCTTCAACTTTCTCATACGCACGTGGCCTTATGCCTTTGTACATCCCATCTATCACCTGGGGCATCCACATTTCCTCGTCTTCTTGTACATAGTTCCAAAAAACTTTCAAAATCACAAAAACATTCAAATATGTTAGAAAAATAAAAAAATTCAAATATGTTTCAGAAACTTATAAAAATTGAAAATCATCCTATAAAACATCACTATTTGGTTCACACCTATTCATGTGCGTGACTTGTGGATCATCTTGATCTACCTCCATTAACAAAAGCTAGGTTGCTTACTTTGTCTGCGTATTCTTACTAGGCACAACGAGTTTCCCAAATGCGGTACTGTTTTCAAGTGCACATTACTTTTTCAT
This sequence comes from Taxus wallichiana var. yunnanensis, assembly GCA_018340775.1. Classification (NCBI taxonomy): domain Eukaryota; kingdom Viridiplantae; phylum Streptophyta; class Pinopsida; order Cupressales; family Taxaceae; genus Taxus; species Taxus wallichiana. The sequence continues at coordinate 934,916,414 of CM031240.1, read as the reverse complement.
CGACCCTAGTGTCCTTCGTTATTCCCCTTGCATGTATCCTTTCCTGGGGAACCATCGTCAACCCTTGTCATTAATTCAAAAGGTTCAAATGAAGCTCGATAACAAAAACATTGTACTTGTTTCTCTATTAGTTTAGCTTGTTTACTTTATCATATTGCCTTGCATTATGTATGTTGCATGGAGTTAGGCATCTTTTTCTTTCTCGTATTACATTGCATTTTTTATGTTGCATGGAGTTGGTGTTTTTAGCAATGGACATTTGTTCGTATATGGATTTTCATGTCATATTACACTTTTGTTCATTCTTTTTTAAAGAAGGATCGATGATGAAGATCACTAGAAATATGATGAAAGATAAAGTTGTTTAAAAGGAACTGGATGGATGTTAGCTCAATCCCCCTTCCTCATACTCCTTTTCTTCTATATCCCCTTTCTTCTTCTCAGTAGTATTCTTTCTTATGTTCTCTTTTTGTCATCTTTTCAATCATCAATCGAGTTCTTCTATCACCCCATCGACAATCAAGGGGGCATCCTTCATTCTACACATTTTTCTTCTATCCCTTTAAAATTTTCTACTTGTTTATGCTTGTCTACTTTCTTTGAAGTGACTTCACTTACGTCACCTTAAAGAGGGGCAAATGTAGACAGCTAAAGTATGCTTACACTTAGTATTTCATGCAATTCAACCGATTAACGACACTTCATTAATTCCCCATACTTCACTCCATTCTTGGATGCCCATTCACGACACTCTTTTGGTTGTATTCCTCCTATAATCAGCTTATTTGGCTAATATCTCTCTTATTGGCTAAATATTCCTCCATTTGACCATTCAAAGCTTCCCTAGTTCTCTCTAGACCACTTCTATTGGCTTCGTAGGCTATCTATCAGGTCATAAATGGTTAACTGAACCCTTCCCAACTCTCAATGAGTCTATAATCACTTGCTAATCAAAGTTTAACTAGACTAAACCCTATTTAACTAGCCTAAACCAAGCTTAACTAAGCCTAAAGCATGTTTATCCTAATCTAATCTAAAAGAGCTTTAGTCCCACATGCACCCAAATTCCAAATTATTCCAAACCAAAAACTATAAATAGAAGGGTCACCCCTCCCTCTCAAACACACAACTTCACTCACAAGTCCTTCTCTCTCACATTTGGAGATATTGGCATTAGACCTCATTTGCATTAGCTAAGTTAATAGGCATTTGATCTTGGCTATCCTCAATTGTTAAAGCTCCTCCATCTTGCATCCATAACTTCATAGTAGGTTAGTAGGAGTGTATCTAACTTAGCCTTGTATCCATTTTAGAGAGACCTCTTCACCTCCATTGAATTTAACAAAAAATTTAATTTGATTGCTTATAGGTTTAACTAAGTTCAATTTATGTTTTAAGTAATCATAGAGTAGTTAGAGATAAAATGATAGTGTTTTAGTTTCATTCATTATTGTAGAAATTATCTTATTTAGCACCCATCTTGATGTTTAAGATAGGTTTAGTTAGATCATGGAGCTACTTAGTTAGTTTATTATTTATTAACATAGTTAATAATCTCACGCATACATGCAAGTTGGTCAAAAATAGTTTGGCCTTTGATAGATTTTGATGAGTGAATTCAAGGTCTAGGTCTGCAAGAAGCATGAGCCAATGTGCAACATGTTAATGTTGGTAGGGCTTGGTGTACATGTAATGTAAGGGGTATGTATTGGTGACAACAAAGGTTTTGTGGTTAAGTAGGTAATGATGAAGTTTAGTGGCGACAAAACTAAGGCTAAGTAGAGTTTTTGGCATGGTTGTATTAGGTTTCATAGTCCAAAAGTGTACGACTTATATAATAAAACACTTACTCCCTATGTTTCCCATCGTGATGAGTGAGCATGACACTCAAGGAATGATCTATAGTAGAAATGTAAAGGTAAAATGGTTGGTCATCCTTAAGAGGAATGAGAAGTACAGGTGGCTGGAGGAGGTACTATTTTTAGGCCTCAAAGGCTTTGTGACATTCATCATCCCATTTGAAGGAGAAGTCCTTTTGAGGAGACGATGAAATGGGTGGTAGAAAAAAAGATGCACAATAAAATGATGAATAGATTACAACTTTCCTTGTAAACTATGCAGTTGGTGAAGGTTAGTAGGTGGAGGCATTTTGAGAATATCCTTGATTTTAGTGGGATCGACTTCTATGCCACGCAAAGAAATGATAAAACCAAGAGTTTACTCCGAGAGAATAATGAAGACACACTTCTTAGGTTGAAGGCAAACATAATACTTGATGAGATGGTAAAAGATGACCTTAAGGACTGTAAGGTGTTTGGCTTGATATTTGGATTTGATAAGAAGGTTGTTTACGTAATCTTCCAATATTTGATGCATGATTTCATGAAAGATATAAGTCATAGCTCACTGACATGTAACGCCAACATTTTTAAGGCCAAAGGGCATGACTCGATAGTAGAAGGTCCCCCAATGAGTGATGAAGGTAGTTTTGTGTTGATCTTAAGGGGCAAGTAATATTTTGTTATAACTCACGAAAAATCATCCATGAGTGATAGCACTTCATGGCCAGCAAGATAAGATCAACTAATTGGTCTATAATAGGGAGAGGAAAGTCATCTTTAGGGTAGGCTAGGTTGAGGTCACGAAAATCCATGCAAATGTGGAGTCCCCCTGTTGCTTTTGTGTGAGGCATGATGTTAGAGATCCATTTGGGATAATCAATGGGTAGGATGAAGGAAAATGAGAGAAGGCACTAAATTTCTTCTTTGACAAGAAGGGCAATGTGAGGATGCATTTTTTCACAGCTTTTGTTTTATGGTTTGGCTTCAGGAATATTTATGATATTGTGGACCACAATGTTTGGATCAATACCAGGCATATCAACATAGGACCAAGTAAAAGTGTTGCTTCGATCCCAAAGGAAAGAAGTAAAACCTTCCTATTCAAAGAACATCTAAATATTGGTCTATCTTTAGAATGTATAGGTTATCTTGAGTGTTAATATTGATTCATTTAATGGTTTGCATCTCGAAGGTAATGATCGATGAATATAAGAATCCTCCGAACCAAGATAAGTGAGAATAGACTCATCATCCTGACATTGAACAAAATTAATGGAAGGTGTATCATCATTGATCATGTTAGGATACAGGAAGGGAAGCGAAGAGGGAGCCTTGCTATCTTGTTGATAAGTCGAGGTCCTAAGGAAATGGTGTTCATCATTTTTTTTCTGGAGGAATGGATTTTGGATCCATATACTCCGTAGGTGAAGGTGGTGAAGTTGGTAGATGGGGTGAGGAAGGTTTGTTGTCCTCAATGAGTTAGACACAAGATTCCTTGGAAGATGGTTTGGAAAAGCCAATACCACTACGGTTTTTGTGTTTACGAGTGGTACACATGATGACAATATGGTGACCCTATTCATGAAACCCAAAGCCAAATCCTTTCCATGCACAACGGTGAAGGAAAGTGTGGGTGAAGCGGTGGTTGGTGAGAGATTGGAGGTCGATGAAAATGGTCACATTTGGGAAGGTGGTTCGAGTGAGTAGTTACAAGTATCAAGTCCCCACATGTTAAGTTGGTATGAAGGTGGGGTGGACCATAAGGGAAAACCTCTCCTATGCGGTGATCATAGCGAGGATGTTAACGAAGGTTACCATACTCTTAAGGAGTAAGGAATGTGTCGATGTTGTATAGGCGATACTCCCCCAGAGTGAGATGTTGAAAAACACCTTCTAAGGGATTGGTAGTTGGTATATGGGTAGCAGGAATAGATGAATCACTAGGTGATTGGGAAGAAGAAGCATTGGTTGGTTGAGAAGTAGATGGGTTAGTGGATGGGTCAGGTTGCGCAGAGGCTACAACGACAATGGGAATATAAGAGGTAGGTGTGAGAGAGGTAACAACAACATCTATGGATGGAGCTATGGGTGAAGGAGAAGTGACAATGGTGGTAGATGCCTTAACTAGTACAAGGACATCATTAGGTTAGTACAACATGTTACATCTTTTGAATGGTGACAGGTCGGCGAAATGGTATAGTTATTTCCTTCATGTTCAAATTTTACACAGTGATGTAAGGTTGAAGGGACACAACCCATAACATGATCCAAGGTCGACCAAATAATAGGTTATCTTTGGAATTCCCCCTCTAAGACATAGAAAAATTATGGAATAGTATGGGGGCCCACATGAATGTGGAGAATGATGGTGCCAAGGGTGGAAGTGGTGGCGTCATTGAATGAACGCAACATAACTGGGTTATTATGTATGCAATTTGAAGGGATGCACATTTGATTGTATGCATAGGAGGAGATGATGTTTATCTTTGACACCACCATCGATCATTATTATCAACATAAATAGAGATGAAAAGGGTGGGATCAAGATCATTTAATTAGATAGGTATAATCTTGTCATTAGAGAAACTGAGGGTGGCTACTTGGTGAGTAAGGGTAGGTGTAGAGGAGGGGGATGAATTGGTGAGAGAAGCCACATGGTGAGGGGTGATAATAGAGGCCACAGACGTTGGGTCATTAGGTAAAACTTTGATGGATTATAGAACCTCCATGAGGGCCTATCGATGAGATTCATAAGTTTGGACGAGGTCGTAAAAAGACATTTTTAGAGGGGATTGGTGCAATTGTTTTATCATTATACAATGGGTGACCTCGTCAGAAATAGGATATGTGGGTCCCCAAATGGTGATTTTTGGTGTGGGTGTAGATGGTATATTGGGCACAGGATTGGTGGATGGGATGGTTACTTTCTCCTTTCCTTTGTCTTTTTGGGCGCGAGTGGAAATGTTAACCATATTGATATGGGGTGAAGGAGCAACTGAGTCATGATATGTGTAGTGACAGGATGGGAAATAGAAGGATGAGGGCATATACTTGGTGTTGTGTAAAGAAAGTAGTGCATTGACATTTGGGTGGGGGTTTGGCTAACTCTCTTATGCAGACCATGTTGATCTCAAATCTTGGAGGCGGATAAAAAGGTTGTGGAGGTGGAGATGTGGGTCATTTGAATAGGTAAGGGTGAGGGTATGTGGTGATTGGTGTGGGTGAAATAAGGTCCTCGTCTAGAAGATCATCATCATCAAAGTTTTCTTTAGGAGGAAATAATTGGAGAAGAACAGTTTTCAGAGCCTTACGATTTATACATCATGTCCTGACACACGATGGTAGGCACAAATTTTAGTCTCGTCAAACCCTTTTGGTTTGGGTTTGAGTGGGTCGTAAGGTCTAAGCAATGGTAATGTGATGACAACGGTCTCTAAAAGGTTGGCTAGAATATTAGTGTAAGATCCTGCCAATGGATCACAAAGTGTGAAGTGAGTGTGGGTTTAGGTTGAAGTGTGGGTGATCATGGTGGGAGAGGTGCTACAGGAGGTGGAATTGGAGGTGGGATAGGTTTGACCACCGGTTTGGTAGGTGGTATTGTTTTAGGCTTGGGTTGTACCTTCTTGGGTAAAGGCGTAGTAGATGAACTAGCAATAGAAGGTGTTATAGGCTTAACTACCTCTTTGGAGGGTAGTGGGTTTTTCAATTTTGGTTACACCCTCCTAGGTAAAGGTGAAGGAGGCATACATGATGTAGAAGGGAAACAGATGGTGGTAGAGGATGAGTTAGCCAAGGTGATAAAGGAGGTGTGGTGAAGGTTTCTAGCAGAGGCAAGGTGGAAGGTATGGGTTGAAGAGAAGGAAATCTCATAGGTAGTGATGAGGCTATTATTGGTGGTGGGGGTATAGGTGGTAAGAAAGATGTGGGTGACAACAAAGGTGTACATTGTGTAGGTAGGTTAGGTGTAATAAAGGATCATGATGAAGAAGCGGGCTGCTACGCTTTTTATTTTCCTTGGGTAAGGGGTTGCTTGACCAAGGTAGATGGGTGAGGCCCTAGGATAGACGAAAGGGGTGAAGGTGAAAAAGGCGTAGTGGGTGAAATTGGTGTGTGTGGCCTAGAAGGTTGGGTCTTCCTTTTAGGTGGAGGAATGGTTTTTACATGGGTTTGGGAAGATGTGGCTAAATCCAATTTGATAGGAGGATGAACTAGACTTGATTTTAACATGACACCCAATGTGGTAATGGGTCTAGATGTGGGGGGAGGTGTAGGTGCAGTAGGTTCTTAGGCATAGGAACAAGTTTAGTTGTTGGTAAAGGTTTGGATGTAGGTGAGGGTGATGAAGAAGATTTTGTTTCAACAGGCATGGTCATGGTTGATTGGGTTGCTTGAAATACCTTCGGATAGATCATGGAGGTATCCGTAGGTGACATTTACATTTGGGTTGAAAAGGGTAGCCGAAGGCGTCCCCAAAGCATGGAATTATCAACGTAATCCAAGTGGTTGACTAGGCATGAAAATGAAATTGTTGTAAGAGGAGATGACATTGGCTTAGTAGCAATCCTTGTAAAATATGTCTGTGAGACAGGGAACTGGTTGGCTTCGGACTCTGTAGGTAAGAGAGTCGAGAGAGGTCAATGGGATCTAGAAGGCTAATGGGGAATTGTCACCAATAGGAAGTGGTGCATCTAAAGGATCCCCTATGGGTAGGGAGATGACATGTGGGATGAGGTAGGTTCCTCTTTTAGTGGCGAGGAAGGCAAGGATGACTCTCCCATGGGTAGGAGAGTTAACACCACAAGTTGTTCATTAGGTTGCGAGGTGGGTGGTGAAACTGCATTGAAAAAAATTATGGAATCCTTTGTGGGTGAAGGGGAGATGAAGGGGAATCCTCTGTGGGTGAAGGAGTAGATGAAGTAGGCTCCTCCATGGGTAGAGGAGCTCGTGCTAGAATCTCCTCGATAGAGGGGATAGGAGGAAATTGGGGAATGGTGGTATGACTTTGAAAACAACATGGACTTCACGAACATTGTTGTCATTGGTTGAAGGTTCACCACTTTGGTTAGATGACGGGGTATGATTAGGGAATGGCTTCTTGAAGATATGCAAGTTTTGATTTGTTGGTGTATTTGGGTTGTCCAGGATGAGATCTCCATTATCTAACATTTCTTGGACAATGTTCTTGAAGGTTATACAATTACCATCGCTATGGCCTTTTACGCAATGATAGTTACAATAGTCATGTTCCTTGTACCATGCAGGCATAGGACGAGTGGGGTCGAAACTAGTATGTGGTTTTATGGGTGGAAGAGCAATGGCTCGGCCTTAAGAAGTTTTTCTAATATTGAAGAATAAGGCTCCCGATTGGAGTGTATTTTCGTTACTCCCGTCTAAACTAAAAATCTTGAACGGGAGAAAGGTTAGAGGTAGGTTTTGATTGATTAGATGGGTGAGATGGGCCAGCCTTTAAAACTACCACATTGGTAGATCCTTTTGCTTTGGAATAGTTGTTTTGTGGCTTTGAAGAGGAGGAGGTATCATTTGATTTAAAGGTGGCATTTTGTTTCACAATTGAATTTTCTTCTCTTCAATGGCATGAATTTCCAGTTTTCGCGCCATGGTAAATGCTTCGTCAAAGGTACAAAAGGTTTGTACTTACAAATTTGGTGAGATGTGTTTGACACAAGCTCTAGTGAACAACTTTATAAGCTTAGTTTGAGGAAAATAGAATGTTAGATGGTTGATGAGGCTCACCAACGAGTGAAAAAATTTGCGATAGACTCATCATCGTATTGTCAAGTTGAGTACAAATCGGTCATGGTGATCGTTGTCAAAAATTCCCCCAAGGTAATTTTGATAACATGCATCAGTTCTTTAGTCCTAGGCAAGTGGATTGATTCAAGGCCCAAAATTGTGTTTTTTGGGGTCCCTCACTTCCTTCTAACTCTTCCGTCCAAGAAGAAAAGAGAAAGTTCTAAAAAGGGTGAAAAAGTTGCAAAACCAAGCTTGGGCAGAAAAAATCATGAAAATCGGCTAAGTCCTAGCCCGGGCGGTCCTTGGGACAGGTTGGGACGTCGGGCGCGAATCGCCGAAAAGCTTCTAGGTGGTCTGCAATAGCAGCATCCAAGACAATTGGGACATCAAGACGCATGGGACATGAAAAGCCGATCGGCCAAAAGAACAAAGAAAATTGCCTAAGTCTTGCTTCGCAGAGTTTGGGACATCTGGGACAAAAGTGCGCGGAGGATGCGAACCAAATTGGTTCGGCCCAAACAGAGAACTTTCGTTTGGGACATCTAGGCCAAAAGTACACGCGGGACACAGAGAACCGAAAGAGCCGAGAGCCAATGGAAATGTGCCACGTGTCTTCACCGCAAAGAGGGATAGGGAAGCCCGAATCGGGCGGATCGGAGAAATTTTTCCCAGACGGTTTGGGACATCCGGGCCAAAGGGACGCGAGGGACGCGAAGTGCCGGAGGCTGCATGGACGAATCAGAAATGCCACGTGTCCTAAGGTGGGGGAAGTGCGGAGCTTGGGGAGGACTTAGAGAATTTGGAAAAAGTTTTAGCCAAAAACTAAAAGGTAAAGGATGACCCCGCGCCCCGTCCTCCAACCAGATCATGCCACGTGTCCCAAGTGGCGGAGGCGCGGGAAAAAATGGAAAATTTCCCAAAGTGATAAAAATGTCAAAATTTCAAAGGGAAACTTGTGGGAGGCGGAGGAGAGAGAATTACTTGTCTAATCGAGCCCGACACGTGTCATCCAGTGGCGAGAGCGCGGGAAAAAATCAAAATCCGTTTTGGCCTTTTTTTGCCCTAAATTTCCGTGATCGTCATATCTTTCGATCCAGAGCTCAGATTTTCACGTTCTTTATATCATTGGAAAGCTTATGAAATTCTCTACACGATTCTAGGGTCAATCTTGCATTTTGGTTTAGTTTGGAGAGAGAAAAATCAAGAAAACATATCTGACGCGTGGTAATGGCTAGAAGCGACGTTTCAACAACTTATTTAATGCACATGGGTCACATTCTTCTTCAGCATGGCCAAAAGTGACGTTTCAACAACTAGTTTTAATGCACATGGGTCGCATTCTTCTTCAGCATGGCCAGAAGTGATGTTTCAACCACCGATTTTAATGAAGAATGCGTTTTGGTCAATGGTTGGGCTACTTGCACGTTTTCCCATGTTTCTCTCTCCTGGGCTCGATCCATGCAATGTAAAAGCCAGATTTGGCTCATTTTGGAATTAATTAATTACAAGTTGTTCATCTTTTTAGCTCTGCCCTCCCTTCTTTTCTTCTCTAGGGTTGAAAATGGAGTTCGAACCTCCTCCCTTGCTCTGTAATGGCGTTTTTGCCTTTTACTATTGAAATGATGTTCTGTGCAAACTTGTTTCGTGATGCATCTGTCCATCCTTGCTCGTTTTTGCTTGTTTTCTTCTTGCCTCTCTTCATTGCGGTATTTGTGCACGTTTGAATGTTCATTGCGAGGTTTGGAGCTGTGTTCATGGAGTTTTTGGGACATTTTCTGTGTGAAATCTATCCTTGGGCCTGTGATGCATCTGTCAATCCTTCCCATTACTCACCTCTCCTTGTTCCATGGCGCTTTGATAGATGTTAAACATTCTCCTTCTTGGTGTATCACTGTTTTAGTGTAGGCTTTTGCTATTTTTCCCTTTTCTCTCTCTCTCTCTCTCTCTCTGTCTCCTTGGCATGGTTAGATTAGGTTTAGATTAGCTTGCCTGCACTGGAATAGCTTGTGGCAGGTAGTTTAGGAGCAGGAACCAACCTTCTCTGGAGATTCCTTTCTCATTTTTGCAAGTCCCACACTTGGAGAAAGGTTTCAATGTTGTGCAATCACACTAGATGCTAGAGTGATCAACCTAGAAATCTGATCAACATCCAGGGGTGCTGTGATTTTGCATCAACAAAGTGACCTTCTTGACAATATTGATTGAAAAATGTCTAGGAAGGCTTGAGCCACTTGATTAAATGAGTAAATGGAATGTTTGGGTAAACCATTATACCAATCTAACACAGGTCCTGTCAAGGACATTGGGAATGTTCGTAGGAGTAAAGCATCATCGTGGGTGATTAGATAACACCCATGTTTGAAAGACCGCAAGTGTTGCTACGGGTCTTCTTTATTATTGGATCGGTTGAATTTGGTAATTTCTTAATGTACGGGGTATGGGAAAATGGGAATAGGTGGATAAATGGGCTCATTACAGTTTTCATCATAGGTTAAGGAGTTGCGAGAGCCAGAAACCGATGCTTCCAATGTTTGCATCTTTTCCATCATCATTTTAATAAGGTCGTTGGTAGGTTGTGATGATTGAGCACCCCTTGTAGTATAAGGAGGTTGATGATGAATGTATGATGTGGACGACATTCCAATATATGGTGGTTCTGAGTATGAGAACTATGTGGGGAAATAGATGTAGGCGATAGGCAAGATAGGTGGTTATTGGTGATATGTGTAAGTAGGTGGGGTAGATGTAGTGATCCTTGTAGTGATTGGAGGTAAAGACTACGGGATGGAGAGGATGATGTTTTGGAATGGGGTATGGGTTGCCAACACTATGTGTGGCTGCGATGCAATAGGTATATACGAGGTGGTAGGTGTAGATGGGGCTATGCTCAAGGTGGTTGATCAAAGAATGGTTGATACCATGGGAGTAATTGACATCAAAAGTGTGACTAATGCATGGGGTGCTTGCGTATATTGACGATGTGGGGTCAAGTTGGGATACTACGAGTGGTAAGGTGGAAGAAGGTAACGTCAAGCTAGTGGTAGTTGATGCAGAAGTGGGGGCGAAGGTAGGAGGAATGGACATAAGTATGTCATATACCAAGTGTCCTGATGAATCACAAGTAGAGGAATGGGCGACATAATTTTGTAAGAAAATGGGGTTATGGTCAGGACTCTTGCAAACTCCTTATCACCGTCTTGATGATAATGGGCTGAGTAGGATCCATAGGTGATAAGATGGAAGGTGGTGATGGGATAGGCGGGAGTGATCAAGGCTTGCATGGAATACACAGGGTGTTGTCTTGTTAGGAAATAAGAGATAAAATATGTGGAATAATACTTTATAGAATTAACAAAGAGAAACTAATATGCAGAAAATATTACAGATCTCAAATAAAAGTGTAGAATAAATAACACAACACAGAGAGACAAGATTTAACATGGTTCACCCAATTTGGGCTACGTCCACCAAGAATCACTTGCTCAGATTTTATTACAAGCCTCCACTCTCTCAATACAATACCTAGATCCGTTTGGAGCTATGCTCAACAAACTCTATAGAATTCACACCCAAATTCAAAACACATATGCAATACATTTGCTTGTTTTCTTCTATCATATGCATAAGACCATATAAATAGACAATTTCTTAAGCAGTTTGATACAAAACCGTGGGTATCAAAACCAAGGGAAAAAACTGTGGGTATCAAAACAATGGGCAAAAACGAAAAAACCATGGGCCCAAAACTAGCCCATAATAGTTACCCATTACCCATGGGTTAATAAACCACCCATGAAAATTTGCTTCGGGGGCTTCGCCCCAAACTCCCTTCCATCGGGGGCTTCACCCCCGAACCCCTGACCCGCTCACCGGCGAGCGGGACCGCCGTAAAAATACCCGAGTGTAACACATAGAAGGTGTACCACATTCTAACATGCAAATAGGCTCCACAAACATAACAATCTCCCACTTGAGACCGATTTCCACCGAGCAAGCTTCTCAACCCTTCACTGTTATCTACGAAGGCCAACCAAAGTTGAACATAGCTTTAGTTTATCCCTTGTGATCACCTTGGTCATCATGTCGTAGGATTACATGCAGTATGAATCTTCTCCAACTTCAACTTATCTTCCTCCAAAGTCATCCCGATGAAGTGATATCTCAACCGTATATGCTTTATCCTCGGAGTGGAAAGCGAGTTATTAGCTAGGTGTATAGCACTCTGACTATCACTATATAGCTTACATTCCTCCTGCTTATGCCCTAACTCCTCAAGCAATTGTTGTAGCCAAATCATCTCTTTGCTTGCCTCTCGTGGCAGCAACATACTCACCTCCATGGTTGATAAAGCCACCAAATTTCCGTAGTCGTGAAATCCACTCATTCTTTGTCCGCACCTACAAGTAAATATAACCATTGTGCTCCTCCTACTGCCTACATCTCCATCTCCACCATGTCTCGAATCTACATAACCACGTAAAGTGGTGTCTAATCCACTGTAGCACAAAATGTCCCCATGGTCCCTCTCAAATACCGAAGGATCCACTTTACTGCTTGCCAATGCTCTTTACCTAGATCACTCATAAATCTACTCACAGCTCCCACTGCATGGGCAATATTAGGCCTAGTGCACACCATAGCATACATCAAACTGCCAACTACTGATGAGTAAGGTACCTTTGACATCTAGTTTCTTTCCTGCTTTGTCTTGGGACATTGCTCCTTTGATAACTTGAAGTGGCCTGCCAAAGGAGTCCCAACCGGTTTAGCATCCTGCATATTAAACCTCTCCAAGACCTTCTTAATGTACTCTTCCTGAGATAAAGTCAGCTTTTGTTCCTTCCTATCCCGAGATATCCTCATACCAAGGATTTGTTTGGTTACACCCAAATCCTTCATAGCAAAGGATTCACTTAGCTGCTTCTTAAGTACTTTTATTTCCTGCATGTTTTTACCTACAACCAACATGTCATCAACATACAAACACATGATAATATAACTTCCATCCTCAAATTTCTTTGTATACACACAATGGTCAGAATGGCATCTGATATAACCTTGCTCCATCATGAAGCTATCAAACTTCTTATACCATTGACGTGGAGCTTGTTTCAGGCCATACAAGCTTTTCTTCAGTTTGCAAACCATCTCCTCTTTACCTTTGACCTCATAGCCCTCTGGTTGCTGCATATATAGTTCCTCCTCCAAATCACCATGGAGAAATGCAGTCTTTACATCAAGTTGTTCTAAGTGCAAGTCTTCTATTGCAACTATTCCTAGAACAGTTCTAATAGAAGTCATTTTTACTACAGGAGAAAAAATATAATCAAAATCTATACCTTTTTTCTGTGCAAACCCCTTGACCACCAACCGGGCCTTGTATCTTTTCTTTCCTCCTTCGTCTTTGACTCTAAACACCCACTTGTTCTGTAATGCTCTTTTGCCTTCGGGTAGCTTCACCAAATCCCATGTCTGGTTCTCCATGAGAGCATGATGCTCCTCATCCATGGCTTGCTCCCACTTCTTCCTAGCATCTACTTGCATTGCTTCATCAAAGTTCTTTGCTCTCCACTATCAGTGAGTAATAAATAATAAAGAGAAGGAGAAAAACATTTAGGTTCTCTTCTTACCCTAGAAGACCTCCTCAATATAGGAGTTTGGGGTTCCTGTTGAGGGGGTTCCTGAATTGATTCATGTGTCACTTTCCCATCCGAAGATCCTCTACCACTTTGCATATTCTTTCTTGGATTCTTCCCTATTTTCCTGCAACTATTGCTTATACATGACTTTCTCATTAAAGACCACATCCCTAGATCGAATGATTTTTTTGTCCTTAATACTCCAACATTTATATCCAAAGTCATCACCACCATAACCGATGAAATTACATTTTTCCGATTTAGCCTCTAGCTTGGCCTATCACCCTTGTCTATATGAATAAACACCTCACATCCAAAGACTCTAAGAAATGAATAATCAAATTTCTTACCATACCAAGCCTCCTCGTATGCCTCCATCCAAGGCACTTGAGGTTCCTCTCGTTTATCAAGTACACCGTGCTCACCACTTTTACTCAAAAAGAAAGAGGCAGATCCGCATGTAACCTCATGCTCCTAAGACATTCCATTATTTTTCTATTCATCCTTTCTCGATACCCCATTCTGCTGCGGAGTTCCCGAACCGCTCTTTTTGCTTGCGATTCCATTCTTATAACAATAATCATTAAAATTCATTACTACAATACTCCTCCATTATCCGACTCCGAGACATTTTAGCTTAAGACCTGTTTTTCATTCTCTACCAAGGCTTTCCATTTAACAAAAGTGTCAAATACATCAGATTTGTTTCTAATACAATAAACCCAAACTTTCCTTGTTGCATCATCAATAAAAGTAACATAATAACTTGAACCCCAAGAGATGATACCTGAGCTAGCCCCCACACATCAGAATGCACCAACTCTAACTTACTCTCTTTCTTTGTAGGTCCAACCTTGAGAAACCTTACTCACTTCTGTTTCCCATATATACAATCCTCACAGAACTCCAAACCTATTTCTGTATATCTAGGAAAATTCTTCTTTATGATGTCCATGCCCTTATGGCTCATATGACCAAGCCTATAGTGCCATAATGTTGTATCTGCATCTGAAGCCACAAGATTACAATCATTAGTACTATTAGTGGTTAAATACAAGGTTCCAACCTTCTTACCTCTTGCCACCACAAGAGCACCCTTAGTAACCTTCCAAGAGTTAGTCAGAAATATCACAATACAACCATCACTTCCCAATTGCCTCGCCGATATCAAATTTCTCCTTAATGTAGGCACATGTCTGACATCCTTCAATAGCCATGTATTCCCATTCTGCATCTTAACTTGAATAGAACCTTTTCCAACTATACTGCAAGGCTCATCATCACCAAGAAAAACATGCCCAAAATCCCCTTGAACATAATCAACAAAATAATGCCTATGTGGAGTAGCATGAAAAGAAGCCCCCGAATCTAAAACCCAAGATTCAGTAATATTATGCAAAGAAAGAATCAAAGCATCCTGACATACATTACCCGATGCCACATTTTCCTCCTTGTTTTCTCCCGTTGTTTCTTCTTATCCAAAAGCTCCCAACAAATCCTTCTTTGCGCATGCCCAGCTTTCCACAATTCCAAAGATACAATCTTGTTCTTGGATTTTGACCTTGCCCGATCTTTTGATTTTCCACGGTTTCCTCTATTCTTCTCTCTCTCTAGTTTCCACTATCAAAGCATTCCACAAGTAGAAGATTCCCCCGAGCTTTTCTTCACATTTCCTCACTTAGAATCACCCCTACAACATCCTCAAACTTCAACTTCGAGTTAGCTGGAACCGAGTTACTTACTGCCATTACCAAGCTATTCCAACTCTCAGGTAAAGAGCACAGAATTAATAAAGCCCTAACTTCTTCATCAAATTCTATTATAACCGAAGCTAGCATATTCACAACCATATTGAAATCATTTAAATGATCTGCTATTGAACTATTCTCAGACATCTTCATATTAAACAAATTTTTCATTAAAAATATCTTGTTAGAGGCAGAGGGTTTTTCATACAACTTCCCTAATGCATCCATTAGATCTTTTGTAGTCTTTTCCTTTGAAACATTAAATAATACCGAAGATGCAAGACACAACCGGATTTTCCCAAGTGCCTTCCTATCTAGAAAATCCCATTCCGCATCTGTCATACTCGAGGGTTTGTTCACCTTCTCAGACAACGAGTATAAAGATCCTTCTGATAAAGGTAATCTTCCATCTGCATCTTCCAAAGACTGAAATTTTACCCGTTGAATTTATCAACCCTAGATCTTCCTTCATCTGCCATAGCTCCCACTCAAGCTAAAAACTTTCCCTGCGATTCAACACTTCAAAAAACCAAACTAGGCTCTGATACCAATTGTTAGGAAATAAGAGATAAAATATGTGGAATAATCCCTTATAGAATCGCAATAGTAGAAACTAATATGCATAAAATATTACAGATCTCAAATAAAAGTGTAGAATAAATAACACAACACAGAGAGACAAGATTTAACATGGTTCACCCAATTTGGGCTACGTCCACCAAGAATCACTTGCTCAGATTTTATTACAAGCCTCCACTCTCTCAATACAATACCTAGATCCGTTTGGAGCTATGCTCAACAAACTCTATAGAATTCACACCCGAATTCAAAACACATCTACAATAAATTTTCTTGCTTGCTTCTATCATATGCATAAGACCATATAAATAGACATTTTCTTAAGCAATTTGATACAAAACCATGGGTATCAAAACCAAGGGCAAAAACTGTGGTATCAAAACCAAGGGCCGTAAAAATACCCGAGTGTAACACATATGTAGGTGTACCACATTTTAACATGCAAATAGGCTCCACAAACATAACATGTCTTGACTACGAGTCAAAACCATGTGAGTTGGCATAGGCTTGGTAATATGTTCTTTGTAAATGACACAAAACCGAAAGAAATGAAGAAAAATAGGTTTCGAGAGGTGAAATCTGGTTGTTTTAATTAAAAATTAAAACATAGGAACCGATGACGGTTAGGTTAACCGATGACAATGAGAGGGTAACCGATGCCGATTAGGGTGACCGATACCTTCAAGTTATAGTGGGGATTCAATTTTTTTGCAAATTAGGCAATAATTGATGAAAATAAAGTAAAACCTAGATTTTATAGTGATTTTAAAGGTCTAAAGGTATGATGATGTGTCTAAGACTTTAGAAAGAAAAGAAAATGTGGTGAGTGTTGTTTTTGGTAAAATGACCAAAAAAATATGGAAATTGACAACGGTTAGGTAAAATTAATGACGGTTATCGGATGAAAACTGATGATGGTCACTGGAAAGATGCCGCCACTCTTATAAATTTTGAAAAGATGGAGAAAAATTGATTTTTGTGACTTAGATTAGATAAAATATCAACCCGAAATATGAGTATGATAGTGATGGCCCCTAACACACCCAGAAAAAGTCGGAATACACCAACTATAATTGTGGGGTGTGAAAGGAAAAAGAAAATGGAGAATGTGACCTCATGACTCAAGAAAAAGCTAAGAAAAAAACAAAATCCTATGAATGATTTTTTTGTTTTAGCTTATGCTATTTAAGACTAATTTGTGAACAACACAAAGTTTTTGATCAAATGCGGTATCCTATGAAGAGGCAAGATATAAGGATGGTTTTAGGTTATGTTTTGGTGGGGGTGGTCCTTTCTTTGAGATAATGACTAGATAGAGAAACCAATTGGGTGCCCATTGTCAATCCTTTGATCATGTGATCGTTGACAACTTCTTCCAGGTAAGGTGTTGTTTAAGAAGATGTGTGAGTTTATTTTTGTGTAGTTTGGAAAAGAGAGAAGAGAATGTGCTCTATGATTCAATTATGTCAACCATTAGTTGGGCATGAATTCCAGTGTATAGGTTGCCCTCAGTTTTAATGTGAGCTAAAAATGCAAACATAGAAGTATGAAATGCAATTATTTTAAAACCCAAATTGAAATGTGATATTTAATGTAAATAAAGAGTGAATAGGAAAGGATATGAATTTCACTAATGTAAATGCAAGAAAAGAAAGAAGGATTCATTTTAGTCCCAAAATACAAATGTCACTGAGACAAGTAGAAGAAAGAGAAGATTCCCAAGGAGAGAATTTAATGTTAACTTCCTTTTGAAAAGAAACAAACATACAATGGTTCCCTAAGAATGAATAAATGCAAGGAACCCTAGATGGGTCCCACCGACGTGCCAAAATGTTTCACCAAATTCTTAGCAAATTAATGAAACAGATAGGGTAGTAGGCCAAGGAGGAATACCTATTTGTAATGTCGGTTGAAGGTTGTGTGCGTGTTTTGATTTCCTGATCCAAGTTGATTGCGAGAGCTCCCTTTTGGATAGGAGGAACTACATGTAAATGCAAAACAATACCACCAGATAGAGTTAAATAAAACAATGAGTGGACTACCTAGCAGAAGCTAGATCCTGGGAAGCGTGATGCTTCCTGAACAAGTTTTCAATCCACTTTTCATATAATTGTATTAATGTTATTTAAAATATACATGAAATAATGATCCTATTGGAATTGAAATGATTTAGGTATCTCATACAAAACAATAAGAAAGGTCAGGTAAAAGGTGATTGAGGTCAAAATGGGTCAAGTGATTGGCTAGTGTTGGGTTGTAGGTTTGGTATAGGTTCTGGGTAAGGTCTGGTAAATATTAAGAATGGTTCTGGGCTATTGGGAAGTGGGTATGACCTTGCTAGTCTGAGGTATATTGCTAGACACAGTAACCGATGTCGGCTAGATGACCGATGCCGGTTAGGTAGAATGATCGACGTCGGTTGGCTAACCGATGTCGATAGGGAAAATTAGCAGGAAGTTCTTGGAATTGGTTTTTCAGACTCTCCAGTGATTACATAGAGGTTGGAAATGGTGAGGGTGAGGTTGTAAAATGGTCTTGAAGACTCAAAGATGGTTAGAAGAGGGTGAAAATAGGTAAAAGGGCCATGTATGGTAAGGTGATAGGTTGGTGGGAGGAAGGAAGTGTACGAATGTGGAGAAAGATAAATTACTGAGATGAATAATCAATCTTCTTGAAAGGAAATGGAGATAAATGAAGAGGTGTTAGATACTTACTCAAGAATAGTTTTGGATAACGTAGGTGACGACAAAGATCTAGAGAGGAAAGTTGTTGTATTCATGCCACAACATTTTGTATCTCCGTGCCTCTCTGTTGTGAATCTATGATCATGAAGAAGATGATGAATACCAAAGGTTTTTGGTAGTGATTGATGAGGCCATAAATTGGCCATAAATTACCATTATTTTGTCCTTCCAAGTTACCTTTGAAAGTGGATTTAAATGTAATCTAGGAACTTATAGTTTGCTTAAGATAGAATATAGGATATATATCTTGTTCATTCTTTATAAATATTTTTTTATCTATTTTGTTGACTAATCCTATTGATTATTTGGGAAAAGATGCAAAGTCTTGTGTATGCAGGCCATAAAGGAAAGATAATGCTAGTATTGGGAAAACTAGAATTGATCATGAATAGTACATTTAAAATCAAATCTGATTTCATATTTATATTCCTCTTGAAAAATTATGTAAGTTCAAAAAATAATCATCTCAATCTGAGGTCGCATGCAAAAGTTATAGTTGTTTTGAGTTAGCTGCGGAACTCATAGAGTTAGTTCGGAACTTGCAGGTTTAGTTCGAACTCACAAATTTAGTTCCAGAACTTGTATCAATTAAATGGTAGTTAGTTCCAGAACTTTCAATTTGTGGAAAAATCATATTTAGTTCGAAACTTGCAGATTTAGTTCGGAACTTGCATAAAAGGAATGACAGCTTTAGTTCCGGAACTTGCATCAACGGAATGACAGTTTTTGAGGGATTGTGAAAACTCAGAGATTCCAATGGGAAATATGAGAGAGGTTTTGTTCATAGCAATTTGTTTAATAAAATTCTCATTCAGATTTGTTATAGGTTTTACCAATCAAGAGAGATATGACTTTTAATGAGTTGTAGTTTGAGGAAATGTGTATCAGACGAGCACTAAAAGTTTCATAAACAAAAATAAAAAAGTCAAATGGAAAATATGAGAGAGGTTTTTGTTCATAGAAATGTGTTTAACAAAAACCTCATTCAGATTTGTTATAGGTTTTACCAATGAAGAGAGATCTAACTTTTAGTGAGCTGCAGTTCGAGGAAACGTGTATCAGACGAGCACTAAAAGTTCCATAAATAGAAACAGAAAAATTCAAATGGAAAATATGAGAGAGGTTTTTGTTCATAGAAATGTGTTTAACAAAAAATCATTCATATTTGCTACAGGTTTTACCAATCAAGAGAAATCTAACTTTTAGTGAACTGCAGTTTGAGGAAAAAGTGTATTTGACAAGCGTCAAAAGTTCCACAATAAAAACAACAAAGTCAAATGGAAAATTCAAGAAAGGTATTTGGTCAAAATAATATTTTGAGGGAAATCCTCATTCTAATAATGTAGAGGAATAAAATCATTATGATTCATGTTACCAAAATCAAGGAGAAGATTTGGGAGAAAATCTTCCTAAAATAAGTCGAGATAAGATTTGACTTCAATAATATATCTCTCTCCATATTTTGCAGAGATGGAGATCTTAGTTGTTAGGATTTGAATAAAGATAAGATCAGATTGTATTTCCTAAAATAAGGAGTTGGTTGGATGCATAAATTATAAATGCAACCTTCCACACTTAGATATGTAATTTTCTTTTCCCCAAGTAATCAAGATCTGTTCTTTCTTTCCAATCTTTGGAAGTAAAGTTTTTCTGCAAGTTCTGAATTAAAAGTATGAATTAAATCCTCTTCCAAGGAATGATCGGCCACTCATTCCAAGGAAGATGGATCAATGTGTTAATGTTTATTTCTTTATTTCTGTAGTTTTCCTTTTGTTGTAAATTTCTATTTTTTTATGTTATGTAATTTCTTTTGTGAACTTGCAGGTGTCCTTTCCTCTTTCCTTTATTTTCAATTTAGCAATTTCAATTTATGCAAGTGTGCCTTTATTTCTACAAGTGTGCATTTCAATTCATGCAAGTGTGTTTCTTTCATGCAAACTTTATTTCTACAAGTGTGCCTTTTAATTTCCATAAGTGTGATTTATTTTATGCAAGTTTGGTTTGTGTTTAAAGGAGTTACTTTCCAAGATCTTCTTCTCTTAATGCATACAGCCTTCGGACACCAACTTGGATTGACATTATTAATGGTGAGGATTGATGACCCTTATCGGTGATCTCGTGTGTCTTATCTTGTCTGAGTGCTTAAGAAATTTGAGTGCTCCAAGTCTCTATTCGTATGAGATCCTGAATTGAATGACCAACCTAGGCAAAGGATTTTGGAAATGTATTTAACCTAACCAACGATGGTTATGTGATTGACATTAGTTGAGATATAACCAAATGCGTCGGTTAAGGCGAAATATCTAGGTTGGCAAAAATAACCCGATTATTGATTTTTAAGCGTGATCTCCAATTTTTTTTGATTCTTGAGTGATGGATCATAGAAAGATAAGTAGGAGTAATTTTAGGTTTGTTAACAGGAGTTAAGTCTAGGTTTAGACTAAGTCCTAGTTGGTTAGGATAGGTTTAGACTTAGTCTTAGGTCATTAATGAAGTTTGTGTGGGTCATTTGAGTGAGGTGGTCAAGGGTGATTTGGCTAAGTGAGGATATTAATTAATTTAATTAAGATAATTAATTCAATTAACATGTGCACTAGGGGATATGAATAAGTAGGAGATGGTTAATTTAATTAACGAGGGTTTAAGGGTATTATGACCCAATTTTGGTGTCTACAATGCGTTGAGAAAAACATGTATCTCTAACTTGAATATCAATGGTGTCTTTTAGGTCTTTGGATAAATCCACCTCAATGCAAACACGCTTTTGAGGGCGAGCGTTGAAAAATTGGGTTGTTCTAGACAAATAAGTCGACCCAAGGGTTTGATCAAGTGTTTAACAAATCCCCACAAGGGAGAGGCAACCCAAGAAATTCCACCCATATTGGGATTTTAAGCTTGAATTTTTGAAACCTATAAATCCTCGGTCCAATGAGAAAACACCACCAATGTGTTTTGAATAAACCAGGGGCCATGGTTGATAATGGCTTTGCAATGCTCAACGTTGTTGAAATGAAACAAGAAAAAACCCTTGGTGAGGTTTTGCACTCCCTTGAGTTTGACACCATGGTGTTGTCAATGGTTGTGAACCCATTGTTTCAACAGGCTTTCAGGGGGGACTCGACCAACAAAATACCCAACAAGGGTGAATGATTCAAGCCAATTACAAGCCTTATCAAATTCAAGTAAATTAAGCACAACATTAGGAAAAGGAGTCTCAAATTCAGAATGGTTACCTTGTCGAAGACCTTTGAGACGAATTTCCTCACCTTTTTGGAGCCACAGGAGCCAAGTGTTCCGTCAAGCAAAACTGTATCAATAGATTGAGGCGGTGAGAGGGAATCCATTAATATAGGTGTAATGCCACCCAAAGGGAAGAGTGAATAGCCCACTCAATGAATTAATTATGTGTGCAAAGCAAAAATCCTGCCAAAATCCCAAGAAAATGACAATATGAAAGCAAGCCAATATGAACAACAACAAGCATGGGAGGAACTAAGACCTAAACCCTAGTAGAGCCATCACATCAAAAACCTAGCGAGTTTTCAAAATTATTTATTTATTTTAATATCCTAGTACTTTTAATTTTTATCCAACATTTCTTGCATTCTTGGGAGTGTGTTAATATTTTTGTGGAGAAGGTTGTCCATATGTGGGTCTAAATTTTATGGTGCCATTGAGGGAAGAGGGAACACCGCCATGAAAGACAAGGTGTTGCACCTTATTGTGAATGGAGGAGCATCCACATAAAAATGCCATGATTTATGTATTTTCTTTCTCACAATCAGGGTATTATCTATTTAAATCTTCCTTTCTATTAAAATAAAATACTAAGTGTAAATCAATATATATTAAAACTAAATCTAATATTAACAAAATTACTTGTATATAAAATAATTAGTATTTTTCAATAATATATTCAACATAAATAAATGTAATTATTTATTTATGACTCTTTCAAAATGAATTATAACAATATGAACATATTTTATAATACATATTATCTTCTATCAAGGATTGAAAAATTGATGATTGTTTATATAAGGGAATTTTAAATGTTTAAGTATTTTATTTAAATTTATTTTTAAGTTTGATACATTTATATATATGAAGTTTACTGACGCAATACTTATTTTATTGTATATGCCCACCACCCTGGAAGATTATTTGTTTGTCTTCTTCTTGATATGGAAAATATTTTAATCAAACCTTCTAAATATATGTCAAAATATCTTTCTAAAATTTTCACCTCTCAAAAATTAAAATAAATATAAAACTTGATTGACCTATCAAACTTATTATGTGAAAAAGTGGTGGTTCTACCTACATTGGAAATAAATAACCTTATGTAAGCCATGGAAAATCCACCATGTTTGTCTTTTTCTTTTGAAGAAGAATGACTAGCATGAAAAAGGCAATGCCCAACATTAATACATTTCCCACAATTATATTTTTTATCTTTGACATTTCATATTTCTAACATGCAATAATTGTTTCCCATTTGATGTTATGCGGATATCTCATAAACCTCTTCATCATTAAGTTTTTATAATGTATTATTATTAATGTTGACCTACACACCCATAAGTGTTTCAAGAAGATTAAAAATAAAATTTTCTTACTTTTGATATTATTCTTCAATTAATAAAATGATGATTTATGACGTCCATGCTTACTTAAAAAGGATTTTATGTCAAACAACCATGGTACACTCCAATGTACCATGATGGTAAATCTAATTATTCATTATAACTAGCAATCACAATAGATCGATGTAATGGAGTTGTCGATAGAGAGGTGTTGAAGAAGTTAAAGTTGAAGGATTGAAATTCAAACATTGGACAGGGGCCTATTTATTATTTTGGCCCATTTAATTCCCACATTTTCTTTCCAACTTTTTATTCATGTCTTTGTCTTATCTAACAAATTTTCCATTTCTTTTAGCTTAGACCAAATTATTTTTGATTAATTTGACTCATGTTACTCAATATTTATTTCATCATATCTGCCCACTTGCCCTCAAAATATTCTCCTTAGTTTCTCGTCAATATTTAAAATATTTTAATGAATGACCCCTCCATATGGCTTAAAAAAGACACAATACAATGGTATTCTTAAGATCAATACTATTTTTGATTAAGTTGACTCATGTTACTCAATACTTCATCATATCGCACATCATCCTCCAAATATTCTCTCCTTCGCTTCCCCTCGATATGCAAAATATTCTAATCATACCTTCTAAATATATGTCAAAATATCTTTCCAAAATTTTCACATCCTAAAAATTAAAAAATATAAACCTAGACCAACAAATCAAATGTATTATATTAAAAAGTATCACGGTTCTACTTGTGTTGGAAATAATTAAGCCTCCGTAAACCATGCAAAGGCCACCCTATCCTTCTTTCCTCTTTTGGAGAAGAATGTATACTGTGAAAAGGAAATGCACAACATTAGTACATTTCCCACATTTAGCTCTTTATCTTTTTCACTCTATATTTCTAACATGTGGTAATTGTTTCCTATTTAGTGCTACCTAGATATCTCACGAACCACTTCATTATTAGCGTTATGAAATAAACCCAATATTATGTTGTGCAAGTTCAAAAATCATCTCTCATCATAAAAATCATTATAATAAATGGACCCACTATAGTGTATTATTATTAATATTGACCTACACACCCAAAAATATTTCCAAAAAAATCCTTTCTTTGGATATTGTTCTTTTACTAAGAAAATGATAATTTACGATGCCCTAATCTTAATGTTACTACAAAATTACAACACCTTTGATTGCTTGTGATTTTGTGTACGAGGAAATCAATGAAACCTACATAACATGGGATTATCCTGCAGTGTGAGACCTTGCAAGTAGGATAATCCTCCAGAGAAAGTCGGCTTCTTATTCTAACTTAGTGCCAACTTCTCCAAAGTGCAAAGAATGACAAGCTAAACCAATCATATCCTAATGCTTTCTAAGGAGATATGGATAGAAAGATGCATGAAATGAAACTACTCTAAGTGAAAGTGATACACCAACAAAGGGTGAGACAATCCAAGTGAGTGAAAGATGAAGAGAAAAAAGTAAGAGAGGGATGGTAGAAGTGCCATAGTCCAAGACAATATTCAATTCCATATATTCATAAAGCACAACAAACTATATACCCTGTAAAGAGATAGATACATGCACAATATACTTGCAAATATAATGGAAGGCAAAAGATGCAATTTCATACAAGCTAGGGTGAAAATGGCCACAAAACATGAATTTTATTGCTTAAAAACATGCACAATCCATTATAACATAAGCACAAGGAAAAATCCTTTACAATAAGCCCAAATTCGAGGCCTTTAGCTCATAAAAGCTCTGAACAATTTTGACAGAGTTCCTTTTCTCTTCAGAAAATATCCCCTCAAAATGAGGTGAATTTTACAATATATAGATCATTTGTGCCACCAACTGGCATAATGCATTAAAGAGGTATGGGGAGTGTTAGGAAATAAGGGATAAAATATGTGGAATAATCCCTCACAGAATCACAACAATAGAAACTAATATGTATAAATTATTACAGATCTCAAATAAAAGTGCAGAATAAAATAACACAACACAAAGAGACAATATTTAATGTGGTTCACCCAATTTGGGCTACATCCACCAAGAATCACTTGCTCAAATTTTATTACAAGCCACCACTCTCTCAATACAATACCCAAATCTGTTTGGAGCTATGCTCAACAAACTCTACAAAATTCACACCCGAATTCAAAACACATCTGCAATGTTACATTATACCTACCATATGCACAAAACCATATAAATAGACAACTGCTTAAGTAGTTTTACAAAACGTGGGTATCAAAACCATGGGCCAAAACCATCCCATAAACCTATGGGTCAAAAATCCCACCCATATGAGAAAAACACGTTTCTAGGTATATCAAGCATGTTTTAAGGCCAAAAACCCTGATGAGACAATTGTGGAAAGTGTACGGTCTTGAACACTTCCTCACATGAAAATAGGCTCCACAACCTAACAGGGAGCCATATGATTTGGTACTTTTCTTGCACGAGTAGTCACGGGTGCCATGCCTCATTAATTGGTTGTTGGGTTGTCATTCATTCACCTACCATCACATGGATTATAACTCATCCATTTCGTGGGTCATCCAACCGTGTTGGGATGGACGTCATCCATCTTGTTTGAGCCATACAACCTCCTTTGAGAAAAATTCTTGGCTTGCAAGTTCTTCTCCATATTTGGGTTAGATGGATGTCTAACCATGATCCATACAATCATGAGTAGGATGTCTAACTTGATGGTCATCCAAGTTCATTAGGGTTAGACGACGTCTAAATTCATGGCCATACATGATTTTGGTTGCCGACCAACCTTATCGCCCACAAACTCATGAGATGACCAACCTAGTAACTCAACCAACCATGTCATACAATGATGATTCTTCCATCCTCTTTGTCCATCTAATCCTGTCTTGCCAACCCCGAAGGGTTGATGATAACTATCCATGTCAACTAACACGGAGGGTTAGATGATATCTTACCCTACCAACCAACCTCAACATACACCGTCCACATGACCAACTGTGAACTTGTTGTGTCGTCCAACTCGAAATGGTTGAGACACCGTCTATCTCGAGCCAATTAACTTCCTTCCATACCAGGGGTTGGACGCCATCCAACCGAGCTAACCAACTACCTTTCATCCATCCCTTTTCATACACCATGCCTCTAATTAACCACCGGAGCGTCTAACCCAAGGGGGTTAGATATCTGTCCATCTCATCCGACCAACCAACCTATGACCCATCTAACCCATCCGACCAATGCCCCAACCTGTCCAACCCAGCTGACCAACTTGTGACCCATCCAACCCGGCCATCTTTCCCAAATTTCTAACGAGCTCTCGACCAACAATTCAAATATTTGATGTGGCGACCAAATTGAGTGACCCAAAAATGGGTTGACTTTCTCTTCTAATGGGGTTGAATTTAATGGTCATCTGCATGTCCCATAATCCTTTGCTTCAAATTTTGAATAGGTATCCCAAATTTGTAGGGGTGCAAATTTGGGATAACACTTACTCAACAAAGGATTTCATGCTAAGAAAACATGTTTTGCACCAATGCATACAATGACGGAAAATGTAAGTTTAACTAAAGTTATTGTATTAAAAAGTATCATGGTTGTATCTACGTTGGAAATAACTAAACCTCCAAGTAAACCATGCAAAGACCACCCTATTAATATTTCCTCTTTTGGAGAATAATATCTACCATAAAAATGGCAATGCACAACATTAATACATTTCCCACATTTAGCTTTTTTATCTTTTCCATTTTATATTTCTAACATGTGGAAATTGTTTCCTATTTAGTGTTATGTGGATATCTCATGAACCACTTCATTATTAACTTTCTAAAATAACCCCAATGTTATGTTGTGCATGTTCAAACATCATCTCTTATCACAAAATATTGCAATGATTGTGAAAGTTCAAACATCATCTCTCATCACAAAATATTGCAATGAATGACCCCACTATAGTGTATTATTGTTAATGTTGATCTACACACCCAAAAGCATTTCAAGAAAATAAATATAAATTTTTGTTTCTTTCGGTATTGTTATTTTTATAAGAAAATGATGATTTATGATGTCATAATATTACTAAATAAATGATTTCATGCCAAAAACATGTTCCTCTCTAATGTACCATGATGGAAAAGATAAGTCTAATTATTTATTATAACTAGCAATCACACCTAGTTGGTGGATTAGAGTTGCGAATAGGGAGGCATTGAAGAAGTTAAAGTTGAAGGATTGAAGGTCAAACATAGACAGGGGAAGAATCATGATGAAGAAGGGGACTAAGGGAGGATAATTTTTGGGTTTGGGAATATATTGGAGGGAACATATGTGATCCTCATTTTTCTTCCAACAAGTCACATATGGACCACATGTCACTTTTTTTTACTATAACTAGACCATCTATTTAATGGAAGGTTTGTTGAACATTAAATCTTTCTTAATTGTCACCAAATTGAAAATTCCTTTTTTTTTAATTGGATTTTCAACTTTTAGGGATTACTATAATCACATTGTTATGTGTTTCAATAACATAAGTATGGAAGGAAAACAAAAAATGGAAAAAAGTGAAAACTTGGTATATACTTCATGCAAGAACAATGACTCAATGACCTAGACATCCAAAGCTCCAATGACAACACTTATTAGTTTTTGATGTTATGTTGAATCTCAACAAAGAGGATAAATAATCATGTTATTCAAGAGTATCTTGTGAAGAGCTCAAATTTGTAATTAGGTTTCACATTTTTGAAATGTGTTACTTCCTCTCTTTAGGGTTATGCATTGTGGGAGTTCTTTATGATTTTTAGTCAAAATGTTGGCAAGATCATTCATATAACCTTATGAAACTATTTGATATCCTCCAACTATCCTATGAGATAATATCTCCACTTAATGTTGTTCTATTACATGATTCCATCTAACCCTTTTCATGCCCTCGCACCACTCTCCTCCTAGTAAATCATTGAAGCTTAATGTAAGGTGAATTTTTTGATGTGGTTGTTAGTTTTTGGGGTGGAAATAACCTATATTCAAATATTTTTCTCTACAACCTACCATTCATCACAAAATAAGGTAAAAAAACCCACAATTCACAAATTTTCCACTACATCAACAAACCAAAAAAGCATACATTGTCGAATTACATATACCAAAAAGGCCAACATCGAATCATACATAAACAATATTGCATGATAACGGTTGTTGAATTTTTAATGTTAACAAGTAATTATAGTGATAATTTTTTTCCACAAGAGATCGATGTGAGAAAATTATGACCACTAATCAATAAAATTATAGTCTTTAAATCCTTATTCATAACCTTGTATGAGATATAAGATTGAAGGACCCAGACACACACACAATTTTTTTCTTCTTCTTTTGCCAATGCTGAAAACATTAATTAAGCTCATAGGAAATTTGAATCAATAGGATTCTTATTGGTTTTCCTTGGCATGCATCGAGAGAAATGGAAGATCAATATTTTGTGCCAGTGATAATTTCTAGACGACATCATCATGAATATTGACGAGGGGAAACATTGATCTCTACCTTAAATGATAAATATAACCCTTAATAAAAAAGTGCTTGAAAACAATAACACTATGAACCCTAAATGCAAATTTTCTATATCTAAAATAAGTAGAGTTCAAAATTTAGACATATGCAAGTTTATCTTCAAAGTAGTCATCGACCATACCTTTCTTTCTAAGATATCAACAAAGTATGTTGCCTTCATAACTTGTACATTGCATTCTTTTTATATTTTAGATGATTGACAAAAATTACGCATGGTTCATATCTTCCTAGCTATAAAAAAAGATTTTGGCATTGGTTTATCCTAATATTTCCCCACCCTAGGAATTATCCTCCTTGAAACCCCTTTTGCATCACCCCTCTTCCTCCCCTAATGTTTCACTCCATAAAATTTAATTTCTTTGATACATCCCCTTCTACATTTCCGTTGAAAATTTTGCGTAAAATTTCTAGTATCAACACATTTATAAAAGTATAGTGTACTTATCCATTTATTGATTATGGGTTTAGATTAGGGTTTTGCATTATGATTTCAACTTGTTTTTTTTGGCATTTTCAACTTTATGTAATTTTTTTTTGATTATGTCCCTCTTTTTGACTCTATATTCTCCTATGATTGCGATTGTATGTTTTTGTTTTTTTATTGTTTCTCCTCCTAAGTTTTATATCTATTTTTAATGTTGTTATTAAAATATTTTTGCTTCAACCATAGTAATAGGGTTTTTATCTTCTATGATTGTACCATATAATTTTGGGCACCTTTTTGGTGGGCCTTTATTATTTAGGGGCCCTAGGAGTTTCTTATTCTTTATTGTTAATTTTTCTTATTTATTGTGTGTTGGTATATACACTTTGATAAGGTCTTAATTTGAATTTAAGAAGTCTATAAATACATATGTGTGTAAGAACATTGAAAAAATACATAGATAATCACATTTACATAATAGTTGTTTATTGAAGAGAAAGTTATTCATTTTTTCTAAAGCATCCCTATCAAGCCCCTAAATCATTAGACATTCATTCACTAAGTCCCAAATTGGGAAATCATTGTTATTCTTTGGAGCACACACATTTTGGGGGAGAAGAATGTAAGGTTAGGCACACATATAGAACATGGAGACAAATTTAGACACATTGATATAATGGAAAAAGAGACACATGTAAATAATTAAGCTTTAAGTGAAGTTGCATGGGTGAGAAAGTTCAACAAACCAGAGGATTAGATGGACTAAAAATAGAAAACAAATATAGTTCTTGATGCATGCATGTTAAGGAAGATACGACGGTGCATGAAATAGTAGTTGGGCCTAGAAATAGAGATTCCAATAATATCCCAATGAGAATGCAAAATAAAGGAAAGAACATCTAAAGTGACAGAATTCCATGCGACCTACAAAGATTTCCATATAGTGTAAAAAGATAAGATATATTGACGTGTTGCATAAACACCACCTTTATGTAATAAATAATTCTTATAAATAGAATCCAAGGGCTAATAATGTCTCTTGTTTGACTAGTGAAGGGAAAGTCCCCACTATTATATATATCCCTTGAGGGAACATTATAAAAGATGAACATCATCATTAGAGAGACCAGATAGAGTTTTGAGACATAGAAAGATAACTTGTATGAGAACTATGGTTTGATTAAGAAGTATTATAGAGATACTATTCACACAAGTATGTGTTTACTACTTATGTTTATGTTGTCATATTCTAAATGTTTTAATTTTATTATACTGCATGTACAAACACTTCATATCAACATGTCTAACATGATAAGGACCGAAACTCTATCACACCTCGGGTGAGCATGTTAAGGTTTTTTCTTTAGTATGATAGGTCAATGTGAGGTGACAATCTTGCTTTGTGCTCACCAAGGTGATAAAGGTTTGTGTGCACATTAGTATGAGATAGTGATGAAACTACATATGCACCATTTTGGTTTTGTTGTCAGGACCCATCATTATTGTGTTGAGATGGTGGAGTGGGAAAAATATGTTCTCACTCATGCGGGAGAATATTGAACATTGACAAGACATAATTAAAGAAGCTTTCGTATAGTGACATCCTAGTCACAAGAAATGTTCTCCTAATTCCCCTCCAAGGACTTGGGTGGAAAAGAATATGTATGATGAACTCTATGAAACCTTCTTTAGTGAACTTTCAATGAACTTATATGCTTGTTTAATAGCCTATTGTTTAAACAAGAATTTCAATATAGGAAATATGTACACTTAGACTCTAAAGCACACAAGAAGACTTGTAAGGCATGATGCAACATGGACATCCAATGTAGATTATTAATGGAGAGGTATGCTTCACAAATATTTCATCGAGTGCATGGTATCGACTTATTATTTTGTATAAAAATCCTAGTTCAAGTTATTTCATGAGCCATGTGGATCCTATTTGAAGCAATTCCCGCTAGAGATCAAGAAGCTTATGGTATATTTTGGAATCACGAATTTCCCTATGGATGAATAATTCTCCCAAATGTATGAGTGACACATAAGGGAAGGGAAAGGAAGGGAAAACTTGACTATACCATGGAATACTCATATGAGGGCATGTCGAGAAGGATGTGATAGGAAGAAGCTTGATGAAAGGAGATAGCTGAAAGAGAATTGTTTTGAAGGGAAGATTTAACCTCAAGAATTTCCATGGAAAACCTAGAGCACTATTATGACAAGAGGGAGAAAGGAATGATGAAGAGTAAAAGAGAGAGAAGAATAAGATACGTCTTTGAGACAATAAATCAAGAGGATGAGGAAGCGTAGTATAAAACAAATATAATCCTTTCCCAACTTTCATGCACTGCTCATGAGAATAGATCCCCAGGATAGAAGACAAAGTACTTATTGAGATAGATAGCGATGAAAAGGTAAATAAAACAAAAGGAAAGGAAGTTTTGGATAATAGATTTATGTTTGTCATACAAAATTTACAACAAAACTCAAGATAATACAACTCAATCCTAACACTCCTAGAGTGCATATATTTGGAATGATGAGTGGCGGTAAAAAAAAAAATCAAGTATAAGGAGGTGTACAAGGAGGTGCACCAAGAAGTGTCACACTGGTACAATAAGTTACTATTATTATTGTGCCAAATGTTAACAACAGAGGTAGTGGGGTATCTAGAGGATCTATGGTAAACAATGTAATTCAGGGAAGAATTATAGGTAACAGGCTATAAATATTGGCACCCAACATCTTTTATGAGGTATCGCTACACTTACTAGAGTATCGGGACATGGAAAATGTTGTAGAGAATATATACAAGTGTAAACTAATTTGGTGCATAAAAGGAATTACTTCTCTAGAGTGTAAATCAAACTAGTTTGCTATATACATTTACTAGATCGAGCACACACTTGGTATAGAAATCATGATTCATAACAAGTAGTTATAGACTATGACCAACTAAAGGATTCCTTTTTAAAGGAATTTAATATACACATGTTTGAGAAACAAAGTTTATCAAATCTTAAAGATATAAAACAAGAGATTAATGAATGCATGTGTGCATATGATGCATGTTTCAAAACATTGATCTCAAAGTTGTCCTACAAGATCCATCCTACCCAACACACATAGTTTATCGAGGATGACTTTTTCCATTCGACATGCCTTATCACATAAGACATTTAGAATCCCACAAGAAGAATTAGAACAAACATTGTGCAAATAAGTTGTTGGTAGTGTAGGTATTGGAATAATCTTGTTTGTGGAAGCATATATTGCATATATGACAACTCAACTGGAAAATTCAGTCAGTAAATAATGTCGGAGATACACACTTGAATTTGGTGCATGGATTGTGAAATAGAGGGACATACAAGGATGAGTTTTCCTTGTCACAATGTCAAAGTAATGCTTATGGATTGTGAGATTTGTGGGGATGGGCATGATGTTAGAAAAATCCCATTACTAAAGCATGTAGTTAAAAAGAAAAGTGTCTTATTATTATATGATTTGTGACATACACACTAACAACACTTTGCATATTTCCACATTATAGACCAAATACATGAGGTGTGATCATTAGGGTTAAGGAAGGAAACTGTAGGGAATGAGAAGAACAATGGAAATATATGGGGGCAAGATCACATAAGAGATGAATGATGAGGAGGAATATTTCCGCTAAGGACTTATTACAAGTGTGGCTTACCAAATCGCTATCAACGAGATTGCATGATATGACTATATGCAGGAATTTTCAAAACGAGAACAAGATGAAATCTTCGCCCGATATTTACATTTCCTTGTTAGAAAAGAGTGAGAAGGGTGAATGAATGATAAATATCATGTGCAACGTAATTAAGGATGCCCCAAAAGTTACCGAAGGATAAAAATATAGATAACTAATAGAGGGGTTGTGGCACACGCATGAACATATGAACCTCCATTACAAAATATCCAATGGGAAAATATTCAAATAGATAAGGGCTACCCAGATGCAAGGTGACAAAAAGAGGTTCTATAAGAGAATAAGGAACTGGTGTATTAATTGCAGTAAAAATTGAATTTATGAGATAAGAATCATGTATCATAAATGAATCATAGAGGGTACCCGAATTTGATAATATGGAAAGGAATGAGTTTTGAGAAGAATGCCAACTTTTACATATTGAAGGTGTAATTAATCTACTAATACAATGGTTGTCACACAAATAAATAATATGGTGCTTGGAAAAAATATAGAGACACACAAAGGAAAGAAGTTAAGCTATCTATAAAAGAAGAATATGATACGGAAGTTCTTGTTGAATCTTATATAAATGTGTAGAAAATCAATGATATTTTAGTGGATACAGATAATGAAGTTAATATATTGATAATAGATGTTTAGAATAGGATAAGGTGAACCACGATTCATCCTTCACTACATGTTTTGTTCATGGCCAATAAGACATGTGTTGTGTCATTTAGATTTTTAAAGCATTTGCTATTAGCATTATAGGGGTGACGTTTCTTAGAGAATTCAAAGTGATTAACTTGGTGGAGGTAGATAATTTTCCATTATTAATTGATAGACCATGGTGCAATGAAAGTAATGTTGAACTTCATTTCAAAAAGTGCTACATAAACTTTGAAAATGGTAAGCAATACATGATACTATTGATAGATCCTAAGCAAGGAATTTTGTGGGTTGAAAACATCAAAGAATAGGAATATTTCAAGCACATTTATAATATTAAGGTTGTAGGATTATAAATGTTTGAGCTAAATCAACATGGTTTTTATAGTGGAATGACATGTAATAAATCTCATATACAACAAGTGTAACGTGTGACAATTAGAAACATGGATCATATGAAATGATTGGGTGTGATTGTGGCATAGTAAAGTCAAAATCTAAACAATAGATCAATGAGACATACATCTCAAGGAAAAGGCATGTGGGGAAATTAAACAAGGAAAAAAAAACTCCCATGTCAAGTTACCGGGGCAAGGGAAGTGTTTAGAAGTATCTTCAATAAAGAAAACATGCATGCCCATAAAATAAATGCCTATAAATTGTATGATACATATAATTAGGGTTACAATGGAAATATTTTGGTCCACTCACCAACAACACTTATAAACATGGAATCAAATAAATTAGGTTATTCACATTATAACTAAATAAAGGATTTACATTCATTGCTTTGTTGACCTTAAGCCTTGACGTTAATGTGAGGGTTAAGTAGTTCCTTCCTTTGTATGGGATATGTCATATATCAAAGATTTAACTTAAACCACACCATTTATAACAATAATAACGTAAGAAAATGCAACATTGGAACATAATAATTTATTTATATTCACTTCTCAAATTAGATTACAACTCATAATCTAGTTTCTCTTCTCACACACTCTCTCCTAATCCAAAATTTCATCTCTATTCTTCACCATATTTTATCTCTTTTATATCTTACATACATCACGTGGTTCTCCTCTTCATATTAAAATGAATGAAAATAAGTACATGCTTCATACAATTACCTAATAGTCATTTCCTTTGGTGGTGACTATGTGTTTCAGCTTTGTCTTTGTCCTTGTTGCACAACTTTCCCTTCGTTCTGTGACTTTTCTAGTCTTCAAAGACATTTTTAATGTTTTGAAGATTCTCAATGATCCATGGCTTCTTCTATGTCTTTAACGGATCCCAAAGATCCACAAATTACTTTAGTGCTCCATGCCTCTACCTTTCTCCATGACTTCTTATAGTGATTGGCGAACTTTTTAGTGTCTTACGGACCAAATGTTGACCTTAACCCTCAATTTAATCTTAGGGTTAAATAGTTCGTTCCTTTGTAGAAGGATATTATAAAGATTTAGATTAAACTAAATCATTTATAAAAATAAGAACATAAGAAAATTCAATATTGAAACAAAAGAATTTCTTTATATTCACTTCTCAAATTAGATTACAATTCATAATTCAATTTCTCTTCTTAAACACTCTATTCTAATATAATGTTCCATCTTTATTCTTTAGTTGTCTTTTATCACTTTCATATCTTACATACTTCACATGGTTTTCATTTTCCTATTACAAAGAATTAAAATAAGTACATGCTTCGTATAATTACCCAATAATCACTTCCTTTGGTGGTCACTATGTGTTTCAGGTTCTAGTCTTTGTCCTTGTTATGTGACTTTCCCTTTGTTCCATAAATTTTCTTGTCTTCGATGGATTTTTAGTGTTTGGTATATTCTCAATTATCCAATACTTCTTTGATGTCTTTGGTAGATTCCAATGATCTGTGACTTCCTCAAGTGTTCCATGACTCTTCCTTTCTCTCTGCTTTCTTCTAGTGGTCGGTGGGCTTTTTAGTGTCTCACGACTTGTTATTTGTTTCCACGGTGTGCGGTTATTCACACCTTCTCCTACATCTAGGAATTTAAGTAAAATTCAATGAAGAAACATTTCAACATTATTCTCGACTTCAAAATGTTGTCTCTTCCCCAAGACAACTAGGATGAAGATGCTTGTCAAAACTGTGTTATGTTCATACCTCTCACACTATATGATTTATATGCCATTGTGAATTGTTATTATGTCTCCAAAATATGGTTGTTATAAATTTATTTCTTATTTTAGTATGAGGATACCATATCATTAACCAACTAGGAATTAGACATAAATACATGCTCCTTCGCTCGACTAAATTTACAGTCACAAAGTGTGTTATAGTGAATACTTTTATACAAATATGTACATACTCTTATATCTATTCATAGTGTAATTGAAAGGAGATAAAATACTTAGTAGTTATCTAGGTTCAAACTTATTCTATGCAGATAGGTGCTCTTTTGTGGATTCATGCCATAGTTGTACTTTGGTATTCTTTTGAATGAGTGAGATGAGATCCATGGGCTTGCTTAAATTTTATCCCTAAATAATTTTTTTGGCCATTGATAACTCCTATTGAAGTTTCATGATTTCTCTATCCATAATGGCACTATACTTCATATATCTTATTTTGTCCATTCTTTCCATTTACTTTGTGTGTTAGTTGGTTGCAAAGTGTATACACCCTAAAATATCACATTACGCATTATAAACCTTTGAAATCACCACGTAATTACTTCACAGTACACTATGACCATTTTCAACCACTTTCGATATATTCCACTATTTTATGACCTTTAATGGCATTTTATGACATTATCCCGCAACTCCCCTAATCATTCCTATCACTCACACATGGTCTTGAATTATTAAATATTCATGTTATAAACCCTGTTACATTCATATCCCATTCCTAGGATTAATTAATTAATCATATCACTCTTATTATTCATCCCCTATCCCATTAGCTAATTTAATATTAAAATAATTAATAAATCCTAATATATCTATTTCCACTTCATCTCTTATCCACTTTCACTTCACTTGTTCAACGCAAGTCATGACTAAAGCTATAAATCATTATTAATTCAAGAGGACACACTTAGATTAAATTAGATCATGCATTTGAGTTAGCTAAATATATTTCACAAAGCATGCCATTCCAAAAATGGAACAAATCTCTCCAAAGCTAAAAGTCACGTCACTTTTTGGGTGAATAAAACAAAATACATGAAATTAATATTTAATTCTAAATATTCAAAAGTGTGGGCAACCTTTTCCAACTTAATAATAACTCATCCATGCAAGCTCAAAACATTAGTTCAACTCCTCAATCAAATTGGAAACTCAACTAATCTCTAAATCATTCTTCAGATTAACTTCATCTCGATTAAATCAACCACACAAATCAAGGATTTGAGATTCTCTTCCCTCTTCTATAAATAATCATTCATTCTTCTTCAATTATCATCTTTAAAAGATTTGAAATTTGCATCATCATTGTGTCAAATTGTCATTTAATTTCACACGTCATTATGTTGTCCAACCGATCATAAATATAAAAATAAAATCATTCATTCAATCATGTTGCTTGGAGTTTGAATCTAGTTCCACTTTAGTAACATTCTTAGAACATCCACATGTAATTTGATCAAGAGATTAAACAAGCTTGGTACTTCATTCCAAGCTTCAACAATCTCATCCAAGGTTGCAAGGAGATATAAAGGAAGGATCAGGTTTGCAAGTTATTGTTTTGTTTATTTCATTTTGTAGTATTTATCTTGTATACATTTACTGCACGTCTAATGGGACAAACCCACATATTTTTCATTTTTATGAAATTAACCTTGTTTTTGTGTTCTTCTTGTTTTGTTCAGAGTCACTAACCATTTTTTTTTAGGGATTTTCATGGAGTAAATTGTGAGAAATTTCAAAAAAATAGTTAAATTAGTCATGTTTAAACATTTTTTTGTGTAATTACAAGTGATATGCACTATTGTCATAGAAATGTGCTAGCGTAACATGTAACTTACGCTAGCATCACAAGAAGTGCATCTCTATTCACATACTTGTGTCAACACGAATAAAGGTGTGTTTATGTTATCCTTTGTTTGCTAGCATTTTTCATTTAGTTTTTCTTTGTATTGCAAATTTACGGTACTATGTTCATATCTATGTTATTGTTATTTGTGATGCCTTCACCTATGTTACTATTTTCGAGGTGTGTTTTCATTGCAAATGGATATATTACCGTTGATTTTAAGTACACGTACAACACAAATGGATGTGCTAATGTTAAAAACAAGTGTGTTTCCATCATCCTAAAGTGTACTAGTGTCATACTAGGTGCGCTAGCGTTCTATGGTAATTTTACCTTTATTCTTTTTAATTTTCCAAAGATTTTCACTTTCTTTTTTTTTTTTTTCAAAGATTTCAGCTTTGATCTAAAATTTAATTTGTAAAACAATACTAACACTCTAAATTTTCATTCATCTCCTTTCATTTTTATTTTGACCAAGCACCGTATATGCTCTTCTCTTGCTCTATTGAGCGATATTGAGAATCGAAATGACCATGATCATTTGTTGTTGTTTTATTTTAACACTATGTTTGTAGGAAAACTACTAATTAGTTTTTACATGACCACTTCATTTGGAAATCTTATTAAAATCAAGAAATAAACTATTAATACCTTGCATGTAGGTTTCCTTGGTCATATACAATCAAAATTTTCTAAATTCAATAAAGTATACAAAACATTTGCATTGCAAGTTCGGATAAGGATAAAATCCGTTTGCTTAATTATGGGAAGTACTTGGGCATAATCCCTAAAACTCATTATGAGGAGTACCATAGAAAAACCCAAAGTAGCTGACACATTGAGAGGACCAACCAATGAAAAGGGTAGTGCCCCATCCTAATTGAGTAGTATCACCCATGAGGAAAACCAAATGTTGTCTATGGTAATGACCCCATTCTAATTGATTAAGGGGCATACTCGTATTCATAAATTTTCTGGAGTGTGTAATCATTCTAACAAGTATTGGTGAGAGAATATTGTCCAAATCCCTAGGAAGCCAAATAAATTGGGGCCAATCAATTCCGTTATTGTTTAGATTATTAACTTAAAATAGTTTATGTTCCACATCTTATTCCAATTAAATCGACCCAATCCAAAAATTAAAAGCTAAAAATCCTGTCCCTTGGATACTCACATCCTATTCCTAGTCAAATCAAAATTTATACAAATTTAATCTAAGTATTTTTAATCAAAATCATCCTATCAAAATCAACAAACACAATCTAAATCAAAGTCTTATATTTTGGATATTCACTTTATCCAAGCATAAACACATCACAAATCTAAATCATATCAAAAGTATTATACTCTGGCATTCACTTTATCCAAGTATAAACACATTATAAATCCAAAGCAAATCAAGAGTCTTATCATTTGGGTATTAAATTTATCTAAAGTTAAGTAAATTTATCATCAAATTAGTCCTAAACATAATTAAAAATAAATCAATACCAAATCAAATAAAAATATGAATATCCATTGATTTGATTTGAAACACGATCTTACCTTTGATCAAATCAAAATTTGGTTTCAATAAACAATTATGACCACACATAACATGTAAAACAAAATTTATTAGAAAAAATTCATGAGATGTTAAAACAAATCTCTCATATGGTGTTTGGCTCGAGAGTGTGGCTAAGTACAAGCCACATGCAGAGGTTGAATACTGTGTGTAGGACAATGAGTGAAGAGCATGTATAATTCGGTGTGCGAAAGGTTCATGCACACACATGGATAGGCTCCAAGAGTTAGCTAGAAAAGGCTAAAAATAGGAAAAACAGAGTCATCATGAAAGATAAAAAAGGTACAAAAATAGACTTGGAATTGATAAAGCACATGCATGATGATAACACACGAAAGTCTAATTAGAGGATCAAAACATGGATTAGACCGAGCTAATTATAGTGCGAGGTAAAGATTAAAGTAGAAGTTTGAAGGCATGCGGTATATAGTTAGAAGATATATTAATAGAACTAAAGCATGTAAGTGGTGAAGGAAAAATTCCCACCGTGTATAAATATGTTTGCACACCTATTGTATAAGGATCATGTATGAGCATGGGGAAGACACATGTATTGATCATATACATAATGTAGATAGATTTACTGAGTCATTTTTAATATGTGTCGAGTCTATATGAGGTACACACATTGATGTTAAATATGTAAGACTGTGTTATTGTGATGTACTGCTCATATGTTTGTAATGGGTAATATTATATGGGTTGTTAGGGTTAGGAGAAGTGAACATGGTGTGATTGGCATTCAAATCTTGCTATTAGTCATTTATGAATGAATGATCAAAACTCTTTTTGTTCTTAATTATGTGTTCTTAATTACTTTATCTTCTACATTATGTTGCGCAATGATTTATTAATAAATCCACATCTTGCATGAATAACTAAAGAGGGACTTGGTAGTTGTGCGTGCTTTGGGTGAGCACTTGGACATTAGTCCGAGTGAGATGCCAACACCAACTAGGTGTTGGTAAATAAAAGACTACATTTTGGTTC
Source organism: Taxus wallichiana var. yunnanensis (assembly GCA_018340775.1). Taxonomy (NCBI): domain Eukaryota; kingdom Viridiplantae; phylum Streptophyta; class Pinopsida; order Cupressales; family Taxaceae; genus Taxus; species Taxus wallichiana. The sequence continues at coordinate 934,876,525 of CM031240.1, read as the reverse complement.
CATTTCCAAGACCTTTTTCATTCTACTCATCAATATGTGGCATGCATATGGCATTTCGACTATCAATAGAGAATATTGAGGGTTGGGTACTGATGGCCAAGATGAATTTTCTCAGAGATACAACATTGGATGAGTTTTCAATGCACACAAATGGGTGGAAGAAAATTTCTATGATTCATTGTATGAGATGTTTTTTCAATTTCTTCCCAGTAGAGTTGTATGAATGGTTGGCAACTTATACACAAGATAAAGGTATTCGGATGTGAAAGAAGAAAATTTTGGAGCCAAGATAATTATTAAGCATTCTTTGATTTAGATGAACCATGTACACATGATGTAGACTAGTCATTGGTGGGAAGGTGTGCTATGGAATTACACCTTGAAGTACATAATTTCAATGTATTTGTGCTTGAAAGAAGAAAATTTCTAGTTTTTTTAACGAGCCAAGAGGATCATACTTACACACGCTGCCGTTACCAACAAAGATCTTAATTATTGATCCAGAATCACAAACTTACCTATGGCGGGTTGAAACCCCACCATGTGCAAGGGCATGAACAGTGTCCTGCAAGGATGGTGTTGGTCCAAGTAGAAGAAAGATATAGAGAAGAGAGACTATGTAATATAATGATGCGCAAGAGAGGGTAGTTGTGGAGGCACTAAGAATGAGAGGAATGGCTCCAGTGAAAGTAATGAGAACCCCGTAGAAGATGAGGGACTACATGACCATGTCCCTCAGATATTAGGGAAATGCGTAAGAAGGACCCATTCAAGATCTAATGAAAATGAGTCGAGGAAAGGATGAGAATCACAGGTGTGAATCTAACCCAACCTAGTGTTTAGAATTCAAAAGTTGTTATAGAAGATCAACATAGTGATAGAGAGCAAGAAGGTAATCGAGGATCACCACGCTAGGTTGGATATACAGAAGACACGTCTTAGTATCAACATAGGAGGCACAATAGATAAAGGAAACACATATGGTAGCACAACATACCACTTATTTGGGTAGATTTTTTTGGAGCAATCTGTAGGTGTGACATTAGGAAAAAGTAGTGGCGTGCTACATGTTGGAGGTACTCCTATAGGTGGAATAGTGGGAAAAATGGTTGGGTGGAATGTAGCACTACTATAGGGACACAAGGTAGTATGTCTATAGGTCCTCAAGTAGTAGCAGGGAGGCTTTAGAGGCTCAAGCCCACCCACGTGTAGAGGAAATTATGGTGGGGGCTTGAGATCGGGATTTGGCCCCACTCCAGACAAGGACCACATCAACCACCATAACAACCTTAGAAATCACAACAGATAATCCGCTCAAATATTTTTTGATATATCCCTTCATTTTCCAGAGTATCAAGGTGTGGAAGATGAAAAAAGCATGTACATAAGTACAAAATTTTATGGAGGGCCAAATAATTACAACCCTAGATTGGAAGGCTAGTCGGGTTTGCTACAACACTTCAAGGCTATGTGCATAGTTGGTATAGGAAGTATGGTCCACACCAAATGAAAATATATTATGATGTTTTCATGTAACTTTCTTGGCTAAATTCCATATACCTAAATTTGAGCAATAGAGAACATTAGTGCACTAAAAGACATTAAACAAGGCTTGGTTGAAAGTGTTAGAGAGTATGATGCATGTTTCAATATTTTTACTATCTTATCTTTATTATAACATTCATGACAGCTTAACATGCACAATGGTTTATAGGAGGATTTTGACACGTTTTTGAATGACATTATCACATAAGACATTCACCTACCTACACGAGGTTTGGGAAGCAACAATGCACTCGAAATAATTGTGAGTTTAGATCTTTGGAGTAATTATGTTCCTTGAATCTCATATTGTAACCATGGCTTCTCGCTAGAAAAATTATCTACTAAATCAACATACGATACTCACAAAGTGAATTATGGTTTACATATTACGATGTAGAAGTTCATACAAATGATATCTATTAGTGCAGAGTCTACACATGCTACTCTTGGCTTAAGAGATATGTCATAAGAACCATGATGTCTGAGACTATACACTATTATAGTATGCCACACAAAAGAAGGTATCTATGTATTGCAAAATTTGTCACACACACACCCATGACACAAAAAATTGTCAGTTGATTGACCATATCCATGAGGCTTGTGAAACGGGGCTACAAAAGGCTAGTACATAAAGTATATCCTAAGGATGCGAATGAAACAATGAGAATATTGGAGCTAGATAGAATAATGGTGGAGGTAATAAAGGTAATGCGGGATACCAATGAGGATATCATGGTAAAGGATGTGGAATTCATGGAGGTAGATTCAACCATGCACCATGTTACATATGTGGGTCATCAGACCATTATCAATGCGAACGTATGAAGACCCGGGCTCTACACATATTATGGTAAGGGGCATAAGGTTGAGGATTTCCTGACTTATATGTGCATATGTGCAAAAATAAGAAGGATAAAGGTACAAAAATGGTTTGAGTTGAGCACACTTGATAAGGACAATGACAACCGAAGACTTTCATAGATACAAATCAGCAACCGTTAGTCACTACATGCACCGAAGCTTCACATGCGTGTGAGAAAGGAAGAACAAAGCCCCTCATCAGAAGGGAAGAAGCGGTTCCATAAAAAAATATCCATATTCGGGTAGAAAATGGAGGTTTCTCAGGAGATAATGGGCATCATTAGAGAACTTCGGGGAGATACAACATCTTAAGGAACAAGCGTGTGAGAAAGAATGTGTAAGGTATGTTGAGACACCTCAAAAGGATGTTGATGGTCTTAGAGAAGTGTACAAGATTCCTAGACAAGAAAATATCATCCCTCCATTAGGGAGAATGATTAAGAAAAAATGTGTCACGTGTTACAATGGAAAGAGGCTGCCAAATCCTTCATGCCAATTTTCAACCTCAGGATCATGAATATGATAAGGAGATTACCTTGGATGCGGTTATAGATGCATAGTTGGTGAGTAACATTTTGATTAATATAGATGTGAAATTCAATGTCCTCACTCTCAATGCTTTGGATCACATGGAAAGACCACCATTATATCCATATTCATGTGTGTTGTATATGGTGAATAAGACAAGGGCTACGCCCATTGGTGTGTTAAAATATGCAAACATCATGATTTAGGGCACAAAGTTCACTGGAGACTTTGAGGTACTAGAATTAGCAGAGGTAGACAACTTCCCCGTGCTACTTGGTGACCATGGTGTAGTGCCCACTTTCCTTTGACACCCACCGATGCTTATTATGATACGGTTAATTTTATTATGGACATTATCATGTTTTGATATAGAATGTTGTTAGACATTTGATCATGGATTATTGCTGATCTTGATTTGGTTATGATGCATGATAATTGTTGGAGACACTTATATGTGGATGATGATATGCTATTTGACGTGGATGTTTTATGGATGTTGTTCAGACATGTGATTTTTGGATATTGTGAGTAGATCTAGAAAATGGATATTATATGATGATGATGTAGTTGTTGATATAAATTGTATATGATAATGTTAAATTGCCTTGATGTTGTTGTGATTCAAATATTTAGATGATTTCGTGATTTTATTTATATAATGTTGGATGTTATGATATGGCCACAATGCCAAAGGAGGTATTTGTATTTTGCAGGTTAAAAATATCACAACAAAACATTGGGGGATTGGAGACCAACCACAATGGAATTCTAGGTGAAATCGACAAGGTCACCATGACAACTTGTTTTATTGTGTTGTGTGTTATTTTGTTAGGGATCCCCATGGGGGGGATTTCCTTTATATGTGACCATGGGTTTGTGTATTTTATTAATGTGGTTAAATTTTATTTATTGTTGTATGTATTTTATTAGTGATGTGTTCCTTTATTTAATTATGTTATGGAGAATTAATGTGAGAAATCATATGGTTAAAATTTAAATAAATCAAATTGGGATATGGGAAAGTAATAATAGAAGTTGTTGGTTGTTTGTATTAAATATGTAAGGGATGTGTAACTTTGTGTAAGAGTGTGTAAGTCAGTTTTGGAGTAAGAAACACTCCACCTCCTTGGAAATTCGAATTTGTCCTTGGGGGCTGTTTTTGGAGGCTTGTGGGACAAGTAAAACTTGTCCCATACCTCTCAATTTAATTTACCAACCATACTTATGGTTGGAGAAGTGATTTGTGACTTTTATAATGAATTTTATTAATCATGTTGCTTTGTTTTGATTGCACTCTCTTACATTTTATTTATTTTGCTGTCCCTTGAGGTGTGGGATTTTTGGAGTGTGCAAGTAACTTGTCATATTTTCACCCACCTCTTTATTGTGCTTGGGAGAATGAAATTTTGTCTTTTGTGTTTGATTTTGAGGATGTGTGATGTGGCATCCTACATGGATCCACATCATCCTCTTCTCTTCCCTCTTCTATAAAATTCAAACTCCTTGCTTGTTTTGGGTTGTTGAATCATTTTGCAACTTCTTTGGGGGTGCATTTTCTTGTGTTGGAGCTCTTGTTTTGGAGGAATTTTGGAGAAAGATTTGCATGCTTTGGGAGATTGCTGTTTTGGACTGTGTTTTGAGCCTTGAAGTTGCTTGTTTGGAAACAAAAGCTACCATGGAAAGGTAGGAATTTAACTCTTCTTTTATGTTGTCACTTTCTTTTGTGTATGGATGAATGGTGCATGTTTTGTTTTATTTATTGGTTGGTTGGGTAGACTGCCATAGGGATGGTGTAGGAGAAGGCTATGGGGAATCCATGTGGGGGGGCATAAGGGAATGCCATTGGCATTAGAATTTTGTGGAGGGAGTTTGGGTTTGGGATCCACCATGGAAAATAAATAGCTTGCATTTCTTACTTTGTGGGGGTATAAGGAAATCATTGGGGGAATAAGGAGGGATTTTGGGGGAATAAGGAAATGTGTGGTGAATTTGATTGGTAATAATAGGTGGATGTCCAATTCCCAATTGGGAGGCATAAGTAGCTTCCCCCATAGACCTTGCTCCTTTGGCTTGCATGATTAAGCCTGAGTTTTGTTTTGATTGTTTTCAATTATAGTTGTAAACTGTTGTATTTGTTTGGACTATATTTTATATGAATTAAGTATGTTGAAGGAATACTATGTGTTATGGAAGCCAGTTATTGCCATGGGTTGAATCACACCTCTTATTATGTTTTGGTTGGGGCTCAGGGGCCAATGCTGAAGGAAGGCTTCTCCTTTCATTGGATGTCTTGGTTAGGTGGAGAGTGTTGCCTTTTCCCCACTTTTGTTGTGATCAACTTGGAGAAAGAGAAAACTTGCATGTTGCTATTCTAGAGCAAAGGAAAATGTAGTTTTGATAGTCCTTTGAGAAACAAATTTATTTCATTGTAACCTTTCCCACTATGATGTGGATGAAATTGTAATATGTATTTTGTGAAGAAAAGATGTATGTAATTTGGTTATGAATTTGTACATTCAAATGTGAAGGATAATTATATTCATTACTTTATTGGAAAGAAAGAAATAAAAATGTGTTATTGCATTCAAAACATGGAAAGATGTAAGGATGTATTCCTTTTTGAATTAATAAAGAATTACAAGACCTACTCTCATATGCATTGTTGGATTGAATTCAATGTTTCATTGTATGGCTAAAGAGATAGTTAGATCTTTGTTTGGAAAGAAGAAATGCATGTGGAAACAATGTTGTATTTTGTATTTTTGGAAATGTGTAAAAATGAAATTTAGTATTTGCTTTTGATCCAGAATGGTTTGTTTAAAGTAACTAAATGTATTAGATTAGATTGGAAATGAAATTCCATACTTGCATATTGAAAAGTTAGATGGATCTCTTGGGATTTGATCTCTTGTAAATATTTTAAAACTGGCAAATTTGATCAAAATGTACAGTTTGGGTCTACACATTGTAATCAACTAGGAAAATGATATAATCTAGCATGTTAAGACATCAATGAACTCAAATTGACAAAGAACACTTAAGAAAACAATTTAAAACATTGCAAAACTGAGCCCAATCCCTTTTATAGTCGTTTTCATCATTTGATGGAAAAATGTAAATTGGAAATCAAACAAGTGAAATTTACCTTCCTAAAACACTTTAAACCCTCCCTAGACCAATCCTCCATGTCTGTTTGGCATGTTGAGTAAAGGAGGAGATCCAATTTAATCAAATTTGAAAGTTGGAAATTACCAGTTGGCTTTTTAAAATCCTGCATATCCTTTTTTCAAAATTGACCCTTAAACTTTATCAAAATGTAAAATTTATGTTTCTTGTGCAAAGAGGGCATCGAGAGCTTTCTAGAAAGTCCTTGTTTTCCCAAAACTGAGCTTTCTAGCAAAAGTTATGGCATTTTGAAGTTTTTTTACCTTTGCGGGAAAATTTGACAAAATTTTCCCTCGCGGGCCCGCAGCCCAAAAATTTCCCTTTAAAAATCCTTAGAAAATTTTGAAATTTGGTTTGGGATTTTTTTGAAATTTCCTCTATCGGCCCGCAACCAATCAGAGGCTACCATGTGTCCTCAAGGGGCAATGGCGGAGGCACAACATTATTTTGTCCTTGGGACCTTTTAAAACTTTTGGAAAATTTCCATCTTTCTCCCCACCGGCCCATAGCCAACCAGAGGCTGCCACGTGGCATCATGGGGGGAAAGCAGGGTGGGGAAAACCCTCGCAACCTTATCCTATGAAATTCTTGTTTGGAAAATTTTTACTTTTTCCCCGCATCCCTACACTCCCGCCCTCGCATTGGTGAGACTCTTCCACAGGCACGTAGACCTACGTGTGCCATTTACCCCCTTTTTTCCCTTTGGCAAAGTTGCTCCAAAAACTCTGCCACCCCGCCCTTCCCTCATCCTTTTCCCACGTGGCTCGTGGAGCACCACGTGTCCCCGGTGGCACAACGGAGGTGCGGGAACAAATGATAATTTTCCCCGCACAAAGGAAAAAGTTTCTAAACCTCCCCATGCTCCACCAACCCACCCCTTTGGGAAAATTTTCTTCCCTGGGCCCGCACATCCGCCCTTTGGGGGAAAATTTGATCCCTAAAGTCCGCCTGCCCATATCTTGAGTTTCTGAAGGAGTTAGGAGGACTTCTTTATATCACTGGAAATGTGAGAAAATTTCCTATCCAATGGGAATGATTTAGGGAAATTTTGAATGTATTAAGTGTGAAAAAAATCAAGTTGAAACTCCAAGCCTGTTAGAGAGTGGGTATGGTGATATATTACTCCCTGAACCTAACTGGAACTTCTAACCCTAGAATTTGGACCATGTGACCTCTAGAAATTGTTAATGAATGAAAAGTATGTTCTTGTAATTTTAGATTTGTTCCAAAACCTCGTTAGTGATAATCTGTTGCCTTGTCATCATAACTTTTAAATGGTACCTCGGATTGAGGTGCCATTTTTTAAAAAAAGTGTGTGTTTTTGTGAGCTCTACGTCTTGGTCTAGTTTTTAATCAGATTTGGAAAAGATTTATCTTGTAAAAATTACAAAAAAAGTTTTTTTTTTTTTTTATTTGAAAAGAGACAAAAGAGTCCAAAATTTTTATTTATTTTTCAAATCGCCAAGAGTGCCATTTTATTTTTACAAATCAACAACAACCAAATTTTTAACAGGGCTAATAATAGTGGCAAAAATTCATTGTAGTGGGTGAAAAGGAGCCCAAAAATAAATAAAATAATATTTTTGGGGGTGTGTATGCTTTAAGGGGGAAATTGTTCAATTCTTCTTCTTTCATTATTCAGTTTTCACAATGGCCACAATTACGAAACCAAAGTTCTTTTTGCCAGATTCTCAACTTTTATGTTTCGATAATTATTCAAAGATGGAAAATTTTTTTTTGCACACAACTTGATTTTGAAAATCTATGGATCATTTAATTTTGGTACATTAACAAGATCTACAACAAATGTTACACAATAAGATACATTTGATCGTGAAAATAAAAAAGCAAAGTTAATAATATTGTTTAGTGTTTCAGATGAGGTACAACCTCATATTCGTGAGTCCACAACAATAAAAGAATCTTGGGATAAGTTGAAAATGGTATATGAGTCAAAAAATAAGAACACAATACTTCATCTCCAAAGTCAACTATTAAACTTGAAAATGCAACCAACTGAGAAAGTTGAAATGTTTTTGAGAAGAGTGAAAACTTTGCATGCATCACTTCAAGATTTGGAAGAAGAAGTAACTGACACATCACTTGTGCCTATAGTATTGAGAGCTCTTCCTCCTTCTTATAGGATAACATAACTACTCAAAAAACAACTTTTGAAGAGTTAGTGAATATGCTCCAAGAAGAAGAAGCTATTCACTTAACTATTGAAACCAAGAGCAGCACTTGCTTCTAATAAAAATGGGAAAAAATAAGTGAAGTCTAGTAAACAACCTCGAAGCAAGGTAATACTAAACAAGGCTAAAAGGACAAAAAAAAGTATTATTTGTGCTCAAAAAGGACATGAGTTACAAAATTTTTGGCACAACACATTCCAACAAGGATAATCAAGTGGTAAAAATACTAATTGCCAACAAACAAAATTAGGCCAACAATAGAGCAAACAAGGACAAAACTATCAAAAGTGGAAGAAGAAACCAACTCAATAAGGAAATGTAGCCAACAGGAAGATCAATTTGATGATGATGACTTCCTCTATTCTACACATTAAATGAAGTATCCAATTCTACAAATGATATTTGGTATGTTGACTTTCGAGTGTAACTCGACACATGACAGAAAGAAAGATTGGTTCTTCATAATGAGTAAAACACCCACCAAAAATCATGTCTCTTTAGTTGATGATACATAATACAATGTTGAAGGCATTAGTTCCATTTCACTACCACTTGGGCAACATAATTGTAAAATTACATATGTTCTTTATGTCCCCGTTTAACAAAAAATCATTCATATCCGTGAGTGAATTATTAGATCACAATATCAAAATTGACTTTGATTGTAAAGGAGGTAAAAAGATGTGCGTAATTCGAATATTGGAAGAATGTTTCATTTGGATTTTGTTCAACAAAATGATCAAGCACTTTTAGCCAAGGATACATCATCAGCTCAACTATGGCATCAAAGACTTGGGAATGTGAGTTTTGGATATCTTGACACACTTTGTTGATACGACATGGTTAAGGGTTTACCACCTCTAAAAAAGGGCACAGATAAATGTCAACATTGTTTGGCAGAAAACAAAATAGAGCACCATTCAAACATAGTACATTTTGAGCTAAGGAAAAACTTGACTTGGTGCATACCGATTTGTGTAGACCAATGAGACCTAGCCACTCTGGGTTTCAATATTTCATGCTCTTTGTTGATGATTTTTCAAGAAAAATGTGGATATACTGTCTTTCTACAAAAGACCAAGATTTTGAAACTTTCAAGAAGTTTAAAGCCCTTGTTGAAACAAAGTCTGGTAGGAAAATAAAAACACTCCGCTCAGATCAAGGGGAGAATACACCAGCAATGAGTTCAATGATTTTTTGAAAACACATGGAATTCATCATCAAATGGCTCCTCCTCACACACCACAAAAAAATGGTGTTGTTGAAAGGTGAAATCATACTATCATGGATATGGTGCGATGCATGATTAATGATGCAGGTTTATCAAAAACATTTTGGCCAAAGCAACTAAAAGAACAGCAGTCTATTTACTAAACAGAGTTCCCACTGTAGCTCTTGATGGAGTAACACCACAAGAAGCATGGTTAGGGCATAAGCCATCTATTTCACACCTTAGAGTTTTTGGATGTAAAGCAAGTATGCACATTCTTAAGAAACAAAGAACTAAGTTTGATATGAAATCAGAAAAATTTATCTTCTTGGGATACAATGATGAAGCACTTGGCTATATACTTATGAATCCAAGAAAAAAAGGGTATACACTAGTTGAGATGTTGAGTTCTTTGAGAAGAAAGAAGAAGATGCTCCTTCCATACACTCACATGATGAAAAAATCATCCCTACAGTAAAAATAGAGGATGGTAATCACTTTGATGATGACAATGATGATGGGGAAGATAATGAAATTCAACCTCCCATAAGAACCACAAAAAGTATGCCTAAATGGTATACAAGTATGATTAGAGATGCAAAATTGGATAGTTTCCCTGACACATCTACCATTGGAATGAGGACTTGCAGTATGGCTCAAAATGAGGTCAATTTGGCCTTAATGAGTAAAGTTGTTGAAACTATTGAGCCATCCTCAGTTTCAGAAGCCCTACAGTCTAAACCTTGGAAAGATGCTATGGATGCAGAATATAAGTCACTTATGAAAAATAATACATGGAAACTTACAGATCTTCCACCAGGTAAAAATCTGATTGGATGCAGATGGATCTTCAAAATGAAGTACAAAGTAGATGGCAAAATTGATAAACATAAGGCTAGACTAGTTGCTAAGGGATATGCTAAAAAAGAAGGCATTGATTATGAGGAGAATTTTGCTCCCACAGCTAAGATAAAAAATTTCAGGTTAATATTTGCTCTAGCTACACAATTTGGTTGGAAAATACACCAAATGGATGTGAAAAGTGCCTTTCTTAATGGTGATTTATAGGAAGAAGTTTACATGACTCAACCAAGGTTTTTTCATACCAGGTAAAGAGGAAAAGGTATGTAAACTAATAAAATCACTATATGGTCTAAAGTAGTCTCCCAGGGCATGGTACATAAAAATCAATGAGCATCTCATTCAACATGGATTCAACATGAGTCCATACGATCCTAATCTCTATCTCAAAAATCAAGGGGGAGATAGTGATTGTTGTAGTATATGTCGATGATCTAGTCATCACTGGAGGATTAGTGAGGATGATTGAGTCAACAAAGAAATATCTAACATGATCATTCGACATGACCGATCTCGGCTTTTGCATTATTTTATTGGACTTGAAGTTTGAAAAGAGAAAATCATATCTTTGTGTCACAATTGAAATACACCAAGACAACGCTCGAGAAATTCAATATGATGGATTATAAGCCATTTTCCACACCTATGGAGACAAGACTTCAACTGTCTTGAACATATCCATCACCACAAGTAAATGCAACTCTCTATCGGTAGTTGATCGGGAGTCTCATCTACTTGAATTACACTAGGCCTAGATATCAGCTATGTAGTCAGCTATCTTTCATGGTTCATGTAAGAACCAAGGGTTTCTCACTAGAAAGTAGAAAAGAAAATATTGAGGTACATTAGAGAAACTATGGACTATGGCCTAGAATACAAGAATAATAATAACTTCTTCTTGACATGATATTCAGATCCATATCATGCAAGGAACATAGATGATAGGAAATCCACTTCAGGATTTATATTCTTTTTGGGATCTGGACCGATATCATGGGGGAGTAAGAAGTAGACTTGTGTTTCAAGATCCTCCATAGAATCATAATATTGTGCAGTAGGTAGATCTATCTATGAAGTAATATGGATCTGACGTATACTTGAAGGATTGGGAATACCACATAAAGATACAACTATCCTACATATTGATAATGAAGGAGTAGTAAAACTTGTTCAAAATCTAATTTTTCATGAGCGCACCAAACACATTGAGGTGTAGGTACATTTCATTCACGAACATGTTCAAAAAAAAAATCTAGCTCCAATATTGCCCAACATATATGCAACGTACAAATGTCTTCACAAAGTCACTTGCTCGAGGTATATTTGAGGGTTTTAAAGAATTTATCTCCTGCTCACTTGAGACCATGCTAAATTAAGGGGGGGAATGTTATGAATGAAACTTATCTTAATTCATCATTAGTTGATATTTGAATAAATGTAATAAGTTAAAATATTTAATTAAATAATTTAAACTTATGTCAATAGATATTAGTTGTCCTTAGTTGTTAGTTAACTAAGTGATAGTGTTATCATCCCAATGTTTGTGGGATCATGTTATATCTTTTACATATTTTGTTCCCGGATGATTTCCATGAGGGGCAATAGGGGTAGTTAGGGGCAATATGCTATTTTTACATATTTTCTCAGATTAGATGATTTGTTTCCATATATTGTGGATGAGATAGAAGCTGTCCAATATCTATAAATATTGTAGCTCTCTCATTTGTTTGTAATGCTTGATTTTGATATTAATAAAATACACAAGCACCGTCTTGTTTCTATGTCAATATTGTTTTCAAGTATTCATTGTCAAGATAACCCTTAAGTAAGATTGTCATGTGGTGGAAGTGGTTAAGAAAAATTGCCAAGTAAGGGATGATGGATATGAAGAGTGGGGAAGTAGGTGGTGGTGTTTTTGAGAATGAAAGAGTGGGTGAGAGGATGTGATGATGGAGAATGATGAGAAAATTTGGATGGTGAGAGTGTGTAGTGATGGGGAAGTGTGAGAGGATAAATCATCCTTAAGAGGAACTCTTAAGTAAGATCACCATGTCGCATGAGTGGTTAAGTAAGATCGCCAAACCATAGTGATGGTAAATGGAGGGGGAGAACAAGAATGGTTAGTTAGAGAATATGATTATGACGAGGGGTGGGAGAAATAGGATGGAGGAAATTTGATGGGATGGGGGAAGGCCAAATGGAAAATCAAGCTTAAGAGAGACTCTTAAGTAATATTGCCATGTTGCTGTGAATGAGTAAGTAGGATTGCCAAGCCGAGAGAAGAAGAATGATGGGAAGAAGTAAGTGATTGATGGAGTTAGGGGAAGAGTGTATGACAAGATGGACTAAAGGGGAACCCTCAAGTAAATTTTTCATACTATGAGGATGTGTAAGTAATATTACCAAGCAGAAGATGGATACTAGGAAGAATGAGAAAAGAGGAAATAGTGTATGCGAGACATGAAAGGGGGTGAAAGGTGGTGATAACAAGGAGAGAAGGAAACAAAGGAGTGTAAGATGAATGGATGGAGGAAGATATGTGGTGTAGAATGTAGATTGCGAGGGGAATCCTTAATTGGGATGCCCATGTGGTGAGAGTGATGAGGCAAGAATGATAAGTGGAAGAGGCAGAGTGAAAAGATGTTTGTGGTGGTGATTGTCATTTGATGAAAGAGGAGATGGTGGAGAAGTTTCTACAGCGGGAAGATCTTAGGAAGAGGGTATACCTCAACTAAGAGTCCCACACTGAAGGGGTGATTAAGTAATATTTTCAAGCTGAAAGCGGAAGAGTGAAAGGGAAGAACACAAAGTGGTGAGAGGGGACATGAATGGTGAGAAGGGTGATGTGGGGATAAGTGACAGATGAGTAGAAATGAGGAGAGAGGACCAATGGATCAAAGGAAATTTGATCATGGTAGGGGATGAGGAGTTGTAGGATAAAAATGATACCCGAGAAAGATCCTTAAGTAGGATTCACAAACCGTGGCCCGCGATCAAGTAGGATTCCCAAACTAGATAATATATTATTATGGGTGAACAGATGGGTTGCAAATTAAGTTTTTGATCATGAAGGAAGATACTAATGAGACAAAAGTATCTTAATTTTAATATAGCACATAATAGGATGCACTCTTGATATAGAAGATTAGAATGACTAGATTGTAATATGTATGAGAGCATAGATAGGGGCCATAAAAATGTATGATGCCCCGATACGATATGCAAGTGCAAGAGAGCATAGACATGGACCATAAAAATAAATGATTCCTTGTATGATATGTAATCATAGAACATAAGTATATTAGAGGGAACACCAAGATACATAAAATCAAGATGCCCCCTGTAATATATCAAGATACAAGATAACAAAGAATAAACTTGTAACTAGTAATGCAACACAAAAACCTTTAAACATGTCCCTAATGTGTTCCATAGTGATGATTGATTAGATGTTCCCCAATCAAGGGTACAATGGCGTAAAATGGATTGGGTCATTGTCCTCAAACAAGGAAATAATGAGAGCTAGATTTGCCCCAAGCGAGGATTCATGTGAGGGGAAATGGTTTGAATTTGATAGTCATAAGGTGGTTGGAACATTTGTTGGGGATAATAGTTCAAAGGTTGAATTGTGTTGATTGTTAAGTTTTTGGGGTTTTTGATGTTTTTAATTTTTTTAGGATTTTGTGATTTTTGAATGTTTTTGGGGTTTTTGATGTTTTGCAAATTTTTAGGATTTTGTGATTGTTTTGGAATTTTATACTATTTTTGGAGATTTTTGAGATTTTGGACCAGAATGCAAACTTCTTATGAGAGGTGATAAACCAGGGTATCGTCTATATGTACCATGTTCCTCATGGTAACTCATGCTTCGAATAATACAAAAATTCTCACTCCATTGGTAGGATATGTTGGTGATGATATGATGAAAATAATTCCAGCTCCATTCTTGACTCCACATAACTAGTAAGATGTGAGGGCTCATCACCAAGAATCAAGAAGGACACATGATGTAGATAATGAATACAAAGACAAGTGCTAACAATAATCCATTTGGGAAATTGTGACTCAATTCCTCTTAAGGTTACTGAACTAGTTTCAAAATGACTTTTGCTTTATAGGTCATGTACTAGACTTAGACAATTACATGGCCTACTAATTAGTAAGATATGAGGTGAAGGGATAGTTACCTCTTTACCTAAGCATATAAATTACTTATTTGGGAATTATAATCACAATCACTTTCAGATTTATAAGATTTTGTATTTTTGTAACGATTCCTATGGTTTGCCCCATGCTACCAAAGAAAAAAAGCAAGGGCTCATCACCGAAGGCAAAACATAGGAAAGCAATTTTTTTTTATTTTCATATTTTTTTGAACGTTTTATGAAAATTTTTAATTCTTTTTGATTTATAAATGAACCTCTATGCTTTGCCCCATGCCACCAAAGAAGACGTAGATGAGTAAGGGCACCTCCCTCCATTTCCAGTCTCACACTACTAGTAAGAAGTATGGGTTCAACACCAAAGACTGTGAAGGATGAAAGGTGTAACAATGAATTATTCATAAGTTATTTGATTTATTGACTTGTATAATAGTGATTTTTATTTGGGAAGGAACATCGACCCCCAATATCAACCCCAAATGACTAGTAGGATGCAAGGGTTTAACACCAAATACCGAGATGACATCAAACGAAATAGGTAAATAAGTTTAGAGCTTTGTTGTGAAAGAGATAATTTATTTGAAGGGAATACATTACTATCGTAAGCTTTTAGGCATGACCATAAATGAAAGAAAAAAAAAAATGGGAGACATTATAAGAAGTATGATACTCACAAAACTTAATAGGATCTATATTAACACTTGTCTCATGATGATGAATATGAAGATGTGATTTTGATAATGAGAATATCTACCAATGGAATGAATAATTTTAAATTATTTGGAGATGAGTAAGACAAGAGGAATGTACAAGCGGTTGTCTCTAGAATAGAGAGCACCTCAAGAATAGAATTTCTTTAAATGTATTGCATTCATTGGTTTGTCAAGTTCTTGACCATCTTCAATGGCCAATTTATAGGCTCCAAAGCCAAATTTAGTTGTAATTACATAGGGTCCTAACCAATTAGGTTCAAATTTTCCTTGTTTTTCTTGTTCTTTAGTGGTATTCTTTTGATTTTCTTTGAGAACGAGATCACCAACCTCGAACTCTCTAGGTCTTACTTTTTTATGATAACTGCATTGTAACTGGTTTTGATAGAATTGAAGATGATAGAGGGCATTAAGTCATTTTCATCGAGAATCTTGAGCTAATTAATTCATGATTGTCTATATTCATATTCATTAATTATATCTTTAAGGGATATTCTCAAGGATGGTAGTTCAACCTCAACATGTAAAATTGATTCGAACCATGACAAGGGAGAATGGGGGCTCATGTAGGTATGCGATAAGATGTGTGGTAAGCCCAAAGAGAAAGGTAAATTTGAGTGTGTTAATTTCATCCATGTGAATTGATAATTTTTTACATGATGGATTTTAAAGTTTTATTCTAATTATCTCCTTTCCCACAAATTGACGACATATTGTCAATAGCGCTCATCTTCTCTTCCATTGTCGTTAATTGATTACATTAAGCTAATTAATTAAGTCACCTATCCAACACATACCCTAATTAACGACCTTTCATTAATCAACACCTTCTATCTAGTCTAATTAATTATTATTAATTAATTAGCCTCCCTTCTCATTAAATCAATAAATCTCTATTTAATTGGTTTAATTCCTTCCTAATGGTCTAAATCACACTAAAATCCATCTAAAAGCTTATAAAAGCTTGCACATGTATTTATTAATCATCTTGATTAATTAATGCACCCCCTTTATCCACATGAGCCACTTGAGGACAAACTAAACCCTCCTAAAGCTAACTCAACCCCATCTAAACCCCCCTTATCCATAACTAACTCTACATCTCCATTTATCCCACATTCATGAGGATGTGTTGAATCCTTTATCCTTTGGGCTATATAAAGAGCCCTCCTCCTACCTTTATACCTACACCTAAATCTCTCAAGAGACAAAAGTAAGCACATAGTTTCATACTAATAGCCTTTTGTCATTCTTGAGCCCTCCATCCTCCATTCTTGAAGAGCTAAGCCTCACACCCAAGCATCCATTGAAGGATCAAAGCAAGAAATTATAATTTGATTGCCATTGGACTACTTAGGTCCATTTTAATGTTAAATTAGGCAATTAAGGGGAATAGAGTTCATGCATTTACATTGTGTTTTGATTAGATTCAAAGTTATTAATGTTTAAAGGGTAGGACTTGCTCACTTCTTCATCATGATGGTGCACATTTCCCATTTTTAACTAGGTTAGGAAGCTATTTTTAGGTGGTAGCTTTCTTGCTTTAAGTTTGGTTAAATTTGTAGAAACACTTGCACACATTTGGCACGCCCGGTGGGACACTTAGTCCCATGGCATTTTAGTTTAAGTTTCATTGTTTTGGCTAACTTTTGATATGCACATGTAGTAATTAATGTCCATTTTCTTGGAATTTTTTCTCATTTGATATGTGTAACTTCATGTTCATAGCCTTAATTTTAATGGGTTATTGCCATTTTTAAGCTAACTTGTCAAAATTTGAGATATTGTGAGTTTTCTTGTGTTTGTTGCCGTATTTTTGTTACAGGTCTGGCGCAGGCATGATTTTAGGGGCAGCAGTACATTTTTGTGGCACAGGTGTGCATGGTTTTGGGGCACACACATCTCTCTCTCGTGGTGTGCAGCACTACTTTAAAAAAACTATCATTCTATCTCTGTCCAACCCCACATGCATGCACACTAACCCTGGCACACATACCCTAACCAACACATGTGTAGTGCACTAACTCGGGTGCACACATCATTTCATACTATACCTTCACTTCACTACATACTAAAACCTATCAGATCAAGCACACACACCCCTAACCAGGGGTGCACATGTGGTTTTAGTGGCGCAGGTATATTTTTTTGGTAATGCGGTTATTCTGTCTATTTTTCTCTTTTTTCTCAGAGTAGCGCATATGTTGTTTTTGTGGCACACACACCTCTCTGGTGGCATAGGCATTAATAGATCTAAAAATTCCACAGAGTGGCGTAGGTACTATTTTAGGGCACAGGCACTATTTTCGTGGCACACACATCTCTCGGGTGGCAGGTACACTGTGTGCCGAAAAACAACCTTTGGTGGCGCATACGCCCTAACCCACGCAGCAGTAGCAGCTAAAAAAGGGGCACATGCATCCTTTTGCATTTTTTTGAATTAAAGTGTTGATGTGCTAACATTCTTGCAGGTTTATCTAATCATATATTTGTCTTTGCAGGTTATTTTTACATGTTTGTATTTGATTAGGTAATATTTTGCATTGTTTACTTATAGGATTAAGATCACGTATGCTCTTCCCTCGCATCCCTTGGGGTGATCTTGGGAATCAGAAATGATTCTTAAGTCCTTTTGATGCTTTGAGATTGTTAAGAGTATTTGATTTGGAATTGGTTAATTTGGCATAGTTGAATTAAAGTGTTTTTCCATTTGATATCTTTTTGGATTTTGGAAGACAATCACGTATGCTCTTCTCTTGCGTCCTTGGATGATCTAGAGAATCAGAAATGATGCCTTCTCTTTTGATGGAAAACTACTAAACATCATCATACAGACCAAAACGCTTGTCAAAGAATGGAGGAATCAAACAAAAGTCAGAAAACTACTAATACAATTGTTATATAGGTTGCCAAATGGTGTTCGAGCAAACCACATCTAATTAAAAAGATAAAAAAAGAACAACATATTCAAAACACTATATTGCAGGTTTTGGAAAAGGGTACGTCCCTCTCCGCTCAACTGGAACATAACCCCTTTGGCATAACACCTTAAGCTACAACAATGGGGGTGGTTCCAGGAACCCCAAAGTAGTCCACGCAAGAGGGAACCTTGTGGATGAAATGGGAAGTGCTCCACACTACCTATCTGACTAGTAAATCCTTTGTGAGATAGAGTTACAAGTTGTCCCTACGTGACCCTTTTAAGTACACATTTGGATGCATTTATTGCCCACTGTGCTTGAAGGGGGCAAAGTCGAGATACTCCCAAACTAGTCATTGTGACTTTTTGGGTAAATCATCCCACTCGTGGATAATCTTTGTAGCACCTAGGATGAGAGAACCACCTAGGAAGATATACTTTGGCCAGGAGCCCACTTTGACCATTCTAAAATAGTGTTGAGTTGTGAACCATATTTTCATTGAGAAATGTGTGACGCGTTACTTTCGCCTAGTTTTTACTTGCCTTAGGGCGAGGTGAAACTCTGCCAAGTGAAGCCAACATTTTTCATCCTTTTTTTTTGATTTGCTTCCTTCACATTCTTTTGACACTTTGTTGATCAAAAGAAGGGTGATTACCTTTGTGTTACCAATCGACTTGTTTCTGTCACTTTTATGTCCATTTACGCCCATCCATGTTTGTGGCTGGGTAAGTTAAACATCTAAAGTGTGTGGAGGCATATTCACGTCATTGGTAGCCATTGTGATCTTGATACCCATGTCAAGATCATCATTGTAGTTAGGCATGGTTCATCACCACAGACTTCCTTAGAAGAGTTAGCTTGTTTGTATCATATCACTACAATTTTGATATTTACGTCTTGTTTCTTGTAAACTCGACATAAATACCTATATTGTAAGGTTACGCTTTGCACACATTTTTAACTATTCCTAGCTATACTTTGAGCTTTTTAGTTCGGTTCTATTATTACCTCAATTTCAAAGAGTGCTAGGTGTTACCATTTGTGTGTGTTATATCAATAACACCTTGATATCAATACTTCACTTTCTCGCAAAGTGGGTTAACATATCTTGGTGATATTGTTGTGTCATTCACAAATTGTAATTGGCACTTTTTGAGATATAGGTCTTAATCGAGTTTGAGCTCACTCATCATATATCTTGATTGGGAGATCACATTGACTTCTTGTATTTACTTACGTTTTGTTCATTCCTTGAACTTGGCATAAGTGAAAACATCTTGTTAATCATCTTGCGATGCAAACTACTTTTTGAAACGTAGTCTAGGAGGTACTTCATTTAAACAGGTTTCAATACCAAACACTTGTGTCACTGGTGATTTATCACTCTATCACATTGGTATTCTCACATTGTTGACTTATTCATACTCTTAACAAATACATCTTGCATTTCACTTAGGGGTGATCACTAAGTTTTAAGCACATTTACAACTTACCCTAGTGAAACTATCACAAAAACATGGCTCCTAAAACACGTCTAGGGTTAAAGAAATAGACATATGAGGAACAACAAGTGCAAGCTTGGGAAACCTCTAATAGATAAGGGTCAAACCCCTTCATTGGACATGACCTAGGACCACTGTTTTCTACAGAAAAGGAAACAGAAGAGATGGTCGATCATAGTGGAAATGAATTAGAATCACCACACATGAGACTTTGATTTTGACCCCACTCTACTAGATGAGTTTCTTCTTAGAAACAAAGATAGAGTGTTGGCATGGGTCATGGAATTAGGGGCCAAATTTCCCACCGAGAATGAACCAATAATACTAAAATGACGCTACTGAGGAAGAACATCCCCTTATCAATATGGAAGATATTTTAACAGGTGGACATGCTTCCACTTCTTACGTAGGAAATGATAAAGTGGTAGGGCATAGAATACCCTTTATCAAAGTGCCACGAAGAAACAAGATAGAACATGAGACAGGAAGAACCTCCACAATACGAGAGGAGGAACCTTTAGAAGAAGAAGCAACAAACCAAGCCACAATCCAACAACAAATCAATAACCTAAGCCAAAACTAGCTTTGCTTACTTCCCATGTATAGAAAGATGCAAACAAGAACATTCAAAAGTTGAGGCCTAAGGTTAAGATCAATGAACTCCATCAGAAAACCAAGGAGAAGAAGACATAGGGTATCATCATGTTTACATCCCCGCTTCTCCCACTAAAGAAAAATTTCTCACACAAGAAGTGCAATCTATGAAAGTGACACTTGTGAGCTTACAAGAGAGAATATAGGGAGCATTAGGAAATATCAATATGAAGAATTATGCCCCTATCCTTTTGACAAGACAATGACCCTTCAACCCTTTCCAAAGAAATTTGATATGCCAAAGTTTGAAAAATACAAAGGAAAGGGAGACCCAAGGGATCATGTTAAATATTTCTACATGGCATGTCAAGAGGTGTCTTATAGTGATAATTACCTCATCAAATTTTTCCCAAGAGTCTCGGAGGTCAAGCATTGGAATGGTTTACACGCTTACCACGAGGATCAATTTTCACCTGGCCAGAATTGGCATAAAAGATTCATGTCACTTCTCATATAACATAGAGAGTGATGTCACCATGGCAGACTTGTGTGGGGCCAAGCAATGCCCCAAATGAGACCTTCACCAGCTTCCTCCAATGGTGGAGAGGGATAGCTAGTCACTTCCCTTGCTTTCCCTGAAAAGTAGCTTGGTTAGTATTTTCATTCCCAATCTCAACCCGATATAGCTTTCCACCTCCAAATGCATTGTGTCCATACTTTTGAGGAGGTTATCGAGAAAGGGATTCAGATAGAAAAGGCTCTCATTGCCAAAGGCACCCTCAAAACCCAATCTAAAGACAACCAAAGTGTCAAACCCATGGAAAAGCCAAAGATCTTTAACAAAAACAAAAATGTGGTGGGAGATGGAATCACTGATTCCAAACATGTTCAAATGGTCCAAACTAGTCAACCTTTTAAACTAACCAAGGGCCCAATTCAACCACCACCAAAGTGAAGAACATTCACCTCTCTCAATGAACCATTGTCAGTCATACTAAAATAGTTGGATGCGGCCCACATGATGACCTATCCTACCACGCAACCATTTGATGACAACGCTCCTAAACCTTCATGGTATAAGGAGCATGAATATTGTGAAATGCATCACGTTAAAGGACATAAGATAGAAAATGTCTCATGGCTTCACCACTATATTCAGGACCTCATTGACAAATGGGGAGATAGAGGTGGATAACCCTGGAAAAACACAAACACCTAACGA
Source organism: Taxus wallichiana var. yunnanensis (assembly GCA_018340775.1). Lineage (NCBI taxonomy): Eukaryota > Viridiplantae > Streptophyta > Pinopsida > Cupressales > Taxaceae > Taxus > Taxus wallichiana. The sequence continues at coordinate 934,855,048 of CM031240.1, read as the reverse complement.
GAAAATGGGGATTTATAAAGAACCATTCCCCAAGCATGATAAGTCGAAAAGACAAAGCCGGATCGGGGAGAGTCATCCCAAACCTATAAAGCCATGAATTACTTGTATACCAAAAGAGATAACAATCATTATGATTCACTTATCGGATGTATTCACTCTCCTGACTGACCGTGTCAATACCATCCGATCAAGGGAAAGGACTACGCACTGTGGTAACAAGGCATGCCCACCTCGTGATTCTAGAACCCTCTCCATTGACCCCACAACCGGTAAATATAACCTTTTAGAACAACTTGAGAAGACGTCTACTAAGATTTCAATCTTAGATCTTCTCAAGATATCCAATGTGCATAAGGACATTCTATACCAAACTCTTCAGGGGTCGGGAGTGCCTTTAGAAGTCGATCCTGCACACCTTCAAGCCATGGTGGAAAACATTACACCAAGTGAGCATCTCACTTTCAACCATAGGGAGATCCCTACCGAGAATCCTACACATAATCTTCCCTTATACATTGAGGTAGTTGTCACCCACAGGAAAATCAAATGGGTGCTTGTGGATAATGGATTCTGGGTTGAACATCTACACGCTTAAGTTGGTCAAACAATTGGGACATACATGAGAAGATCTTGAGTCCCATATTATCACTATCACCGCATATGACAACATGGAAAGAGAGTCAACAGGGTACCATCACACTACCCATGGAGGTGGGCCCCACTTGTCATCAGACAAAGTTTCACGTCCTAGACTTGGAACTTCCATATAACATGCTTCTAGGCCAACCATGGATTCATGCCATGCAGGCCATGCCATCAACATTTCATCAATGCATCAAGTTGAAGCATGAGGGACACATGGTTACAATACTAGGAGATTCAGAGCCCTTTGCTCATTGTAGAGCTCTCAATAGCTTTACACGAAAAAGGGTACATACACATGTCCCTCCATAGATATAGTTGTCCCTCTTCAGTCTGAGGCCATGGAATCCCAGGTAGATTCAGATTCTCTTAGTTCTTGCGCTCATGGGGCATCTACTTCAACATCTCCATTTGATTCATGGGAGATGAAAATCCTAGAATATGGCTATGGGGAGTATAATGTACAACAAGCACTCTTGGTTTCGACCTCTCTTTCACCCAAGACTAGAGGTCGACCCAACTACCACTTCAGAGACCTAGAGAGGAACACACTATTGGGTCATTCCTACCTGGAGGCTTGTTAGCTGAGGAGAAATTACTTGATCCACCTACTACTTGGGTCCCTGAGGACACTCAACCATCCTGTTATCAAACCCCAAAATATGAAAAATCTAGCAGAATGATGTACTCCATGGGCTACAAAGGCCTAGGATGTGGGAGGAATGAACAAGGACAAAGAGAACCAGTCCCTCTTCCACATTTCAAAATAGAAAGATATGGCATTGGGATTCACCCTTATGGAGCACACCCCAATGATCAAGATGTGACTTGTTCTGAGCGTGAGGATAGTTCTGACTATCTAGACAAGATATACGGATTTCCCATTGTAGCCAATATGAGGATCTGGCCTCCACGAACCTTTTCATGAACAACGTTGTCCTAACCTTAACCCCCACATAAACCAACCCTTGACCTTGTATACCCTTCCCTTGTTGAATGGGACCAACAACGTCACGTGCCACTAGATTTATTCGAGAATGACGAGGCTATTGCAGAGTTCATGGGCATAAGGGATACAATCCCCATTGGAGATCACAAGAAAGGTTTCTTTATCGACTTAGACACCTACGCCTACTTCTGGTGAGGAGGCTGAACTTCATGGTCAAAAAATTTAAAGAAAAGTGAGGGAAAAAGTTCTAAAGAAAAGCCTCGGAAAAAATCAAAGTCCAAGTCACACAGTGAAAACCTCTTTGAGGCACTGGCTGACAAACAAATAAGAAAATCAAAGGACAAACAAAGTGACCATGCCAAGGATGAAAATCTCATGGAGACATCCTTGGATGAAGATCTCAACCTACCTCCTGATCCTACGCGTATGGAGGATTTATCAAAATTGTTAGTCAAAGAAACCATTGATGTCAATATTGGTACCAAAGAAGATCCCAAGATAGTAAAATTGGGAGCATCACTCTCAGCTAGAGAAAAAAGATGTTCACTATGTTGCTGAGAGTTTATTGATGTGTTTGCATGGTCTTACAAAGACATGCCTGGCTTAGATCCAACTTTGGTCATGCACAACCTAGTTGTGCATGCAGACGCAGATGCTAAGCCTATCAAATAAAAGCTCTAAAAGATGCACCCAAGAGTGGCCTTGTTGGTTAAAGAAGAGTTGGAAAGATTGCTTGCAGCAGGATTCATCAGACCAATTGATTATTCTTGAATGGATATCGAACATTGTTCCTGTCCGAAGAAAAAAACCTATCGGTATCCGAATCTACATGGATTTTAGGGACATCAATAAAGCTTTCCCTAAAGATGATTTTCCATTTCCCAACATTGATATGATTGTTGACTCAACAAAGGGGTACAAAAATGCTATCACTCATGGATGGATTTTCGGGTTATAATCAAATTAAGATCACCGAGGAGGACCAACACAAAACAACTTTTACAACTCCTTGGGGCACCTTCTACTATCAGGTGATGCCATTTGGCCTTAAGAATGTAGGAGCAACTTATCAATGGGCCATGACAGTGATTTTTCATGATATGATTCATGATATCATGGAGGACTACGTAGATGACATCCTGGGAAAGTCCAAAACAAGAGAGGATCATCCATCATTTTGTGCGTATCTTTGAATGCCTATGAATACAAAGTCAGGCTAATCCAAAGAAGTGTGTCTTCGTGTGCTATCTCGGGAAACTATTGGGCTTCATTGTGTCAAGATGAGGTATTGAGGTAGACCCTACTAAAGTGTCTGCTATCACTGAAATGCCTCCACCTGAGAATATCAAGCAACTACGTAGCTTACAGGGGAAAATTCAAGCCATTCACCACTTCATCTCCCAACTTGCAGATAAATGTCACTCATTCACCCATTTTCTTAAAAAGGATGTCACTTTCATCTAGGGACCCGAGCAACAACAAGCCTTTTTTTCTTAAATAAGACTGCTAATCCACCTGTCCTCATGCCTCCCACTCCGGAGAACCACTTTTTCTCTATATTTCCACTACACAATTTGCTATTGGTGCGCTTGCTCACCCAATACGACCTTAGCCATAAGGAGAAAGTGGTGTACTATCTGAGTCACACCCTCATCACCTATGAACTTAATTATCCTCAGATTGAAAAGGCTTTCTTGGCCATTGTTTTTACCTTTCAAAACTTCACCATTACCTGCTGAATACTAAGACCAAGCTCATATCCAAGGTCGACCCACTCAAGTATTTGTTGTCCAAACCCACCCTCACAGGAAGAATGGCTAATTGGATCATTCTACTCAGTGAGTTTGACATAGAATTTGTCCATCAAAAATCAGTTAAAGGACAAGTACTTGCAGACCAGCTAGCGGAAGCACCTTGCAAAGCAAAGCATGGAACCTTTGAGTCTGGATCTCGCCGATGATGCCTCCTCTTGCTCTACATTGAAGAATCTATCATGTGGTAGATACATTTTGATGGATCATTTACGTTTCATGGTTCAGTGTGGAGTGGTCCTTATTACTCCTTCGGTGATCCTATACCACAGGCTTTTCACCTGGGCTTCCCTTGCACAAACAACATTACAGAATATGAAGCACTCATTGCAGGGATGAAGCTAGCCATCAAGTGGAATGTTCATCATGTTAAGGTTGTAGGTGATTCATAGTTAATCATCAAATAGGTTAATGATGAATATAAGGTTAAGGATGACAAGCTCATACCTTACAAAAAGTTAGTGGAAACTCTAAAGGAGTATTTTGTGTGCATTACCTTTGAGAAAATCCCAAGAGCACAAATAATAATCGGCGGATGCCATGGCAATGGTGGGATCTATGCTTCATATTCCACTAGGGAACAATGATATGCCATTCTTCATATAGAAAATCTACGCCAGCCCATGTATGACATGCCAGAATCTTTCCTGGCTTGTGAGGTTGTTGGTCCCCATTCCCCATGGTACGAACCCATTTTCACCTATCTTAAGGACAACACATTCCCTCCCGATATCTCCCATTCTAAAAAGCAAAGCCTGATTCACCAGATAGCCCATTACACCCTTTTAGGAGGTACACTTTATCATCATGGCTACGATGGGAATCTATTACGTTGTCTGGATGTGACGAGAGTCAATCCAGGCAATCAAAGAAGTGCACGAAGGGGTATGTGGAGCACATACAAATGGAATGGTCTTGGCTAAGAAACTATTGAGAGTAGGTTACTATTGGCCTACCATGGAAACTGATTGTTGCAATTATGTTAGAAAATGTGTGCTTTGCCAAAAGTATGGAAATTTCATCCATGCTCCATCACAACCATTGCAACCTATCACTACCCCATGGCCATTCTCCAAGTGGGGACTTGATCTAATAGGAAACTTACTCCTACCTCATCTGATGGTCATACACATATCATCACAACCACAAAATATTTTACAAAATGGGTGGAGGTTGTCCCTTTAACCTATGTCACAGGAGCACATATTTCTAAATTCATCATGAATCACATTATTTGCCGATATGGTATTCCCACAGCCATTGTTACAGATAATGGGAAGTCATTTAAGAACAAAAATATGAAAGGTCTTTGCCAATGATTCCAAATCAGATTAAAATGGTCCACGCCATATTACCCTCAGGGTAATGGACAAGCTGAGGCAACAAACAAGACTTTAGTAAGGATAATGGAGAAGATGGTCAGCAAAATAGGTCAAAACTGGCACCTACAAATCCATCCAGCCCTTTGGGCTTACCGAACATCCATTCACACTCCTACGGGTGTGACACCATATTCCCTAGTGTTCGGGATAGAATCTATCATCCCTTTAGAGATCAAACTTCCATCCCTGAGAATTTCTCTTCATGGGACTATCTGATAAGGATGAAGATTATCGAGTGGCAAGACTGGCTGAGTTAGAGCTCCTGGATGAGAGGCATTCACACTCTTAATCACCTAAAAGTATATCAACACAGAGTCTCCAAAAACTACAACAAGAATCATCCCTCATCAGTTTGAGGTTGGTGATTTAGTTATGAAGGAGAACCAGTTCAACACTAGAGCAGAGTGAGAAAAGAAAGGGAAGTTCAACCACATTGGTTAGGACCCTATGTCATAGTTGCCAAGTATGGCACACAGGGGCATACAAACTGGCTCACCCCAATGGTGATGAGCTCTGAGCCCATGAATGCCATGCATCTTAAGTGGTTCTATGCTTGAACATGGCGCAAGGAAGTTAAAAAAAAAAAAATAAAAAAATCAAAAAAAAAAAAAAAAAAAAAAAGAGTCATCCACTAGTGAAAACCACGCAATTGTGGCACTTTGGACAAGTCCTTGGGTGAAAACTAGTTTCCGCACCTCGGGAGGATTCATTGTTCACAAGCATTCTATATTAGGAGGGTAGTTGTCTTTGGCCTAGACCTGGTTCTACCTTCGAGATTCCTTGTGCACACCATCCTGTCCAGCCTTGATCCGGCTTTTCCTTCTTCTATTCATCTGTGAGGGGCATGGTCTTTCATTATTTCCCATCTTACGCTGGGGGCAACTCAATGACTTCACCTTCTTGTTCATAAACACATGGCTTCTTCCCTTGTATATTCCCCATCTAACACTGGGGGCATCCACACTTTCTTGGTTACTTGCACATAGCTTTGGAAAACACAAAAACAATAGAAAATTGTTTCACAAAAAAAAACAATAGAAAATTGTTTCACAAAAATAAAAAAAAAACAATAGAAAATTGTTTCAAAAAAAAAAAAAACAATAGAAAATTGTTTCAAAAAACAAAAAACAATAGAAAATTGTTTCACAAAACAAAAAACAATAGAAAATTGTTTCACAAAACACTAAACAATAGAAAATTGTTTCAAAAACCTAAACAATAGAAAATTGTGCATATTATCTTAAAAAAAAAAACATTTACTTGCATTGTCTTGTTTCTTGCTTTTGCTTTTCTTGTTGCTTGTATAGTGTTTTGCATGCTTTTTTTGAGTTGTTTGTTGCTTGGGCGTACTTTGTTAGGATTCATCTTTTCTTGCTTAGATTAGATTTATTCTTGCTTGTGCATATTGCGGTGTGTTTTTTGCATGCTAGTAAATCTTGGAGATCATGATGTAATGTGTTAATTCATTATGTTCTTTCTTAAGCATTTGGTTGTGTTTGTTACTTGTTAATAAAGCATGGTGAATCATGGTATATTGCATTAATTCCTGGTGTTCTTTGTTAGCATTTGGTTGTGTTTATTGCATGTGCTCTATTTTTTTATCATTCACATCACATTACCATCATTATCATCACATCTAACATCATCTATACATCATATATAAACAAAAATGCTAAGTTTTACATCATGCATGTATGCTAAGCTAATCATCACATATCGTATCATCAATGGGGGCAAGAGGGGTTGCACATAATAAAAATCTATCCCCCCCACACAATATCATCATATCATCCCATCTATTAGGCATCAACAAAACATCACATGAGTAATACATTTGATATCATCTATGGATCTATCATCTAACATTCTAAACAAGCACATGTATACATCAAACATCATAAACATGTATATGCAAAATGTGGAATCTGATAACATCATAACAACATCCATAAGTGTTGAATCAAGAAAATAACATGCATCGAATCCAATGCAGGCAGCATGCCCACTCAAGATACTAAATATGATTCATGTCCCATCATCAATTAGTTCCCCATGAGTTTAAAGACAAAGCAAAAACCATCTATATGCATGTATCAAAAATAAAATACATCATCTCATAACCATGTGTATCTGAGCCAAAACAAAATAATCCTATATATATATATATATATATATGTATATATATATATATATCTATATCTAAAAAAAAATGGATACAAATCTGTGCTCTATATCAAAAATGCCTTCAACTGAGGTGTACAAAGGTGATACATCAAAATGTCTGTGTACACATACATACAATGTCCAGATAAGTACTCAATACAATACATCATCGATACACAATGCCATAAAAAAGGGCATGTATCTGAAAGAATCAAGCCTTCATCATGAGGCATCATCAAAAATACATGTATAACATAACTGTACATCAAAATCAGCCTTCATAAGAGGCATACATATCAAAAGAATCTATACAATAAAAATGTGGCTCTCAACCACAGCTCTCACCCTCACCGGGGCTCCCAGATCTATCCTCTGGATGATGAACTCTTGGAGGCTGGGATGGCGCTGGTCTCACCTGGCTACTCTGGTAGAGGCTGTCTAACTGATCTGGTGGAATGGCCGGACCTCCATGATCGAGAGCCTGATGCACTCGACCTTGATAGCTTGTGGCGCAAGCCACTCACTACTCTAGTGGCACCACTCTATAATATGTAGTCCTATAGAAGAGGGCCTCACCACCAAGCCTAGTGGCATCACGTATCAGTCCGCATCTCCGAGGTGAGCGCTGCCTAAAGGGTAGTATCTCACTCACCTATAACTCTCGCCCAGTCTACCTCACCTATCTAGCGGCAAAGCCTCTCTCGATCTCTCTCTATGGTCATCACCTATAGCTCGGCATGGGCCTGGTCCCTCTGTGCTAATAAGGCCTGTGATCGAGCATACACATGATCTCTCTGTGCAATGACCATGACCATGCACTCTGGATCTGGACTGATGAAGGAGGCTCAATATCTACACCCCCTATGTGTTGTTGTCTCTCGATCTAGCTCCGCCATGCACTCTATCATCTCTTGGGCTAGCCTGGGCCCGAGCCTGATCCCACCCTCTATAATAAAGTCACAATGTGGGCTCGGGCCTCATCACGCTCTCTACTATGGCTATCACGCACCAGCCTCGAGCCTCATCTCTCTCTCTCCTCTGCCACTCTCTCTCAGCTATGAGCTATTGTACCTACACACCTGTATGGTATGTCTATGCCCACTAGCCGGGGGTGTGTGTGCCTCAGGGGATGGTCCCTGAGGTGCTCTAGAAGACTTTCCTACTCAAAAACCCTACCTCTGGGTGGCTGCATGGCTACCTGTACTGGGCCCTGTGGCCTCGGTCCCTGTGCCTATGGGGCACCCTAGTCCATCATGAGGGATACCATCAAATGGATCCTCTGGGTCTAGGCCCCAGTGCCACTACTCTAGCCCTTGCTCTGCCCCATGCCATACCTCTACGGGTGGGTGAATACCTACTACCCAAGCTACCTCTAGAATAGTGAGATGCCGGGGTAATACTTGTCACATACCATGCTACATAATCAGTTGTAGTCCCCGGGTCTCTCACCTATCATAATGGGTCCCATGCCTGGGGGACCACCTATGTGAAACTAGCCCTAGCTCAGCCACTGGTATACGAGGCCCCATGGTCTACCTCTCTGAGTCCCTGCACGAGCATGCCGATATCTCGGTGGGACCCCTATACTCTACCAGCTTGCACCACTGCACTTATCACACATGATATAACTCCATGATATAGCTACGGCTGCCAATAAGAAAGTGCTCCACCAAGCACACGCTGAGCTCTATGGCATCCTCTAGCCACTAGAAGTGCCTGTATGGATGCCAAATGATGTCTATCACTACTAGCTCATCAAACTCCCACCTATATCTGAATAGGCTACCAAGATGGCCACGTACATCTCTCGCCACTGCTATACCAAGCCATGTATGATGGCTCCTCGGGATCTCAAACTCGGAAAGGGCCCACAGGGGCACCCGATAGCAATATGATCCCATGACCATATCTGTAATAATGATGCTAGGCCCCATGGTCTTCTGACCATGGTATGTAATCAAGTGTAAATCCCAATATAAATGGGCCAGTATACACTTTGCCCCAAGAATATCTCTCACCACTATAAATGCCATGAACCAATGGCAGTAATCCTCTCGAATGATCCCTATCTTATCAGTGAGTAGGAACCCACTGATAAGCACCATGATATAGAGAGGTCCCCGATGCAATGTCGGGTCAGAGATGCACTCATGTAAAGCTATAGTCATCCCATCATGTGGGATGTCATCACACCAAATAGAGCACTAGCACGCTACTCTAATCAACCCTACATCCGAACTATACTCGATCAATGTACCCATCATGGGCACGCATAAAATCTACCAAACATCCTCAATGGTCACTATCATCTCTCCCTGTGGGTAACTCTAAAACACTGACTCTCGCTATGCCATCACTCACTAGCGCAGTCAGTAGGGAGAGGCCATGTGATCTAGTACAATAGATGGCATCCGAGCCACGGGGCCCAGCCCCACTACCTCCAGTAATATCACCATAGCTCGGTGGTCACACTGCTCGGCGCATACTACCCTCTAACTCAGCAATCCGGGTGACGCTCCCACATCTCTGTAAAACTGGTAGTCATCTCTCTACAAAATAACATGCCACTCATTAGTTCCTAGCATTTCCTCTAAAAATCTATCTCATCTTTTAGGGTTAACCCAAAAATCCTAAAAATTCTTCTAAGTGTCATGTTTTTGACACTTTCCTATCTTTTTCTTTTCTATCTAGGGTGCACTGCACCCCCTTTTGGCATGTGCGCCACATTTTTTTGGTGCACTGCTTGCTGCGCATGTGTGTTTCTTAGCACGTGCACCTCTTTTTGGGTGCCTGCGCACCCTTTTTTGGCATGTGCACCACCAAATTGGTGCCTGCGCATGGACACGTGTGCTTCTGTGTGTGTGTGCACTGTGCCTTCTCCATGCCTGCCACTTTTTACATGTGTGCCCCATTTCCATGTGTGTGCATGCGTGCACACATGTGCTGTGTGTGCACATGTGCATGTGTGTGTGTGTGTGTGTGTGTGTGTGATTTGTGTCCACGCATGTATGCACGCATTGACTTGGCACTGCGCCCTCAAAAGGATGCCTGCACCCCCAAAATGGCACCTGCATGCCCCTATCCCATGCCTGCACCTGCATGCACACAGCACACCTACATGTTTTTCTACTCCTAAAGACCTAATTTAAGGCATTAATGACAAAAATTTATGAGCAGGGTTGTGATACTCACAAAGGGGCCATCATCCATGCCGCTGGTACCCCGGACTGCATCCATGCGCACCTCAAATGGTCTCGTGTGATCACCATGGTTCTCCTGAGTGTCAGAGCCTCACAGTAAAATTTTTTCAACTGATCAGTTAAAATGAATTGCTCGCGATGTTTTTACCCCCCTGGGGGGTATATTAACCTTTTTTCACCGTTTGGAAGGCCGAGAGAGACCCATTTCGATCACCGTTTTCTCCTCTGTTTGCTGTGGAATAATTATTTTTATTAAATAATTATTTTTCTCTTATTTTTCACCGTATTGGGGCATTTTTTTGTCTATCCGATACCCCTTTCTTCTCCCGAGGGCAATTTTATTGCTCCCTAGCGATTTTTATTCTTCTTCCACACTCTCGTAATTATTTTTCAAATAATTATTTTTTCTTAATTTTTCCACTTAACAAGGACATTATTTGTCCTTTGTTTCTCCTTTCTTCCACCTAGGGCACTTTCTGTCACCCCTAGGCCCTTCACTTTCTTCTTCTACTTTCTTCTACTATTCACCATGGTTTGGAAAGCAAAAACAATAAAAACAATATATATATCAAAAAATCCAAAAACAAGGCAAAATTTTTTCAAAAAAATCCTAAAAAGTAAAAAAACTACAAAAATGGTAACTTGCTTATTACGGCTGAAACTTGTGTCTTGCGCATGGTATTTTCTCCATATCCTATTGGTTTGTCTCACATCTTCCCCGATTAATATGACTCATGGATCACCGATTCACAACCATTCACAAAGCTAGCTGCTTGCTTCTGTCTGATACTCTGGGGCACTTTTGTTGCCTGGTGTTGTTTCATTGCACACAAACACTTTTCATGGACCCCATGTCCATTTTCATTTCCCCTTGCATGTATCCTTGCTCGGGGCATCATTTTTAACCCTTTTCATCAATCACAAACTTGTGGATCTCTTCAACACTGATAACAAAACATTTGTACAACTGTCTTGACCATTGTTGGGTTGGATATGTGCGTTCATACTTGTTTTCCCTATTACATGAGCTTGTTTCCTTCTCGTATTGCATTGCATTATTGTATGTTGCATGGAGTTGGTACTTTCAGCAATGGACAATTGTTCATAGTATGGCTTTTCATGTCATTCTACCTTTGTCGTATGCTTATATTTTTCATAAGGACCGATGATGTAGTTCCTATGGCAATATGATGACATCAAATTTGTTCCAAATAAATAGCGGCTAGAGGCTAAGCTCTTCTCTCCCCTCATCCATATTTCTTCTACTTCACTTCCCTTTCACCCCTAATTTTCTCTCTCATCGGGGCATCCTACCTCTTCCCCATTCTTCTACCTATCTCTCATCTTTTTTTCGATCGTCGATCGATGACTTCTTCCATCACCCCATCGACACTCGAGGGGGCATCTCTCCCTCCTACTAATTTTTCTTCTATCCCTTCAAAATTTTCTTCCATCTACTATCTTTGAAGTGGCGTCACTTACGCCACCCCAAAGAGGGGCAAATGTAGACACCTATAATTACGCCTAAGCAATTTAAATACTTAAATTGCGCTAATTATCTCCTTTCCCACAAATTGACGACATATTGTCAATAGCACTCATCTTCTCTTCCATTGTTGTTAATTGATTACATTAAGCTAATTAATTAAGTCACCTATCCAACACATACCCTAATTAATGACCTTTCGTTAATCAACACCTTCTATCTAGTCTAATTAATTATTATTAATTAATTAGCCTCCCTTCTCATTAAATCAATAAATCTCTATTTAATTGGTTTAATTCCTTCCTAATGGTCTAAATCACACTAAAATCCATCTAAAAGCTTATAAAATCTTGCACATGTATTTATTAATCATCTTGATTAATTAATGCACCCCCTTTATCCACATGAGCCACTTGAGGACAAACTAAACCCTCCTAAAGCTAACTCAACCCCATCTAAACCCCCCTTATCCATAACTAACTCTACATCTCCATTTATCCCACATTCATGAGGATGTGTTGAATCCTTTATCCTTTGGGCTATATAAAGAGCCCTCCTCCTACCTTTATACCTACACCTAAATCTCTCAGAGAGAAAAAGTAAGTAAGCACATAGTTTCATACTAATAGCCTTTTGTCATTCTTGAGCCCTCCATCCTCCATTCTTGAAGAGCTAAGCCTCACACCCAAGCATCCATTGAAGGATCAAAGCAAGCAATTATAATTTGATTGCCATTGGACTACTTAGGTCCATTTTAATGTTAAATTAGGCAATTAAGGGGAATAGAGTTCATGCATTTACATTGTGTTTTTATTAGATTCAAAGTTATTAATGTTTAAAGGGTAGGACTAACTAGGAAGCTATTTTTAGGTGTAGCTTTCTTGCTTTAAGTTTGGTTAAATTTGTAGAAACACTTGCACACACCCCGTCTATAGAGATTGTATACTAAAATGGTGTAACAGGATGCATGTTATGCTAAAATGCATTTATGACTTGGTTTCATATTGGTAGGGAATTCTTTTTCATGGATGAATGTGTAAATATCATGGTACAAAGGGCTATTGAGACCCAATATTTTGCATACCATAGTATTTTTAGGTAGATTATAACTAGGTGTTAAGAGTTTTTCTATGAGAAAGTGTGCAAAATTGGACTAATTTCAATAGATATCCAATAGTTGCCATAACGTCTCAGGAGTTACAAATTTTAGTGTTTTGGTCAAAACTAATCAATTGAATAGAGCTTTGGAGGATATCTACCATGTGCTTATATGGAATAAGTTTTTCATCCTTGACTTGGTATTCATCAATAACCTATTTAATGATAAGTAAAGAGTCTCCAAATATAACCAACTCTTTAAGGTTCCATGATATAATGAGTTTTAATCCTATAATGAGAGCTTCATACTCTACTGATATTATTAGTACATGGGAATGCTAACCAAAATGATTTAGGGATAACATGCCCATCAGGTGTGATAAGTAAAATACCAGCTCCTGATCCATGGAGGTTACAAGATCCATCAAAGAATAAAGTCTAGGCTGGCATGATGTTTACGTATAAAATATCTTCATTAGGAAATGTAAAATGGAGTGGTTTGGTTCCAAGAAGAGATGCCTCAACAAGTTAATCTATAAGGGCTTGTCCTTTAATTACTTTTTGAGGAAAAATTCAACGTCAAATTCACTAAGTAGGATGACCCAACTAGACATTCTACCCATGAGAATGGGTCGAGACAAGAGATACTTGAGGGGATCAACCTTAGCGATTAATTTGGTTGTGTGATTGAGCAAGTAATGACGTAGCTTATGGAACACAAAGTGATTGCTAAGCATAATTTTTGATTTGGGAATATCTTACCTCATGCTCAATAAGTGTTTGACTAAGGTAATAAACAACCTATTCTTTGTCTTGATCATTGTGTTGTGCTAGTAAAGCTCCTATGGCATGCTCAATGGTAGATGTGTAAAGAAGCATGGGTTTATCTCGCATAATCATCGACATAAGGATAGGTGGGTTAAAGATATATTCTTTGAGTTTGGCAAAATAATCTTGGCAATCTTGATTCCATTGGAATTGTGCATCTTTCTTAAGCAATTGATTAAAATGATGACATTTATCAGCTAATTGTGATATGAAACATCAAATGGATTGGATTTTTCCTTGGAGACTACGTAATTGTTTGATATTTTGGGGAGGAGGAATTTCCATGATGGATTTGACTTTTGCGGGATCGAATTCTATACCTCTTCGTGAGACAATAAATTGTAATAACTTTGTAAAAGTTACTCCGAATACACATTTCTTTGGATTAAGGAAAACTTTATACTCATACAACCTTTCAAAGATGTGTCTCAACACACCTGGATGACCTATCCATGTTTTATATTTTGCTAATATGTCATCAACATAATCTTCCATGATATCATGTAGTATATCGTGAAAATGACCGTCGTGGATCATTGATATGTAACAACTACATTTTTAGCCTGAAAGGCATGACCTTACAACAGAAGGTGCCCCATGGTGTAGTAAACATTATTTTTGTTGATCTTATTCAGCGATGCGTATTTGATTATAGTAAAAATCCATTCATTAGGGAGAGAATTTCATGGCCTACTGAAAGGATTCGACAATATAGTCTATATTGGGTAGAGGAAAGTCATCTTTTGGACAAGATTTGTTGATATCACGAAATTTGTGCATACCCTAATGCCGAGATTTTTCTTGGCTACAGGAACTATGTTGGATATCCATTTAGAGTAGTTGATAGGTCTTATAAATTCTGCCTCTAATAGTTTCTAGAGTTCATCTTTTACAAGTAACGCTACTTTGGGATGCATTTTGCGTAATTTCTATTTTATAGATTTTGTCTCAGGTGCACCACAAGGTGATGCAATATGAGATATGGATCTAAGCTTGACATTTATTTGTAGGTTCATGTGAAAATTAATTGAAATTTGATGAGAAGTGCTATGAACTCTACGCATTTGTGGTTGGAAAAATTGATGCCGAGTTGTAAAATTTTGGTTGTTTGGGGGTACCAATGTTAATATCTTTGGTTTCCTCAATCAAAATTTTAGATGTGTCCTTTTCTAAAAAAGATGCTAGTGGTTGATGTAAGTCATCAATTTTGGGTGATTCAGGGAATTAGCACATGGTTTTTGTTTGTGATGTTGGGTCCGTTTATTGATATGTTTTTGGGATAGTGTGGCGATGTGGTTTTTATGATGACAAATTTTATTTTACACTTCTTATCTGAGGCTTCCCAAGGTAGAGGATCCAAATATTCTATTTCCTCCCAAGTAGGAAAATTCATCAAGGTTAATCTCAAATCCTTTTTATGGTCAAAGAGGGGAATTTGATTGCGAGTTCTAAGGAAATCTTTAATGGCCTCATCATTTTGAAACATGTCCATGGCTACATGATGTAATTGGTCATGGTCAATGAGAGTTGGGTGAAGAAGCTCAAAATCAATGACATTAATGGATAGATGTTCAAAGTGGAGATTTGTTTCAGAAATATTTTCAAAGAGGTTGTGTGTAGACCCTGCGTCATTGTTAGAATTGGTGTCATCATCACTACTTGAGATTAATATGGGAGTTGCATTAAGTATCTTGAAACCAAGGCCATGTTTACCGTGATTTTTGGTGTAAGTGATTGGATCTAAATGACCTTGTTCATTTGGACCGAGTCCTTTACCCTTCCATCACATGTTTTTCATCATTCGATGAGCTTTAGTAAATTGAGGGGACTCATAATAGGAAGCGAGTTCATCATCATATAACCAAGATCTTGAAGAACTTGGAATATGTTCGTTGTCTAGATAACCAAACTTCTTCCAAACTGACTGACCCAATTTGTAAGTGGGATGGATTCTAAGATGAGGAGCATTGGGTTTGTCATAGTTTTGTGGGGATTTACTGATGTAAAAAGAATTTGCAATGTCTTGGAATTGGTATTCACCATAACCTTTATCTATGATTTTGAATGTATGTGTCGAGGGACCAAGTGGGTTCTTCCCAAAACTTAGTTGGTAGTTTGGTAGTTTTGAAAGATGGAGAGAATGAGTTATAAGAATAATATGGTGGATTAGAGGATGAAGCTTGATTAACCGAAGGGGATGGTATTTTAACAAAAGAGGTGTTGTTAGATGAAGAAGGTTGACTAGGTGAAGAAGATGATTGTTTAGTGAAAGGGGGAATGTTGTTAGATGAAGAGGGTTGATTGGCAGAAGAGGATGGATTGGGAAATGTTGGTTGACTAGAAGATGATGGTTTCAGAGTATGTTTGGGAAGCGTATTTGGATAAAAAAACATTATATCGTAGAGAAAGGGATTATGCATGGTGAAGCATATTTCTCTACCGAAGGACAAAATTAACATTTTTATACCATCCTTTTAGGAATTTTCAATACTCGAAGGGTTGGATATCAACACGTAATGTAAATTCCTTATCCAAGTGGGGAATTTAATACACTAGTGGAATGTGGATGGGATAAATTTCATGGCATGAATCCATGGTCAACTAAGGAGAATATTATATGAGACTTCTACATCTACCACATGACATAACATGTCTAAAGTGATTGGTCTAACCATAAGTGGCAACGTGATCATTCCTACGGACTGTATTTCATTACCATCATACCCACAAATGGTTATGATATCATTTTGTAAGTATTCTTCAGTGTAACCAAGACATCACAGTAGTTTCATGGAGAAAATATTCAATGTTGCCCCATTGTCAACCAGTACACGTTTAATCTTGTGATGGGTGATAAAATCTTCTATGTATAAGGACATATTGTTGTAGTCACAAAATCACACACTTAATACTATAATTATACCACAAAGTATGTTATTTTTATATATGTATCTTATATAGGAAAAGTATTCACTAATGACCCACCCCTAGTCTTGTCGTTAGTTCGATTAGTTGTCATCATTATTTATCTTACACATTCATCACTTGCACGATTACGGTCATCTATTAGGGAATCTTAGTTATTGTTATTCACGTAGTTTTCGTCTCTGGTCTCTAACTAGGGAACTTAGGAAGGAACTAGGGTGCCCTGTGCCTTGGTCCCAGGTCACACTTGGTTCTCATTTAGATGTTCAAGGTCAATATTTATGATTTTCCCTCCCATTCCCCTAGGTACTAGTCAACATGTCGGGTCATTAGTGTCAAAATTTGAGCAAGAGATCCCTATATAAACACAAAATACACACTATCTTATGGGAGGAATATTTATACTAAGGGCTAACTATCTACATAAGGCAAGGGACTGCATTTGGGCACTATTCTACATCACACACTGCATAAGAAGGGGAGTCTATTCTATTCCATCCACCATTCTGCATTTTTATCTAGCTATTGCTCGCTACTTTGGCATCATTGGCACTAGGGCACCCTAGGCACATCATTGCACACATAAAGCACATAGAACTACATTGGAGTCCGAGATGTGTAGTGTAATGCTTAGTCATAAGTCCATACATCGGGTGAGGACAATCCAACCCATTCATTTACATCTTTCTTTTTTTGGGTTTAATGTTTTTGTGTTGGGTTTT
Source organism: Taxus wallichiana var. yunnanensis (assembly GCA_018340775.1). Taxonomy (NCBI): domain Eukaryota; kingdom Viridiplantae; phylum Streptophyta; class Pinopsida; order Cupressales; family Taxaceae; genus Taxus; species Taxus wallichiana. The sequence continues at coordinate 934,837,842 of CM031240.1, read as the reverse complement.
GTAGGATATTATTCATTAGAGATTTATAATGACATCAGTGAATCAAGTGTGAAACCAACATGATTAAAGATGAAGTATTGTGAAGATTTAGTAACCATATTAGATCTAGTTTTCAATTCACTTTGCAAACCAGTAAGCACCCACAAGTGCCCCTATTCATCACTAGTGCCTATGTATGGTCGGATCTATAATTTTACGAGGTTTTTATGACACTCGGTTCACTTGCACATCACCATATCCAATCCTAGATTACTATGAGGCATGTCTAATTCAAGCTAATACCTTTTCCATCTTATTTTAATTATTTCATTTCATTTAAAATATCAAATAAATTACGTACTATTTACATTTCAGTATATTTCAGTTATTACATTGCTGTAATTCTTAGATTATTACTAAAACATAGAATTTAGCTAATCAATGGTTAGTAAGGTTGGGGTTAATAAAGTCAGTGGGACCGAATGATAGAATCTGATTGGGTGTTAAAAGATTTGTGATCAAATCTGGGAAGTGTTATGAGTTGATTTCATGTGGGACACGAGCTTTATTCAATGTTTGTGTATGAATACGTTGTAATGAGGGAGAATACTTAAGTAATTCCATGATGGAAATTTATGTTGTGGTCTTTTCCAATTGTTTGACAATGTTGAATGAAGGCGTAGGTTGGGAAGTGGAAGTGGTGGTGGAATTAGATGTTGGATGAGGAGGTGGTATGGGAGAAGAAGTAGTGGAATTTTTGTAGTAGGGACCCATACTTTTTTCTGTCTAGTGGTAACCGCATAATCAACTTTTATCTTTATTATAACCACTAGATCTTGATCATAGTCTATGGTTGAGATGACTGAGTCATACTCAATATTGTTTGACGATTGGCCCTTGTCCTTTGAATTTTCATCGTGTTTAGGGAAGGGGTTTTTGAACATGTTTAGTTTTTCATTGGGGGTTTTTGTATCGGAGGTATTTTCAACCTCTATATCTCTCGTGTTCAATCAAGTCTTGCACATAATGGTAGAGTTACATGCATCGATCTGTAGAGTGCCCTTTGATGTGATGGTATTCACAATATTCATTGTCTTTATACCAATTCGGTTTAGGTTTCCCTTCTTTGAAGGGTTTAACGATGGGATATGAGATCATATTAGCATTGGCTAAATGATGGAATATGCTAGATAGAATTTATCCTAGTGGAGTGAACTATCTTTGCCTGAGGTCTTGAGGAGAAGCCTCCTTTCTAGGTATGAAAATGGGTTATTTGTTGGGTTTAGTTGTGTTGGATGGATTATTTTGAATGTTTCAAATGTACTGAGAATCGGTGACACCATCATTGACTACATTTATGTTTTGATTAAAGAATTTAGATTTGTCTTGACTTTGAGGGTGTCCCTAGGAGGTTAGTCCCTAAAGGGTGTTTTAAGTAAGCCCTTAGAAATGAGGGATTTCTCAATTTGTGTTCCATTTTCAATGAATTCTTCAAATTTGTTTAAACAATGCATCTGCATATGAAATGATAACTTTGTAATGAGGTTTGGGATGAAGATGCCGACTAATTATCTTTCTAGTATTGAAAAAGGGAATTTTCTTGGAATCCATCACTTTGGTGTTGTAAAAAAGGATGTGAAGTTCTCGTTGGGCCTTTTCTTAGTGTTGCAAAGATTGAGCATGGTTACCTTAGAGTCTAGGTTGTGTTAGAGTAGGTATTTACCTTAGCTCATGTTCACCTAGGTACTTTATTTACCTTTATTGTATTTATCCTCACCCACTTATGTGTGTGGATATTTCTTTTTATTTATTTAGATATTAGGGGGATATTATCTAGTTGTTAGGTATAGTTCTTTCCTTGATCTATGATATTGACTAGTTCTTTCCTTGATCTATGGTATTGAATAGATCCTTGATGTCTAGTTCTTTCCTAAATCTATGGTCTTGACTAGTTCTTTCCATGATTTATGGCTTGATCTATGACCTTGACTAGTTCTTAGATTGTTATTCCTTACCTATATAAGCAAGGCCCATTCTCATTGTATTTCATTGAGTTCTATAATAATATATGATATTGTTGCTCATTTTTTTGCAAAGGTTTATGTAAAGTTATTCTGGCAAATTGATTTCATCTTATTGATCATGGTGTTTGATTAACATCTGTGTTCTTGGCTTGGTATGATATGGTTATCATTCCTTTTAGGTCAAAGGAAATATTTTTGATAAATTTTTCTGATAGGTCTGCGAAATTTGTGGTTGATCATTTTAGAAGATGAAGGAACTAGTCTAAGACCTATCCTCCTAAACTCTTAGGAAATAGTTGTAAAAGATATACGTCATGGTAAGCTACTTCCTGAAATTGCATGAAAAATTCTTTGACATGTTCACGGGGTCACCTTTTCCTTTGTATTTGTCAAATTTTGGAGTTTCAAAGGATGAAGGAAATGGTAATTGTAACATTTCCTTATCAAATGGGTAAGGGCATAGTTCTTCAAAATTGAACTGTTTTGATTGTTTTTTAGCCCCCTGAATGGTTTCTTTCATATTTTTCCATTCTTGTGCAAATGGAGAGTCATGTGATGGGGTATCAAGGACTTCATGAGTAGGTTGTTCTAGATTGTGATCATGTAACTTTTCAACTTTAGAAGTCACTTGCTCGAGTTGCCTTGTCAACTCTTGGATTTTGGTAAATAACTCGTCATTTGAAGAGTTATGCGGTTATCTAGTGTTGCATTATGGTGACTTGATTCACCATTTTCTATAAGTTTGGTTAGATTTTTAGTCCCAAAATTAGGAGGTAGTTTTACTCCCATGGCTAGGATACGTAGTAGGTATTCGTTCTTGTTTTGTTCTAATAACTTATCTACTTTCTCATGTTCTTCTTGAGTGAGTTTTGGTTGTGTAACCTCATCATCATCATTTTCATGGTTTAGAGGGTCTCTATGACTGCATGTGAATACCATGATTAGATAGGTGTAAGATAACATGGGTTTGTTTTAGATTTGGCTTGAATAAGCTCTTGAGTGTTGATGGGAAGAGTAAACTCAAACAAGTTAACTCAATGTGGTTGATATATCTCAAAACGAGCTATGAGGGGATTTGTGTCAAATGTAGTTTAAATAAATTCAACAACCGATAACATATGGAGTGAGATCAAACAATCCAATCAATGTAAGTCAGATATAGCTTAAATAAGCTATGAGGGATTCATGTTTAAATAAACATGATTGATGATATATGGAATGAGCTCAAACAAGTCACTCAATACAAGTTGGATATAGCTCAAACAAGCTATGCAGGATTTTGTTTTGTGTAGGGAGCTTAAACAAGCTTGACAAAAGAGTGGTCTCAAACAAGTCACTCAATATAGGTTTTGATATAGCTTAAAATGAGCTATGATGATTTTGTTTGCTTCGCTAATGAGTCATCAACGTAAGATTTTTCATTTCTCAATTTGATTCATTTGTTTGTTTGATGTTGGGGTAATTTGGAAATGTTTTTGTGGAACACTCTAGGACTTGAAATTTACAACAAACACATTTGTATCATCCAAGTTTTATGATATATAAACTGATAAAGTAACTTGTTTTCAATCAACAAGCAATCATGTTCATTTGATTGAATTAGATTAATAAGGTAGATCTATCAAGAATAATCATTGTTTCATGCAACATAAATTATACCATGGAATGTGTGTATGTAGGCTCTTATCACTCCGAAAGATGCGTCCTCCGATATATCCTAGTATGGTTATACCTTATTTTGTACAGGGGACAAAATTGGTACAAGGAACACTTAGATCAATGGAGGAGATTCATAAATTCTTACTTACCTACTTTGGAGTGAATCGCAACGTCAAAGGAAAGATTTGTGAAAAGGTGGAAGGTGATGGGGGATGGAAGTGTGTATGGTGTCTTTATTACTCCCCGAAGATTTATAGGGACAATGTGCAAAATTCGTTGTTACAACTATTTTAGGTGTTACTCACAGTAGTCACAATCATGACAACATTACCTATAAGTGGGGACTAGAGGTGAGGTAGATATTGAACGGTGTTTTGAGACTAGGTCTCAATGTGCAATGTAAATGCAAATGTTGGTGGTGTGTGGTAATGAAGTCCACATCACTAGTGTAGCGTAGGTGGTGATGAAATCCACTTTTGTTACGTGCTAATACAAATGATGAAGTGATTAATCAACAAAGTTCTTTCCAACTTGAAATAAAATCACTAGCAGAAAATGATAATGTACCTTAAGCGTGCTAATTTTTTGTCTAGTTTTTATTTTTTAGCTATTTTCATATCTTTCTCGACCAAGGTGATCCTACAAAAGTGTTAGAAGTTTATTCTATAGTTAAAATATTAGAAAATGGATAGTAAATGAGAATTTTTTCTATAAATCACCCAAAAGTGCAAGAAAAGAGCATACACAACCAACAATCGGACAAATATTAAAAATGTGAAGAAATCCAGTAATGATCAAGATGATAGTTAAAGATGAAAAACAAGATGAGATTAGATAAAGTGACTTGATTAAGCTATTGATAACAAAGGACTAGTTAGCACAAAATGTTTATTTAAAATTTAAAATTTATATTTGATCGAGGAGCATGTAGGAAATGTTTAAAAAAACAATCATTACCATTTTTGATTTTCTAGATCAGTCGAAAGCGCAAAAAAAAAGCATACATGAACACGATTAGAAAATTTGTTAGAAATGCAAATAAATATAGTAATTAATCATGATTGTATGATTATGGTAGCGATTAGCTTCACCAAAAAAAATGATGATAAAGGATAAACATAAAATCGTTACCAACCAAAGTAGTGGGTATCATAAAAATAGTCGATGGAGTGATCTAGAGTTTTCTAGAAATCTTCTAAACCGTGACTAAGGCGTGTCAATGTGGAAAGTTTGAATGTAAGGAAAAAAATGTTTTTTGACACGGCCCGGATGGCCGTCGGTATTCAAAAAATTGCTTAGAACGTAAAATACGTGGCTAACTAGATCACGTTGATGAACTATTGTTGATAGGGTCACATGAAAGACTATGTAATACTTTTTTTTGATCCATGAGTATCTAGCTCGTAAAGGATTATATGCAAAAACACCTACACAGTACAACAAACACAACAGAAAAAATAAAACTTCTACCATGTACAAGTTAGTCGAATGACAATATTTTATGTGAAAAATCACCATAATAACAACGAAATGATATACAATATGAGATATTTGAGAAGATGAGATCGGTAATAAAGGGTGTGGATTACTCCCACTTTGGGCATGCTAGAATGTGAGCTATGGAAATTACACTGCTAACAAGAAAGTAAAGTAGCTAATTAGATACCTTCTCCTTTGCGATTCCATCGCAAACCTTAGAATGGGCAATAGAATGTGGAGGGCCTAGATTGCTTGAAATGCAGGTGCTTTCATCGAATTGGGGTAAGAGATTCACTCTGCAAACAAGATTAAATCACTTTGTACCAAGGATGTGGGGACAATGGACTTAAGAAGATTAAAGTGGGGCTATTCAGGCATTAGGACAAGGTGGAGGGGATGCTTGATGCTATGTGCTGAAAGAATGCAAGAGCTCTGACAGATTTCAAGCTTGTTCTGAAAGAGGGGGTAAGGCTCTATTTATAGCCTAAAAGTGGGATTAATTTAGGGATTTTGGGTAATCATGATTTGGAAAAGTAAACATGATTAGGTGAGTGGGAGACATGAGGAATGGTCCAGAATTAAACTTGAATATTTAATTCACAAGTGGGGGGACATGGGGAATATTTGGCATGTGAGGAAGATTGGGTTTAATTTAGGGATTGAAACAGATTAATTAATCAATTAACATTGATTAATTCAATGTGGATTTTTGTGGGAAATGGAATGGGGAAATTAATTGATTTAGGAGAGGTGTGAAATTGGGGTGTGGGACATGGGAATATTTGGCATGTGAGGAAGATTGGGTTTAATTTAGGGATTGAAATAGATTAATTAATCAATTAACATTGATTAATTCAATGTGGATTTTTGTTGAAATGGAATGGGGAAATCAATTGATTTAGGAGCGGTGTGAAATTTGGGTGTCTACAACAAAGGTGAAAAGATTCGCCAAGTATACTTGTGATGGCACAATTTCAAATCTATATAAGAAGTGCCTTGAAAAATGGTACGAAATGATGCGCGATGCCTTTGAGAATTAATGGTGCATGCCTAGGAGTTACCATCAGTTTTGAATGATCATGTAGAGTTTTTGTGTTACAACACTTTAGCCTTGGAAGATTTTTATTGAATAATGGGGATATGGGGCCATGGTGCAAAATGTCATTTACATTCACCACAAAGTATTTCAAAGGCACAAAGAAAACATGATAAAGGATTCACAATACTTAAAATTGAATGTAAAAATGGTAGATGCGACTATTATATATTACGCATGCAAGACATATGGTTATGAGTCAAAGTCACCATATGTTAAAACTATGGAGTCGATAGCATGGAATTGTACCCTATTATGACCTTGGAATTTATCACATAAGCTTGTAAAGTCTACATCTATCTATGTCTCAAGGTTAATAATGGGAAAGTGGTCGATGTGTGGGACCTCAAGATGCCACAACCACCAAAGAGGCATACCATGAAGATTCCTAAGAGTAGGTGTGAGAAAAATCCTCCCAAAGAAGAAGAGGAAGAAGAAGAGGTAAAGACTATAATCGATAAAATTAGAAGAAAGAAAATATAGAAGAGGCACCGAGAGGAAAGAGCCTCACATGCACCTAAAGAATCTCCAATAGTGGAAGTGTAAAATACCAGGTCAATCGAGGAAGAACACCCATGTTATTCATGAAGTTTATGAGGAGGAATATTTAGGACATCTAGTGTAAGAGGAGAAGAATAAAAAAGAGCACGTTCAAGAAGAAAGGCATCGAGAAGAGCCCGTGTCAAAAGAAAAGGCCCAACATGAAGAGGATGCACATGAAGAATAGAATTTAGGAGAGCATGAAGAGGAACATATAGATGTGCATGATGAGGAAGAGAAAAAGATAAAGGAGGTAAATAAGGGCTAGTTAATGGTGAAGGAATAAGCCACACATAACATAATGTTGCGTAAGAGACTCCATGAGGTCCACACACAAGAGGAAGAAAGCCAAGACAATCCCCACCGCCATAAAAATTTCCTAGATAGATGATCCTTCAAAAACATTAAGGACAAGGTTTCGAGCTCGATACTAACCGAAGAGCTGTTCTATTGAGACTTGTTTGACATAGATGAAGCCCATCCACACACAAGGAAGCTATTGTCTTAGAGCCTACGAGACTCATATGGAGGAGCCAAAGTTTGAGGTAAGTAAAGAGTCAATTTTGGAGTTGAAGAAAAAGAAAGAACCATGATCCTTCCCGATAATTGACTCTATCAAACTCTTAGATGAACAAGCGAGAAAATATCTAAACAAAATGGCCACCGAGGTTAAAAGGAGGAATATTGATAAAAGGGTTGTTATTAGGAGAATGTAATAAGATATAGAGCGTAAATGTATAATAAATCGAAGCTCATCAAGGAGTTGGTTGATGAGAAGGAGAACAAAAATGCATACAATAAGGAAATTGATATTATAAATAATATCACGTAGATGTGACCAAATTTGGTAGCACATGCCAAACCAATCCATGATAAATAAATGAAATATTTAGAGGATCTGGTACATTTGTTTTTGATCAAGGTGAATAGTGGGACGGGTCTACAACATAGGATTTGGAAAGGATGAATAAGGAGAAAGTAGAGAAGAAAATTGAAGAGTATGTGAAACTCAATGCATAATCGAAGGAGGCCGTGCAAAAGGCCGATAAGATTTTTGATAATTGCCAAAATTTTAGTGTGATCGTAAATACGTGCACCACCGATGATGATGCATAGTTAAAGAAACAACATGCCACACTAAAAATAAGGTTGAGCACGAGAAGGTAATACAATAAGTTGTAATAAAAAGGTAAATGATGAAGGCCAAATACAACACAAATGAATAATGGCTTAAGGAAGTCCAAATTATGGTGATGTGAAGGATGGATAGTCTAGAGGGTTTTGCCTCAGACTGGGATGTGGTGATCAAGGAGATGCAAGAGAATATTGATCAAATGACATTGGATAATATTCTAGACATTGTAGAAACAACACCGAGATAAGTCCACAAAATAGCACGAGGGATGAAAACGGTGAAGAACATAATAAACATAGAATTCTTAGAACTCCTATCATCACCATAGGCTTAAAATTTTGGATGTGCACAGAGGAACACATTCTTCATACTTTGATTCATTGGGGTAATTTCCAAAATTCTTTATTCTTTTAGATTATTTCAAATGTAATTTTAGTTATGAAGGTTATTCTTTGATTCCTTATATTGTTGAGGACAAACAATACTCCAAGTGTGGGGTGATGTTGGCTTAAAAACTGGCTAAGTACAAGCCACACACGGAGGTTGAATACTACACTCAAGAATACACACAAATAATAAGTATAAGTCAATACGTAAAGGTTTGTGTGCACACAGTATATGTTCTAGAAGTTAGCCAAAAGGCTAAAAAAGGAAAAGTAGAGTTGGCATAACAGAAAAGAGAGGTCCGTAGAAATAGACAAGGAATTGATAAAACACATGCATAATGATAAAGAAAAAAATGTCTAATTATAAGATCAAAGCATGGATGATGCCAAGCTAATTATAGTGCGAGATGAAGATTAAAGTAGAAGTTTTAAGGCATACGATCTCTAGTTAGGAGGTCTATTGATAAAACTAAAGCATATAAGTGGTGAAGGGCAAGTTCCCACCGTTGTGTATAAATATGTATGTGAACCCATTGTATAAGGATCATGTATGAGCATGGGGCAAAAAAATGTATGGATCATATGCATAGGTGATAGATATATGAGTCATGTTTTATATGTGATAGAGTCTCGTATGAGGTACACACATTGATGCTGAATATGTAAGATTGTGTTATTATGGTGTACTTCTCATATGCTTGTAATGGGTAATATTGTATGAATTTCTAAGGTTAGGAGAAGTGAACATGGTGTAATTGGCATTCAGATCTTTCTATTAGTCATTTATGAATGAATTATCAAAAATCTTGTTGTTCTTAATTATGTGTTCTCAATTACTTTATCTTCCACCTTATGTTGCACAATGTTTTATTGATGAATCCACATCTTGCATGAATAGCTAAAGAGGGACCTAGTAGTTATGCATGCTTCGGGTGAGCACTTAGACATTGGTATGAGTGAGATGCCAATGCGCATGACTAGGTGTTGGTAAATAAAATAATACATATGGCCTCACAAGTCAATGAAAAATCACGTAAAAATCCAATCAATATCTCTAGCAAAGAAGCCAATACTTGTGAAGTCAAATGAAGACAATTAAACCTATCAAAGAAAGTCTTTATAGTTTCCTATGCCAATTATCCATTACTAATATGGTCACCTATCTAATCAAAATAACCTTTGTAAAAGCATAATAAAAACCCAAGTGGTATAAATAATCAAAATATTGTGAATACCACACATCAATGGCCACTCTATGGATCATTGTTCAAATATCTGCCATTACATCCAAGATTTACTTGATAGTGGATACATTAAAGTTGAAAACATCTCTAATACCAAAATGCCAAATGAAAAATTGGAGGTATTCTAGGACCCTTTTCCAACTCATGGTACCAATGAAAAATCTAAAGATAAGGTTCAATAATTAAAAAGGTTGATCTTGATGTTGTCATGTCATTTATGACAACGTGCTTAACACCATGACTACCATCAAAACCAAAAATCCTAGCTTTGCTATAGAATCACTACAAAAATTGGTTTGGACAACATCTACGACACACTATAAAATCCAATCCTACATCTATGAATATTTTACAATAGTCATCTAGTACAAATTATTCCTCCGATTCTCATGACGTTATCAAACACTCGGAGAAGGAATCTATGCAAATCCCTCTCATGAATTTGAAAAAAACATCACTTACATTTGAAGACATCCTTACATGTGCACTCCATAGTGTGTGTGTTCTTACGAGTATTAATACCCAACCATTTCAAGCTTTAATCACAAATCTTTCATCAAATAATTCAATCCTATCATTTGTTCCTCATGACCTTTTGAAATATAAATCATAAACATCAATTCCTTGTGCATTGGAGCATTCATTTCCAATCATAAAATTAAAAAGTGCTTATAGAAAATAGAGAAATATTGGATATTTGTTCTAAAAAATCATTAAGATGTCTTGAAGTTCCCTCTACAAATCAAACATTCACTCCTGCATCATTCCATTCATGACCGAGGTCAACATTGATGTTGATATTATTTTCAAACCCCAACCATCTATATCTTCTACTCCACCTATGTTGGATATCATTGACAAATGTATTAGAGAGTATGAAATATAAAATGAAAATTACACATTACCTTTATCTACAAATGGCCTCTTTGATGATCTAGCTAATAGAAACCTACTAAATGAAAACCTTTACATCTAAACCATTGACTCTTGTAAATCAGGACTAATCAAATCATAGATTCATTGAAAATATTTCTATCTACTATGTTGTCTTTGACCTCATCCACCAAACTCTCATAAATTAGAACCACTCAAATCATAAATTCATTTAAAATATTTTGATCCACACCATTAACTTGGACCTTGTTTGATCAAGTCTCATACATCAAGACTAATCAAAATTCTAAAACACGGACCTCTTCCATAATGCCAAGTCCATTCACGAAACCCTAATTCGTGAAAAATCAAAAAAAAAAATCAAAAAGAGAAAAATTATCGGCATATCAAATCCCTCATCACAAAACTATTTGAAAATCAAAAGTGAAGAATAAAATTTTCTTATTTATGGGTACTCTCTACACTAGGGGAGGTCGCTTGTTTTAAACAATTTTAATTATTTCATCCATTAGCAAATATTTCTATCATTTCATTATCATATCTTCACACTATTCACCTATAAGATATAAGTTAATCTTGTTCATGTTTCATATTGTATATCAAATCCCTGTTATAAAGTCTCCCATTCCAGGATGTTTTTATGTATAGTCCGTTTCTAGAACCTTCTTGATAGAAAATCCTCCTTTTAAAGAAGCTCTCTCTCCTTACTAAGAAAACATTAAACTTCTTTCTCCATATATTTTATCTGCCCATCCGAGTATAAGGTGAAGAAACCTTGCATCGTACTAGTCGTATGGGGTTGAGATTTGGGGAAAATGTTCCTTTCCTACAATTGAAATTAAAAAAAAAAAAATACAAAAATATATTCAAAATCACTACACATTTCATCCTCCACAGGTTTTGGTGTTGAGCCCATACTTTTTACTAGTAGTGTGAAGCTAGGAATGTAGAAAGGTGCCCTTATTTGCCTACATTTTTTCTTGGGTGTTGAGCATTTGCCTCTTCCCGGTGGCATGAGGCACAATGTAGGGGGTCACTTCAAAAATAAAAATACAAGGACAAGAAAGCCTTCCAAATCACAAGTGCTTAATCCTACAAAATCCCACATAAGAAATTTAGTTACTCACGTTAAGAGAGATAAGCATCTCTTCAACTAAATCTTGCCAATCAGTAGGCCACCTACGGGTCTAAGTCTTATAAAAGACGTATAAAGTGAAATCATCTTGGATTTGATAAGATAATCTTAATATGAGATGAGTCACATCTTCCTAAATGGACCATTTCTAACCTTGTGTATTTACATCCATCTTCTTCATTTGCACATCACTATCTCATTTTTCTTTCATCCCTCTTGGATTTTGGTGTTGAGCCCTTACATCTTACCGATTGCCTAAAGTCAAGGTTGGATTTATACATCTTATCACTATATCATCTACATTCTACCAATGGAATGAAATGTTTACAATTTTTAAAAATAGGTTTAGACAAAGGCACCCTTTATCGAGCCAACAATCCAAAAAAATCATATATTCAAAAAATCCTTAGAAATTCAAGTAATCAAAAATCCATTTTTTTTTCCCAAAATAAAAAACATGTACAATTAGTAAAAAATCAAAAAAATTGAACCAAAATTTTCCAAAAACTTCAAAACATTCACACAACTATCAAACATTGAGGTACTCTTCCAAACAGTACCAAAAACAACAAATCAACAATTATATCTAAGTTTTGAACATTTTAATCCCATCCTAGTGATCATTCCAACTATCCTACAACAAATCAAAACCCTAGCGTGCATCCTTACTTGGGAAATCTTGGCTCTCATTCTCTCCCTTGCATGTATCCTTGCTTGGAGGCAATGACCCCATCAATCAAATCAATCTTCAACATGGATCCAACAAGAGTGTCACTTGAACCCACTCTTTAGTTTGATCCAATATTACCCTTACATGTATCCTTATTTGGGGAAACTTAATCAAATCAATTTGTCATCCAGATCCAATAAGAGTGTCACTTAACCCCACTCTTTAGTCTGATCTTACCCCTTGCATGTATCCTTGCTTGGGGGAAAAATTATTCAATCAATCATCATTGTGGAACACATTAAGGGCATAGTTAATTGTATTTATTTCTAGTTTTTTTGCATTGATAGTTATTATAAACCAATTACAAGTATTTTTTTATCATCCTGGCTCATTTATAGCCTTGGTGTATACATTTATTGTGTATATTGGGTTTGTTTTTACTTCATTGTTTGTTGTGTGTGTGTGTTTACACACATAATGGGTTGATCATCATGGTTCTTCAATAATCATGGTGCTAACTCTATTATGCAATAACAAAACATGTTGCTCCAAAATAAATATAAATGGAAGCTCAAGCTACAAGCAAAATCACTCAAGTCATCCTTATAATAATTCTCAAATCATAATAATTCTCCTTCTTCCTATCAATGGCTATCCACCACTTTTCCGCATCACCCATCCACTTGAGGGGGCACTCCCTTAGCATAATCTAGACCCGTTGGGGCATCCAAATGCTTCACTGGGGAAAATCAAGTAGTTCACCACACTTCTTTATCACCGATATACAATCATCTACTATCTTTAAAACACTATTACTTCATAATAACACTTTAAAGAGGGGCAAATGTAGACACCCTAAAATATCACATTACACATTCTAAACCTCTAAAATCATCCCATAATTACTTTACAAAGTACATTATGACCATTTTCAACCACTTTTGATATATTCCACTATTTTATGACCTTTAATGACATTTTACGACATTGTCCTGCAACTCCCCTAATCATTCCTATCACTCACACATGGTCTCAAATTATTAAATATTCATGTTATGAACCCTATTACATTCATATCTCATTCATAGGATTAATTAATTAATCCTATCACTCTTATTATTTATCCCCTATCCCATTAGCTAATTTAAATATTAAAATAATTAATAAATCCTACATACTTCTATTTCCACCTCATCTCTTATCCACTTTCACTTCACTTGTTCAATTCAAGTCATGACTAAAGCTATAAACCATTATTAAATTCAAGAGGACAAGTTTAGATTTAATTGAATCATGCATTTGAGTTAGCAAAATATATGCCACAAATCATGGAAATCCAAAATTGGACCAAATCTCTCAAAAGCTAAAAGTCACGTCACTTTTTGGGTGAATAAAACAAAAGACATGGAATTAATATTTAATTCTAAATATTCAAAAGTATGTGCAACCTTTTCCAATTTAATATTACTTCATCCATGCAAGCTCAAAACAACAATTCAACTCCTCAATCAAATTATAAACTCAACCAATATCTCTCGATCATGCTTCGATTAACTTTAAATCAAATAAATTGTGTACAATGAAAATTGAAAACTAATAAGAAATAAGAAAATAAACAATATGCAAACCTTCCTTTGAGTTTTCTTGCAACTTCAGATGAGATAGCTAAAGTGTTACTACAATTTTTAGATATCGTTAGATAATTTGATTGTGGATGCTCTAATCTTGTCTCCAAATGGAAGATGTCTGCTATAAGAAAATGAGTAATCACGTGGACAACCTTTCAGTATGCAAATTCAAATGGCATATGAGAAGAGGTTTTTTGTAAATGCTTAAAGCTTCCAAGGATAAATTGAAAAGGATTGAGCCTCATATTTATAGATGGATAAGAGGCCATGGATTGTGGATCAATGTTTGGATGAGTTACAGGATCATGAATGCATTTTTCTGAATTAACTATTAGGAAAATTATAACTATAGTGTGAACTAGAGGTTTATTCTAGTGTGTGTATAATGAGTTGTATCACACAACTCATCTAAGAGGGATAATAGGGATACTCTTCAAGATAAGCCTTGAATCCTTTTTAATAGGATCAAGCTTTGTGTATTAATATCCTCCTACTATTGGAATAATACATCCCATGCATTTCATATTATATTCCTTGGCAATGTTGAGTTCATTTTCATTTTGGTATCAGAGCAGGCTGCCATGAGAGTTTATGAGGCATTTAGATCTGGAATGATTTTGTCTCATTGTTGGGAATAAATCTGAATAGAGCAATGTAATTTCTATTAAATCAGTGATTGTAATCCTGTTTATTGAATAAATTTGTGACCTGTGTGTGTCTGCGATTTGTGTGTTTGTGCGATCTCGTGTGTTTACACGATCTGCGTGTTCTTGTGATCTATGTGTTCCTGAGATCTGTGTGTTCATGCGATCTATTTTTTGTTTTCCTCTCCCAAATGAGTGTCTAAGAAGTGAGTGACTACTGTTCATTTCTCTACATTGACATTGGCATCTACCTCTTTGGATTCAACGTTTTCGACCTCTGTATGCACCTGCAGTGAAGATCAAATTTTGGCCAAATTTTTTTAATCGAGTGATTAATTTACGGGGCCATGTATTATTGTTAGTGCATTTTTTAAATGTTTCAATGGCATTGGCGACCATGGAGGTTTGGCAGCGAGTAAGCATGGATCCCATCGGGCATTAAAATTAGTGCTGTTTTGACCAGCGTACTACGACAGTCTACAATAATAATGAGCATCCTCGTACCCCTCTGACCAGTATACATCCATGTCTCAGCCAATTAATGCATGCAGAAGTGATAGGGTCAGCTACGGCCTGCACACGTGCTCAGATCCATTTCCATGACCACGAGTTTGGGTTCTGACACATCTGCGACCCCCTCGTGCACCGTTCTGACCTGTGGTGTCCTTCGTGAATCTCATTCATTGAGATTTGAATAAAACAAGGTTAATATACTTTATGATATAGATCTAAAGTCTATTTATTTTTTATTGTTATTTGTTCTTCACATATTACTCATGTTAGATTAATGATTTGATTTATAATATAGATGTATCTATGTAAATTTAAAAATTAATTTGTTGTGATTATTTTTTAATCTATATTGTAAAGGGTGCATTCTCGATTGTATTCGACACCCTATAAAAAATTAAAAATAAAAAAATTGAAGAGTGCATTATCGGTTGAAACCGACACTCTGAAGAATCATGGACATCCCACTAGATAAGTTCAATGGATTAAACTTTCACACTTGGAAAGTTAAAATCCAAATGCAATTAATGCATAAAAATCTATGGAGGATTGTATCAGGAGAAGAATCAAAACCCACAGACGCTGCAAAACTAATAGAGTGGGAAACAAGGGATGATAAGGCAAAAGCAATAATAGGACTTTCCCTATCTGACACTGAGCTACACTATGTGGATCTGGAAAAATATGCTAAAGAAATATGGGAACTACTCAGCAAAACTTTCAGTTCAAATGCAATCAATGCAAAATTTTCATTAAAACTTCAATTATTCAAACTCAAAATGAATGATAATGTGACAATGTCAAGTCACATCAATGAACTGAGATCACTCATAAGGAAACTTGCAGAAGTAAAAGCTGTAGTAGATGACGAAGATGCTAAAGCCATACTTCTAAATAGTCTTCTTCCTAAATACAGTAATGTCATTTTCACTCTCAGATAGATGCCCTCACAATCACTAGAAGACATGATTTCTATGCTCCTAGCTGAGGAGAAAAGAACAAAAGAAGACATTCAGGAAGAAAATGCCCTCTATACAAACAAAAGACATACAAATTTTTCAAAGAACAAAGAAGAAACAGAATGTTATTATTGCAAGAGAAAAGGACATAGAGCTTCTTTCTGTATTACTCGTGCCAAAGACATCATAAAAGGAAAGCTTAAAATGCAAGAGGAAAATGTAGCTGCTGAAGAAGAATCAGAAATAGAAGAACCAACGCACTAGAAGAACCTGACTACAATTCTGATGACTTTCTATTCTAGAAACACTCAGAGGCTGGAGGCAAGGAGGAGGAGGAAAACAACATCTCTTGTTAGTCACCAACAAAGAGATTGCTCAGCATATTGGTGACCTTCTTTCAGTTGTGTTGTGTGTTTATTTTCTGTTGTAATAATGAACAAAAGTCCCATTCCTATTCAAAACATGTTTCTTTCCTTCTACAATCTCCTCTTCTGTATTGAAAATGGTAAGAGAAAAAATAATGTACTGTGCTATGAAATGGTTGCTGGTTCCATTCTAAAACCTTCTTGAGAGTTTGTGGATCTCTTGAAAAACACATACAGATATGGTTGTTGGTTGTCCTAGAAAACCTTCTTGTGGTTAGTGGTTAACCAATTGTAAAACCATATGTAAAACATGAGCAAGTACAGGAGATAGCTTTCCCCATGTTCACACTAAGGGGGTGATTGTTAGGAAAATTATAACTATAGTGTGAACTAGAGGTTTATTCTAGTGTGTGTATAATGAGTTGTATCACACAACTCATCTAAGAGGGATAATAGGGATACTCTTCAAGATAAGCCTTGAATCCTTTTTAATAGGATCAAGCTTTGTGTATTAATATCCTCCTACTATTGGAATAAGAAATCCTGTGCATTTCATATTATATTCCTTGTAATGTTGAGTTCATTTTCATTAACAAGTTGATTTGGTTTGTGTAGTTAAATAGTTTGAATATTCATTAAAGGGAAATGAATATTTGGTTGGATTTTGATTTTATTCAAGGTGGTTGTGTGCGAATATTTTTGCTTCTATTTTTGTAGGGTTCTAAAACTTGAGTGGAGTGAGCTAGTTCAACTTGAGTGAGTTGAATGGTGAAGTGGATATAAGTGGAGGGTGAGTGGATAATTAGCTATTTATTCATTTAAATATCTAATTAAGTTAACCAAGTGATATAAGTATATGGTTTAAACATGATAGAAATAATTAAATTACTTATAAAGGGATGTGGGTGACTTCTAATGGAATATGAATGAGATAATGATCTAGAATGTATTCTAGAGTTAATTTCAACATATTATGCAAAGGAAAGAGATGATTACAAATGAATAGAAATAGGTATGTATTTTTAGGGTGTTTACATTTTACCCTCTTTAAAGTGTTATTACGAAGTAATAGCATTTTAAATATAGTAGACACATGTAGATCGGTGTAGATGATAGGAAGCATGGTGGAGTTATTTGATATGCCCCAATGAGTGTGGATGCCAAGGGAATGCCCCATCAAGTGGATGGGTGATGCAGTAAAGTGGTGGAAAAATACTTGATAGGAAGAGGGAAAAGGCGAAGGCTTCAAGGAGTAGAAGGATGATGGGAAATATTTTTCTCATAACATGAGATTCCATTCAAATAGTGAAATTTAGAGCAACCTTATTTTATTGTTGCATAATAGAGTTGTCACCATGATTATTACTTTTTTGATGTTTAACCCATTATATACGTAACACACACACACACACACACACACACAACGAAAAAAATCTAAAAATTAAAACAAACCCAATGTACACAAAGTAGATGCATGCACCATGGTTGTAACACCCTCGATAAATGATATATTCCTCTTTTGCATTCAAGTGTTGACATGTGATTTTCTGGATAAAGATGTGTTCTTTTGACTATTGAAGATCATGCTTGATAAGGATAAATCTTTTCTGTTCTTAAAATCATTAGACTAAAATTATATGGTTATCAAGAATTCATTTTCACTTTGGAAAGATGAGCTGCAATTTGGTTTTAAGAGTTGTAGACTTAATTCTTTTTCTGACTCATCCTTGGATCAATTTTAGTGATCCAAGGAATGTTTCAAATCCTCTTCATAGATTGAATGATAAATTGGCTTTTAGTAGTTTAAAGGGACATTGAAGACTAAACTTTGTGTGATACAAATTCTGTGGTCTTGTGTGAATATGTTTTCGTTCAGCTATATGTTTGTGCTCGGGTCTTTGGTGATTGATCTTGGCAGGACATTAAGGACTTAAGAAAAATTCAATTCTCTGAGGATGAGTTTGGAGTCCTAAGAATCTAAGGATTATCCTAACGGTAACCTAAGCTAGGTAAGAACATCTATGTTCTAAGCTACATTTACTTATTTAAATTCTGTTCTAACCTAAGCCTCTTATTCTATTAGTTGGGTTGGTGACCTAACCTAAGCATTGTGCTAAATGGATAAGAGAAGGGTTACTAAAGTATACTAGGTTAATTTAACTAATACCTAATACTAAAGGGTTATGAATTGAGCCTAACCTAAGGTGGCGAATTCTAATGGCAAATGTTTTAAGACCTATGTTGGTAATTGTTAAACTAACCTAAGTTCTATTTAAATATATCCTAAACTATTAACGGAACCTAAGGGGTCATATGTCACAAGGGCGATGGTTCCAATGAAATTTAATTGAGTTGAAAGGGTTTAAATGAAGGAAGTACTGCCAGATTTGGTAGGGGCTAGTAGACTTGGTAGAGGCTTATGTGGAAGCTCCACTAAAGGATGGAATTGTATTTTTGTGTTGAATTGGCATTCGCTAGATTTAGGAGGCGGTGGTAAGGAAAGATAAGTGGGAATTTTAGAATGAATGGCATTTATGGCATTTATAAGCCTCGGTATTTGAGTGCAAACCATCTTGGAAACTTAGGAGGTGGGTTTGTAGGAGGTCATTTAGTTTTACATGCATGGAGGATTTTTATTTGCATGGAGCTAACTAGTTCTTCAAACCAATAGTTCAACCTTCACTTCAAAGCTATTTTTGGTTTCTTCGGTCTATTTTTTATCGAAGGAAAATATATGAGGCATAGGAGGAAAATAAGTTTGATTGTTGATCTTTTGTGGAGGAGAAAAAGAGTTGGAAGCTCAGCTGGAAGTCTCCTTTGATTTGGTGGAAGCAATATCAGGCATGATAGGCTCTAACTATTAAAATTATTTGCGTTCTTCTAAATGAATCATTAGAACAACTCGATCTCATGAGATTCATGTTTTCATGCTTTTCAGTTATTTTTTCTTGCTGGGTTTGGTGAATCTTTGTGTTGTTTGGATTTGTATCCATGGCAAAAAAATAGTGATGTTTGGAAACTACCTTTCTGTGCAAGTTTTATGACCTGCATGCAAGTGAAAATGGTATTAGAAACTTGTTCTGTATCTCTGTTTTGCTCTCTAGATCTTGTATTTGAAGTTAATGTGCTTTGAACTAACTGTCGTGAAAATATATGGATCGAACTTAAGGGAAAACTTGAGTTCTATTTTATTTTGCTTCTGGGTTGTGTTCTTTGGATGCAGACTTGTGTTGGAACTTTTTGTTTTGATTAAGCTTGTGTTGGAGCTTCATTTTGATTAGAACCACTGTTTGGGAAACTTATGCATTGTTGAATTGAGTTTGTATTTATGCACTGTACTCACATTATTTTGCTAGTGTAGTCCTGAACGTTTGTGCGAGAAGCATGGGTTCGACACTAAACTCTGATTTAACACTTGAGTGTTATGAGCTTATATTTTGGTCGATATATTCGATTCTGTTTAGGCATTTTTGTATTGGGTTATTCTTTTGTTAAAAGGTTTAGCTTATAACTCTTTATTTTAGCAACTCACTCACCAGGAGACTAGGTGAAAGCTTGTTTGAGTTGTTTGAAATATCTTCAAGATTTGGAACTGTAATATCGTGCTTAAGAAACGTAGAACTTCAGTTCTATGACTGTATCGACTTCTTGAGATGGTATGAGTGTGGGAATTGGAGGAAGTGTTCTTTCCCATTGTTTAGAAGAAACCCGCATTCTGGTTGACTGTATTGTTTTGTACTAAGGCACCACTGTTGCAATTTCGTGGTTGTGAGGTTTTGTTTTGTTATTCCGTTCCCATTTATTTGGAATTTAAGACCGAGACAACTTCTATATTGGGCATTTTGGGTTCTAGCTCTCCCTCTCTTCTGTCTCTTTAAATAAATTTGGGCCTTAGTGGAAGATTTGGGTTATTACCTTGGACACTAAAATTATCAGGAAGGATTCCTTCTCCGTTCAGTTGTAATGAGTTTGATTCTTTTGAATTACTACTTACCTTTTGTATTTAGTGGAGAGGCATTTGTAAGTCTCCAGTCTTGGGTTCGTAGGTAATTCTGAACCTTATCATTTGTTTGTCTTGGGATGTTATTCTCAACTGATATAGTGAATAAGACCTTGGTTTCTCTTTGAGAATATATATATATATATATATATGTATGTATGTATGTATGTATGTATTATTTTGTGAGTAGTATATTGGTTCGGGATCTATAGTATGCTTTCATCCTAAATTGGTTTGAAAACTAGAACTTCTTGTTCAGTTGAAACGATACGATTTATCATTGGTTCTCTCCTTATTTAAGTTACCATTCCTCTTGTCCTTGGATATGCTCATTGTTTGAACTTTTCTATACTTGATTCCATTTCGAGATAGTGATTTCTCATGACCTGTTGGTCTACCTTGTTCGAATCATTGATTGAAATAATGTTGAGAGCTAGTAGCCAGGAAGGTTATCTTTGTTAAGTAAGTTGATACTTATGGGTTTGAATGTTGTTGACTAGTCTTGCCTAGTTTTTATGGAAAGGAGTAGGTTTGTCTCTTGTACTCTTTATCCTTTGTGAAGAACTTGAGTAGAGATTAACTCCTCTTCGGGGCTGCTTTGTTTGTGAACATTGTTTTTTGATCTTTGATTGATAACTTCTAACATGAAGAGTTGGAATTGGAATTGTAGTTGGACTGTTCTGGTTTTCTATACCTTCTTGTATTGTTATGGAATTCTGTTTTGATGTATATTCTAATGTTGAATGTGCAAGGTTGTTACCCAGAAAGGAACAGGTAACTCATGTTATTAATCTGGTCTATTTTTCAGATGTTATAGGTTTGGGCATGGTACATAATGGTTCTTCTTATTCTTTCTTAGGATATAGATGAATAACCCTAGAATGAACCATGTTGTATTCATTTATTTTGTCTCTTAGAAAAGATAAAAGTGGTATTCTATTAGGATAGAATTAGGAGACAATGGGATGATAGGATTTATTGTTTGTTACAATCCATTGATAGGATTAATAGACTTTAAGATCTTAGGCAGATATTGTTTATTATATTCTGCTCTTCTCTTTAAAGTGGATCTAGATTTATTAATGTACTTCCTTTCTGTTTGTTATCACTTATGTTGATTGTATGATGATTTAATTATCTCATTAAAGCAATGTTTCTTTAATGAAACAATTAGTGGAATGCACTTCGTTTTAATGATTAGTGCTTATCATGCTTAGTTCATTGAATTGACCCGTGCTAGCTATTTTTGCAGATGGATGACGTAAGTGGTAAAAGAAGGCAAAATATTATATGATGCATTGGCTGATATATGTCTAATTCTTAGTAAAGAATTCTGATTCATTCTTATATTGTATTGTATTGTAAAAGAAAAGTTGTATACTTTATGGAATGAGGGTGTTGTTATACAATATGCCTAAAGTGCATAGTCTTGTAAATTTTATAAGTTGTAATGATGAATTGTGAGTTGTGATTTATTTGCATTGGTTGTGTAAATTATCTCGTACTTTTTAAAAGAAGATGGAAGTTCCATCTTATTGATATTCTTTATATTATGTTATGCTTATCTTGTTATCTTTGATAAGATGGATAATGGGAATTAGTTCAATTTCCCTTATAATGAAGCAACTTGTTGAGTTGCATAATACGATGTGTTTTATCTAAACAATTTAACATAGTAATGTGTTGCGTAATAAACATGAAGTAAGAATTATGGATATTGGGAATAATAAACCCTAATTCTTAATCATTTAGAGGAAGACTCATTCTCTCTCTCAATTGAATATAAACCTAAAAGGTTTGGAGATATGATTACTAATTATTAGACTTCATTTTGTATGAAGTCTACTTTAATTGGATATATGCGGTTGTTAAACCTTCCTAAAAATTAAAATTACATTTTAATGAAACTTATGATATCACTGTCCTATTTTGGTTAACTGTTGGTTGAACTGTGAAAACAAACATTATAAAGCGTAGTCATAAGTTAAGGAAGTTCTTCATGGACTAAATGAAACAAATTTAGAAAAGAACTTATGGAGTGTTGGATTAGGGTTTAGCAGGATTGCTATAATCAAGACATAATCCAAATTAACAATGTAATAACAATCTCCTTGGGGTTTGTACATCTTGATGAGGCAATTTTTGTAGGATGTTGGCACACACCAACTACATGGCTATACTTTCGAGAAGACTTGGGTCTTCTCGAGAATATAACATTGTAGTTGACATGTGACATCACCCTTCTGCATTGATCATCTAGATCTACGCACAATAAGAACTTGGACTTGAGCTTAGTTTCTCTCTAGGTCAGGTTAGTGGCATATTTAGGATAGGAAGTAGCTTCTAATGGCTCAGGGTACCTTGGCACATCCGGTTGACTTAGGTCAACCGAGTATGCCCATTTACCCTAAGCCATTGTGAGCGTCTTCCTATAATAAGTTATGTTTCTAACTAGGGCTAGGGTTAAACCTAGGGCAAGTGGATTGATGGTAGTCAGTAAAGACCAATCATGATAATAGAGGAGTGAGGTGAAGGACATATTCCAATATGACAAGTATGCCATCTAGGAATAGTGACATACACAGTATGTTGTAAATCTTTGGCCAAAGTATCGCAAGTTTGCTTGGTTGCATTGTCTTATGTCACCAAGTTTAAAACAACGTGATATCAAATGAATATTGGTAACAAATATTCAGATATGTTCTTTAAACAGATCACTCAGTACTAGGTGTAGGGTAGGAAAACCAAGTATATGAAGTATACAATATGTATTCAATACTTAAGATAAAATAAATAGATTGGTAGCTTACCGAGTTATGGAATGAATAGATCGGTGGATCACCGAGTCATTACAACTGCATATGGTTATCTATTTGAATTCGATTGGCATGGAATGTTTATTCTAAATAATGCTTTATTTAGAACAATGAACATTATATTTTAATTTTTTCCCCCTTGTTTTTAAAGTCTTAAAATGGGAGTGTTATAATGGTTATAAATGAACCAAGATGGGAACATAATACCGTAATTGGTCCAGAGAAAAATAAAAGATCAACATAAACCCAATATACATAGTAAAATTATGCATCATGGCCATAAATGAACTAATATGATAACAAAATACTTGTAATTAGTCAAGAAATAAAAGCAAAACTGCAATATAGCAATAAATAAAGACAATTGATTATGCCCTTAATGTGTTACAAAATGCAAATTACGATAATTTAGATGTTCCCAAACAAGGATACTTGACATGCAAGGGGATTGGATAAGACTAAAAGAGTAGAGTCAAAACAATCCTCATGACACTCTTTTTTGGATCCATATTGAAGATTGATCCGAGATTGAAGAGTCATTACCCCAAGAACGATCTTGACATACAAAGGAGAGAATGAGAGCTGAGATTTCCCAAATGAGGATGCACATGAGGGAGATGATTGATTTTAATTTCCCCAAGAAAGGATACATGCAAGGGGTAAGATGATTTATTGTGATAATCGTAAGATGATTGGAACGATCACTAGGATATGAGTTAAAAGTTTAATTTTGTTGAGTTGTTGGGATTCTTGATGTTTCATGCCTTTGTAAATTTTTAGCATTTTGTGATTATTTGAAAGTTTTTGTATTTTAATTATTTACTTTTTTGGATTTTGATTATTTTGGAGTTTTATTTAATTTTTTGTATTTTTTTTTTTTGAGTTTTACATTTTTAGATATTTTGATTTTTTTGTGATTTTTAAAATGTTTTTAGATTTTTGACTTCGGTAATTAGTGCACTTTGTACAAACTCATGTTCAAATAATTTTAAAGATTGAATTCCATTGGAAAAATGGATTGTATAAGATATAGTGATAAGATATCCAACTCCATTCTTGACTTCACACAAATAGTATGATGCGAGGTTTTAACACCAAGAGCTAAGAAGGACATAAAAAAATGAGATAGTGATATGAAAATGAAGATGATGGATGCAAAGACACAAGGTGTAACAATGGTCCATTTGGGAAAATGTGACTCACCTCTAGTCAAGATTATTTGACCAATTCCAAGATGATTTCATGTTATAGATCTTGACTAGACTTAGATCCATTGATGACTTATTGATCGGTAAGATCTGGTTAAAGAAAATTTTGTCTCTCTTAACATGAGAAAATAAATCGTTTCTTTGGATTTATATGATTAAACACTTTTGATTCAGATTTTCTAAAGGCATTATTTTGTTTGATTTTTTAAAAATGACCCCCTACATCTTTCCCAATGCCATGAGTAAGAGGAAAGAGCTCAACACTAAAGACAAAGTATAGTGAGTAAGGATAAATTCCTCCTTTCTCAATCTCACACTACTAATAAAAACTATGGGCTCAACCCCAAAGAATGCGAAGGATGAAAGGTGTAATAAGTGATTTATTTGTTTTTTTTATGTTTTATTCATTTTGCCTTGTTTGTTGATATGGTGCTTGTTAGGAAGGAACATTTGCCCCCAAATCTTAGCCGCATGTGACTAGTAGGACGTAAGGGTTTAACACCGTAGGCCGAGATGGGAAAAAAAAAGAATTAGGTAATGAAACTTAGTGCCTTTTTTTAAAGAGAGAACTTGTTTGGAAGGAATATTTTCTATCAATAAGATTCTAGAAAAAAACCTTATGTAAAAATATCTGAAATGGTAGAAACCATAATAGGGATGAGGTACACAATGCCTAATAGGAACAAGATTAACACGTGTCTTATAGGAAGAGTAGGAAGATATGATGATGTTATGATTGAGATATCTACCAATGGATGAAATAATTAAAAATATTTGTTTAGATGAGTTGATGGTACATGCGGCCTCCCTAGTGCGGAGAGTACTCATGGATAAGTAGCTTTTGCTTTTACGTTTTTGATTTTCATATAACACATTGATGGAATGATGACTATGGGATATTTTTTGTTTCTTTTTTACAATTTTTGATTTATTTGATTTTTAGCGAATTAGGGTTAGCGATGGACTCATCATTTTGGAAAAGGTTCATGGTTATGTTAGTTGAATGATCCTAATTTATGAGACTTGGGTGGATGATGTCCAAGTCAATTGAGTAGATAGATATATTTTCAATAAATTGAGGTTTTGATTGGTCCTAATTTATGAGACTTGGGTGGATGAGATCCAAGTCAATGGTGTAGATAGAAATATTTGTGATAAATATATGATTTGATGGGTCATGTTTTACGAGACTTGGGTGGATGAGGTCCAATTCAACAGAGTAGATATAAATATTTTCAATGAATAAGGATTTATTATTCATGATGTTTGGTTTCAAAAGGTCATGATGAACAAATGAGAGGATTGGATTATTTGATGATAGATTTGTGACTAAAGCTTAAAATGGATGTGTGTAGATACCCTTAGGAATGTGCACATCATGAAATACACAAGTACAAATATCTTGACATGTAGGTGATATTGTGGTAAAATCCATGAGAGGGATTTGTGCATATGTCATATATAATGGTTTGATAATGTCATAGGAATTAGACGAAGATTTTACATTTGATGACTGTTGTGGAATAACAATAGACATAGGGTTGGAAACTTGAGGTATTGTGGATGTGGAAGACTACTTAGTTGTAGGTGTCCAAACTGGTGTTTGTAACATTTTTATATCATTGGTAGCCACATTGTGAGGCATAGGATCTAGTGATGAAATGATAGGATCAAGCTCAACATTATTCAATGATTGGATCTAGTCAAAATTTCATTTTAGGAAAATTTGAAAAGGTAATTTTTTTGGAGCGGGTTGGTGTCTTGTTCACCTAAAATTTATAGTATATATATTTTTGGGGTTGGATTCACCTACATTTGAAAACATCTCCTATAAAAACCTAGGTGATTCACCGGGTAGTATACTATGGTACTACCAAAGTAGCTTACCAATACCATGAACTCGCATACTCTAAGCACCAGAGATGTTGTTAGCCTATTAGTAGTTTAGAGTCGGGAAACAGATGATATTTGCTGATGCGCGATAGGGATATAGTTGACGCACAACAAATGACAAGGAGGTATTGTAAATGCATGACAAGGGGGTTAGTTGTTGACGTGCGATAGGGATATAGTTGATGTGTGACAACCAACAAGGAGGTATTGCATATGCGTGACAAGGGGGTTAGTTGTTGATGTGTGACAAGGATATAGTTGATGCGCAACAAGGAGGTATTACAGATGCATGATAAGGGGGTTAGCTATTGACACGTGACAAGGATATAGTTGACGCGTGACAGGATAATTGACACGATGTTGATATATTATTTGACATGCACAAGGGATAGTTGACGCACTATTGACATATGAAAAGGGTGTTAACTATTGACACATGACAAGGATTGTGATAGTTGATGCATGCGAAAAGGACATAGTTATTGACGCGATGACAAGGAGGTATTGCAGACATGTGACATGAATTTTTCTCTAATGTAACTTGGTTCTTTTGTTGATGTAGGACTCTATTCAGAATAATGGAAGGTGCTAGTCCTCAGAATGCAAAGACCCTAAAAGTAACTAAGAAATCTCAGAAGTCCCTGTTCAAGTATTTTGGAAACTCTACTGATACAGATATTGAAACTACCAACAACCATATAGTTGCCACCAAAAAGAATCAAAATACTGACTGTGTGGAAGGTAATATTGAGGTGGACATGCATTCTACATAGTATCAAACAAATGACACCTATGATAATATGCCAGATCTTGAAGATATAACTGTTGAGATGCCATATCCTGAAGATATTCTTCCTGTTGGGGTGTAACCAGGAGTGCATCAAGATATCACACATACAAATACTCAACAAAATGGAACACAAAATCAAATTCAAATTCTGGTTCACAAAAGAGGAAACCAGTGATTGTGATATTGCTCAAAATTCTACTAAAAAAGTAAAACATTGAAAATGAACAAGAATATGTGGACCATTGGCAGGTACATACAAGTTTGATTGGGCTAGCCAAATTTCCATTTATCGAACCTATATAATCATCTAATTCAAAGAGATCCCATCTGAATGTACATGTACAATATGTATGTGGAAATTGGGAAAGCAACAAAAAATGCAAATGAAGCTGGACACTATAGAAAAACATTGTGGAAAACAATATTTGACTGTAATGGGGCGGATGGCCAGAAAATCAAAACACACAGGTGGAAAACTAAAAAGAATGCATGCATGTTAAATACGTAGTGGATTATGAAGCAGAGCAGAAAAAACGTAGACATCTCGTGGAAAAGGGAGGAACGATCACATCACAAATTGGTAAGATGAATCAAACAAATCTACATGCAAAAACTCATACAGTTCTCTACTTTATTTCACATACTAAAGAAAGGAAGACCGATTTCAGATTTCCTCGATTTCAAAGTTTTGTATCAATATAATGGAATGCCGAACGTACCTCAGTCTCATTGGTTTGAAAGTAGTGGATGGGAAATGGAAAAATGCCTTTCGATGATAGAGAAGGAAGATTTGAAAGAGAATGTAAAAAATCAAAGTTTATCTCTCTTTCAATTGATGAAGTGACAATAGTCGACAACACTACATGGGTATGTATCCATGTCTATACTTTAGAAAATCATATAAGGACACCTCATCTATTGGGTGTTATGAAAATGGTTGAAAATCTGTAATGCCAAAACCTACATAAAATAGTTGTTTCTCATTTGAAAGATATTGCTTGGAATGACTGATTATGAAATTGCTACGAAGTTGGTATGCATCGAGCAGATGGTGCATCTATCATGCAGGTCACCGAATAGGGTTGTGTGTTAGATTACAAACAACAATGGCCCCATATATGCTACCAATTCACTTTGTATGGCTCACAGAATGAATTTAGCGTATAAAATGGTAAGCAACTATGAAAATGTTGCTAAATTAGAAGACCTTATAAGAGAACTTCATGCCTATATGGAAAGCAACCCAAAGTGATTTCTTGAGTTCCAAAATTCACAATTGGAATTACAGATGGCAAAAAACTTCAAAAGATGTTGAGATGAGATGGATCTCTTTGTATGAACCTGCATGCAGAGTTCGTGAGGAGTATCCTTCGTTGGTTGGTTTCATGCACAAATATCATCATGAAGTTGATAGGGTGAGGGACTTGTTGTTCCGTTTAACTGATTTGGAGACATTGCTTACATTGGTTGGTATTCTTCCAATGTTGCAGGAGATCAATACACTGATGAAGCATGCACATGGGAGATTAATCTATATTGTGGATTTTATATGGATGAGAAAAATGGTATGTCAAAGTCTTGATATCTTGTACTATTCCCAAGATAGTTTTGATACACCTATGTTTTTGAGAATTGAAAGCTTTATTAGATCTTAAAATCCCAATAACTATTTGAGATTTAATATCCACGATCACCTCTGCATCAATGTTAATGGGAGGGACATACCACTGCACATTTTGTAAAAACGTCAAGATATTACAGGATCGAATGAGAAGATGTTCCCATGACACGTAATCTCTTTGAGTCTATTATAGTTGAAACAAGAATAAAGCTTAAAAAAATTTTAGAATCCTTATCATCAGAAATTAGAGAACGTTTCTCCAAAGATAAAATTCTTGAAGCAATGGGTGTGATGAATCCTAATTTTTGGAATACTGAAGGTGGTCATGCAGACTTTGTAAGAAAGCATTTCCATAAATCCATGGGTACAATAATGGAACATTTCACAAAGACTTTAGAGTTCAAGGGTATGGAAATCAAAGGTATACTGAATGTTGATTTATTAAAGTTTCAATCAACAAATTTTGCAACAACAATGAGGAACCAATATAAAAATTTAGATGAACCTTCTTAAAAGTGGTGCTTATTACAAGGCTGTGGTGAGGAATCTATCAAAGTTCTATCTTACAAGAAGACATCAATGAATATTTCAGATTATATGAGTTATGCCAAACAATGATTTTGGGGTCTATGGAGGACGAAAGGGTTTTCAGTGCATTATCATTTATAAAATCAAAATTGAGAAACAAGTTGGATAAAAATCTGGAAAGTTACATGAGGTGTTATGTATCTCGCTACTCCATGGAAACCTTTCCTTTCGACAGAGCAATTACACATTGGAATTCCCTTTGCAAAAGAAGAGGTGTGAATAATACAACTACAAGTACAATTGTTCCCAATGTTGAGAGTGGAATTGGCACATCATCACACTCTACAGAAGAGAACATCGAGTTTGAAGAAGCTATTGATAATGGATTGTTTCAACTTTAAATAGGTATCTCCTTCACCTTACTTTTATTGTTTGTCACCTTAAATTTTGTTTCAGCTCTTGTTATCATTAAAGATGTTACATAGGTATATATATTTACATTTATTTAAATACAATTTTTTTAATTTTTTTTTTTTGAAAATGTGGGTTGACATCCATCCGAGGAAGCTGGTACTTCTCGGGACTGACAATGTCAGCAACTCACCCATCTATCTACTAATCCATTTCTCGTGTTGAGTTTTCTTAAAACAAAGATCTAGCACACTACGAAGGATGATTTCACAACCATCTAAAACACTAGAGGTAACTTAAACCCTATCATATGACATTTCTTGATTTTTTACAATTATGTTTAATTTATTTTTATATTTGCAAAATGCTTTGATATATTTTTTAAACTTTGTGGGATAAAATCACACAATCAAATTTTACAAAGAGGAAGATTTTTCCATATTATACAATTCATAATCCATGATCCATTATACAATTCATCATCCATGATCATGCTTGAAGCTAAATCTACGTCCACATAAAATTCATCATCATCCATATATATCATATCATAATCCTGACACTCCAATTATTATTAAATTCATCATATCATTATCATAATCCTGACACTCCAATTATTATTAAAACAATTATTTATCTATTTTAAATGTGCAGAAACGTCTCTGTCCTAACACATTCCATTTTTTAAAAAATTTATCCATTATCATCATTCATCATCATCTATATCCATTCTAATGTCATCATATCATTACAAGTATAGAGAAGAAGATTTTGAGAACGTTTAAATGTCTCTGTCGTACTACATTCCAAATTTTCTTAAAACAATTATCCATTATCATCATCCAGATTCCATGATCGTGCTTGAAGCTAAATCTACGTCCACATACAATTCATGATAATCCATATCTATGAGACTATGATTCTATTGTAATGTCATCATCCACATCTAATGCAATCATCATTACAAGTAGAGAAGAAACATAAACACCATATACAATCTAGAAATTCTATACATAATATATAGGAAGTTATAAAATTAAAGATTATATAGTATTTCAAATTTTCAAAGGCTATCAAATTCAAGTTTCAAATTTCAAATCTAGATAATAAAATTCAAATGCCATGACCATCACATTCAATGTTTCAAATTTTCAAATATAGATTCTATTTTTCAAGTTTCCACACTCAATAATGAAAATTTTCAACCCTCAATTTTCTATACCCCTTTCCACTCATGTACTCCTTTCCCCAATGGCTTCTCCACATGTACCCCTTTCCCCAATGGCAGAAATAATCCCAGAACTTATGAGATCTTCTGCAACACTGTCTAGATTTTTTAAAATTCTTTCTTCTTGCTTTGTCACATCTCCATGGGATAGCAAATTTGGATCAGCAGCTACCTTGGTTTTGAATAAAATTTCAAGGTCAAATCCATGCTCTTTAATTATCCACTTTAGTGTATTGTTTTGTTTGTTAACCAAAACAATATTTTCCTTCAAATTCTTCATTGTGGATAAACTATTCTTCATGGTTTCCAAGTGAACTTGGAAAACCTTTGCTTGACTCTTCAAATTTTCATATTTCAACTGCACAAAAAAGTGATGTCAATTCAACATATTACTAAAATAAGAAAACTTTAAATTAACAAAAATATTGTTTGAAAGTGATAATACTTACGACCACTCTATCTCTCTCGGCATTTGCAACTACTACCAGATCCTTGTCCTTAGACCATTTGTTAAAATATGCCTGGCCTCAACACTAATATTTTCCAATTTGTTTAATGTCTTATCCAAAATGTCATCTTTATAGTTTTTGTTATATGTGACAGTCCCACTTCTTACTTGGGTAAGTAAGGAATCCATCTTCGCAGGTTGATTCTGGACTACAACATATAAACTATCCCTTTTCCAATAATTTTCATAACGACTTATTATCTCATTGATAAGTACTTTATCCCTTCTCTCCCATTCTATGAGCTAACTGATATGAGGTAGAATAAACTCATCGACATGGGATTGAAAATCATAACCAATTAAGTTCTCTAAAGGAAAAGGTAACAACTGTTCACCATCTGTATCTGATGAAGATGATCTCGCTGGAGAGGTATGGGGGCTTTCGGGTTGATCAATTGCTACTTGTTTCTACCTTTGGGTGGCTTGATCCTATTTGTGATAAAATAAATCAATATTCAAACAAATAAATCTAAAGTGAAATGTAATTCAATATGGTAAATTATGTTGAAATAGAAGTATACCTATTGGCCTTGAATCATCTCACGTGTATTGAAAAATCCAGTTGGGTCATTCATTATCAATGCCCAAGTAATCTTCATCTAAATTTATATTATTTAAAACCGATATGCCCATTGCACTTGGGCAAGCCACCAAGTGAGAGGGTTGGAATTCAAAACGAGGAGGCAATGTTTAGTGTCCCACTAGGGGCCGGAGGAATTGGCATGTGTTTACCAATGTTCTTTTTTCTTGATCCTCTGGTTGGCATTTTGAATATTATTGGTGGAGGGGGTGGTGCCGCTATTTGTACAAAGGAGGAGGACTGCAATGTGCTAAAAAGTTCAAGAAAAATCATATGAAAAACTAGAAAACTATGCAAAAACTACGAAATTAAATGAAGTACTATTCAAAACTTGTACCTTGTTGTTGAGGGGTAGCTTGTCACGGTGCTTGAGGTGGCCATGTTGGAGTAGTAATTGGTGGTTTTTGAGTGTCTATTGCTGGGATTGCTTGAGGTGGTTGTTGAGAAGACACAAATGCATGTGACTGAACTGAGTGAGTTGGGGAAGATGGTTGACTTTGAGAAGCACGCGTATGGTCCAAAGTCCCTGCAATGTCATCAACATACGATTGTATGTCAATTCAATATGGTAAAATTTAAATGGGAAAATGAAAATACAAATTTGGAATTTGTAAATAATACATGTAAGGGTATTACTTCTCTGGCATTTAACAAATTCAAATGGTTGGGGGTTCGGAGATGAGTGAGCTTCCATTTCAGATTGTGAATCTCCCGATGCCTCAACGTGTTGTTGGCCTCTTCCTCTTGATGCCACCTTTTTTTGGGAAGGGCCTCCATAAATCTTCTCTGCAAACAATAAATAGTTAATACCTATTGTCAGTGTAATGTCAAAATACAAACTTTATAGTTTATACCTATTGTTCTTGAAATGGAATTGACAAATTCATCAACACCTCATCCATGCAAGTGGGAATTGGTTTGTCTTTTAAATTTAAAAGAGCCTCGTAATAAAGGCCAAGGAGATAGTTTGTGGAGTAAATGACTAGTTTTTCAAAAGCTTTGCATTTGTAATGTCAGTTCTTATTTTTTTGATAAAAAGGTGCACCAATCAAATTTTTGTTTTGTGATAGTTGCAACAATGTATGCAATGGCCCAGTTTGGTATATCTATTTGCCGACCCTAAAACTATTCTGGATTGAAAGAAGGAAATCATAGCAACAAGAAAGTGGTGTGCAATTGCTTGTGTATCCACACCATGTCTGGATTTATTGACATGAGCTGCAAATGCCAAAAAATAGTTGGAATTAATATAAATTTAAATTGTATCAAAATCAAAAACTGAATAAAAATGACAAATGAAAACAATTTACACTTACAATCAACATGGAAACCAAAATTCGATTCGAGATATTTCTTATCGTCTTTGATGAGTGTTGCCTTCATTGTAACAAAGGGTAAATTTTTGAATGGGAGGCCTGTAAACCAATGAATATCAGTGGGTCGATACCGAATTGAAACAATCGACCATCATCCATAGTAACATTAAATAGGTCATCCTCTGTATTGTACGAGGAGAGAAGGTAGTTCAAAATATCTTGGTTTGTTTCAAATGGGGCATCTTAACGAGCCCACCAAACTCACATGCATCGATCAAATCCTTGTATTCCAAAGTCATTTGTAAAATAGTCTAGATGTGGGGGCACAAAGGATTCCTGTAGAGTATCTTGCCCGTGGATAGGGCTTGTGGGTTGACTGGATTTTCCTCTTGATTTTTGTCTTGAGCTTGGGATGCACTTGTAGTCACCATTGTAGTTGTCCTTGAGCTTGATTATACCTGACCTGGATAATGGATTCTTGTATACAAGAAAATTCGAGAGCCGGAAAGTGTAAACATGAAAATGACCGGCGGGAGGGTATTTATAGGACAAAACTGTCAATGAGCCTTGTTGATGCATGTTAACAAGCCTTGTTGGCCTTGCGCACGTCAACAAGGCTCACCGATGCGTGTCAATAAGACTCATTGACGTGTGTCAACCATGCATAATTATTTGCAAATATGCAGTATCTTTGACTAAAAAAAAAAAAAAAGGGTGAAAATTTAATTCTGAAAAATTGGTAAATTCAACTTTCATTGAAACCGGTTCCGGGATATTCGCCATATATTTTCCATTTCCAATTTCAAGAGGTTTCTTAAAATGAACCTTGCCAAAAGGCGTAAATTTGTGCCTTTTGATTTCACATGGAGTAATTTCTTGACTAGGGAGTATGATTGTTTGTTTACTTGATTTGCTTGATTGATGATTTGAAGGATTCATGATGAGGCCTTTTACAATAAGGTATTTCTCAAGTTGAGTTCCTATTTTGATCATGCCTTCAAAATTGTTTAGATATAATACATTTTCATTTGTAATGAGAGTTTTGAATTAATATTTGTTACAAAAATGTTTATCAACCATTTTTAGTTATGAAGAAATGAAAATATTTGCAATCCCTCACCATTGTTGAAGGAAGGAGGTGAAAGTTTCATTGTTCCTTTGCTTTGTGTTGCAAAGGTCCATCATGGTGAGTTTTTTTGACATATCACGAAGTTTTTCTAGAAAATTTCATTCGAGGCATCATGTGTGGTCATCATTGTTTAGTGAAACCAATGTTTGATTTGATCAAAGGTTAAAATTGTGTTTCAAATCAAATCAATGGATATTATGATTTTTGATTCAATTTGGGATTGATTTTAAAGTATGTTAGGACTAATTCGATGAAATATTTGGTTAAGGTTGGATAAAGTAAATATCCAAACAATAAGAATTTGATTTGTTTCAGATTTCAAATTTACTTAATATGTGAATAAAGAGAATATCCAACGTATAAGATTTTTGATTTTTATTTGCGTAGTATGTGAATAAAGTGAATACTCAACATATAAGGGTTTAGATTTGATGATTAGTTTAATATATGAATAATGTGAATATTAAACATATAAGGCTTGGATGCGATTCTTAATTCAATTACATATGATTTTCCTAAACATGAATAGTAAATGTATATGACTCTTCATCAAATTTGTTTGGACATGATGGGATACGTGACTAAAGTGAATATTCAATGTGTGAAGGATTTGATTGGAATTGATTTTTCTTAAATTTGATAATGTGAATATCAAAATATCAGAATTAAAGGTCAAGAAAGATTGTGCTTATAATTTGAAAAAGTGAATGTCAAAATAAAAGATGTAGATGTTTGAGAATGATTTTTCTTAAACTTGATAAAGTGAATATCAAAGTATAAGACTTAGATATGGAATGAATTACTCAAATTTGGATATGGGTATCCAAAATTTAAGACTTTGACACTTGACTTACGAATGTGCTTAGCTTGGATAAAGTGAATACCCAAAACAAATACTTATGATTGAATTTTGATTGATATATCTGACTTGATGAGGTGAATATCGTAGTGTTTAGGCTTGATTTGATTTGGATTTATCAAAGTGCTTAAAATTGGAAAGTGAATCCAGAAGGTAAGGCTCTGGAGTTGATATTAGATTGAACAATGTGCTTAAATTTGGAAAGTGAATCCAAAGAGTAAGGCTTGGAATTGATTTAAATCAATTTGGAATGGGTATCCAAAAAGAAAATAATTTGAAAAGTTTGAGAAGATAATTTGATTTCAATGAAAATGGAATAAGATGTAGCTTGAAAGAAGAATGTGAAATATAAAGCAAACTGACTCAAGTAATTTGGATGAGAATAATGGTGGTAAGGAGGATTTTCAAGTAACTTGGATCGATTAGTCAAGATTCCTATATATGGATCTCTATCTAAATACCAAGTGTGTATCTGAATGAGCATGGTACACTAAAAATTTCTAGTCATCAGCTTTACTTTACCCCTTTATTAACAAAGCTGGATTTTACTCCACTCGATCAATCAAACCGAGGCCATCATTATGGATAACATTGGCTCTAATTCTCACATGTGTACTAGTCAAGTAGGTGCGGGTTCCCATTTTGTTGGCTAGTTCCATCAAGGTTCCAACTACTTTGGGGTTCTTGTGGTACTCCTCACAATGAGTTTATGGACCCATTAAATTCCCATAGTTTAAGAAAATGAGAATAAACCCTTATCCGAACTTGTAAATCAAGTTTATAAAATTTAATAAAATAAATTTTGTTTGGTTATCATGATCAAGGTAACCCACAATTAGAAATTTGGTTAAATTTTAAATGTAATCTTCATAAAAAATGGTCCTACATTAAAAAAATTAGTAGTTTTTCTACAATGAGATCATGATATATAAAAAAATAAGGAAAACTTCACCGTTTCTAATTTTCAAGATCACCCAAGAGGGTGTGAGAAAAGAGCATACGTGGTTGATTTGATTAGGTTAGATTTAAATGAAAATCAAAGGTAAATTAAAAACTTAGACTAATTATTTATGAAAACATGTAGGAAAAGGGTTAAAAACAAGAATAGAAAATATTTAACAAGATGGAAAAATGAAGAAAACAGAAAAAAATAGACAAAACACACAAACACATATAGTACTACGCTAGCGCGCGTAAGGAAGAGTTGAATGATAATGCATATAGTGTTACACTAGTGCATGCTCGGAGACATGAAAAAATAGTTAAACACTAGCATATATAAGGAGGAGTTGAACACTAGCACGTATAGTGCTATGCTAACATATGTAGTGCTATGCTAATGTATACACAAAGATAGGAAAAAAATATAGTTGAATTCTAACGCATGAAACAATACGCCGGTGTGTGTAAGGAGTTTGAAAAGAACAATGTTTGAATGATAGTAGATGAAGATATATTCTAGCACATGCGAAGTGCTATACTAGCACACTTCATGAGTGCCACTAGCACATTTAGTGATACACTAGAACATGGATCCTTTATGTGCTCAAAAATTTATAAAAAGTATGGAAAATGAGGTTTTCTCTTAGTTATCTCCATCAAACACTCTCAAAATTTGATAGTAGGTCTAAAACAAAACAAGGAACACAAAAATAAAGTTATTTTAGAAAGAAGTGAACTAAAAAAGATAAAAATTACGTGGATTCCTATCGGGTGTGCCATAATGTGTACAATGAAAATTGAAATCCAAGAAGAAACAAAAAAATAAACAAGATGAAAACTTTCCTTTGAGTCTTCTTGTAACCTCATATGAGATAGATGAAGTGTTACTACACTTGTTGGATATCTTTGGATAGTTTGATTGTGGATGCTCCAATCTTGTCTCCAAATGGAAGAGGAATGCTATGAGCACATGAGTGATCATGTGGAAAACCTTTCAATAATATGCAAATTAAAATGGAAAATGAGTAGAGGTTTTCTAAAAATGCTTAAATCTTTAAAGGATGAATTGTAAAGGATTGAGCCTCATATTTATAGCTAAAGGAGAGGC
Source organism: Taxus wallichiana var. yunnanensis (assembly GCA_018340775.1). Lineage (NCBI taxonomy): Eukaryota > Viridiplantae > Streptophyta > Pinopsida > Cupressales > Taxaceae > Taxus > Taxus wallichiana. The sequence goes on along the minus strand of CM031240.1, from coordinate 934,800,558 downwards.
CATGTATTGTGTATCAATTTTTAATCGATTGTAGTATCATGAATGCATTTTCCTGAATTAATAAGTTGATTTGGTATGTGTAGTTGGATGTTTTGAATATTCATTTAATGGGAAATGAATATTTGGTTAGCTTTTTTTTATTCGAGAAGGTGTTTGTTGTGAATATTTATGCTTCCACCTTTGTAAGGTTCTAGAACTTGAGTGCAGCGAGCTAGTTCAACTTGAGTGAGTTGGATGGTGAAGTGGAGATAAGTGGAGGGTGAGTGGATAATTATCTATTTATTTATTTAAATAGATAATTAAATTATCTAAGGGATATAAGTGTATGGTTTAAACATGATAAAATTAATTAAATTAATTCTAAAGGGATGTGGGTGACTTATAATAGAATATTAAATGGATAATGATATAGAATTCATTCTAGAGTTGATTTCGGCATATTATGAAAATGATAGGGATGATTAGGAATAACTAGAAATAGGTATGTATTTTTAGGGTGTCTACACAAATCAACCACACAAATCAAGGATTTGGGATTCTCTTCCCTCATCTATAAATAATCACTCATTCTTCTCCAATTATCATCTTTGGAAGCTTTGAAATTTGCATCATTGTTGTGTCAAATTGTCAATTGTCATTCAATAAAGACACACTGTAACATTGTAAAATTGATCAAAAATATAACAATCAAATCAATCATTTAATCATGTTACTTGTAGTTTGAATCCGCTTTCATTCGAATATTCTTGAAGCACCCACATATAATTTGATCAATAAATTTAACAAGCTTGATACTTCATTCCAAGCTTCAATAGTCTCATCCAAGGTTGCAAGGAGATACAAAGGAAATATTAGCTTTACAATTTATTGTTTTTTTCTTTCATTTTTAGTATTTATCTTATATACACTAAGCCCACCAATTTATTTCTCCTTGCATCGTCTGAGTCCTTTTAAATTTCATAAGTTATGGATTCTTTATTTACTTCTTCTTTGATTTTATCTAACTCATTTTTTTCTTATTATGTGGCCTTTGGACAACCCATTGTAAATGAGTAATATGTTGTATTTGAAATTTTTGTCTCCAAGGATGAAGGTTTGTTTTAGTTTGTCCTTACATTCCTTGTTTTATATTACATGTTTCGGATCTCCGCAAATTTTCATTTTTCCACCGCTTCCTTGTGGGTATAGTTTTCTTGAGCCTCATCTAGAATATAATGATTTAAATTATTTGTTAATGTAATATCCACTCTTTTTCAATTGGCGGTGTTTGATGCATGTCGTATAATGAGGTTTGGATATCTGAATGGATGTGAGAATTCTTTCCATTATCTCCTCAAGTTTCACACATCTCTGTATCCATTCATTTTTGGAACTTTCCTCAAGTATACTGTTGAACTGATTTTTACATAGGGGTTCATTTGTTGAGATTTTTGTACACACCTCCTTTGTTCTATGACCCACTTCTTTGTAGTTGAAAGCTCTTATTTATGCTATGCCAATACTTTTTTGATTAGTGCTAATAAATCCCACTACGGATGAGAATGAGAAAGTCTGCAAGATATGACAAAATTATTATCATGTGGAGTGCTTGGGGATGTTCTCTATTTAAGAGGTGAAGGTGGAGTTTGTATTACTGCTATTTTTATGTGTTTACTTTTTGTTGTTTCATCTTCCTCTCCTCTTCTTCTCTCTGTTCTTGTTTATTTTTCTCCTCCTCTTCCCGATTTATTTTTTTCTATATTGTTTGCTTCTCCTTCTTATCCTATTCCTCATTTTCCTCTCTTCTTCCTCCTACTTCTTCTCCTCTTCCTCTTTCTTCTTCCTCTCTTCTTACACTTTCTTCTTCTACTCCTTTTTATTCCTCCTCTCCTAGTCCTCCTCTTTCTCCTTTCTTTTTCTCTCCTCCTTTTTCTTTTCCTTTTCTTCTTTCTCTTCTTTTCTTCATTCAATTTTTTCATTCTCCCCTCTCTTTATATTCTCTATTTTTATACCTTTTTATCTAATTACTTATTTTCCATGCTTAGCCTAGCTCTTTCTTCTAATCTCCTCATTGTTATTTTAATATACCTTTGTTTTAATTCTGAACTCTCTTAATATCCTTTTACTAACAATGTAATTTTTTATTTTTCATTTTTCTATTCTTCATGTACCCATATTTCTTCTACCAACCATCACCCCAAGTTTTTAATTAGTTAAATCTCTTGGATTGCCCTCTTCCCTCAAGACATCCTGTAGTGCCTTTCCCTAAAGGAACTTGTAGACACTTCTTTTCGGTATGTTGTTCCCCATCATGCATTCACTCCTCTTTTATCGCCATCTTGCACATTCGTACCTCCATTCTTATTCAAAACCTAAATTTCCCTCCTAAACGCTTATGCCTCTCTCAAGTCTTATTTTCATATCCTAATGCTATTCAAATCCTAACATTATTTATTCCCCCATTATCTCATTTTAGTCTTATTTAATTTATCTATTACTTTAGTCACCCCATATTTTTAATATTATTATAGTATTCATCCCCCATTTAATATCTCTAAGATTCCTCATGTACCACCCTTTTAACTCCCCTAATTTCTCCCCACATAGCCATATAGCCATAAAATAGATTGCCACCTCTATTTTTGCTGTATAACACCTCATCCTCTAAAATAAAATACGACCGCCACCTATATAATTTACAGTCCTTTCTCTAGTCATTGGTGACTCATGCGGGTCATTGTAGACCTTATTTATACATCTCCACCCCATCTCAAATGGCTATAAAATTCTAGATTAAGGGATTTCTATAATTTTTGATCAATTCTCTCTCCTCCTCGTGATAAAAACTATCATATTCAAGTTTCTTCAAAACCTTTCTACATGATTCAATAGAGATTTAAAGTTTTTGGGTTTGTTTAGAGATATTTCTTTGCTTCACCATCTCTATTTTGTAGGTTTACAACTTTCCTTAGAACTCTACCTATTCATCAACAACTTCTTGATCCTATGCATGCCCCTTTTCATATCCATCCATCTTGATAAATCCTAAATCCTGATCCGGTCACTTTGTCGACCCACCATGTGTTAGCCTTGTTCTCTATTTGCATCATCATCTATTTTTTTCCCATAGATTCCCCTTTATCCGAGGACTTCATATTAGTCATCCACATGTTTATCAACCATGATCTGGAATCCTCACCCCACTTTTCGTCGACCGGTCCAATTGTCATTGAACCTACCAGATCCAACCTAAAATGTGCTTCCAGGTTACATCATCTCTATTCATCACCATCTCTACATCAGATCTAACATCTCGAGTAGGTTCTAATTCTATCCTCTGCATATTTTCTCGGTCATCTCTACAAAGTGTACTTCGTGTCATAGAAAGAAATTTTTGACAACTTACCAAATAACCATCTTTTTTCAAGATTTTCAAGACTATCTTCAAATGCTCATGGTGTTCTTCCACACTTTTAGAATATATGAGAATGTCATCCAAGAATACAAGCACAAATTTTTCCAAGTATTCTTGAAAAATATTATTCATTAAATTCATAAAAGCTATAGGTGCATTTGTTAATCCAAAAGGTAAAACTGTGAATTCATAATGCCCATACCTTGTTTTGAAAGTTGTTTTATGAATGTACTCATCCTTAAGTCATAACTGATGATATCCATATCATATATCTATCTTAGAATATACCGATGCTCCACGCATATGATCAAACAGATCATCAATTCTAGGAAGTGGATATCTATTCTTAATCTTATCCTTGTTCAAATTTCTATAATCAATACACAATCTAAGTGTTCCATCTTTCTTTTTCACAAAAATTACTTGTGCTCCCCAAGGTGAGACACTCGGTCTAATCAAACCTTTAGATAGAAGTTATTATAACCATGCCTTAAGCTCTAACAATTCAATAGTACTCATTTGATAAGGCTCCTTAGAAATAGGTTTAGTTCCAAGTTTGATTTCAATTGTGAAGTCAAATTCCCTTTTGGGTGGAAGACCTGGTAACTCTTTCAGAAACACATCACTGTAGTCTCATAATAGTGGGTAAAATTCTAAGAAATAACTATTTTCTTCATTAGATTCAGAAATTTTTACTGCATACAAGGTATAACCCTTATTTTTGGCCTTCTTAAGTTACATAGCAGATAATTTCCTAACTGAAATTTCACGTTTTACACCTTGAATCTCTACTATTTTCCACAGATCATAAAAAATAATATGTTTTTCAAAACAATCCACTTTTGCTTTATGCTCAGATAGCCAATTAACACATATGATTACATCATAAGACCCCAAAGGAGTAACATAAAGATCAACTTCCATGGAAAAACTAGGTAAATCTAGGATTTGCTACAAAAAGACACATTCTAACTGTATGAACAACATTATTCCCATAATATACAACCCATGATTTATCCATTTTCCCATATTTTCTTTTTAATTTTGATGCTAATTTACTAGAAATAAAACATTTAGTAGCTCCCATATCAAAAAGAATAGTTACAGGTATGCCAAATAACTTACCCAAAACTTCTATGGGTGTGACTTGCTTTTTAGCTTGTTTGTCAGCTACTATAGCGTGTATCTTGTGCTACTGATTACGGTCATCCTTTTTCAAAGGAAATTGGTTTGCGTAATGATCCTTTCCACAATTGTAACAACCTCCTACAGGTCCCTTTTTAGGCTCAAATTTATTCCCAACCTTAAAGTTATCATTCTGACCTCCATAGGACTTCTATCCGTTATTATTGTTCTTGACAAAGTTATTGTGTACATTAGTAGCAAGCTTATTTGTTGTTGTTTTCTTATTATTATCAGTAGAGAACTTAATTTTCATACCAAACTTCTTCCATGGTCCTTTCTTAGGTGCTAGAGATGATGAAGAGGAGTTTAGAACTTTCTTTCTTACTTCCTCCTTATGAGTAGAAATTACCTTTAATTTCTGTTCCTGCCTTATGGATTTTTCAATAACCCCTTCCATAGTGTTTGGGATATGAAAATCCACCTCTCCCCCTATAATGGGATTCAATCCCATAATAAATTTATGTTTCCTAAACTTCTCGTTAGTTTGATACTGAGGTACATACTTAAGGAGTTTAGTAAACTACTCCCAGTACTTTGTTATAGTTAATTTTCCTTGGGTTAAGTTCTAAAATTCAATCATTTTCTGATCATAGTAAATTTGTGGCAGCCATCGTTGCCTAAAATAAATTTTAAATTGATCCCAAGTAATATTAGTTTCATCAATGTTCAACTCAACCGTCTGTTGTCCCACCATGAAGATGCTTCATAGGAAAACTAATATGCTCCCCATATTGCCTTTGTTTCCTCTAAGAAATTCCTTATTGAAAAGTACTTCTCCATTTTTCTGAGTCAATTCTTAGCTCCATCTCCTAATGTGGTGCCATAAAACTTAGGTGGACTTATCCTTTTGATATCATTAGTGAGTTTAGCTGCCAGCCTTTCCTTTTTATTTTCTAGTTGATCAAGCATGTTTACATTATTATTATCAACACCCAAATTTCCCAAATTGGTGTTGTCCGTAAGAGGTGGCTGATTGTTATTACCAAAATCTTCTTCCTCCTCATTTTCCATTACTTGCTGTTCAAGTATAGTCAAACGATCTCTTGTGTCCAATAGGGAAACAAGGATCTCATCAAGTTTTTGGGCATTGTTACTTCTCCACCAGGTGGTGGGTTGTTTACAACATTTCCTCTTGTTCTAACCATTTTCTGTTAACAAGAAAATTTGAGTTTTATCAGATTATGGACATAATAGGTCAAGCACTGTAACCTTTAGCTCTGATACCAAGATGTAACATTCCCATTTTAAGAATTTAGAAACAAGAGATTTTTTTATACATAATGTTCTCTATTCTAAATAATCATAATTTAGAACACACATTCCATGCCAATCAATCTCATAACAGATAACCATATGCAACTATAAATGACTCGGTGAGCTACCGATATCTCATTTCATGACTTGGTTACTAACCGATCTCTCATGTTAACTTAAGTATTGTATACTATGGGTATACTATGTATACTTGGTTATCTTACCCTTTTCGGGTATTGAGTGTTATGTTTAAGAAATCTATCTAAATATTTGTTACCATATTCATCTGAAATCACATTTCTCAAACTAGGTGACATAGGACAACACAACCAACAACTTGCGATACTTTGGCCAAATATTTCCAACATATTGTTCATGTTACTATTCCTAGATGGCATACTCGTCTAATTGGAATACGTGCTTCATCCCACTCATATGTTATCTAGAATGGTATTTACTAACTTTTATCAGTCCACTTGTCCAAGGTTTGACCCTAACCTAGGTTATTGATATAATTTGGTATAGGGAACCACTCACGATGACCTAGGGTATATGGGCATACTCATTCGACCTAAGTCAATTGAATGTGCCAAGTTACCCTAAGTCATTGAGAGTCACTTCCTATGCAAAATCATATCCTTATCCTGATCTAGAGAGAAACTAAGTGCAAGTCCATATTTGAGTAGGTCTTGATGAACCAATGCTAAAGGGTGTTGCAACATGTCAACTGTAACACAATATCCTCGTGAAGACCCAAGTCTTCACGAAGGTATAGTTCTACAGTTGGTGCATGCCAACATCCGACAGAACTACTTCATCACGACTTACACACCTCAAGAGATCATAACCACTTAATTACCATTGGATTAAGATTCCAATTACAACAACCTTGCATAACCCTAATCCCAACAATCCTTAATTTTTCCATCTTTAATAAAGTTGATTAAAAATAGAAACCTCATTACCTATGATTGCTTTTATGTTCATTAACTTTTTGCTTAATCATGTAATTAGAAACATCATCTATCATAAGATTTAATTAATGTGTCTCAACCATTCAAGGAATGTATAAGAACCAAAATCGGTTATGATATGATAGACTTCATAGATATGAAGTCTAAATGATTATCGAACTCATATACCATTCATTTATTTTGTATTCTTTAGAGAGGAGGAGAACCTTCCTCATTATGGTTAAGTATTAGGATTTATTACACCCATATCCAATTCACACATCCTGATATTATAACTATATGTTCATAACATCATAATCAACCATACAAGATTAGGTAAAGAACATCAATACATGTAACTTAGTAAGTTGCATTCAAGTAAGGGAAATTGTACTAATTCCCATTCATCCAACTAATTCAATAACATCATAAATAAGGATCCAATCAGATATGAATGACAACATCAAGACATGATTACAAATTTCCTTCTTATTATGAACAAGAGAATTAAAGTAACTTCAGTCTTTTTTAATTCATCATGAAAAATACACATTTTACAAGACTATGCATTACTAACATATTTCATGTCAACAACATCAAGATCATTTAAGAATACAACTTTCCTTCCTTCAATACATCTCAATAATAAATCATAATTCTCTATAAATGGTCCAGACTTTCAAGCAACCAATACATCATAAAATTTATTGCCTTCCTTTATCACTTACGAAGTCCATCTACAAAAATTGCTAGCACGGGTCAGTTCATTGAACTGAGCATGATAAGCACTAAGCATTAAAATGAAATGCTTTCAACTAATTGTTTCATTAAACCAACTCTACTTTAATGAAATAGTGAGGTCAAGTAGACAAATAAATCATAAGTAATAACAACCATAAAAGAAGAACAATTAATCAATTTGAATAACATTCAAGGAAATATCATGATGTAATCAACAATCTACAACATGATATCAGATAAATAATGTTCCATCCAATACACTTATCCATATCAAATAAAAGTACCTTCTAATTATTTCCTTCACAATTCATCTTAATTTGAAATACAAATGTAAATAAGAGTCTCACACATCAGATGTGACATCCTAATCCCAAATCCAAGACATAGCCTAATTTATCAAGTTAGGCCATACATCAACATTAGGATAGTATTTACTCAATGCACAACATCTCACATTAGTCTTCTATCACAAATATTAAAAACCTTTAACACAAGTCAAGTGAATAAGCAAGTAGCAATGATGACTACTCAAGGCATTAAAGAAAGTAGTGCAACTGAACCAATTAAATCTTATGACAAGATTTACCCAAAAGAAGAAGAATGACTGTGATAAAACAATTAAGAACTTCCTTTAAAATTTGGTTAACCCGAATCCCCATATGCAACTTTAGAAAAGAGACCACAACACATATTCTCCTATAATTTCCAAAGGGGTAGTGATCGAATTCACCTCAGAGACTGAAAGAGAAGGAGTCAAATGACATGATCAAAGGGAAATTCCTACATTCTATCAAACATGAAGAAGGTCACAAAGGACAATGCAGACCCAATCACTACATCCCCAAACTCTTTATAAAATAAAACACATATAAGAAGAGATTAAATAGAATGTGTGACTATTGTGGTTTAAAATAGATTTAAGCAAGGTTTCCCATCATGGACAACCAACGACAGTGATATTATACCCATATCAAAAAGGAGATGCATTAACCAAAGTTGTTAATCACCATACAATGTAATAATAGTCTCCAACAATCACTCAAGAACGTCAAATTTTTAGTCAAAGATCCACAGACTGATCAATTCCTTCAAGATGAAAGTAAAAAAATAGTGAGACAAACTCTCAATCAAATCCTCACAGAGGTGAGAGAAATACATCTTATGAAAGGACAGAGAAGGTTCCATCATGATTTGATTCCAAAGAAGGTACAACCCAAGATCGACATAGCTTAGCTACAGGCGCACAAGCTATCAACAAAATTATTCCCTCCAATCTTACTCAGAGATCAAAGAAATGGAAGAGTCTAGAAAACCCTTATTCAAATCGATTTAGTTAGTTCAAAATCAAGAAACAACAACTACAAGTCCAAATAACATCCTTAAAGTTCACGATATCCCAATCAGGAGGGGTTTAACAAGTTTACTCAAGTAAGATACTCAAGAGATTAACCCAGTTTCGGACAGTTATACAAAACCAACAACATCTACTTCGACAGGGAAGAAGACAACATGAAAAAATAAAGAAATCTCAAATAGAGCTACAAGAATAACCCAACATCGACTCTAACAAAGCCGACTCTCATAATGTCCCCAACCAATAGGACCTCACCTATGTAACCTTTAGTTCAGTACTCAAGAACTTAAGAAAACATAGTATAAATATAAGATTAGAAGAAATACTTCAAACACAGTATCCCCAACAAGATAGCCTCAAAATCAAAGTGTCCAAGAAATAATTAACCCATAGTTTCCTTAAAAGAACCTAATTCGAGTACTCAGTTTAAACTGAAAAGTTTAAAGGAGTAATAAAACATTCACTCTTGTTTCCATACAAGAAGAACCCACAAAAACAAAGATTCCAAACACCCAATAACTACCCAGCTTCCATCGAATACCAAATCCAAAGAACTGATAGAGTATATAGTGAGTTCAAGAAGAAGGCATACATTTACTGTTTCTCTAAACAAATTCAAGCTCACACAACTTAGAATCCAAGCATGCATATTCATACAATTCCAATAGGAGTAACATAACTTCCACAAAACAAAGAAGTGACAATGAAGGGTATTCATTTACCTTCTAACAACCCAAACTACAACTTGGTTCAAAACTTGAAGACACATATCATTTCCATAAACCCATTTTTGAATAGATAAGAAAGATTCATGCATGCACTTCATTACTCAAATCACCACAATATTTAAGGTGGGATTCAACATCAAATAAACAAGGAAAACAACTCAATGACTTCCTTTCCAAGAAGAGATTCCTCAATCAAAGAATACAAAAATATTCAAGCAAGGAAACCAAATAACCATCACAGAAATAAAAACCCATTATCTCATGAGAGAAAAGTTGTTTTAATGAAGAACACTTAGAGAAAAGCAAAGCAACTTAATGGATAGAGCCTATCATGCTTGATAGTGCTTTTGTCGATTTGAAGAAGATTTCTAGCCGAGCCTTCACAACTCCTTCTTCTCCAAAAAAATCAACAACCAAAAACTTCCTTCTCAAATGCCTCATATACTTCCATTGGATCGAAAATAGTCCAAGGGAGTTAAAAATAACAACAAAATGAAAATATAACTACTGGTTTGAAGAACCAGATAGCTCCATGCAAAGAAAAAATCAGAATGCATGAAATACCAAACAACTCCCAACAAATCCGCTCACATGGTTTCCAAGGTGGTTTTCTCACCAAAAATGATGACCATTAATGTCATTAATTTCCAGTCTCCCACCTAAATCTCCACGCCACCGCCATCTAAAATTGGTGAGTCTAAATTCAAAGAGAACATGCATTGTTTAAATTTAGAGATGGTGCCAACTAGGATCCCCTCTAGTTTCCATGCCTCTATCAAACTGATAGTACATAATGATTTAAATTCAAAAATCAAATCAAATAAATGACTTAGAAACCATCGCCACCATCTCATACTTTCCATGCGACTCCCCTTAGGTCCCTTTCCATCCTTGCATTAGTTTAGGATAGATATCATTAGCTTAGGATCCGACCTTAGGTTAGTTTAGAAAGTATTTACCTTAGGTTTAGAACATTTCCTTAGGTAGATTTGTCATCTTAGGATAGACCATACCCCATACCCATTTAACATTAGGTAATAGGTTAGAAATAAAACTATAGTTATCTTAGGTTATTTCCAAATCCCCACTTTGTAAAACATATAACTTAGGTTAGGATGCAACAAGATTAGAGTAAACATAGACATAAGGTAGGTCTAGTTTACCTTAGGTTAGAATCCCGTTAGGATAGATCTTAAAGATCTAGGACTTAGGTTATTACCCTGAATAGTCCTGAAGTAGACCTCCATCCTCTTTATGCCATTTAGCGTCTTGGATATATTAGCAAGAAGATCCAAGCATACTTCTTACAATAGAATGCAAAGCAAGAACTTCCAACAAGATCAAAGAATTTGTAAAATACAAGAGTTCAGTCCTTTATTTCCTTCAACCTCTGAATGTCAGTTTACCATATAGATCAGGTAAGAAGAATTAAAACATACCTTAGATCAATGGAATTGATCAAGGTTTGTTATTATAAAGAGATAATTTTGCAAACAACATTACCAGTTTATAACCTTTCTTATCTCAAAAAAATGGATTCCTTACAAGCAACAACATTTCAGAAAAATGAATCCAAGAATAGAAATAAATTATCCATGGCAAGCATGATTTCTAACAGTCAAAAGAATACACCTTCTTAGGAAAAATCACATGTCAATGCTTGTAATGCAAAAGAGGAAAAGTTAACAGTTTGCCACAAATGTTACAAGAACTATTGGGATTTCATCACCCAATAGGAAAGCTTCCATGATGTTCTATCCACCTTATAATTTTTTTGACTATCGATCTCGGCTAGGTGCCCAACACCCTTATCACCACGGTGCATGAAGTGCGGTGGTAGGCCCCTATATTAGGCCACATACTAGTAGTCATCATAGATTTGTGCCTCACATACCTTTGGGTATATCAAGGATGTCATCCAAAACATCCTGAAACCAACCTTAGATCGACCATTTCCTAGGTTCGCCTTTTTTTAGGTTATTTAAAATATCTTCTAATAATCAAGATAATTAAAACACTACTACTTATATTGTTATCTTAGTAACATCTGCATAGGTTCTTGTTTGTTTCATGCCCATTCTTACTATATCTCAAATAATAAAAATGGAACAAGCTACCTCATCCAACATCCCCATCTCCAACAACCTATCCCAACAAACATCCACTTTTGCCACTATTTCTTCCACTCCTCTAATCACATCTTATTTGGTTCCCCAACCCACCATTTCTATGGCTCCTTTTAGTTAGACCTTTATGGACCAAACCCATTCTTATGTTGAAACCAATCCTTTCCTATACCACCATTCACTCCCTTCTAAACTAGCAACAACTCCATCTTCTACTTCCTTGGAGACCTTTAGGCCTCCCATTATCCCTCGTAGATGCTCAAAGTTCTAGGAAATCCTAGACGTTAACCCTGTTACTCTCCATGACTACCTTCTCTATAAATTCACAAACCTTCCCATCGATGGTGAAACATGAATTTTTCCTAGATAAAAATTTGTCTCTCGATTAATTGAAATGCAACTTTTAAATCAACAAAATCTAATAATTCTTCACAAAATCTCAAATTACGGAAGTTTGAAACGCTTTTCTAACATTTCTAAACTATTAAAATGAGAAATTTTGTCGTTTTATAGAAGGTTAATACATTTTTATCATATAATCTATTTAATTTAACAAGCTAAAGTGATTACAATCATATTTTATATAATAAAATAGTAAATAACATTTAAATTCTATGACTATGTTGAAAAGAAGATTAATTAATATTTAAACACGATTATAATTAACTTGCGTAGACACGTGGCTTGATTATGTGGGATTTTGAAAACATAGCCATGCTACGGACACAAGATCCCAAAATTAAGCAAAGACTAAACCATTTCAGATTTGAGTGGATTTGCGAAGGAAGGACAAAGACAAGTGGCAAAGATATCTAGTCGACACTCGAAAGAAAACACGTGGAACATTTTTTAGTAGTTTGTATTTCGCAATGCAAGATAACTAACATAAGATCATTTAACAACAAGACATACCAAGATACACGTGGAAGCATCTAAATGGATCGCATTTCACATATTGATAGGGTTCTAAAAATATGAGAAAATACATGGATAAATTAGATTGGTTCGTATTCAAAAACCCGACAATGTGAAATCGGTGGCTCAATCTTATTGGCTAAAACTATCAAGACTCGACAACAACCTAACATTGCGAAGCTATTGGTCATTATCTCATTGGTTAAACCTTTGCAATAGTCAGTAAGTTTGACAAGTCAATAACACACGGGTCTTTTGATTGGCTAAGACTTCGCAAAGGTACCAAGACTTTGACCCCACGAAGCACACATGGAATGTTTTAATTGGCTCAATCTTCACAATATAATAATTGCACTTTGTATCAAGGAAGACTTAGAAATATAGACTCAAGTGAATCTAAAGGGATTTTCAAGTGAGACATGAAAGATAAAAGACACATTGACAAGGTAGAGACGGGTGGAGTAAGCTGAGCGTGCCACTTGGTGACAATCCAATGTGCGAGGTTTAGATAAATGGAAGAATTCCACTAAAAGCTTCAAAGATAGCTCCATGCAGATGTGAAGTCCCCAAAATGAACCCGTTTTAAATGGGTTTTGGGTCCATCGAACAAACAAGATAAAAAGAACATCAAAACATGACCATGAAAATACACAAACATACAATTTATCCTGAAACACCACTAAATTACAAGTTTATATATAAACACAATCAATCACATAAATACAAGCTTATTCTACACTAAATCATACAAGATCTTATAAAATAATAGACATACGTATCCAAGTTATGTATTTCATTAAATTTATCATGAAAATTCACTATTCTTAATAATTAATTAAATATTTTTCAAGATATACATAACAAAATAGATAAAATACATTCATTTTATCATTTATTCAAAATAACGAAGAATTTAACTTCATTTCATTAAATTTATATAGAGAATTACATCATTTTTTCGAGAGATTTATACAGAGAAAATACTTATCTGAATCAATGGATATGAAATTCCAATGCCGAGAGAGAACAAGGATAAAAAATTCTAATACAAAATTCCAACAGAAAGAGAACATTGATATGGAATTCTTAATACAAAATTCCAATACATCCACAGGTTAACAAACACCGACTATGGCTGCCTATGAGAGGAAAATGCTATACACCCCATGTATTTTCACCTTTCCCTAACTAGGAACCATCCAAGGTTATACTCTGTACCCACTGGTTAGGACACCTTTGGTCCCTTCTTTCTTGCCCACCACCTACCTCAGAATTTGCCACCTTGGAATTACTTCCATAGACTAAATTCAAGAAGTCTTTAAGAATATTTTTACATTTTTATCTTTCTAAAAAATGCAAGCACAATTCCTTGTCTCTCATTTGTTCATACATTCATTCGTGTATTCATTTCTCTTTCATTCATCATGTTATCCAATTTTTTTACATTTACATCTATTTTATAATACATCACAGATGGTTATAAACCAACAAAATGGTTTTCACACCTTTTCATAAATCAAATTAAGCATCTTTAATCAAATTCTCAAGATATTCATTCCCATATTAAGGCAACAATGTTATTACAATATATTTGTAAAGAATCTTAACTCAAATTTGTATTAAAAACTCTCAAACCAAAATTATATTAACAAGTCTTTAATGCTTATAAAGCTTTGGGGATTTAGTCACATAACAGATGGACTCTATATTCAACAAATATATGCTTATCACTCTCACCTCAAATCCACTCAAGTCATCACCTCCTAACTCACCATTTTATTCCCTAGGTCTATGAGTGAGCTTGCATGATGACACAACATGAACTTAGCTCCCATAAATTTTCCACTCCGATCCCCCAAACTCATCAATCTATTCAACTGGTGGCTCTCATTCGGAAAAAATATTCCTCATCAATAACACCCCCTCTTCTTCTATCTCTATCACCTCTTCATCCACTATTGTTATTAACACCCCTAATAAAATTCTGAAAGAACCCTAACTTCTCCTTCCACCACCCGAACAACATGACCTAACTATTGTCCCTATCTCCACATCCCAAATCCATACTAATGTCATCACCTTGCAGCCCCATCCTTCAGAATCAACCCAAGCCCATCAACCTCCTCTCTACGAAATGTCTTCTACTATATATTCCCTAATGAATTCACCCAAATATCTCAACGACCTTAGACCTACATCCCCACTCATCCAAAGGCCGAACCAATATAATATCCCCACTTAACAAAGAAATACAATCACACCCATCTAATTATATCCCCATCTCTCAAAGCAACACCATATCTCCCAACCTATTCAATCATAACCATTTAACTATCTTCCCCTTACCAACCACCTCTGTAGATACCTACCTATCCTCAGCACTATCAATCTCATCCTCAACCTAACCCTTCCACATCCCATGATTCACACCTCACGAATACATCTCCCATCCATCCCTCAACCCTATGCATGATTTTATAAATAGGTTGGAAAACCTTGAAGCCAACACCTTGGGTCCCAAAATCTCATTGACGTATGAACAAATTTGTAATGAGCTTATCCATCAACCAGTTTTGGTCAAACCTTATCCTCCACACTAAGAACTCCCTAAGTTTTCCAAATTCAAGAGCAAAGATGACCCTCAACAATACCTTAATGCATTCAGGCATGCCTGTTACCTCATCGCACATGATTATGACCTCATGCTATGTGCTTTCCCCATGTTGTTGGCCGGTCCTACCTTGGATTGGTACAACAAAATTCCATAGCACTCCCTCTTCTCATTCACCCAACTCGTGTAATTATTCTTAGAAAATTTCTCCTTTAATATTGCACATAAAATCACCATCATAGACCTTTATGCCATTAAAAATTTGATGATGAATCTATCATAGATTTCTTCACTAGGTGTTGGGTCTCATTAATCAATTATCCTTACCCCTTCCTAAAACTGAGATTATTGAGCTCTTACGCCGATCCTATGCAGAACATATCTCATCAACCCCCTACATCTAATATTTTTAGAGATTTGAAGAAGTATTCACTATAGTTCATAAATTGAAACTCCACACCCTTGAGTAGGGCCACGTAAAAGTTAGATCCAAAAAACCAAAACACGAGTTTACCAAGACATCTAATCAAAATGAAAAATCCAAAAATGCTTAATTCTGTCATTGTTAAATCTTTCTTGCTGTATCTACCTCCAATACCGATCTCCAAAATAGGGCTCCTCAACCTACTCCCAACTATACCCCTTGGGAATCATATAGTTAAATCTTCGATAAGTTCATGGCTTCCCATCTCATCAAAATTCTTCCTATCTACCTTGTTAATGACACACATCCTAAGCCCACTTGGTACCATGAGGACCACTATTGTAAACACCATTAGGTCCATGGTCATGACATTGAAAAGTGTTATACCTTCAAAGACCTCAAAACACACCTTATAAATAATGGGGATCTCCACTTGGATGATTATAACACCCTTCCCAACCAACCTCTAGACATCTTCAAACATCCTTTCCCTAATCACTCACCGAATAAACATATAGATCCTTCCGCATCCCAAACACCCAATGCTCCCACAATCAACAATTTAAATCAAGAATCAAAATCATCATTTGTTCCCCTTATCCCTCCATCTATCTTACCCATATCTATTATTTTTATATATACAAAAATATCGATACCCATGCCCATGCCCACATCCATCAAATATACATCCACCTTGTTTACACATAGTATGCCAACCTCCATGAAATATACATCCAAACCCACCACATCTATATCTTCTACACCTACATTTTCCATATATGTACCTATCTCTAAATCAACACCCGTCTGTACATCCACACTTACAATCCCTTCTACACACACACACACACACACACACACACACACACACACACCTTCGGTTGTCCCCACTCACATCTACTCCCATATTCACACCACCCCTTCAAACATCTACTATAAATACAACCCCCCGACATAAACTAAAGGTTTATTTTACCCCATCCTCATCTCCCATAACTACTACAACTACTTCAAAACCATCTATAACTCTTTTTGATATCATCAAATGCATTATCCAAAGACCAATTCCATCTTCTATCCCCACATATTCAAAAAATCATATGCTTACATCACCTAGTTCCATCTCTGAATACCTCCTTTGAAATCATTATCATCCCCAAAAAAGTAAAACCTCGCATTAGACATCTAAGAACCACGGTGTTCCTACTTTGAAAAGTCACTCACCAATACACATAAGAAATTAGAACTTCCTCCCTCAAAACCCCATCAATCTAAGTCTCTCACCATCCAAACATCTATCTTAGGGCCTCAAACTTCTATTTTGGGACCATTCCCTTCAACCAAAACATATACCACAACCCAATATCAATGTAAAATATCTATTCCTCCCCCAAATCCACACTTAAATCATCTATGCCCTCTTCTAAATCCATATCTAAATCAGCCATCCCTCATCCTCAAATTGAATCACAAGTACCTAAAGAAAAATATGAATCAAAGGTCCATACAAAATATCACAAGAAAAAAGCACCCCTCTTTCCTCCATCACCCTCACCCAAGTCAAATTATCCTAAATTTTATAACACTTCACCCTCACAAACTCTCGTTGAATCATATACTAAAATATTTCAGCGTCTTCTCCAAGCATCCACAATCACCCTTCCCCTATAAATCCCTTCGATTCATATGGGACAAATCCCATGTGGTTTGATTTGATCACCGTGTGCACCTACCATCATGTTCCCATACATGACACCGAACACTAAAGGGCCCTCCACACCCTCATCAAAAAATTTATCAAATAAGACGATTTTCTCATTGAAGAAGATCTCCCCCTCCCTTCTAGAAGTCAATCCACATCCAAGACCCATCTTCCAACCAAGTCTGTAACATCCAAGGCCTCTTCCTCATCCATGTCCTTCATCACTATACCTCCTCCCAACTTTAATTCTTCTAAGGATAGTCCTCCCCTATACATTTACGCTATCTGTATCACCACCCATTGTCATCCTCATGAGTTACAACCATCTACACAATCCAAATAAAAGGTCTTCATTGCTACAATCTCTAATTAGACCACTCCATACCCTTCTTCATCTAAGGCTAAGTTGTCCATATTAGCGGTGCCATCAAACCATAAACTAACCACCATCAAATAGATCATCATAAGACAACTACACTAAGCTCCCATTAATATGTCCCTTTACAAGCTTATCTAAATCTCTCCCAATCACCAACATGAAACCACATTAAGGCTTTGTAACACATTCTTGTATTAGCCAAAGAATCCCATCCTTTTGCAGCCCTTGTTGGGGATCTCACCACTTCCTCCACCATTTCCTTTGATGATTTAGAAATTCTGGACTATAGAATAATTTCTACATCTGCAGGGATCTCTTGGTTTTTCATTGTCCCGACCCTTTTTTTTGGCATTATTTGTTCCTTTGGAGCACAATTCTGGTGAAGTATGGAGCCAAACATGGAGGGTATCCACATGTCTCTTCAGTGCATGTTGAAAGAAGCACAAAGAGTTGGGATCTTCTAATTAATGTGAAGCCTCCACATGGCGAAGGCACACCAACATAGCCCGAATGGGCTGAAAAGTCAAAAGAAAAGGAGATGAGCCCGCAGAGCCCCATGTGTCACCCATACATAACTCCAAAGGGAGAAAATAGAAGGAAGCCCCAAATTAGCACGTGACCTCCACATGTCACTTAAAGAAGTTATCACCATCCACAGATCCTACCAAATAAGTGAAAGGACTTGCATTCGGTAGATTGAATGCAATCTCGAATCTCAAAGCAAGCAATTGAGATCTACCGCATGGGTCAAAGATCAAGAAGATGAAGAACTAAATGTAGATGGTGGAGATCATGATAACACACATGTTAAAGCATGAGCCACATGGTATATATAAAAGATTCCCCTGAACCAATAATGAAGATAAGGGGAGAATTGGTTTAGAAAGCTCTAGAGTATTTTTAGTTTTAGTAGTTTATGTTTATCAACCTTAACAAGGCTCTATTGTAAAGAAGCACTATAATTTGTGCCATTATCGGCCTTATGTATTGTTCTCTCTATAATTAAATGGTTCCTATTCTATGAAAAAATTATTCTTATGTATTGTTATCAACCTTATATTTTATTCTCTCTATAATTAAAGGGTTCTTGTTCTGTGCACAAAGGATTCACAATACTCTAAATATTTATTTCCTTCTGTATGCTTTTATTTAACTCTCAGATATATGTTTTAGTTTCTACCATGTTATACACCCTTAGATCCTTTTACATTCATCTACTTATTTGCATGGTTATGTTTTAGTCCTCTCTAGCCTTAGATAATACCGAATCTTTCTAAAAATAGGTTAATCATGCTCAATGCTCTTTAACTTATTTTTTTGTGGTTTGGGTATGTATCTCGTGCTTTAAAGTAAATCTTGGTGCATCACCTTAGATTAGGATTTACAGTTATTTAGTTTCCTTTCTAACCCTTATCTCAACACTTGAAGAGAAGAGCCAACTTCTATAAAATATAGAGGTTATCTTAGGGGCCAAGTCCCATGTCTCTAAGATTTCCCACAACTTTGATGGTTCATCTGCAAATATAATCATCAAAAATTTCCTAGCACACCAGGTGGGACTAATCTAAATCTTGATCAAGAGGCACATGAGTGCTTATTTCAGTGGGAAAAGAGCCACAAGGATATCCCAAAATATTTTTGATTCATGAGAAGGATACAAACATGGTCAAGAGAAAGAGAAGAAGGTGTATTTGAGTACTTGCAACTATCCCTTGGTCAAGGAAGAAGAGGAAGGAAGATCCAAATATCTCCATCTCCTCCAAACTAAACTCTTTCAACACCTCCTCCTGGGAGTCCCTTCTCACAATCTACTTATTGGGCCCCGGTAATATCAACTAAGTACAAGAAGGCGTGTGGGCACATAAGACTTAGTTGAAAAAGGGCGTGTGGGTTGAAGGCACATAGGAAGGGTTCTACCAGGTTTTATAAAACACACGACAAGTGCACACATAAGGAAATTTTTTTTTTGTACTTAGCCGTATTCGACATCCCAGGTAGCACATGAGAAAGGCATGACCCTTGTGGAAAAGGTGCTAGCACGACAACCGTGGGATCAAAAAGGGAATATTCTAGGAATGAGATGGAAGGTTCCAAAAGTAATTATGTAAAGAATGGAGAGATCAGATTTGAGAAGGCATGCTCCCATGGAGGACCACTTCAACACTTGAAAACCAATCTGTAACTTCAAAAAGGCATGGCGGTGGTTGCTAAGGCTATAAATGCAAGTGCCTGATAGAAGAAGGGTGTGTGTGAAGTAGTGTGGAAGAGAGGTGAAGCTTTATAGAAATGCCCTAAAGGATTCTAAGGGTTAGGGATTAGGAGAGATCTATAAGTGATGACATATTTAGAGGGATGGGTATACATATTTCATGTAATGTGATGAGCATAATGTAGTTCTGATGCATGACTTGGATTTGCATTATTATATAAGGATCTGTCATGACCTCAAGGGATTGTAATGTGGTTATTGAATATGTTAATATGAATATAATGATCTGTTATAAATCATCTATGTGTTCAGGAGTATAATACTTATGCATTTCCTTTATGTATGAATCATTTCCATGTGCTTCTTGTTATTTATCTTTTCTCGATATAATGAGATGAAAAATATAGGTTCTTAGAATTTTACATGGTTCTTTTATATTATTTTACATTCAGTTATGTGTCATAAGATGGTCCATTCTCACAAGACTCACATAAAGGAGAG
Source organism: Taxus wallichiana var. yunnanensis (assembly GCA_018340775.1). Lineage (NCBI taxonomy): Eukaryota > Viridiplantae > Streptophyta > Pinopsida > Cupressales > Taxaceae > Taxus > Taxus wallichiana. Next base: position 934,780,082 of record CM031240.1, on the reverse strand, counting down.
ACTCGGTGCACTCGTGCGTGCCTTGGGTGAGTGCCCAGTGCCCGCTAGGTGATAGGCCGATGCACATGGGATTAGAATATTGGTCTAAGGGTATAAAATATGACTACATCTTGGCTCTATTACAGGGACCTCTTTTCATAGTTGTTGTGAGAAATGACATGCATCTTTGTCCCTGTGATGTGTGATGATAGAGCGCCTGACCTTAGAAAGGGTTGAAATATGGTTTAAGAGCACGAAGGATGAGTTTTCTCAAAGATTCAACACTGGACCTATGTTTGATGTGCGTAGATGGGTAGAAGAGAACTTATACCATGAGCTGTATGAGACATTCTTCTGTTATTTCCCAATAGAAATATATGAATGGCTTTTAGCATATGTATCCAGATCAAGTTGGTAGTATAGATCTTGCGCATGGACCTAAGATGACTATCCAAAGCTGTAGGATGCAGATATAACTTGGAAGTGTGTTATTGATCATTGGTGGAAGAGAGTGCTAACTATCTATACTCTTGAATATGCCATTTCTATGTATACTTGCCCAAAAATTGTAGAGTTCAATTTTCTAAGGGAGCCTAAAGGATCATTTTTGCGTGTTATTCCTTTGGTTATGAAGATCTTGGTCATTACCTTGAGTTTGGAGGCATTTCCTAAGGCTGACTAAAATTCTCTAAGTGCTATGAGTGGAAGATAGGGTGGAGGAAGATGGTGAACATTGTGGCTGAAAAGGAAAGGGAGGAGAGATGACTCAAGTATAACAAAGCTTATGAAAGGGAGATGACTAGATAATGCGAGGTTGCAAGTGTGATGGATCTATGGAGGTAGACGTTGTAGGAAGGAGTTGAGGTTCATGCAGAGGACATGGAGCCTGAGAAGTCTATGCTACCCCATATTGGAAAGCATGGGAGAGAAGCCTCTTTAGCTTTTGATGAGAGTTTGTCACATGGAGAAAGAAGATCCATTAATGCGCATCAAAACCCACCTAATGACCAACCCCTAGTGTTTGGTTTTCCAAATCAAGGAGAAGTATTATTAACCCATTTGGTATCGATGGGAGTAACCAATCCATGCACATGAGATATAATTTCTCATTTGGAACATTCATGGTTGTAATCCATTCTTGTATTTGGAGGAATTTTTGGACAAGGTGTAAGTATGCAAGGTTTGGGTATCGTGTCTAGGAGTGACACAAGACATACAACCCAGTAATGGGACAATATCAAAACACTTGGACACATAATTTAGTGTGATGTTGGGAACACTAGGTATGACCACTTTAGGCCCTTTGCCAACTACGGGAGGTGGAACTAGTGGGTAAGGACCTAGTGGATCCAAAGGAGGAGGAAACACTAGAGGGAACCAAGGCTATGGATCGGGAGGACAAGGACCCCAACCACCTCCCCAAGTGTTTTTGAGATGTATTTGAACTTACTAGACTATAGGGGTATCAAAGATGCTACAGAGCATGTGCACAAGTGTGAGTTAATATGGTGCACAAAAGGGATCACTACCCTAGAGTAGAAGGCAAGTTAGTAGGCAAAAATGTTGTAAGGATACGTGCATAGTTGTACACTTTTGTTGAAAAATACCTTCCTAGAAGAGTTGCATATCCATGAGTTTGAGCGAAAGAGCATTATCTCTCTCAAGGAGATCCATCGAGGAATGTCGAGAGTGTGTGGGAGTATGACGTGCATTTCAAGAATTTCTTGTCAAAGCTATCCTATGACATTCATCCTTCTCAACATGCTCAATGGTTTATTAGAGGATTGATAACACAATTTAGAAGCACTCTATCACATGACTTTCATAGCCCCGTATGAGGCATTGGAAGCTTCCCTATGTGCTAAAGGTGTTGGGAGCATTGATCTGGGTGTCGTCTAATTCTAGAGGCTCGAATCACTATAATGGCTAAGGAGTTGGAAACCTATCTACAAACTCGGGGCATGAGGTTCATAGTGGGATTTGGTGTAAAAATTTGAAGTGGAGGGGCATGTAAAGGATAATTTCCCTCAGAAGTCGATGCACGCTATGTTAGTAGACTGTGAGATTTTCCATGGGGATCATAATGCAAGTAGGTGCCCTCTACTCTAACACACAATCCACAATAATGTTTCTTGCTATTACAAGATTTGTACCTCTACGACCCATGATACCAAGGATTGCAGACTAATTGATCAAATCCATGATGCTATTGATATAGGTGTGTGCCATACTAGCCTTACAAGTAGTTCAAAGGATGATGATCATTGTTATGAAGGGCGCACACATGGAGGAGCACATGGAAGAGGTTTTTGTGGAGGATTTCATGGTCACTGTAACTACAACAAAGGATGAAGTGAGTTCCCATGAGGAATGTTATAATTATGGATCTACAGAGCATTACAAATGTGAGTGTCTTGATTGATTACAATGCTCATGGTGTAGAAAGAAGCACAAGTACAAATAATGTCTAGAGATTTACGAGCATATGAACTAGAAGCACCAGAAAGATAAGGGTGTTGGGATGGTGAGCATCAAGAAGGAAAATTCATAATGAATGTCAAGAGTGGTGCATGAGTTAAGGATAGAACCTATATTAGTGACAACATGAGTAGAGGTCATGCATGCTAGGGAGATGCCAAGACAAAGGACACTAGTTTCAAGAGAGGAAGTGGTGCATGGAAAGTATCTAGACCCTGATCATCAAAAGGAAGTGTATCAAGAGACTATGGATGTGATTCAAAGTTTACAAGGGGAGATCCAATGTCTAAAGGAGAAATCAAAGAAATTGGAGAAAAGGAAGAATGCCGAGGTTCCAAAGGATGACTGAATGAGGTCAAGGAGGTATACAAATGTTAAGGCAAGAGAATATTATTCCTTGTTAGGAGAATGGTTTAGAGAGAAGGTACCATTGCAGAAGTAGAGCATGAAAGGTAGGTTTTCATGCAGACCTTCCTCCTCATAGCCTTGACTATGATAAGGAGATTACTTTGAATGTAGTTATTGATGGGTGATTTTGAGTAATATCCTCATCGACACAGGAGTAGAGGTCAATGTTCTTACCTTATATACTTGAGATTAGATGGGAAGGACCGTGTTGTATCCATCTTCGAATGTGCTATATATTCGAACAAGACTAAGGCAATTCCCATTGGAGTCTTAAAGGATGGTGTTATGACCATTCAAGGGCCCAAGTTCACAGGGAGACTTCTAATTCTTAGTGATCATCAAGGAAGACAACTTTCTACTATTTCTTGGGCACCCATGGTGTTATAAGAACAATGCCAACCTATAGTTTAATAAAGGATATATCAGTTTTGAAAACAAGGAAGAAAGGGTGATCATCCCTTTGATAGATGGGAAGTCAACTCCTATACTAAACCCTTAGGAGAAGAATTCCTTGATAGAATCTATGTGTGCTCCATCAGAGATCCTAAGATAATTCAACCCATGGAGGGAGTTATCTAGTTTGAGGATGCTCAGTCCTTGAGTGATACCACTAGTGTGGCATGCGATAATTAGGCACATGGGACTTATGAGTTGATAGGAAGATAATTGAGAGGATTTGTAACAAGGGTAAAAAATGCACGCTCATTCAAGCGCCTACGAGGAAATAAGTTTCCAAGTTACTCTAGAGGAGCATACCCCGAGATGTTTTTGCAAGGAATGGAGGCTTAATGGTAGAATGAGGAAGAGAGGAGAGGAATGCTTAGTTACAACCTACTTGGAATTGCAATACGTTGGTGGGCTACACATCAGAAGAACCTCCTAGAGTGGTGAGGTAAGGATCACATTTTCTGTAAGGTTCTCTAGAGGCAATGCGCCAATGGTCATAAAAGACTACCATGGTAAAGAGACCATTTCATTTCATATCCAAGCGTGTGAGAATGCCTAGATGGGAAGCACAAAATATTTTCCACCTTCGCTATGGGTGCATAAGTTGTATTCCACCTTACAAGGTTGTGTGTGTGCATGGTATATTCATTCGGAGATGTGTCGTAAAACAGGTAATTGGTAAGAGTTGGCAGCTGATCTCATTAAAGATTTCAAGTATTGGAGTACCAAGTCATCAGTGGATTAGGAATTGTAGGTGATCAAGCACATTACGATGGGATATAGTGCTATGGTATAGGATATGCTACTAGAGTTGCTAGGTGAGCCTTATTTGGAGACGTGCCTCAATGAAGAAGAATAAGAGGAAGTACAACTTGAGTGCGCATGCATGGAAAAAGAAAAAGGAAAGATGGTCTATGTAGTAGATAGTGAAGAGATGGAAAATTTGGATGCTAACCATTCAGAAGGTACATGCGAGGTCATAGATAACATTGATGAGCGAGCACGCACCTACCATGAGCCCTTGAAAAGAAATAAGGTTAACATTGGAACATAAAAATAACCAAATGAAGTTATCATCGAGGACTATTGGTAAGAAAAATAAGTTTCAAAGGTCATTGATCTATTGTGTGAGTTCCAGGATTTATTCCCTTACGGGTACCATGAACTCAAAGGCATCCACCATTCCTTGGGAGAGATGAAGATCAAGTTGAAGGAAGGTGTACACCTGATTCGGAAGAGGCCTTATCGGATGAATCCAAATTTGTGCATATGGGTCAAGGAAGAAATAGACAAGATGATAGCATCTGGTATCATTGAGGTAGTGGAAGAGTCAGAATGGATAAGCCCAATGGTTATCAGTATCAAGAAGGATGGCAGGATAAGAATTTATGTTGAATACATGGATCTAAATGTAGTGTGTGTCATAGACCCTTTCCAACCCCCTTTACTAAAGAAATTTTGGAGGGATTAGCTGGGTGCGAAGTCTACTCTTTCATAGATGGGTTATTAGGGTATAACCAAGTTAGGATTGCAAAGGAAGACTAGATAAAGACAACTTTTTCCACTAAATGGGGAAGTTTTGCCTACATGGTTATGCCTTTTGGATTAACGAATGCATCTACTGTGTTCTCGCGCATCATGGTACAAGAATTTCAGAACTTCATCCATACATTTCTCCAAGTTTACCTAGATTATTGGACTATGTATAGATTGGTGAAAGAACATTGTGACAATTTAAGGCTGATGTTTGAGAGATGTCGGCAATTAAGGATATCCCTCAACATTAAGAAATGTGTCTTTGCTACTCCATTTGGAACCCTGTTATGACACATTATATTCAAAGAAGGCTTCATTAGTGGATCCCACTAAATTTGTGGTGATTTTGGGATTAGGGAGCCTACTAGTCAAAGCACATTCTGTGGATTCCTTGGGCATATGGGGTAGTATAGAAAATTCATCAAGGGGTATGCCAAGATTGTTGCACCCTTGGAATAAATTTTAGAACACAAGAGCACCTTTCATTGGGGAGAGGCATATCATAAGGCATTTGAAACTTTGAAGGATAGGCTTATCACGGTGCCCATATTACTTTTTCCTTATTGCGATAAGCCTTTTCATGTGTATATTGATGCCTCAGGGACAACTATGGGAGCAATAATAACACAACTTGGTGAGGGAATTATTGATCATCCCTTGTGCTTTGCAAGTAGAAAGTTGACACCAACAAAACATAATTATGTAACTACGAGAACAAAGCATTGTCTATGATCTACATGATGCATAATTTTAAAAGATATCTATTGGAAACACTATTTATATTCTACAGACTACACATGAAATTGAAGTAATTAGTCAACAAGCATGTCTTTGTAAGGGTGCATATGTCATTAGGTCCTATAATTTCAAGAATTTGAATTCATAGTGGTTATAAAACTAGGAGAGAACAACTCAAGACCTAACCACTTGTCAAGGATTAACTTAGGGGAGGATGCATAGAGCATTGAAGATACCATGCCGAATGTGCAACTATTTAAGTTACTGACGCATGCCCTTATACTTGGAAGATATCACAGTGTTCTTGAAGATAGGTGTGGCGCTAGAAGGGATGAAGGCTCTAGAGAGAAAGAATTTAGAAATACATTTCACTCCTTACATGTTGATTAGTGGATATATGTATAAGTTGGGTCTTGATGAGGTTCTAGAATGCATATTGGAGCATAATTGCATGGAAATTATGGAGGAAGCACATGGTGGGATTGCAGGAGGACACTATGCAGAAATGCTACCGTGTAGAATATTTTATTAGTAGGGCTTTGGTGGGAAACCATCTACAAGGATTGTATTGAGTTTTTCAAGGCCTGTGACCATTGCCAACACCTTGGAAAACCTAGAAAGAGAGATGAAATGCCTTTGTGACCAATAGCCAATGCTTTGAACCATTTGAAAAATGGGCAATTGACTTTGTAGGGCCAATTATGCTAGCCACGTGAAGGACTGGTTTGTGGTATATCATCACTTGCACTGATTACTTAACACAGTGGGCAGAGGCAACACCTACAAAGGATTGCACCGCAATGAAAACTGCTAGATTTTTATGGGAGAACATAATCAGCATGTATGGTTGTCCTTTAAGTTTAACAAGTGATAGAGGTACACACTTTCTCAATGAAACATTCAAGATTCTATTAGTAGAATTTATGTTGGCCCATCATAATACTACTCCTTATCACCCTCAAACAAATGGAACTACTTGAGGCATTTAAGAAAATACTAAGTCACATGTTGACTAAGATCTATGACGTTGGAAGAAAAGATTGGGATGATAAAGTATTAACTATTCTATGGGCATACATGACAACCTACAAAAGGTTGAACAAGGCCACACTGTTTCAATTGGTGTTTGGCACGGAGGATGTGATGCCAATTGAATCAAGTTACCATCACTACGTATAGCACACACATTAGGGTTAGCTGATGATAAAGCGCTAGAAGAAATAATTGATAAGTTGATGCAGTTAGATGAAAGGTGATCACTTGCTAGATGGAGTCAGAAGATGGAAAACGTTAGACAAAAATCATGTCAAGATCATCATATCAAGAAAAATAAGTTTGAAGTTGGGAAGATGGTATTGTTGTATGATTCCAAGTATTTACACCACCCTGGGAAATTTAAAGTCCATTGGTTGGGACCTTACATCATCTCGTATATTATTGATTCAGGTGCTTGTTAGTTACAAGTGCTGGATGGGACGAGGTTACTAGGTCACTTCAATGGGAGTAGGTTGAAGACCTACTAAAAATAATTCTTCTTGGTGTTTGGAATAAGGCATTAGTGCTAATTAGTCTAGAATTTCCCTTTATGATTTTATTTTCTTGTTTTTCCCTTTCTCGATGCTTGTTCTTTTATTTTTGTTTTGTTTTATGCCTTGTGTACCGGTAACCACATTATTTTCCCAAGGTTGTGTATATGTAGAGGACCGTACATCTATTTTAGTGTGGGGTGGAGTGATGCGAAGTATAGGCCTGCAATACAAGTTAGAGCTGACAATAGAAGTTTTGGTGAATGGTTTGGTTGAAGGATATAAAGCGCATAAGGTTGAGAAAGTGCATATAAGAGAGGTGGATAAGAATGGTTAGTGTTAAGATAAGGCTTTGTAGAAACCACGTATAGAAAGGATGAAGAGTGCATAAACAACATGAGGTAGGTGAGGTCAAAAATTAGGTAAAGGAAAGAAGAAGTACCTTCTACGCTATAGATGCATGCTTAAGAATCTTTGGTCGCATTGGATTTTTGTGCACCAAAGGTTGTCAAGTTTTTCACACAGGATTAAACATGTGGGTAAAAACACTTGAGGATGGGCTTTAAGGAAAATCAGTAGTTAGTGTCAAATACAATGGTAGGTTGTATAACATTTAATGATGGAGGGAAGAAAAAACTATAAATACAAGGTCAAGCAAGTCATTTGTTACCTTGTAATTACGAAGTAAAAGAAGATCTTATGAACTAGGGCATCCAGAGAGAAATTTGTGTGAAGGAAGAAGAATCGAGAAATTTGAGTGTGTGACTAGAATAGATCTATGAACCAAAAGGAAGGAGTACACAGGCATGAGGAAAGGTTGTGTGAAGAGCACTATCTTGTGGAAGGTTTTCCTAGTTAGGGTTTGGCAACTAGGGCATGGAGAAAGAAGGATTCATTCTAGGAGTTGAAGCTTTGGAGTTGGATTTGGAGTGTAGAAAAGTAGCAGAGTAGAGTTAGAAGTCCGTAGTTGATCCCGACAGAAAATATGGCACCCAAGAAACCAACCATTTCACCAAAGAAAACAAAGGGCAAGGGAAAGGGAAAGCAAACTGCTGTTGTTGCAAGCTCTAACAAAAGAATGGTATGGAAAAATGCGGTACCGGATGGGGTATTGTTAGGAAAAGAGTGGGAGTCACACTTGCGAAAGATGGCCATGAGCAATTATAACCATTGCATGAACATAATTGAGAAATAAATTGCACTAGAGTTGGTATGCCTAACCAAAAGAGAATGCGGATGGAATGCCCATTTACAACGATGAGGTGAATGTCATATTAGAGAAGGCTAGATTGTTGCAACTTTATGAGTTGCGTTACTTTTTAAGCAAGCTTGAACATCTTTACCAATGGTTGATGTCACACGTGCATGAGGTTTATTTTTATTTCATGGGGAACAAGATGTGCATAACACCATAATTGATACACCTCAATTGTGAAGGAGATAGCATAAATGATGATATAAGGAAAAAGAGGATATCAAGGAGACTGTAGCCACATATATCTACAAAAAGGGGTCACGATACTTTGAAATCACCAAGATTCCAAACCCAGCTTATGAGGATGGACGCACACTTGGTCACTAAGCTCATGATCAAGAATGGTGGACACAAGTGAACAAGGCATTGCAAATGAGATTACAATTTACAATTTACAATTTACAATTTGTCCACTTTCATCGCAAATGAGATTATAAGTAGCACGTAGGAGGGAGAGAAGATACTCTTCGGTAAAATCCTCCTCACCATTGTATTTTCAGAGATTGGAGTGCTCGATGGCCAATAAAATTTTGTTTGGGAGTATCCAGAAGAGGATCCCTCACCCACAAAAATATTTGTGAAGTACACTTGTGAAACCATGACAACCACTCACAAGGTGCACCTGGAGAAGTGGTATAAATGAATGCATGACACATTTAGGGAAGAGTGGAGGATCCCGAGCATTTTATCATGCTCTTGAATAGAAAGGAAATGTTTGCAGTATACCAACACTTATGCATTGGTATATTTACATTGTGAGATGTGAATATGAGTCCATGGTGTAAAGTACCCTTCTCCTTTAAGACACAATACTTCCAAGCTAGAGTCAATTAGTTCAACGAGGGAAAGATAATAAGGTTCAACCTTAGTGAGGTAGATATAGACCACCGTGAGTGTGCCATAAGATCATCTACCCAAAGAAGTGTACGTACGTGGAGAGATATGTCTCCCACAAGATACATATGATGAACCTTTAACGTTTCCGATTGTAGAAAAGACCGCAACAAGGGTGCATCTCGTGCATGTGGCAAAATTTGAAAAATACACTTACTTGGAGAATGATGTCTCCATCCTTGAAGACCCTACAGGAAGGAAGAAGGTTGCCCCTAGAAGAGAGAAAGAGAAGAGGTACGGAGAAGAAGGCATTAATTGTTCAAACCACACAAATGGTGAGTGTGCTAGAAGAAAGTGCTAAGCCTAGTACTTATGCACGAAGAAATAAGTCTCCTATCAAGGAGAAGACCCCAAAAAAGAGGCATCACAACATGAAGAGAACCTCACCCATGAGGAATTACCAATGAAGACATCATCTATCAAAGAGAAAGAAAAATAAGAATCTCATGTCTTTGGAATCCCTAGTAAGGAAGAAGCAGAAAGTGAATGATGAGGAAGATTCAGAAGAGACAGAGAGTCTATATGCCTACATCGGCAACAAGGATGATGATGATGAGCTAGAAGGAGGTGAAGACCATCCAGTCTATGAGGTGTATGATTCTAAGGATGAAGGAGATGAGGAGTATAATGAAGAGGATGAGGAGAAGGATGGAAAATAATAAGTGATGTTCAAGGCAAGGGGTGAGTGAAGAATAAAATACAAAAGATAAAAGAACCCCAACCCTAAAAAAGGAACAAATAGATAAGGCCACGAGAGAGAATTGGAAATAATCATCAAGGATCCGGTAGACAAGAGGTTGAATGCACATGATGAGGTGCTTAAAGAAGTTGAGGAGGAAAGCATAGGAAAAGAATATGGCAGCATGGGAGGAGATCCCAGTTTGGCTGTAAGCTTTCTAAGGGACACATGCACAAAGAGGAAGAGAAAAGAAGCAACACAAGGCCAAGGAATTAGCTACATCAATGATCGAAATAAGGTGTTGTGCATGTTCTTCTAGAGCATTATGCCAATAGAACAACTACTGGCTATGGATTCATTTGATGAGGAAGGTGTATACCCTTGGATAAGGAAAATGTTATCATGGGAATTTGAGTCCCACATTGATGAGCCCAAATTTGAAATAAGCCAAGGAGCATTGTTGAAGGTGCCTGAAACAAAATTAATAAACCCCTTGGTAAATGCCTAACAATTATCAGATGAGAAAATTTACAATGCACTCAACAAAGTTTTAGTTGAGGTTGAAGCTAGGCTCTTTAGAAGAAATGATAGGGTGAAGTTCCTAGAGGTAGAGATGGAGAAAAAGGAGGAAGAGCTCCTTGAGAAAAGCAAGGACCTGAAGTAGGAGGAACTAATCAGCGCTCAGTTAAGGTGTGAGTTAAAATATGAGAAGGAAAGAGTGCATGAGGCATACAAGAAAATAGAGATGATCATGGATGCCATTGTCTTGAAGCATCCAGACTTAACACCGCCCACGCAAAAATATGGATCAGCCTTACAATGCCTAGAGGACTTGACCTGCATACTCACTATGGAGAGGCAACCACTTGCCTTAGAATCCATAGAAGAGGCATTGGTGCACCAAGAAAAAGAAAATAAGATGAAGGTTGTGGAAATTATTTCTCAATACAACAAGATCCTCGCTGATGTAAAAGCCACCATGCAAGTTGCTAAGGCTTCCTATGATAACTATGTGGATAGGGATAGAGTGGAAAGTATCTTGGTTGCCACCCATGAAGTGGAACTCAAGGAGTTCCAAGAAAATAACAAGGGGAATAGGGCTGAGTGAGACAAAATCCTAGCCGAAGTGGAAAAGAAATCAGAGGCCATTGAGACCTTGCAGGGGCTCAATCAAGAACTGGATGAAGGAATTGTACCCCCAAATCACTTGGAGGATGGACACATTCTAAGATTTCCCACAAATTTTATGGTTCATATAAAAAGATAATCATCAATAGATTTCCTAGCATGCCCTGTGGGACTAATCTAAAGCTTGATCAAGAGGCACATGAGTGCTTATTTCAGTGGGAAAAGAGCAACGAGAATATCCCAAAATAGTTTTTATTCATGAGAAGGATACAAACATGGTAAACAACAAGAGAAGAAGATGAATTTGAGTACTTGTAACTATCTCCCGGTTAAGGAAGAAGGGGAAACCAGATCTAGAGATCTCCATCTCCTCCGAACTTAACTCTTTCAACACATCCTCCTAGGAGGCCCTTCTCATAATCTACTTATTGGGCCCAAGAATATCAGCTAAGTACAAGAAGGAGCGTGGGCATGCGAGACCTAGTTGAAGAAGGTCACGTGGGTGGAAGGTGCATAGGGAAGGGTTCTAGTAGGGTTTTTTAGAACACACGGAATGTGTGCGCATAAGGAAAAACATGTTTTGTACTTAGCCATATTAGGCATCCCAAGAAGCACACGAGAAAGGAATGACCCTTGTAGATAAGTTGCCATCCTGATGACTATGGGATCAAAAAGGGAATATTCTAGGCATGCAATGGAAGGTTCTAGAAGACATAATTGTAAGGAATGTAGAGATCAGATCTAAGAAGGAATTCTCCCATGGAGGACCACTTTGACACTTGACAACCAATTTGTAACTTCAGAAAGGCATGGCGGTGGTTTCTAAGGCTATAAATGTAAGCTCCCGATAGAAGAAGGGTGTGTGAAGTAGTGTGGAAGAGAGGTGAAGCTCTGAAATGCCATGAAGGATTTTAAGGGTTAGGGATTAGGAGAGCTCTGTAAGTAATGACACATTTAGAGGGATGGGTCTGCATTTTTCATGTAATGTGATGAGCATAATGTAGTTCTAATGCATGACTTGGCTCTGCATTATTGTATAAGGATCTATCATGACCTCAAGGGATTGTAATGTGGTTATTGAATCTATTAATATGAATATAATGCTTTGTTATAAATCATCTATGTGTTCAAGAGTATAATACTTATGCATTTCCTTTCTGTATGAACCATTTCCATATGTTGCTTGTTATTTCTCTTTTCTTGGATGTAATGAGATGACAACTCATTCTAGGTTCTTAGAATATTGCATGGTTATTTTATATTCTTCTACATTCGGTTATTTGTGATAAGATGGTGTATTCTCACAAGACTCACATAAAGGAGAGACTCAACACTAGTCGGTGCCTCGGGTGAGCACCCAACGCTGGCTCGGGTGATAGGCCAGTGTGCATGGGATTAAACTATTGGTCTAAGGGTATAAAATATGACTACACTACTAGAGTCCTCAGACCTATCAGAATGGCCCATCAATAGCCTCAGCCTCTGAGGCATTTTGTCTCGTGGAATCAAGGGAGTCCACTTATTACACTAGTACATCCGGCAACATGGAACCCTATTCTAACAAATGTAATGAAAACACTACCCAAGTTCACTGGTAAAGATATTAAGACTCCGAGAGGAACATATCCAAGATGTCATAGAGATATGAGTAGTACATTTCATCACGGAGAAAGATATAGCCTTGAGACTTCTAACAGCCTCATTTAAAGGAAAATCTCTTGATTGGTATAGATCCTTAACTCCTAATTCTATTGGTACATGGGATGAGCTTGGGAACATATTTTCATGAGGTTATGTGAAAAGGGAGATAGATATTCACTTCTCTAAAAACCGATCAAAATAAAAAGGCTCCACAAGAGCCTATGACCAACTTCAATACCAGATTCCATAAAACATGGCAAATAATTCCAGTTCTAGCTAGGCTACCAACAGTATGGCTATTGTTTTCTATTTAAAATATTTGAACTCAGATATCTCTATCATGATTCAGTCATTGGGAGGATATTATTTTCCACAGGCATATGATATTATGGTCCAGGATGAGAACAATTTGATAGATGTTGGTAAAATTACCCCCAAGGTTCCTTTTCCAATATATCCAGAGATAGCCCCACTTCCCCAGGCACAGACCTCAGGCTCGACCCAAACTCCTACATCCATATATAGTTACCCATCCCCTCAAGGAGTTTCCACCCCCACAACAACATCATCATCTTCCCCAGAGATAGAAGAAATGAAAAATATCCTTAGGAGCTTCTCTAATGAGATAGTTAACCTTAAGAGGAATCAAGGTGCTTACCCTAGACAAAATTATCAAGGCTACCAAGGAAATAATCCTGCTTACTCTCCGTAATATCAAAATTCCCAGAGACCACTTCTAGCCCAACCTTCTAACCAAATTTTCCTAGTCCCAACACTACTCCAGACTCTCCCACCTAATAAGGGGAGAGAAATGATTCTAGGACAGAAAAATCTGGCAGAAGACCCCAATGCTTGGTGCTTTCCTTACAATACCCCTCATATGCCAAGAGATTTCCCTCAAGGGAATCTACAACAAAAGGTAGCAGAGAAAAGGGAAATGGAGGGTTTCGAGGTCAACAAAAGAAGGCCATCCCGGTCTCGGGAATACAAAATGTGGTCCTTTTCATAAAGATGAAAGTAATTTCCCTAGAACAAGAAGCAAACATTGATCCCGAATATGCAATTTTCTCTTGGATTGAAGGAGAGGAGTTTGTATTAACAAATGAAGTATCTACTTCAAATCCAATACAATTGAATTACAATACTCGGTTCAAGAGGTGAATGATGGAAGTCATAAGTCCACCTCCTACTATGATGAATGAAGTAGGAAGAGGGCCTTTGATATTCATTACTCCTTCACCCACAACTAAATAAGAGATCCCAAGAACAACTCAGAATCAAAATACCTTTCTTTTGAGTGGTAGAAAGGCCAAAATATTAACAAGTCCCCAAGGTACAATCACTCGGGCCCATAAATGTAGTAGATAAAATCAAGAAATCACCAACCAATATATCCTTGTGGGATATATTGGGCATTCCAGAACAAAAAGAATTTATGCAACAAGCATTAAAATCCAATAGTGACTCAAGAAGAAAGGGTAAAGAAAACTAAGAGAAACTCAATATCCAAAAGAGTCAGTGATGATGAATCAAAAAGGGGAAGGAAGAAAACCAAGACCCCAACCCTTCTTTATGACTCTTATTATTGGTAAGAAGTTATTACATAATTCCATGATAGATTCTGGCACAAGCACAACAGTGATGCCTAAAGCAATAATGGATGCCTTGGGAATCAAATATGAACCCTTGAGGAAAGGAGTCATGTAGTTGGATGGAAAATCAGTGCAAACCATCGAATCATCAGAGGTCTCCCATTACAACTCTATTCCTACCTAAACATAATAGTTGTACAAAACATGGTGGTGATTGATGTACCACCAATCTTCGACTATGTCTATCCCATGAATTCACAGCAAAAATTTGGGGCTATTTTACCATTAACACCCCAAGGTGCACTTTGGCACATCACTCGAGATAGATTTGAGTGCTCACCTAAAGAACTCAAGGGTATGGATTCCCTCTTTTATGGAAGCTTTGTCAAGGAGTTAGCATGAAAGAACATACATTCCAGATCCATAATAACCATTCAAGGATAAAGCATAAAATATTTAGATCACAACCATATGCAAGAATGAACTAAACAAGAATCAAGATTAGATTTACCATGCAAGATCTAGTCACAGAGGTGTCAACAACCAATATCCAACCACAAAGATCCATTGTATTAATCACCATAAAACATAGAAGCTGAATACATCAATAGTAACTCCATAAGATCATGCGCATAAGTAAATCAACAACATAACCTTACAAAAATAGACTGATCCTCTAACTGTGCAAATCAATACATATACATACATACATACATACATACATACATACATATATAGATATAGGGGTGGGGAATTTCCCTTCACCGCTTATGCATCCTCAAAATAGCCCACATGCCACAAATAGCTATGTGTGCATTACAAGTCAACTACAAAAGCATGCAAGCTTCGCTAATAATAGATTATCTATTAATAACTCTAGTTCTAATCCTATTATTAACCCAAAACTATGCATGTCATTTTATCTTCCTTCGCATGAGATCTTTCCCAAAATAGACTCTTGATCCATAAACTTCTACTTTGGAACTCTACAAAATCACACAATTATGTTGTTCTACTTTCAACTTTGGAAAATGACATATTGATTAAAGATTAGAGATTTAGTGACTGATTATCTAGTGCTATAGAAAGGAAATTGTAGAGAATAGGAAAGAATTCAAACTCCAAACACCAATAATTTTATCCTAGAAACCCCCAATGGAGGAAAACCAATCGGGAAGGGAAAAACACTCTTTCTTCCCACTTTTATTGGTCAATTATAGATAATTACAGATTACAAGAAGTATAAAATGGAGACAAAAATGTAAACCTCTCCCTTCCTATGCTTGCTTGCTTTATTTCTACACCTTTCTCCTATAATTCCACTCTAGCATTGAAGATCTTGCTCACTTGCTCTCATTAAGCTTAAACCTTTGCTCTTTGATATCTTTGGATCTCCGAATGCCCAATTTTCTTTCTCCTCCTTGTATTCATAACATTCTCCCATGTCCTCTAGTCTACTAGAGAATGGGAAAGGTCAGGGAGGGAAGAGACATAGTCGGGCACTTAAAATCCACATCCATTCGTGCTCCATTTCTCTTTTATATTCAAATGTGTTAGGACCACCCTGAGCAGACTAGTGATTTCAAGACCAATGCCCCATCTGGGCAGTAGTTATAGGACTGCTACCCTATAGGGCAGCGGTTATGTAACCACCACTCTGCATAGAGCATCGGTTCTATCCAAAGCCTCCATATACCTCTTTTCCTTCAATTCTCCTTCTTGGTGCTGATAGAATTGATGAAGTGGTGTGTTTTTATGGATCCATATGGATCATACCTCACCTACTTAGGAGGATTTTGGTCCCAAAAAATCATAGTGGGGGAGTGGTAGAGGAATCAAATCCCTCTCTTGCTCTTTTGAGTACCACCAGGTTTGCTTTCGTGTCTTCTCTCATCTAACCTACCAAGGCTCCTATGGATCTCTAGTTTGTTGCTCTAGTGTTACATCCTTCTACAAGTTTCCTCAAGTACAATCCTCTTTAGAAGAAATCTTCTATATGTTTCCTTCTTTGTCATCCATATATGGCTTTAGTAGGTGCAAAAATCTTACAACTTTCTATCACGTGCATCTACATGAAGTGTGACTTGAAGGTTTCTTTTCCAACCTGCTAAAGTATGGCGAAGGTCCCATACTGTAGTGGTTTATTCCTTCTTGCTTATATTTTTCTCTTGAGATGGATTGTCTCGAATCCTCTCCATGTATGCTGTTGCTATAGTCACCACTGTTCCTTATATCTCCTCTTCTCCTTGCTACCCCACAATCAGGTCTAGTGAAATAATAGGTAAATACGATAGCTGCATAATGGAAGTTTGTTTTGCTCCTTGAATGAGTAGTTCCTGTGGTGGATTATTTTGCAAAAACTAACAAGTGCTATCCAAATTCTCCATCCTTTGGTTAGAAATATCCATTCTCTCATGTCCATTTTGCTTTTCTTCCAATGAAAGTAAACAAAACTGATGATTTTCCTGAATTAGTCTTGGTGCTATTTTGAAACTTACCATAGCCTTATTTGATTTTCTTTGGTGTGTCTAGGTGTTGAAACTAAATCCATCCTTGACCCATCTATACCGGTTCTCCCTCCTTGTGAACACAACATCCCTAGCATATAAGTAAGGAATTCTGAAGACAACGTCAAATACATCAAGTGGAATGATATCAACCTCTAATACATTAATATATTAGGTATTTATCCCAAAATAAAACTTACACTTTCTTATAACTTGTATTTCTACACCCCTGTTTACCCATTCTAATGGGTATGAATGTGGATGTGTATAAGTATCTAGGCCAAGCTATTCTACAATTGCATCATAAACAAGATTTGGTGAGAACCAGAATATACTAAAGCGTTTACCTTAGTCTTCTTGATTTGGATTTTGATTTGAAAAATATTACTCATATCTTCTTCTTCTACTCCCACGTACATGTTAGTGGATGTACACCCATCCTTTCATCTACATCCAAATAATGCTCAATCTCCACATCTCCTTCTGTTTTCACAATGGCCATGAATTTTGTAGAATCCTTGGTTTGATGCTTTGGGTACAATTTTGGATGTAACTTCAAATATGTGGTGTCGGTATGTCAATCCCTAGTTTTAGTGTGAGCACCTCAACCATCATCTCTCATCATCAATTCTAGTTTTTTTCTTGTGGATTTCTTAACACAAACCACTTGAAAAAAGGGGAAAATGTAGACACCACTTTTTGGCACATTGTTCCCCATCCCATGTTCATTCCTCTTTTATCACCATATCAAAATTCATCCATCCCTTCTTATTCAAAACCTCAATTTCCCTCCTAAACACTTATGCATCTCTCAATTCTTATTTTCATATCCTAATCCTATTCTAATCCTAGCATTATTTATCCCTCCTTTATCTAATTTTAGTCCTTTTAATTTATCCATTACTTTAATCAACTCATATTTTCAATATTATTATATTATTCATCCCCCCATTTAATATCCCTAAGATTACTCACTGTCACCTCTTTTAACTCCCCCTAATTTTTCCCCATACAACCATGCAACCATAAAATAGCTTGCCACCTCCATTTTCTCTGTTATAACACCTCATCCTTCGAAATCAAATCTGACCTGCACCTACCTATTTTGTAGTTTGTTTCAGTCACTAGTGACTCATGTGGGTTTCCATCAACCCTATTGATACACCTCCACCCCCCTCTCAAATGAATGAAAAATTCTAGATTCTGGATTTACTATGATTTTTGATCGATTCTCTCCCCTCCTCATGATCCAAAACAACTAGCTTGAAGTTTCCTTGGCACCTTTCTACATGATTCAATAGATCTTTAAAGGTTTTGGGTTTTCTTATATAATTTTCTTTACTTCACCATCTCTATTTTACAAGTTTACTGACTTTCCCTTGAACTCTACTTATTCATCAACATCTTCCCAATCCTCTACATGCCCCTTTTCCTATCCATCCAACTTGCTAAATATTAAATCTTGATCTGGTTACTACCAACCCATCCTAGTTTTCGTCAAACCACCTTGTTTTAACCTTGTTCTCTGTCTGTATCACCATCTAATTTTCCCCATAGATTCCCCTTTATCTAGAGTACTCCATCTCAATCACACACTGTTTATCAACTCGATCTATTTCCTCGACCCCGATTCCACATCGATATGATTCCATTTGCATCATCTCTATTCATCACCATCTTTGCCTTTGATTTAACATCTTAGAGTAGGTTTCCATTTTGTCCTCTACATATTTTTTGGTCTACTCTGCAGCGGTGGTCGCCATCAACTATGCCAATCAATCTCGGTTGTCGTCAACCCGAGTAGGTTTTCCTTTCTTTCATCAACATTTATCTTTTTAGAGCTCCATATCAACATCTAGCACATATTATAGCCCTGTTATCTTCATTGTTTTATTAGTGATCACATATTTATCTTTATCATCAAAATTGGGTTGACATCCATCCTAGGAAGCTTTCAATTTCCAAAGACTGACCTTGTCAGGCAACCCACCATCTTGTTTACTAATATTTTTCATGTGTAGTTTCTCTTTGCTATATAGGTCATCAAGAGAGAAAGGGGAGTCTCTTTTGTGACCATACCTTCATCATTACCATTATAGTCTATATCAAAAGTTAGCTTTAAACCCTCCCATAGTTTTGAGTTCCTTGATTTATTGTACCCCTTTTCATTAAATTGTAATAGGAGTGGGAAATGTCACTGAAATTTTGTGTGATTTTAATCAAGTATCTTTTCTACCAAAAGGATAAAAATTATAAATGGAACCTTTTTGAAGAATATTCCTTTAGCTCCTTCTTAGAACTCTTCCTTTTTATGATGAAAACTTGTCTAACCATGTATTTCCCAAGTTATGACAAAATATTTTATTGTTATTTCAAACTAGTAGTAATGTCCGCATGTCCATGGTTCACCCAAATCTTCAAGATTTTATAATATATATATATTTTTTCATTTTATGGATTTCTTTAATTAGAGATGCATCCAATTAGTTATTTTAGCAACTCCCAAGATCCATGACCATAATAAGTGTGGGAAACTTGACCAAAATTCCTCTCCAAAATCTCCAAAGAACCTAATTTTAGTAACTTTGTAAGGTTCCTCATCTCTGTTCCTATTTCTAGATGAATTTATTAATATGGGCTTCCCACCAATCTTCAATCTCAATTAATGCGGGTTTAAAATATTCTAGTGTGTGCCATATCTCCAAAAATCTTCTTGATAAAAGAACTTGTGCTTAGACACCAAATGTTGACCTTAAGCCTCAATGTTAATGTGAGAGTTAAGTAGTTCATTCCTTTGTAAGGGATATGTCAAATATCAAAGATTTAGATTTAACCAGATCACTTATCAAAACAAGAACATAAGAAAATGCAATATTGGAATAAAAATATGTCTTTATATTAACTTCTCAAATTAGATTATAATTCATAATTTAGTTTCTCTTCTCACACACTCTCTCCTAATCCAACATTTCATCTCTATTCTTCAGTTATCTTTTATCTCTTTCATATATTATATACATCACATGGTTCTCATTTTCCTATTATAATGAATTACAATAAGTACATACTTCATACAATTATCCAATAGTCACTTTCTTTGGTGGTGACTCCATGTTTACATTTCTAGTGTTTTTTCTTGTTGCGTAGATTTCCCTTCATTTAGAAACTTTTCCAGTCTTTGTCAACTTTTTTAGTGTTTAGTAGATTTTCAATGATTCACAGATTCTTCAATGTATTTGGAAAATCCTAAAGGTCCATCGATTTTACCGTGCTCCATGGATTCTAGTGCTTTGTGGAATTTTTAGTGTCTTGCAAATTTTAATGCATTTTCATGGTGTGCGGTCCTAAATGGATTCTCCTCCATCCAGACCTTAAATTACAATTTGATGAAGAACCATGTCAACATGCTTTCTAGTTACAATGGAGTAACAAAACTGCATGACCACCTAAGATAGTGTGAAGAAGCTTAGAGTTCAAGTGTCATAAGTCTTAAACAAGAGTTATAGACTTGCACCTTTTACCATAAATTTTGAATTTGGGTACACATGTGCTATGTAGATTGCAAAGCACACATGAGAAAATCTAGTTTGGAGGATTTAAAATCTAATTTTATGCATACATTCTCTTTTACATCTAAGATGTACATGTTAAACCCTTTGATGAGCCCCAAAATGACCCATCATATATAAAATATGGCATTCTTTTTCCTTGCATAAATTACATACAAGTGGATTTAAGTGTAATTTATGAACTTATGGTTTATTTAGAATATATAATTATGCAAGGAAAAAAATGACATTTCATAAATTAGAATATATATCATAGTTATTTTATAGAAATCATTTCTATCTCTTTATTAACTATTTATATTTGTTTATGGAAAAAGATGTTAATTTGTGCATATGCAGTCCATACTAGGCTATAATTGTCGAATAAAGGATTTTGAGCACCAAACACCATCTACAACAATCCCTAGAGGATTTCCAATTCCTCTCACATCAGCTCCATATATTGTTATTTCATCACTACAATAGCTCTGGAGATGTCTTGATCAACTTTGCAAATGCCTTGATCAGCTCCAAAGATTCCCTGACTCTAGAAATGGATACCACAACTATGGAGATGAGCACAACAATGTTTGAAGTCTTTATTCTAACTCCAAGGGTGGTTTAAGATATATTAATATCTATTTCTGAAAATCATTTTAAAATAGATATTTCCATAAGAATTTTATTTTTGGGACACTTGTGTAAAATAAGGAGGAATCAATATTCCTTTTTATCATCAACAATAAAATGAGAGATTTGGATCATTAGTTAGATTTATATCTCTCCATTTTTTGTGGAGATTGATGCTATTTATTGATAGATTGAGATCTTAGTTGATAAGATTGGAATAATTCTAAGATTGATATGTATGCCTAAAAATAAGAAGTTTGTTGGAAGTATATAATTATAAATGCAACCTCCCAAACCATTGGATGTAACCTCTCCATTATTCTCGAATAATTTCTTACAAATTTTGTGGCATCAAAAATGTGAATTGGTGTTGGTTAAAATCCTCTTTCGAGGAATGAGCTGGCCACTCATTCTAAGGAAGATGGATCAATGTGTTTGTGTTTATTTCTTCATTATGTGATTCTCCTTTTGTTGTGATAATTGTTGTCTTTTTCTTTATATCATGTAAACATTCCTTTGTTGTATAGTTTTTTGTGAGCACATAGGTGTTTTATTCGTTTATAATTTCTTTTCAATTCAACAATTTACTTTCTGTAAGTTTTATTTAATTTCCTACATGTGTGATTTAGGTTTAGTGTGATATTTAATTTCCAGAAAAGTGTGCTATTTAATTTTTGTAAGATCTTTTTCTATTCCCGTAAGTGTGAGTTTGCTTTTACATTCCTACAAGTGTGGAGTTTGGTAGAAGATACCATTTACTAGAAATATGTTTCCCCTTGTTGCAGATTTTCATGGACACCAACCCTAGATTGACATTATTTAAATGAAGAGGATTGAAAACCCCTATCATTTGGCGTTATTGTTGGGAACATAGTGTTATTAAGAGTTTCAATTTTTTAAAGAGAATTTTCTAGTAATAGTAGATAAATAAAGTTCATAGTGAGAGGGAATGTCTCTTAGAAATTTTTTTGATACGAGATACTTAGTTAATAGTTCTTTAGATTTATTTTCCTACAAAATACATTAGATTTTTGTTTTGTAATTAGGAATTTAGATCGATTCAGAACCAAACCCCCATCTCATACTAACACTACTATGAAAAAAATAATAAGTACTAACATCATGAAGGAATATTTAGTTGTTGATGTAGGTTGATACAAAATTCTAATATGGCTAAAATTTACAAGGAGATTTCAGGCCTAAAAATGATCAAGGAGTAAAAAGAAGAAAATGACATCTACACTTGCTGATTTTTTAGTGCGGGAATGAGAAAGTGACAATATGTTGTTGGATTCTATTGGTTATCTATAACTATTGTTTGATATGAGAAATTTGATAAGGTTTCTCATATTTTTAAATTGTTGGAAATAAAAATTGATGTGAATGGTAAACAAGTAGTATGCTATTGAATTATTATGAAAAAACAAATTTTAATCAAGATGAACAATTGAATTAGTTATATTTGCTGATTGGATATGATATTTACATCCTGGCATGAACAATTACAACAATATATATTCATTAGTGACTAAATAAATAATGAATGACTATAACAAGCAAAGATAACATGCTTGAAAATAATTGAATATGCATTAAGATGATGACAATATGTAGTAAATGATTCATTAAAATCATCAATCGTAAATGTGAGATCTTCGTGTTTGCATGAAGCTCATTAAATTTTAGTAATGTCAAAATATTTATTTTGTTGCATTTTTTATTCATGGTTATGACTAGTCAACAAACCAGTTTAAAAATATGATATTTTCTACATGTAAAACAACACAATATTTGAAAATTCAATCGATTTGTAGGCTTCACACCCAAAACAATTAGTGTTTTAAAATTTTCTAACTTGGTGTTGCCACTAAACATGATGAGTGTGAATATATTCGAGAGACCTGGTAGTGAGTAAATATTTTAGATTGCATGTATAAACATTTTAGATAACACATCTATCTTAGGATTGATGTACATGTTGACAATCTTACATTTTTGCATGCATAAAAATGGGCGCACAATTGAGGGAAAATCATGTATATGCATGCAATAAATATTGTGGGATAAAATCATGCAATATTGTGGGAGAAAATCATGTAATATTTTTGGATAAAATCATGTAAATAATAGTTACAATGTATCTAAATATTTGAACAATCAACTAATTTTATTTTTGCTATTTTTTTAAATTTGTACATTTGCATGCATAAATCCTCCATTTTTAGTTTCGTTTGGAAAATTTGTTCATTTCAAATAGAAAATTAAAATCATAAGAATATTGATATCAAGTAATCATATCATTTTGGGCAAGCTGATTTGATTTACAAATAAAAATTTCATGAATCGGTCAATTTCAAGCGACACATGTTGATTTAATGAGAAAAAATCATCAACATCTCATTAAAAGTCAAATATTTTTACATATTTGGATTCCTCTCGAAAAATTATACAATTTAAGAAAATCATCTCGTTTCGAGTCCGTATGTAAAAGTTATGAGCTCTAAATCATTAGAAATTTTAGCATAGTAAAAATCGAGAGTACATTTTTGACTTTTAAATGCATGATATCATTAATTTTTAGTTGGTAAATTACCATAACTATAATTGGTTACTTTTTAATCATTTTATGAAGGAGAAAACACTAGGAAAAAGGATTATTCACTCAAATATTGTGTTTGTTACAACTATAAAGAAATATTTCCCGGGAAAATAGATCATTCACTCAAATATTATGTTGGTTACAACTATAGAGGAAATCTTGAGTATACATGTGAAGTTGTTTGATTTGCACAAAGAATTATTTACTGTAAATAGAGGAATGCAAACTTCATGTGTAGCCTAAAATAAAATTTGTAGACACAAAATCATACACTTAATATTTACATCACACATCCGAGTATGTCATTCTATGCATGATTCCTAAGCAAGAAAACTAGGCATTAACAACACTTGCTTTACTTGTACATTGCTTTATCCCTTTCATACTTCTATTATTTACTTTTATGGAATGAAAAATTTAATTTTGGGCATTAGACAACATATGACCTAACTTTTAATTGTTTTTATATTATCCAAGCATCCTAGATAAGACCACCCATTAGGTATGTTATCTCCGTTTTGAGTTTACGACAAAACGATTAGATAACCCCTACGAAATTTTGGAGTTGATTTTGCTTTTTGGCCTCATATTGAGAAATTCAGGTTTTCGGGTTTGTCCAACAGTTCGACATGAGTTTTAACATGCTTTGTGTCACCTATTTTCCGAAACCCGAAACCCGCTTCATATTGAGTAAATCAGGTTTTCGGACCTCCGGCGCATCGGAACATGTCTTATTCAAAACATGTTTTGTGTCACCTGTTCTCCGATACCCGAAGTCCGATTAAGTCCTTTGTATCGGGTTTTCGGAGCTGTGAAGCATCTAAACATCTCATGCTTTATGTCTTGTGTTTCCCAAAACCCGAAACCCGAATTGCACTAAGCCTCCTTGTGTCGGGTTTTCGGACCTCTCAAACATGCTGACATGGCATTCATGCCGAGTTGTCGGTGAGTTGGCACGTGCTGAGCTGAAGTGTATTAATTACAATTTTCTTATAAATACGTGGATTTCCACGTCATTTTTACCGGACGTATTTTTAACTCGTGGATTTTTGTACATGCTCTTCCAACCGCGAAACCCGAAAAGCTCACTGTGCCGATTAAATCACCATTTTGTGATCTTCCTTTCTCTCGGTTAAAGGTATTTCTCTCTCCATTCTTTGTTCCTAGTTTTTATGGATTGATTGCGCGTGAATTCTTCCCATTTTCTTGCTTTAGGTTTTGAAAGATTTTTATTCTTCTTCTTTCTGGAGTTATTTTGAAAAAGGGGTTTAGGTTTTAGGGTTTATCTCTTCTAAATTACCATTTGGTGCTATTTCCTCAAAATTTTATTATGTGCCTAGTACATGAATGGTTAAAAGGAGATTGCATGTTTGAAATTCAACGAAAAACCCTGTTTTTCTCTTCTCGGGTTTTGAAGGTCATTTGTGCAGTGTCGAAGACCCGAAGTATATTGAAGGCTTGGCGTGTCGGACTTTCCAGAGTTCCCGGCATCAACACAAGTGTCGGGCTTTCTTCCGTTTCATCATCGGGATTTCCCAAAGTTCCGACATTATCAAACGTATCGGGTTTTCGGAAGTTCGGCGGTTTATTACCCATCGTGTTTTAGGATTTTCCTACATCATCTTCGTCAGTGTCGGACTCTTCCGTTCTTCCGGCATATCCAGCAGGTCAGAATTCTCACAGTGAGCAGCATCTTCTGAGCTTCGAAACTTTCTTCCTTCGACGTCCTTCATGTCGGACCCTGGTCCATCTCAGGAAAAGACCGAGAAGTCAGGCAGAATGAAATACAAGTTTAAAAAGCTGGAATCTCCATCGTATATTGATTGCAACTACGACATCCGAGACACCGAACTCGGAAATATAGACATTGAAGATTTCTGGAGTAGGGTGAGGAGTTCCTCCCAAACTCCATGGATGAAAACTATAGCCGATAGTGGCTTGCCTCTCGCAGCGGGTCTTCCCATGTCCGCTCAGTGTCTAGAATTCATCTTGGCTTGTGCATCCAGTTATGACTCGGCATCTCATTCTGTGAGAAGTCAATCAGGTGAAGTAGTGATCAAATTGGATGGAGGTTACTTTGATGATCTCCTAAAACTACCCAATTTTGACAAATATGGAGAGTTGGACATCAAGTCAGCTCAGAAATCCTAGGACAATGATCAAGAAGACTGCATCAAACATGTGAACAAGAAGTTCGATCAAGCCCAAACCAAACTATCTCCAGATTCCAAGGATTATCCCGGAGTGATTTCATCCAAGAAATCAATGACATCATCACCCCTGTGAGTCGGGTTTTGGTTTGCCGAATCGAATGTATTTCAAGGAAGAATCATCACCATCAAGGGATCGGTGAGGGGTACTCTCATCAGCAATGAGATTGATTCCCAAATGACAACGGTCTTGTCAATCGGGAAATTTTATATGTCTTCATATGTCACATACGCAGTAAATGGATGAGGAACTATCCCGGGCTGGATACTAAGGGAAGCAGAACGGCGAACCAGGTGTATCAATACTTCCCTCAATTGACAAAGAAGGGGTCCAAAGACCATTTCAGGAGGGTGAATGATGCCTTCTTCTATGAAAATATCTGTAGGATAAACCCTGAGCTGAGGAAGACAAGAGTCTCAGATGAGGCTTGGGCTGAAGTTTCTAAATGGGGATGTATCTTCTTACAATTCAAGAAGTTTACATATCTTCGGGTGGTCATGTACTTGGGAGATCCTTTTCACCTGCCCCGATATCCAGGGGATAGACTGATATTGATGGAGTTGGTTAGGCAGCTGTTGGATTTCCATAAATTCCAACAAAGCAAACATAAGGCTGCTGTATCCTTCCCAATTTCTATTGGGAGATATACTTGCTCAATAGTAGTGAAAGCCAAAAATGTTGTCCACGAACTTCAGGACAAATTGAAAAAGCATATGAAGCCTCGAGATGGTTTTGACATCCGAGGAGTGCTCAGAGCATATGGAACCCAGCATCTGCATAGGCCAAACATAGAGGATATTTGGGTGGATCTGCGTAATGAGGTTGCTGTTCGCAGAAAGGATAATAGCAGATTGACTATTGCTGAGATTCAAACACTGGAGCTTGCTGATTTACCAGAAGGTACGGGTGACAATGAAAGTGTTTTGGATCTTTCCTATGATGGACTAAAGGAGGATCAATATGTTTTCCCACCTATTGATTGGTCAGCCAGCGAAAAAGCCTCTATTACAGATAGGTCGGCTCTAATCCTTGCTCGCACCAAAGCATGGCTCTCCTCTTGGGGAATGAATTTTAAAGATGATAAGTTTTCAAAGTTGGCTGCTTCAGAGGCGGGGCCCTCCAAAAAGGAAAAGGACAGAAAATCTTCTAGGGAGCCTATAAAGGTCAAGATTGTCAAAAAGAGGAAAGAAAGAGAAATCTCTTCAATTGTTTCTCCAGTAGAAACGGTGAATGTGCCAGAATCACCAACACCACCAGAAATAGGAGAAATTAATTTGGAAGAAGGAGGAAGCCAGCTTCTGGTTTCACCATTTGCTGATTGCTCAACTGAAGAGACCTTATCTCTTGCATCCAAGGCTTTGGAGTCTGGATCTGTGCCTCTTTCCTCACAGCAACTCCTACCTCCTTATTCTCCATCAACTTCTTCAGTAATGGCCAGTATTTACTCTGGACTTTCACCCCTCTCTGCTGGTACCCAAGTGATCACCAACACGCCCCCTCCTGTGCCTCTTTTTATTGGATCTACTACCACGTTGGTAACTATTCCTCCTCCACTAGTAGAATCTTCTCCCCTTGAGGGTATGATACCAGCTTCTGCAACCATGGCAACTCCCTCTGATACGCCGCAATGGCTACTCGAGAAAACTCCGAGGAAGAGGAAGGTGATTGTGCCCCTACCAGCCTTTGATTTCAGCTCACTCAAGGCTCCTACTGCGAAATCAGCCAAGAAACCCAAAACAGTTTCAAGGGTTTTGGTGGATGCTTCAGGAGATAAGTTCGCAGAGATTGCCACTCCCTCGGCTGACAAAACTAGAGAGGATATAACAGCCTCTGATTATCAGGTAACCAGGGTGGCTCTAGGGAAAGTGACAGCAGAAGGGGCGCAACAAGATGCACGGGATTCCATAAACGTGTTGTGCCAAAAGTTGAAAGAAACAAAGGACAACAGAGATGAGCTTAAGGAAAAAGTGGAGCAGTTGACAGAGGTTTTGATTAAACTCTCAAAACCCCTTGAATCCATACCACCTTCTTCTGTCTCTGTTGGATTCGATTTCTCATCAGTACCTACGATTGAGAAGATTGCTAAAAAAGGAAGGGTGGTTGATGAATGGATTCAAAGGTTGCTCCAACAGGGGAAGGAAGTAATTCAAGACGTGGTGCAAGTTCATCAGTCCTTGGGAGACATTCAGAAGGATGGAGAGAAGATGGATGAAGAATTCTCTCAGGAAATTAGACATCTTGATTTGACTTTTGAAGCTCTCCAGGTGTTAAAGCAAATACCAGCACATCTCTTGGTGGAAGAAGGTATTCTCCCACATACAGATAAGCATTTCCAGCTAACCAAGGCCATCAGGTTCAGAATAAAGATTCTCAATGAAGCCTGTAGTAAGTTGAGAGAATCAAGGGATAAATTGATTGATGGGAAAAGTGATCTGGAAGAAGAATTGTTGAAGATTTGTCCAAAGGTGTCAGTTGGGAACTCAGGTATTCTATCAGCAGATGATCTCTTCAAGCAAATCCAAGAGTCTGTTCAGCATGAACCAATAAGCGGATTTGACCTTGAGATCATGGATCGGTTGGTAAGGGTTGAACATTCTTTGGAGGCCTTAAGAAAGCTCAGCAAAGGATTGAAAAAGCTTCCCGGCAATACCAGCGATACTCATGAAACTTGCGAAATTTGGAATGATCATTCCACTGCGCCTGATGAAAATGAAATGCAAGGCATAATTCGGAAGTTCCAGGAATTTCAGAGCAAACAGTCTCAGCTGGAGGAAGAAAAAGAGGAAGGAGCAAAGGATGATGATTCAGATTAAGTCTCAATGTTTCATGTCATTTCAATCTTGAAATCGACATGTCTTTTTCATTTCTGTTTCGTCACATTTTTGAATCATATTTTGACTTGATCTCCTGCGTGAGAATCAAGCAAAATAGAACTCTTGTTAAAATGCTATTTTTTAGGATCTGCCCTATTTTATCTCTACTTCTTTTGTTATAAATAAGGAATGCTTATGCATTCCAAAGGGTCGAGATTTTTTGGAATATTTGGGGGCTATTGGAAAGAAGAAAAACTTTGTGTTTTCATTCAATCATTTTGAAGAATAGGAGTTGATATCATTTTACAGACTTTGTGTTGTGGAATATATCTTACTTAAGACAGTGTTCTTATGTTCATGATCTTAAGCTATTCTTTGCATAGCATCTTAGTGTTTCTAATTATTTCGGACATTATATCTGTGATCTAAAGCTCGTATGATTATTTCGTGCTCTGTGTTTACTCGAAAGAAAATACGTTTCTCTCATTTCCTTTCTACTGTGCTTCTTTCATTGTAACAATTTCTAACCCAGTTCATTTACGAAAGAAATATCCTTGAATCGTGTGAATGTGGATTTCGGGATTCCATCCCACCCCCAATGGTTAGATTAGTGTGAATACTGTATATATCGTTTTTACTGTGTTTTAGATTAGTAATAAGCAGGCAGCCTCACCTGTCTTTGAGGAGGGATTTAATCTCATATACTGTGGTTGAACCTCATATTTTGGTTTGACAAAATATCCAACCAACAAGGTATAAAAGCGCCCACTTGCTAATGTCCCCTTTTGGCGCTTTTGTCCCTTTCCCTCCTTTTCCCAAATTTGAAATTCCACATCATTTTTTATATTTTTTAAATTACTACCTATCACTTTGGGTCATAATTTTTTGTTTTTAATGATGAAATTGAAACAAGGGAATCATATATATACATGAATTACTATTATTAGTGGCTGAGAAATTTGAGATGTTACTTCCTATCTACTATTTGGGAAAAGAGCAACATTCAAGGACTATATTTTGGGTTGTATTAAATTCACTACATAGAAGGGGCTATTTTTGAATTCCATCTCACACATTCAACTTGGGGAAAATTAGTGTATCTCACTATCTTTGTATGAATGGCATAATGGAAACCCAACTTTAAGGGACACATTTAGTCACCACACACATAAAACTACATAGAGTTTGAAATGCGGTGTAGCACTATGTGAAAATCACATTGGGTTGATTGCGAGATCGATATGAAAAATCATATGCATTATTTTTTATCTAATGTTTGTGTTTATGGTAGATTTTGATTCACTTTACTATATAGAACAAATTACCAAAACGAGAGGATATAAGGGTTTAACAATACCCGTGTCAATGAATGTTGAGATGTATGGATATAAATGGGTGCGAGAGACTCCTTTTTCCAATGAATGAGAGACCCCTGCACATAAACATATATATAACTAGAAAAGATAGATATTAGATAATATGATGACAAGTTTCTTGGAAAATTCCAATCCCAGAACCAAAGGGATTCCTTTGACGGGTGTCAACTCATTTTAAACAATCAAGTGATAAATAATGAAATATACAATGTGACTAGAATTATGATATTTAAATAAAAATTGATGAGGATAAATTAATATTCCATAGGGATAGGAATATCATGTTTTGCATATTAGATGGCCCAGGAAAGGTCTACGGAAAGATGAAGCTCCTTGAATTACTCAATCCTTTCCTTCTCGATGACGTCTTGTTCTTCTCAGATGATCTCTAATTGATCCTCAATGTCATCCAAATTTGGTGTCCGGATGATGACGCAAAGGGTCAACTCTTGTGAAATTTTGTATTAATCCCAAATAAAGGGTTGAGAGATGATTAGAAGATCATAAATGCTATTGATTGGGTATGCTTCATTGAAGAAAAATCATCTACAGACACAAAATAATTTGAATCCAGAGATTAGCGAGAAAAAATCCCGATAATGATCGAAAAATATGTAGTATATAATAAAAAGGATTTGAAGACATGAATCATGGGTGATTCAAATGAATCATTTGCAATTCAAGGGGATCACTAGCAATTTAATGGAATTGTTAGTGATTTATGTGGAAATGATAAGTTTTTGATAAATGTGTATTAATACATGAAATTTGTGTTAGATGATTGAATTTTTCTCAAGGGGGATGCGAGATAAAAAATGACACGATGAGATGAAATAGTACCTTACTTATGATGTGAAATAAAAATGGTGAATGATGCGGAAGGATCGTGCGATGATATGCTTCCCAAAGGCTTGATATGGGTGGAAAGGATGTCCAGATACTACTAATGATGTCATCTTAATATTGATATTACTAGAGATTCACTATATTATCCATGGATCCATATTAAATAAAGGTGGTGTGCTTACATAGAATCACCGCTAATTAGTTAGAATTATTGACGATTCGGAAAAGTGGGAAAACCCACTTGAAAGTGGTTGAATCCACTTACAAATGGGTTATTTTTGGTTTGGGGGTGAGTATGGACATGTAAAGATGTGTTAGGGAGCTTGGGAAGTTTAGCCAAAATAGGTTTAAAAGGTTTAGGATAGGGTAAATAAGCATTTACGAGGGTGAAATGTGGTTTTATGAGGATGAAATATGATTTATAGAATAATGGGATTAGGTTTATTGTTTAAAATGTGAATATGATAGGTGTGGATAGGTTACCTAAGGATACCAAAAATAGTGTCTACATTTTCCCCTTTTTTTCAAGTGGTTTGTAATGGACAAGCCACTGGACAAAAACAAGTGAGATGGTTATATTTGTTTTAGATAGGTGGTCCCCCATTAAAATGGGGGTCATTATAATAAAGTTCAATGGTCATCGGTTTGAATGGATTGGTTGATAAAAAGGCTTATGTATGGTTGTGCATATAATTAGATGTGGGTCGATTTAGGATGCCACAAGACCGAGCAGAAATATGTTTCCACAAAGGTGGGCTTACACAAACATGTAGTCAATTGATAGGGGAAAAATTGGGTCCTCCACATATAGACGTATGAATTTGTACAAAGTGGCGGGAAAGGTTCCCAAAAATTACAAAATCTATGGTGTGTCAAGAAACACGGGCTCAATATGAAACATGTTACCACAAAGGTGGGCTTATGTGACCAAAAATTTAAGTGATATAGGAACTAATGGGTTCTCGAACCTATGATTTGAAGGAAATGGTAGGGAAAATATTAAAAAAATACAAAAATTTCAAAACTTTGTGATACTTATAACATCAAACTTAGCTTTTCATCTCCTTATTATCCACAAACAAATGGTCAAGCAGAAGCCTCTAATAAAACACTCAAAAAAATCCTCATGAAAATAGTCAATCAAACTGGAAGGGATTGGCATCTCTAAATTCCCTTCACCTTGTGGGCTTATCAAATTTTTTTGAACTCCTATAGGTGTTAGACCCTTCTCATTAGTCTACGGAACCAAATTCATTCTTCCTCTTAAAGTCCAAATCCCGACACTACTTGTGTACCTTATAGATTTCATCTTTGATAAGGATTATTGTCAAGAGCATCTATCACAACTAGAACTGTTAGATGAACGTCATCTAACTACACTTGAACATATCAATGTCTATCAAGAATGCATCAAATATGCCTATAAAAAACACCTTAAATAATGTGAATTCAATGTTGGTGATCTTGTTCTTAAAGAAAACCAACATGTCACTAACATGGAAAAGAGAAAACATGAAAATTTTCTCCAAACTATTGTGGAGTGTACATTATCACTCATAAATGTGGATCTAGGGATTTTATTTTAGCTTCCCTTGATGGTAAAACAAAAAGGATCCTCTTAATGCACTCCACTTACATTTATTTTACTATTAACTTATCAACTTATGAAACCTTAGTTAGAATATGATCTCCCCTTATTAGGTCACACACCCTATAACTCATGTAATGATATGGAATCATATGATTTTCCATCACCATACCTAACAAAATCTTAAATATGGGCACCATGAATTTTCTCATAGCACATTCCTCATGGAAAAGTTCCTTGCTCATGGCTAGGGAACCCCATTATCATTACTCTACCATACCCATATCTCATCCTGATCAAGAAGACAAAGATATATGTGTGGCTCAAGCGCTTATCTTATCCACTTCTAATGGTTGCCTAGGATACCCTCAGCTCAAAATTCACAAATATCTATGGGATGTATTTAATTAAAATATAGACCAATCCATCGAAGGACGACTAGTCAAAACTGTTGGGTTTTTGAAATGATACTCTTAACAAACACAAAGTGAGAGGAAAAAAGTCCCTCCTCTTTAATGGGAGAGGTTACCTTATTAAAAGAAAGAAACAAAACTTATATACAAATGCACAACTTTCAAAGTGTGGATTCCTGCTACTTTGAAACATTTTATGCCCAAAGATCCTCAATACGAAAGAATGGAAGAATTAAGGAGATGAGGAAGGAAGAACATAACAATACCTTTAGGAAATATAGATAATGAGTATAACCTTATACGTATTGAACCAGGGAGATGCAAAATAGAATCATTCAATTTCATAACCAATATAATTCCACAAATGCAAAGTTCCAGAAATCATATAAACAAGAACACAAAGTTTCCTATCATAAAAGATGGATGATTCCCAAATATTCAAACAAGGAAAGAAGGAATAGTAGAGGAAGAAAGGGGAAAACTTTTGTATTGATTACTTTGAATCTATTACCTTTATAGAGTCTCAGGATCCAACCCTAACAATGGTGTGGAGAAGCCATTAAATAGTTTCCAAGAACAGTTACATTCGGTTACAAAAATGATGAAACTAATTCAAGAAATTGATGTCTGAGTCTCTCCAACACCTCAGCCATTTCCATGCCTGGTGGAAAAACCAAATGCATTGAATCACAACCGTTCATCCTACCTTTGCAAACTTTGAATTTGAGCCGTCCATGTGGGATAGATTTAAAATGAAGCAGGCCTAAGGATGCCTTTTTAATTTTGTGTCTTTTGTAGAAATGGCACTTCTAAACATTTTGGCCCACCCACCCACTTTTGATATAGCTTTGACACGTGGCTTTACGCGAGTGGCAATGGAGTCGCAACTCACTTTCTATAATTTTACCTCTTTTCAATGAGGGCTCAAAAACTCAATTATTCTGCCAACCCATCTCCATGCTTTGACTTTTGATGCGGGCTCAACATTTCACTTTATCCCTTGGCATGGCGGGGTTGTGGTCACTTTTTAACTTTAAGCTCCTTTATGGAAACAAAGCTCAAATTCTCAAATCACCCCGATGGCTCACTTTCACGCTTTGACTTTCGATGTGGGCTTAATATTTGACTTTATCCCTTATGGAAACAAATCCAAAATTCCCAAATCACTCCGATGGCCCCACTTGACTTTTCAATAGCATCAAAACACAAAAAGGGCCCATCTCCCTGTTAACACTTGAAACATGGCCACGTATCCCTTTACAGGCTAGTTCAGTATTTTTTCATTTTTTGACTAAGTCCCTTTTGTTTAGCGGGGTCATATGTCTGACCTTAGACACGTGAAGGCTCAACGCACATTTGGGACCTTCCTCCAGATATTGCCTTTGAAGTTGCGCTGGTCGACATGGAGGCTTCCACAAACCCTTCTATACTTAGTTGATTCAATGGCTAGCTCCACCCTTTCTTTGAATTTGACCACGTGATGAGCCCATGCACACTTGGGAACCCACTCTTGATTCTTCCTTTGAAGTTACACCCTAGAGACACGTGGAGACTTCCGCTGACCCCCTCATACTTAGTCAATTAAATGATTGAATCTGTCTCTTTTTCATATTTGGGACATGTGGAGGGATGAAGAAATTTTGGGGAACCACCCTTGGCTTTTACCCTTGAAGTTGTATCGATGAGGCATGTGGCACCGTCTACTGAACCTTCCATACTTAGCCAATTTGGGCTTGTTCTGTCTTCATTTCGGGCTGAAACATGTGGAAAGACCGCACTTATTTGGGACTATCCCTTAGGCTCTACCGTTAGAGTTGTGCTATTTGGACACGTGGAGGCTTCGATTCTACTTGAAACATGGCCACGCCGCATCCAATCATAGACACATACTATCCATGGATGCTTTGGGGTAAAAATTGACAGGGAAGATACACCCGTCATTCATGAAGTCGTGGAAAAATACAAAGAAAGGGAAAACCCCACCTTTACACCTGAATTTCAAATTGTTCTCCATGGAATGAAAAATTGTAAACAATACCAGGCTTTGAAGCGAATTATTACTCCAAGGTACCGACTCAAATTTTTTGAAACTTGACTTCAAAAAGAGGGGAATTTTGAGGGGTGACAACAAAAGTAAATCATATCAAATAAATCATAGACCACTACCAAAAAGATGACTACCATCAAAATACATTTAATAAAATTGTAGACCACTCCCGTGAAGGATGACTAACCAATAAAATTACATATTTAGAAAAGGAATTCCTGTATCAATCAGTCATCTTGTTAAAATAGGGCTTCCTACATTGATCAACCCTCATGTCAAAATCAAAAGAAAAATAACATCATCCTAGGAAATCTTCCCACATCGATCAAATTTCCTATCAAATACAAGCTTCCCACATTGATCATCTTGTTCAAATACAAAGAGTTGGGGAAAAGGCTAGGGAACAACCATGAAGAACTTGTTTTCCATGATTGCTACATACACACTTTGTCTATGTAAAAAAGGATGAATATGATGACCCCATCTCTATCTATGATCCTAGTATGACTAACCATTGTAAGTCATACATTAACATCTAGTATAGGGATGCATGTGTAATATCATACATTTTAAAATCAGTTTACCATCACACAATATGTATATCCAAGACAATAAAAATGTAAACATTTCACGTTCTGCTCTTACCCATCTACAATGCGTGAATCATACAACAAGATCATTGCTTGTCATGAAAACATTAAAATCATATTATAACATAGAAATTTACAATCTAAATCATACATTCTAAATATTTCCATAACACATCATATCTTAATAGAATCACTAGTCAAATCATCATCAAACACATCTATATCCATCACATTGCACTATATATATATATATATATATATCAAAAATGTTTTACATCATCACTAGTCTCTCAAAAATGTGTATCAAAAATATATATCATCTAAAAATGGCTTCAAAAGAGCCTCATACATCAAAACCATATCTATACATCTATTGATTAAACTAGATACCTATCAAGTGAACACTCCCATTTCTCCCCGAAAATCACCTTGGGCCTCTATCTGGTCCTTTTATAAGACCTACCTTCAGGCCTTGTGGTGGCTATCCAACACTCAAAACACTACCCGAAGGTTCCACTATTTCCATGCTAGATACACCACGTAGCAAGGCTCATGTAGCATCCTTTTTCATAATATCTCCTTATAATATCTTAGCTCCTAACATAAATGAATGGTAGCTAACTATATCCATAATACCAGTGGCCCCATCTAACCAATAGTATGAGCTCTTGTCACATGTAAATCAACCCCTAGATAAAAGTACCTATCACTTAAGAAGGCATTTCAAAATCCTCTCTCTATTGTGAGTATCTATCTATGTCACCTATGGCCTATGTAATCTTCGCTTGTATAGAGGGTGACTTACAAACTCAACCCATCTCTCTTAGCTACCAATGTGGCCTTTATGGTCTCTAAAAATCCAATGTAGCCTCTAACACTGCCACCATATCCTCTCATCTCTACCTCAACATCACCACCACCCTTTGGAGGTGCCACCTCTACACGGGCTCACACTCACCTCTCAACCCCATCAAACTACCCCTACCACCATGAAACGAAGGCATTGATCACATAGGAATCATCATACCCTATCAATAATCCCTGCGCATCCACCCTCACACTAACCCCTTCTCATCCACCATATCCCACTTCCTCTCTAACAATAGCTAGTAATGCCACATTTGTCTCCATATCATCCCTATGGTAGACCACTCCTTCCTCTCGACACATCCTGTACAAACCAAATGCCATTTTACATGGCCAAATTGATCAACTCTCACTCACCCTTCCTTTTCCCCATACCCACCTATCCTACTTTGCATATCCACCAACTCCCTCTTTGTATCAAGGCATATTGGGAAACTTGTATAAGGCCTCTAAACAACATCTCCACCATGTAAACCAACTAGAGATTTATGTAGTTGTCCTCCCCTTGAATGGTCCCTGTAGCCATAAAATTTGATCTCCACATTATGAAACCTACTAGATATAACAAGTCCACCCACCTCATCCATGGTATACCGCACAAATGATCCACTATAATGTGCTCATATGCCCAACAATCTAGCAAAAATATACATCTAATCCAAATCTATGCTTTGTACTCTAAGACCACAGATCCTTATACACCCATGCCAACAACACAGGGACCAAAGAAAACACCACCATTTATACCAACATATATACTACCACCCCTGTCACCATCCATGAAAATCATCCTTCTGGTCAAATCTAGTAAAATGTAATAGCTAATCCCCATCATCATCATAGTCACCAACGACCTCCCCTCCTCATCATCACTAAATAGGGCCCCATATGCCCTGAAGTGTATATAAAATATCCCCAATCATCACCATATAAAGCCTACATATAGCTATACCCCTACTGACATCATCAATCACATAGATTTTTCTCATCTTATATCAAAAGCATAATATACAAGCACATCCTCCAAGTGAATATCATCTCTCTCGTAGGCAGCCAAAATATGCTTATTACATGCTCCCATGCTCGAATAATGCAAACAATACGCCATGTCCCTATGGATACACCTATAATGGTACATTCCACTCAATCAAACCTCCTCTAAGTGAGCCCAATCATCAAGTGATAATAACACTCGACCTCATTCAATCTTCAAGACCTGTCCCGTGTGGTCAATCTCTCCCGAGCTTGCATCCAACAATGGAATAATCAAAACTTAATCCACAATCCACCAAAATAAATTCAAATATCAACAACTAATCCAAATTAACAAAAATCACAACTTTGGTAGAATTGCTAATGAATCTTATCGAATCACTTGTGACCCTTTAAAAATTATAAGCGACTCCTAAATTACTAGTGATATCATAATGAAATTACAAGTGGTTTTAAGCACCTATCAATTCTAAAAAATAAAAAACAAATAAAAAAACTACAAAAATATTGAATACATGACCTACCTCAACACATGTGGGTTGACATCACCTATGTGCACCTCTGACAGCCTCCATCACGATGAAATACACTAAAAATCCTAAATTAGGGATCTATAGATGTCTTAATATCAAAATAGTAACTATATAAAATGATCTTTTCAAATCTATTTATATAGCCTTTTTTTCCACTCACTCTATCACCGATTCACACAATCATCGACAATTCTATCTAAATCACCAATGAATTTGTCAACTTACCTTTAAAATTAAATTTTTGTCCCTTGAATTCATCAAACCATCATTTTCATCATCCCTTTCCAAAATAACACATTTTTCTAGTATGTTTTTCCTTTTTATGGCCCCAATCCCCTTTGAAAATCAGAATCAATCAATCAACATCAAGACTGACTTAGATTTCGTAGTCTTTTTAGGAATACTCATTTCCTTTTCCACCATTAAGTCATATGTCTATAGGTCATGTGAGCCCCTTGTTTACCTATCACTTGACTTCATGGTCGTGTAATCCCACCTATGTAGGAACATCATTTATCAATTCTATGTCTCCCGATACATATTGGATATCATACCTAGTAGGGATATTTTTTTGTAGTTCTTGCCTATGAGTCATATGTCTATAGGTTACAAACCCATTGGTTCCCCTATCACTTGACTCTCTGATGGCACAAAGACCACCTCTGTGGAAATTTTATTTCATACCTAGTCTTGGGGCAATCTTAAATAAAAACACACCATCATACAAACCTATCTCATCCAACAACATTTTCAAACTTGAGATCATTTCCTTTGTCACAATGACCCCCAATTTGAGGGGGACCACCTATAAAAAAATCAATTATTTCACTCGTTTTTTTCCAATGACCCATTTATCACAAACCACTTGACAAAAAGGGGAAAATGTAGACACCTATTTCCTAGTCACACCCCTCACACTCTCATTCAAAAATCCAAAAAACCTATCTTATTAGCCTAAATCATGAATTACCCTCGTAAAATCACATTTACCTTTCATAAAACCTATCTACCTATCCTATTTACTCACCCTAAACCTCCCTAACCATCTACCACCCATCCTTCACTTATTTTTGATTCTAACATCCTAGCCCCCTAAATTCCCTAAACCTCTTCATAACCTCTTCCACTCGCACCCAAACCTGAAAAACCTCATTTAAAAGTGGTTAAAACCACTTCCAACCCATTTCCCCCACATTTATCATATATCTGCTGACTTTAACAAAATCACCAATGATTATAAATTGAAAAATATAATCCTTGTTTCAGGATCTTCAATCATTCTTAGCAAAGATCTATTGCATTCACCATCAAGATGACACCAATACAAGCATCCAAGCATAATTAGTAGCTCAATCAATCCCCAAGAACATTCATGAACCTCTATAAGTATCCCTCAAGCTCTTTTTTTTCATTTAAGATATCAAGGTATATATTCATATCAATTTTATCCCAAGTTCTTTACGCATAATCTATTATGATGTCCAAACAATCAAACTCATATTTTTACATTTAATTAGCTTATTATCAAAGAAATCATAGTTCATAAGTATTCACCAACTATTTTGTTTGAATTTTTAGTGATTCTACTTGAATTTCCCACAATTCCTTTCATTCTATCATTTTACCATATTTACATATTTTTAGTCATTTCATCATTCTATTTTTGTCTAATTTATCTATTTCAAGATGTGTCTCCTTGTAAATGTCGAGTCTAGGTGAGTCACATCCCATTACAAGTATCTACAACCTCTTCTCGATCTTATAATAACCCTTCATATGGGAAAAATTTGACATTGCACATGAAATGATCCTATGTAACATCACTTTGACTCCCGAGATTGAAAACATCTAATACCAACTTGAAGTGATACGTGAAATATAGGATGCAAAAGAAAAATCCTAGTTCGAGTACTTCTTGGAATTTGAGCTTGCCGTAGCCCTTTCTGGGACACCTATCAAGCAGAACATGATCTCTCCATCCCTATCAAATTTTAATCATATTGTCATTATCTTATTTCATATTATATCACTTGATTGTAAACATGAGTTGACATCCTTGAGGAAGCCCATTGGTTCTGGGATCGGCCATTCTCAAGAAACTTGTTTAATCGTTATCTAATATTTTCCTTATTTAGCTGTCATTGCATATATGTCCTTTTAATCAATGGAAGGATGAGTCTTCTGTATTGTTCATGTACCCACTCACATCAAAATTGTGTTTTTAGAATAGAAATTGTTAAAACCCTATTAATTTTAAAGTTTTTGGTATTTCATTATAATATTAACAAACTAAAATTCACCTCAAACACAAGGTATGTAAATTATTTCAAAGGCTATTAATTTTCATGCAATGAATATGGAAATAGAGTTATCAATTGTAGAATTAATCCATCATGCAGGAATGGAATGAATACTCATTTCAACAATAGAAGTATAATTTTGTGGTATAATTGTCATCAGAGAGGAATATTGCAAGATATTACAAGATGATAAAAATGAGGAAGAACAGTAAAGGAAAAATGGTGTACATCATGAAGTCAAACCCTATGGATAAGGTGAAGGAGGAACAAAAGAATAAAGGAGAAGAATATTTGATAGCTCATACTACTTTTCACATCCAAAATGAAGATATGATCTGGTATATAGATAGTGGTTTCTCAGGCCACATTATATGGGACAAGAGCAAGTTCATTTCATTGAAGAAGAATGCTTCAAGTACAATGAGATTTATAGATAACACATTTACCAATATTTTTGGAAAGGGTACCTTGAGTTTGGAAAATGGGAAGACCAAGACAAAAATGTGTTATATGTAGAAGGATTGAAACACAACTTTTTGAGTGTAAGTCAAATGTGCAATCAAGGACACACATTGATATTTCATGACAAAGGGTGTGATATAAGAAGAGCCAAATCAGGAAAACTAATTTCCAAGGCTAAGAAAAATGAGAAAAATATGTATGTATTGAGTGAGATAAAGAAGGAGAAATGCTTCATGAGAAAGATGGATGAATGTTGGATATGGCATAGAAGTTTGGACCACCTATACTTTGATAACCTGGTTAAGATCTATTGGTCTATAGGACTTGTTTCATCGTAATTCAACTTCTTGTCTACCATAGATGGTCAATAATCTCACTTAGTGGGAATAGGTAAGAGTGGAATATGTCAATAGGGTTATTTAGGGTTGTGTACATGTGTCATGCATATGAGTTACACAACACTCCTATATGTACCTCTCTTTTTTGATCTATGAGCATGCCAGACACACCATTGTCTTTCTGTACTTGATTCTCATTTTGTGATTTGATCTCTTGCTTACTACGTGGAGCATTCATGACACCATTAAAGTGTAATATTTCTCAATGTGCATGGGGTTCCAAGTTAATCCTCATAGAACAATATGATATAACATTAGGGAAATTGTTTTCTAAATGTGCACTTTGTTTGAATTTGGTTGTTATTACTTCATTTTCTAGTTTTTGTACTTCTTGTGTAAGTTTTTGTTATTTTAAAATCTTGTTTATAGGTTTAACCATCTATTTTTGGGAGTTTTTGTTGTTTTTTCAAATTGTGTATGTGTTGCTTATAGGGGGTTTCTAGCTAGATATAGCTACCGTATCCAAGTTTGCGTGAATTGCTAAATTGAGAGGTAGGTGCCATTTTTTTGCATTTCCGGTTTTTTAATAAGCAATTTTTTAAAATGCAAGTGAATTTTTTATTTATTTTTGGTTTTTAGACCTTTTTGGACTACCCTTCTAGTTTTCTTTTCTAGTTTTATCCCTATTTGTCCTTTTCCTTAACCCTACTTGTTGCCTCTCCTTTCCAGGTCTACTCATTTGGACTCTTGTAGAGATTTATGAGTTCCCTATGAGTTGAATTGTATGACATGTGAGATTCTCTACAATTCAAGGTGTTAGTGACTCGATGAGTTGAGCCAAGTTTTCAACAATTTTTTTGTTTTTACATTAGGATCCTTGCTTGTTTGAGTCTAGTTTCTCATGCCATCTTTGGTTGCATTTGCATGTGCTTCTATCTTGTTAAGTCAAGTTCATTGCTTTGTATATTTTGTGACAAATTTGTTTTGTGCAACTAAATTTTCCTATCATGCTAGCATCCTTCCTCTAAAAATTGACCTCGCCTCATTCAATAGTCTCCTAAATGACCGTTTCATTTTTTTCTTATCTACCTCGTGATAAAGTTTTTCCTATTGACTAGGAAACTTTTTCATGCTACTTTCGTTGCTTCATTTTTTATTTTGAGATTTATGCCAACTATTGAATTACATGTGAGTGGCTTCCCTTACATCGAATATTTTCACATCTCTTGGACCTAAGCCTCACACCGCCACCATCCTTATTTAACTAGGCCATTTGGCCCCTCGTCTATGTTGTGATGTTGGTTGGCCATTTCCATCCCTAAGTTATGCATTTAGAGCCATTGGAATCCTTCCAGTGAACTATTCCCTCACTTTGTTCTTGACCATGTTTCTCTACATTCCTCCATCCATTAGAGATTTACTCCTCTCCTCACACCGACCATTTCTCCTTTTGGTCATTCTTCATGTGCCGAACGTTCGTTGACTCGCTTCATACTTTCCCATTTTCTTTTTACCTTGGTTTTGTTATCTCATTTTTAGTTATTTCAGCTAAAATTGAGATAACCATAGAATATTTTTGACAAAATATCCTAAAAATTCCCTTTGAAGGAGATTTTTGGGTTTTCGGGTTTCCATCGCATGGAAACATATCCTTTGCATGCTTCATGTCAATTGTTTCCCAAAACCTGAAACCTTATTACAAGCCATTGTCTTAGGTTTTCAGAATTTAGAAGCATCAAAACATACCTTGAAAAATGCATGCTCCATGTCGCTTGTTTCCTGAAACCCAAAACCTGAAATGATCCTTTGTGTTCGAACTTGATAACATCCAAACATCTCATGCTTCATGTTAGTTGTTTCCCGAAACCCGATTTGATAGTAAAACCTTTGTATCGGGTTTTCGGACACTCCGAGCATGATGACATGGCATTAATGTCGAGTTGTCAGTAGTTGGCACATGTGTCGGATGAGGTGTAATTAATGCTAGGGATTTATAAATAGTTTGATTTTACATGTCATTTTTACCTAGTATATTTTCGCTATGCGTGGATTTTTTTGTGCATGTTCCTTCGACCTCCAAACCTGACTAAACCTCTTGATTGATTTTGTGATCCATCTTCGACCATTTTTCAAATTTATTGAAGGTATTTTTCTCTTCTTACCATTTGAGGTCTTTGGGGTTATTTTTGAGGTGTTCATTTGGCATTTTTCTCTCTTTTCTTTTTCTTCCCTCTAGGTTTAGGGTTTTGGGTTGTTTTCTTCATTTCCTATTGTATTCCCATGAAACCTCTTGTTTGGAATTCACCTTTGGGTGTTTTCTTATTTTTCCCATGGATATACTCTTTTGATTTTTGAGAAGAATCTAAAAATCCTAACTTACAAACTTGGCGAGAATTTTACGTGTTCTGACATCCCAGAAACCGATGCCTTTGTTTCAGGTTTTACAAGGTGTCCAACATTATTTGGCTTCAGTAGAATATCATGATTCTCCAAGTTCTCAACATCCTCTGACTTCAAAATCTATCGAGTTTCACAAAATGTTTAACATCTCCCTATCTCCGCTTGTATCGGGTTTTGTGAAGTGCTTAACATCCCTTGATTTTTGCCTTTGTGTCAAGTTTCACAAAGTGTTTGACATGACCTAATTTTTGATATACATTGTAGTGTGTTAGGTTTCACAAATTTCTTTACAAGTCCCAAAGTCCGGTTAGTGTGGCAGGTCTGTAGGGTTGCTCAGCAAGCTTTCAAGCCCAATTGTTCAACCAAAAGTCATCTAGGCATTCTTTCTTCAAGACTTCTCATGTCGGATCCTGGACAATCTAAGGATAATTCAGATAGGTCAGGAAAGATGAAGTATAAGTATTGAAAGATGGAGTCCCCTTCCTACATAGATTGTAATTACGACATCCGGGACATGGAGCTTGGTAATATAGACATGGAAGAATTTTGGAACAGAATCAAGGATTCTTC
Organism: Taxus wallichiana var. yunnanensis; assembly: GCA_018340775.1. Classification (NCBI taxonomy): domain Eukaryota; kingdom Viridiplantae; phylum Streptophyta; class Pinopsida; order Cupressales; family Taxaceae; genus Taxus; species Taxus wallichiana. Next base: position 934,736,150 of record CM031240.1, on the reverse strand, counting down.
TCAGAGTCCCTGGATGAAGTCAATAGCCAGCAGTGGCCTCTCTTTGTGAGGATTCCCAATGTCTACTCAATGCCCCAAGTTCATTCTTGGCATGTGCTTCCAATTATGACTCAGCTTCCCGCTTAGTGAGAAATCAAGCAGGAGAAACCATAGTGAAGTTGGATGGAGGTTACTTTGATGACCTCTTAAGATTGCCCAAATTTGAAGAATATGTTGATTTGAACCTTCAATCAGTCAACAAAGGCCTAGGAAAATGATCAAGAAGATTACATCAGGCATGTAAATAAAAATTTCTTGATCAAGGCCAAGCTAACCATCTCTAGGTTTCCCAAGTTTGTCCCTAGGAGTGATTTCATCCTTGAAATTAGTGATATCATCACCCTGCTAAGTTGAGTATTTGGACTCCCTAAGTCGAGAGACTTCCAAGGGTGGATGTATCAATTCATGGTCATCATAAAGAAGAACAACCAAGGATCAATTGGAGTAGTCTTATAAGTGATGAGATAGACTCCCAGATGAAAATAGTCTTGTCTACTGGAAAGTTCTATATGTCATCATACGTCACCTATGCAACAGCTGGCATGAGAAATTATCTAGGGTTGGATGCAAAGGGAAATAGGGCAACAAAACACATATATCGGTATTTCCCTTAGTTGAAAATGAAGGGGTCTAAGGATCAATTCAGAAGAGTGAATGATGCCTTCTTTTATGAAAACATCTACATACGATAAACCCTGATTTAAGGAAAAGAAGAGTCTCTGATGAGGCATGGGCCAAAGTATCAAATTGGGTTGTATCTTCTTTGCAATTCAAGAAGTTCACATACCTTCAAGTGGTCATGTACCCGGGTGATCCTTTCCATTTTCCTAGGTTCCTAGGTGATAAGCTAATCCTGATGGAGTTGGTTAGACAATTGTTGGATTTTCACAAATTCCAACAGAGTAAGCACAAGGCCACCGTCTCCTTCCCTATTTCCATCGGAAGGTACACATGCTCAATAGTGGTTAAAGCCAAGAATGTGGTGCACAAGCTATAGGACAAGTTGAAGAAGAACATGAAGCATAGAGATGGGTTTTATTTCTAAGGAGTCCTTAAGTCATACGGGACCTTATATCTACATGTGCCCAACATAGAAGACATTTGGGTTGATCTTTGGGATGAAGTTTCCATCCGAAGAAAGGACAATAACAGGTTAACACTTGAAGAGATTCAGATGTTAGATCTATCTAACATCCCAGAAGGCACCATGGATAATGAAAGTGTCCTTGATGCCTCATATGATGGGTTGAATGAAGACTAATATGTATTCCCAGCCATTGATTGGTCCATTGCTGAGAAAGCTTCTATCGCAGGAAGAGCTGCTCAAATTATTGCCCGTACTAAGGCGTGGCTCATTTCTTGGGGAATGAGTTATAAAGAAAAGAGTTTTTCAAAACTAGCTACTTTGGAAGTGGGACCCTCCAAGGGAAAAAAGGAAAAGGATAAGGACCCTTCCAAGAGGCCAATAAAGGTTAAGTTTGTCAGAAAGGGAGAAGAGCAAGTGACCACATCATTGGCCACTCTCCCACAAATGGTTGAGATACTTGATTCACCTCCACCACTAGAACAAGGAAATATTCCTTCAGGAGAAGAGGTTGGTCAACCTCTCATTCCCTTTTGGTTGACAGCTCATCAGAGGTAAGTCTTCCTCTTACCTCTCAAGCTTTAATTTCAGAATCATTACCTCCTCCCATTTAGCCTTCCTTGCTTTAGATTTCTTCACCAAATTCCTTAGCCATGGCCAACATCTTCTCTGGACCTCTCACCTCTCCCCGCTAGACCCAAGTTAACCATGGATATGCCTCCTCCTTCTATACCTTCATTCCTAAGTCCATTCCCATGGACACTACACTCATAGTGATCACCACTCCACAAGCAAACCTTCCTCCACCTAAAGATGTGACCGTAACACCTACGATGGGAGAAAATTCTTCCAATATGCCTCAATGGTTAATAGATTAGACCCTAAGGAAGAGGAAGGTGGTAGTTCCCCTACCAGCCTTTGATTTCAGTTCCCTCAAGGTCACTCCTGCCAAGTCTACCAAGAAACCCAAAATGGTTTCAAGGGTTTCAGTGGATGCCTCAGGGCATAAGTTTGTGGAGATTACCACTCCTACGAGTTGAAAAACCAAGAATGATATAATGGTCACCGATTATCAATCATAAGGGTGATCTAGGAAAAGTAACAATAGAGGGAGCACACAGAGGATGCACAAGATGCCATGAATGTGTTGTGCTAGAAGCTAAAGGAAACAAAGGCAAATAGAGATGAGCTAAAAGAGAAAGTAGAGAAGCTAACAAAAGTACTACTCAAGCTCTCAAAGCCTCCTAAGTCAACACCATCATCCTCTACCCCTACTCCTATCAGGTTTGATTTCTCATCGGTACCCAGGATTGAGAAGATTAATGAGAAGGGGAGAATGGTTGATGAATGGATCCAGAGGCTACTCCTACAATGAAAAGAGGTCATTGATGACACCATGGAAGTATACAAATCCTTGGAGAATATAAAGAAGGATGGCGAGAAAATGGATGATGAGTTTTCAGGTAGAAGTCGGAACCTAGAGTTAACTTTTGAAGCTCTTAATACACTGAAACAGGTTCCGTCACATCTTGATTGAAGAAGGAATCATTCCACATGGGGACAAGCATTTTCAACTAACCAAAGCCATCAGATTTAGAATAAATATTCTCAATGAAGCTTGCAGCAAATTGAGGGAATCAAGAGATCAATTGGTTGATGCCACAAATGACATAGAAGAAGAGCTAACCAAGATCTATGCTAAAGTGTTGAATGAAAGCTCGAGTATTCTACCCGCTGATGATCTTTACAAGTAGATCCAAGAATCAATTTAGCATGAACCAACTTATGGATTTATTCTAGAAATCATTGATAGGTTTGTGAAGATTGAACATGCTTTGGAATCACTAAGGAAACTCAACAAGAGATTAAGAAGCTTCCTGGTAATGTGAGCAATACTCAGGAAACGTGTGAAGTCCTGAGTGACCATTCCACTACACCTGATGAAGATGAGATGTAGGGCATAATCTGAAATTTCCAAGAATTTTGGGACAAGAAGGATTTTCTGGAGGAAGACAAAGATGATGAAACAAAATAGGCATAATTTTTCATGTCATTTCAATCCTAAAATCGACATGTCTTTTTCATTTTTGTTTCATCATGTAGGAAGCAAATTTTGACTTGGTCTCTTGCATGAGAGTCAAGCAAAATAGGAATCTCATTAAAAGACTATTTTCTAGGATTTATCCTATTTTATCTCAACTCTTTTTATTATAAATAAGGGATACTTATGCATTCTAAAGGGTTGAGATTTTTGGAATATTGAGAACTATTGTGAAGGATAAAAACTTTGTGTTTTCTTTTAATCATTTGAGGAATAGAAACTAATGCTATTTTTCAAACTTTGTGTTGTGAGATTCATCTCTCTTAAGATATTGTTCTTATGTTCAGAATCTTAAGCTATTCTTTGTTTAGCACTCTCGATTATTTTAATTGTTTCAAACATTACATTTGTTATCTAAAACTCATATGATTATTTCGTGATTTGTGTTTGCTTGAAAGAAAATACGTTCCTCTCATTTCCTTTCCATTGTGTTTCTTCCATAATAATAATTTCCTTTCCAATCCATTCCATTTCTAAAACTGCAACATCTTCACCTTGTGTGGATATGGATTTTGGGATTCTATCCCAACCCCAATGGTTAGAATAGTGTGAATATTGTATATATTATTTTTGTTGTGTTTTAGATTAGTAATAAACAAGTAGCCTCACTTGTCTTTGAGGAGGGATTTAATCCCATGTACTATGGTTAAACCTCATATTTTGGCTTGAAAAAATATCCAACCAATAGTTTTGTTTCAAATCCTTTAAAATCTAAAATTAAGAATTTTTTGTAGTTATTTTTATTAAAATCAAAGGTCGGGTTTATAATATAAGGAGTTTCTTTATTAAATTCAAACTAGATTAATTTATAGTAGTGAGCTTAAAGTAAGGCTTTTTAACATAAATGAGTGTTCATTGGAGTGTTTTATAAAGATATGGTGGCTTTAATTTCTTCATAAGAAAGGTCATTTATAAGTAAGGTGGGAGTATATAAAAAGGGTGTGATTTTAATAAAATAAGTTAGATCTTAAATTTAAATATCTAGGATCTAATTTAATCATTCTTAAAGGTTAATCTAATTAATCATCTAGGGATTTTAAATTAAGATATGAATATAGTTTATTTTAATAAGCTTTTCTATTAGATTAGTAAATTTTTATCATTATTTAACATTGGATATGTTTTTAAACCCTTTAAATTCTTCAAATAAACTTATTCTCATTTTTAAAGTTTTCACAAAAGCGATATTGGGTGATGTTTTATACTAATATGTTTTTAGTGTGAGCATCCTCTTAGCATTATTTCACCTTTTAGGATCCTATGTCGTGTCATCTAGAAGCATCTTAGACTCTTTTTAATCCCTTTTCTGCAATTGTTGTTCACTCTTATTCTCTCTGTGGGTTAGTGAGCACATTCGCCACAACCTTGTGGCAAGAGAGTTCCTTCCCTTCTTGCTTATTTCTCGTTAGTTCACTTGTTTTGTTGTGCACGATTGAGCATATTGTGGTCTCCATGCTTGTGTGATATTTCTCTAATTATAAGATGAGTGACCACTTGTCTCACATCGCATGAACACTTATTTGTTTAATAAAATCATTACTTATAAAGTACCACATTTAGGGGGGTGTTCTTTTGTGTGGTTATTTTCACTATGCTATTTTTATTTTCTCACTTTTATCTACTATGGATCTTAATATTGTTCCTTTTCTTACCCCATTTAACTATCATGATTATTAATAAAATGCCATATATCTCACTTTGAGAAAATAAAAACTATATCGGATATCTATGGATGATTACAAACTACACCTACCAAAGATGCAGAGAGGAATAATGGTGTACAAATGTGATCAATCCTTGGCATTTTGTGTATTTCGTATAACTAGAATCACTCTTTCTTATAAATACTACCAAATCACCTAAGCAAGTATGGAAATGCCTTAGAATTATTTTTTGGGAAATAAGATGAAATGAAAGGGTATGAACTAGAAAATGAGTTGATTAGTCTCAACCCTATCAGTTTTTGACACTCTCAATTTTTTACCAAAATCAAATCTCTTAGATTGCAACTAAAAATTATGGAATTGACAAGAAGGACTCACAACTCATTCTTTCCATCCTTGCAAAACTTGGTCTATACTATTTTGTCTTTGTCTCAACATTCCATACAAAAAAACTCAAATTACTTGGTGCATTTGGAATATGCCCTCCTTAGATGATTTTGTTTTGATTAACTAGAGAACAAGATAAGCTAATTCATAAGTACTAGATCCATAAAATCCCATGCTCTCATTTTGTTAGATGAAAACTTAGGGTTTAAAAAGAAGAAGAAGAATAATAAGGATCATGAGGTTTAAAAGGACCAATCCACCATGAAATAAAACTTTTCCACTTCCTCTTTTAATTCCTAATCTCATAAAGAATGGATGAAATGTAATGTTTTGGTAGGAATGAAGAAGAAAAGGTTTGAAGAAGAAAATTAACCTCCTCATGAGTCTTATTGAGAAGAACAACATAGCAATTCCCAATTATCTCAAGTCATATTCATCATCAACTCATGAAACTTATAAGGAAATATGATTCATATGGAAAGGGGAAGTAAAGAAAATTAAAGAAAAGGAATCAACTAAGGAGAAAAAAGTGAGATCTTTAGTTGCGCTTATGACCTACTCTATATGGGTGATTGATTTAGGTGCATCTCATCATATGGCCTCATTAGACATTGAGTTTTCTTTGATTAGATCCATGTTATATGTCTTCTATTATTGGCATGCCAACACTTCTAAATGATCATTAGGAGACAATATATTGAAATGAATGGTGGAACTTGTATGCTTAATGTTCCATAACTTTCAGAGTAATCTCCTTTTAATGTATCATATCACTCACCTTAGTCAAGGCATGCGGGTTGAGTTCACTCTAGATTCTATTTATGTCAATGATTCATAATGACAATATTATTATAGTTGGTATAGTTGATCATCACACTCAACTTTACTCTTTTTCTCACTTTTTCCTCCTTTAGATTCTCATGATTCACCTACCTGATGATATTTCGAGATCAATTCTAATGATGATGAATTCTATTTTAGATTGGTTGATTTCCATAGTGATGGGGACCCACTTCCACCATCCACTTATCATATACAACATATTGAGGAGTTATTTCTTGATCCACCTACTTCTAGTTCTCTATAGACTTTTTAGTGATAAGGTGTTTTGATTTAGGACTCATCGGAAGATAACTCTCTATACAACAAGGAGAAAATTACACCTTCCTTTATTCGATCTGCATTAGATTCACCATCCCTTCATGGAGTAGTTAACACTTCCACCTCACATATGGAGCATCATTCCTTGGATAGGAACCACACATTTAGTCACTTATAACAAATATTATTCTTCACTTGATATAGGGTTGTCTTCGACACTTTCTTCATCTTTGGAGGATGGATATCATCTCTTAATCTCTTATCTTCTTCTAGAAAGATTGTGTTTGTACTCGAGTACCTTATTATGCCTTTAGTTACCAGGAATCATTTGACACATGTTGGTGTTCCCGATATTACACCCCTCGAAAGTGAGACTACCCCTTTAAAAAAATCATTATTTTCAATGTAATGGGTTGTTTTGTGTTTGTTTTTCCTACTGAAAGAGAGTTACATTTCTCTAAGGTATCCCCAGAGAGTCATAAAAGCCAAATTTGATAAATACCCACATGCCAAATCTCACTTTTCTATTGAAACACCTTGTTTATAAGCATTTTATTTATTTATTTATTAAATAAATAAAGTTATTTTAAAATAGATTGAGCTAAAATTGGAGTATTTAGGTTATATAAATCACTTCACCCCATCATTATTACCAAAAACATTCACCGGGGAAGAATTTTTTGGGAAGCTAATTAAGAACCAATAGCAATTTATAAAACTTCTTTTGTTTTGTTTTATTTCTTTTGTCTCGTGTTATGGTTTTTTTCTCTTGAAATTCCCATAGCCTATTCATTATTCCTAAAAGACCTTTCCTAGGCCTAGGGTTTTGAAAATCTATCTAATAGTTTTAAATACTAATATGTTTAAAGGTGATCGAAAAGTTATTTCAAGTTCTACAAGTTGTTTGGTCCAAAAAGGTGTAAAAATAGAATTTTATGAAAATAAGAAAATATTGCAGTTAATCGTAGAGATTAAGAAAATATGCACTTTTAGAGAAAACGACACCTAAAACGGAGCAATGGAGTGAAATTTGGGCACTAGTGAAGGTTTTGATGCTACATCTTCCTGGACCTTTTCTAAAAAGATAACTATTAGTGCAAATCAAGCAGCACCCTCTTGATGTTGATCGATTTCTAGTTTGACATTTTGGACATCCAAAGTGATTACACAACATTGAATCTTTTCCCCAAGTGTGGGACTTATAAAATGGGAAAAGAATCTCCAGGTTAGAGGCTGGTTCCTCATCTCCTCTCGATCAGTGTATAGTACTTGCAAGTTTGTGGAGGTTTTTACTCAAAATCCTACTCTAAATTCCAAGGGTTTAGAGATAGAGAATGCAAAAATGAGATAAAACTAAGACTAATGAGGTGATACACCAAAGGAGTGGTGAGACATTCTTTACTTCGCAAATTGACACCGATCATAGAAATGTAACAAAACATCATGCAAAATTATAAAATGTAATGAAAGGTTAGAAATGAAGCAAAATAACACAAACAGAGGATTGGAACTCATTCAAAGAGCTTATATTGTCATTTCCAATATCAAAAATACATGTATTACAACATATGAGAGGTAAAAACATGTTATAGTCTTGGAAGAGGTATGAAATTCCACAAAATCACTTTTCAAGGTGAGAAAGGGAGCCTGCAATACATGAAAAATGTCCAACCACTTCAAAGTGAGCCAAATCTGGCTTTTACAATGGAAAAATTGAGCCCAGGAGAGAGAAATGTGGGAAAACATGGGAGGAGCTTCAACCACCAACCAAAATGTGATAAAACAGCATGGGCATCCTTAAAGGTCCATTCCTTGACATTTTTCACCATGTTGGGAGATAATGGGAGCCATTCTTCATTAAAAATGGTGGTTGAAATGTCATTTCTATTGACCACCACGTGCCAAAGGTGTTTTTCAATTTTCTCTCTCCAAAATCCATCAAAACACAAAATTGACCTTGGAATAATATAGATAATTTCACGAGATTTCCATTGATATAAAGAACGTGAAAAACCAAGCTATGGATAGAAAGTTATGCCCATTTAAAAATTTAGGGCAAAACAGGGCCAAAACGGGATAGCGGGCCGAAAATTTGAAATTTTCCCACTTTTTGCATTTGGGAAAATTTTCCCAAAATTATTTCCATGTGCCCTGCCATTCGGTGCCATGTGGTATGTTTTGATTGACACGGGTATCTTCCTACTTCATTTTCCACTCATTTTGGCCATTGGAAAATTTTCCAAAATTCTCACATTGGGTGATGACCGAGGGCACATGGCATGATATGATTCACCACGGGCATCTTCTCTTAAATTTTCCATCACTGTTGACCATTTTTCCTGAGCTGGACATGTGGTAGAACCCTATTGGATGTGGGCTTTTCCTTTTGTTTATCTCTGGGCCTTCCTTCTCCATTTTGTCATTGCCATGTGGACACGTGGCAAGATCTAATTGGCTTGCACCTTTGGGGGTGGACTTTTCCTTTGAATATTTCCTTTAACTTTGCTTTGGGAAAAAAAAAAATTCCCAACTTTTTCCCATGCTCCGCCACTTGAAGAAACATGGTGGGTTTCCATTCGTTGTAGGGCATGGGGGTGAAAAATTCTCTTTGCGTTATCCTTTGGGAAATATTCCCAATCTCTCCCCAACGGCCAAACCTCCGACCCCCCTGAGACACGTGGCGAGCTCCCATTGACTCGCGGGATTTGGGGGCAAACATTTTTCTTTTCCTCTCACTAAAACACTTTTCCAAATTTTTAATTTTACTTCTGCCCTCTGCCACTCCTTTCCTCTAGAGACACATGGCACAATGTGATTGGATGCGGGCCTGGCATCGAAAATTTTGCTTGTATCAACCCTTAGGAAATTTTCCTAACTCCTCCCCGCCTGGACACGTGGCAGCATCCAATTCGTCGGCGGGCCTTCGGGAAAAAATTCCTTTTGAAAACTCATACCAAACTTGGTAAAAATTCCAAGTTTACCTCTTCCGCCTCCCTTTTGAGGACACATGGCCTCGTCTTATTGGCTCGGGCTTTTCGGGGAAAATTTCACACAAAATCTCTGGCCAAGTCATAACTTCAAAAATACATGGAGTTAGGAGGAAAACTTTAACTTTCTAAAAAGATGAGAAAAATATCTATCCAATGGTGCCATTTCCGAAGGTCTTGAGTTCTGAAAAGCAAAAAATTATGACCGAGGCACAAGAGAGGTGCAGAATGAAGGGGTTATCCACAAAATGTGCAAGGGGACCATTTTAGATAACAATTTTGGTGACTTAGAGGGGTCATCTACCTCTGGATGAAGTTACTAGTTTCCTAAAACAATCTATTGGGCATAGAGTCATTAAATTCTCTATTTGGTACCCCAACCGATTAGAACACTGCAAGGAGGAAGATGGAGGGTAGAGACCATCTGAATGGGGCAAGGTTTGTAAAACACATTTCTCGGAATAACAAGCTTGTGCCAAAGCACTTAGGGAAAGCAAATCTAATCTACAACAAAAATGTGTATAAGCACTTGGAGGAATGAAAACCTAGACTAATATGTACAAGGTGGAGAATTTCCTTCAATAGCAATGCTTTAGATGGATCCCATTAACTAGAATCTGTAATTCTTCACCATCCAATGTAGACAATTAGAAGGCATAGCTGTCCTTACACTTTGTGACCATGTATGAGCCACTCCAAATGACATCAAATTTTGAATGCCTCCTCGGTTTTCTCTATCTGCATCCCATTTTAACACTAGATCTCCAACTTGGGAAAGATCTATCCTTGTCCTTCTATCAAAGGTCTTCTTTATCAAAGCTTGATCCTCTCCATTGCTTGGGATGCCTGATTTCTGATTTCTTGGAGCTCCATCAATTTTGCATATCTAACCTCCATGGGTCTAAACTCTAACAACTCCAATTGTTTCATGAGTTCCAATGTTGGAAACTCAAGTGACATGGGAAAAATTACCTCTTTTCCATAAAAAGCTTGAATGGAGAGTTACCTATAGATCTCTTGGGAGGTATCCTATCATCCCATAAGGCTGATTTCAACTTAGTATGCCAAGACCTTTGATTTTCATCAAGAGTAATAATTTGATGAGGTGCTTACCCCGAGGTAGATCCCATTCTTGACCCATTCTTCACCCATTCGGTTACCTTGGACCCAATGAATTCCAATGCATTATTTGATATTATTGTAGCAGGTATGCCAAATCTGGTTGCTTATTCCCTCATAGAAGTCCAGGATGCTAGATTCATTTACTTCCTTGAGTGCTACTAGCTTAATCCACTTGGTGAAGTAATCTGTTGCTATTAGAATCCATTTGTGTCCTTGGCTTGAATTTGGATTAATGACTCTAATGAAGTCCAAACCCCATTGCATGAATGGTTGGTCAACTGAAATTGGATGCAATGGAAGGGGCAGCTTAGTCTCTCCTTACCCGTGAAGAATGCACAATTATTGCACTTCTTAATCCATGCATAACAATCACTTTGAAAATCTTGGTCCAATAATACCAGCCCTCATGATCTTTAGGGCTGTCACTCTTGGTGAAAAATGACCACCAGCTGATCCACCATGGAACTCTTCCAACACCCTGTGAATCTGATTTGTACCAATGCATCTCAAGAAAGACTCCATTCACATCCCTTTTGAACAAAACACCATCAACAAGGGCATATAGGACATCCTGCAATCTGAAGTGTCTTCTTTTGATCTTGTTCATCTCTGGAGGGCATAGACCCATGCTTTTAGGAAGTGCATTATGTCTTGGGTAGTCCAGCAAGGAGTGAGGAAACCATCATTTTCATTTTGAGTGCTTCCTTTCTCATGGCTGTCTTGCAACACCAAAACAACCTCCTTCTCATTGCATGCTTCCTTAGATTTATTTAAGACCAGCTACTCACACAATCCTTTTCCTCTAAACAAATTGGTGACTTTGATCTCAATTTCATACTCCATGACATGAGTAATCCAACCTGATCTCTTTTCGTTTAGGTCTTTGTTGAGGAGGAAGTCTTTAACTCCCACATGAGAAACCAACAATTGAACCTTGTTGTTTGAAACTAGATGCTTGAATTTTTTCAAGCTCTTGATTACTATAGAACATGCTTCTCAATGAAAGAATACCTCACCTCATAGTCCTCTAGGCTTTGGATGAAGAAAGTAATTGGATGCTCATCATTGTCTTTGTTCTGCTGTACCAAAATTACAGAAATAGTATCATCACCCCAAATGCATAGAGGATGAAATCCTCGGAGAAATTTGGTTAATGAGAGTTAGCGCTTGAGAGATAGCTTCTTTGATTGCTTCTAAAACTTTCCTTGCCTTCTGCTATCCATTTGAAAGCTATGCTTTTCTTTAACATCTTGGTGATAGGCTTGACTAGGGATGTAAAATTTGGGACAAACCTCTGAACAAAATTTATCCTCCCAAGAAACTTTGAAGGGCCTTCTTGTGGCTTGGAAATGGTAGTGCTCTTATGGCTTCAACTCTTTACTCGGATCAATTTCTAATCCTTCATTGGAGATAATGTGGCCAAGGAGCTTTCCTTCATGGGCTAGAAAAATGCACTTTTTAGGATTCAAGGATACTCCAAATCTTCTCGCACCTTTCGAACACTTGTCAAATGAAAGAGATGGTCTGCTACATTTTTGAAAAAATAGTGATATCATCAAGATATATCAACACCATGTTGTTAATAAAATCCTTGAACTCCATGTCCATTGCTCTTTGGAAAGTAGCTCCAGCATTGGACAGCCCAAATGGAATTTTCCTATATGCATAAGTTACCCATTTGGTTTAAATGTTGTCTTGAACTAATCCTCTTCTTTCACCATAATCTGATTGTACCCCAAATAGCCATCAAGAAATGAAAACCTTTCTTAGAGCTAGCAACAACTTACAAAATCTACTCCATAGAAGGAAGTGGATAATGATCCTTGAGAGATGCTCTATTCAAATCTCTAAAGTCAACACACAATCTGATTTCCCACTCTTCTTTCTAATCGGAACCAAGTTGGCCACCCAACTAGAATGTTTGATAGGGAATCTGATATTTGACTCTATCAATTTATTCAATTCTTTTCTCATGAGAGGCTCCATGTGTGGATTGACTAGCCTTTGTTTCTACCTGATGGGTTTAGTACTTGGATCCAATTCAATGGTGTGTTGAGCTAACTCGGGGTTAAAACCTTTCAAATATTCATAGCTCCAAGCAAACACATCAGGGAATTCTTGACAAAGCTGTGTGAACTCATACCTTTCTTGCTTAGTTGTCACTTTACCAACTTGGAGTGATTTTCCTTCTTCCACCAAGATGGACATTGAATCTTCTCCCTTGACTTGGATGTTTGCTTTCTCCTTCCTAAATTGATCATTAGGATTGAAAATGGACTCCAAAGTAATAAGTCCCTTTGGTAGTTTGTTGGTTCTCAGCTATACCACTTGGTCACCATACTACTATTCCAACTTTTCCTGATTTTTAGCTAAGAACTCAGCCTCTTCTTACAAGAAATGGATGATTTGTTGATCACTTTTAAACACTTGCCAACTCACATTGTTGTCTGGACTGAAGGCCTTACAATCACATGAATGCTTGGCTGTACTTTGTCTTTTGGATGCTTTCAACAACATCACAGGCTGCTCCAACTGCTGCAAGCCCTCGCTGACTTGGTTCTCTTTTATAGGAATGGATTTGATGCCAAAGCCCTCAAAATCTTTAATGAGGTCCCACACCCTATTTTTGTAGTACTTGAGCAGATCATTCTTGGCAGCATGCTGCCCCTTAACTTGGTTGACAATCAACTCACTGTCACCAAAGACTTACAAGTTCTTTATCCTTCTTTTGATTGACCAATGCAATCCTTGTATCAAAGCTTCATATTCAGCAGTGTTATTAGAGCATGCAAAATGAAATCTAAAAGCTGAATAATACTTAACTCCTTGAGGTGAAACAAGCATATCTCCCCCTCCTACACCATGTTTACTCTCTTGATCCATCAAAAAACAACTACCATACCTCATTTTCATCCTTGTGGTTTGGTTTGGTGATGTTAGGAATAGGATGATTTTCTTCATGCATGCAATAAACTCCTAACTCAGATTCTTCTATTTCTTGATAAGGATCAAAAGCATGCACCTTGTTTGCCCATTCATCAAGAGTCAAATCTGGGATACTTACAACCTTGGTGTCGACTTCATCGGTGCTTGGATAATCCTCTTGATCAAACGCTTTGAACAATTGGTATTGATTTGGCTTGGAGTTTGAGGCTCAATGGAAAGTTTGCAATAGGCTCGAGATATGATTTGTGGCTTTAGTTCCATAACTTGTTCTAAACAACATGTGTGACCAATTAGTAGATAAATAACCTCCAATATTAGCTGTGAAATCCCTTGACAAACATAGGGCAAAGAGTGGTGGAAGATCTATTACTGAGACATCTTGCAAAACAAAAACGTTGGGGCTTGCATGTAAAGTAAGACTCAAGTTTTTGATCACTCCAACCGTTGTTACTGCTATCCCATCCAATTGCACTAACCCTTTGGATATGAATTCATATTGAAGCCCCAACTGATCAGCTATTTTCTTGGGCATTACTGAACTACTTGCCCCGAAATCAATCATGCAATTATATACTAATTGGTTTCCAATGATCAACGAAACACAGAATGGAGGGGGATTCAACATTTTACCTTGTTGTCCTCCATGATTCTTCTTAGGCTGGGCAGCATTTGTGAGTACCTTCTCTTGCATTTGGACCCGCTGATTTGAAGTTGACCAGTCCTTCATGGCAGCTTGTAGCAAATCTCTTTGGCCTGGGATGGATAGTGATTCCCACATTGATATGTTTACATTTGTATTATTCATCTAATCAATGATGTTGAATGGAGATGAAGCATCTCTCTACTGTCCCTTGGCCTACACATTCATTCCTTGCACATGGGTAGCAACAACTGGCATTTGAGTTGGCCTAGGAGTTGTTTTAGGTAGCCCTTACGTGTTTGGAACTACATTTTGTTTGCCAATAATTTGTGGAGTTGTAGAAGGTTGTGGATTACTTGGAGCCAATGGCTGTTCTTCACCTAAATTTCTCCTTTTTGACCTTGTTGTAGACACCAAATTTGTGTCTTACGACCCCCTGTGCCCCGCATCTCATTTCACAACCTAACCTCATCACCTAAACCTTACACAATTATTTATTAATTACCTTATAATTAATAAATCCACATCGCCATACCTGCCACCTCATTTCACCACCTCATCATGACCTAGTCTTAACCCTAAACTAACCTAATTAAGACCTATAACTTGGTCTACATCCACACCCATGACTAATTACTCCTCACCCACACCTAAAACCAACCTCATAATGACTTGACCAAGCCCACAACTAATCCCTCGGGAGAAAAGGAGGGAAAGTTGGCTATTTTACTAAAAATAGCCCACTTTGACCTGACCGATACTGGTTCCTACTCGACCGCCGTCGGTTACGTAACCGCCATCGGTTCCCTATAAATGACCTCTCCCAACCAAAAACAAGGGGGATTTTCATTTGATCTGAAGGAGAAGTCATTGGAAGAATCCGAGAATTTACTTGGCTGAACAGAGACAAGTGAAGGAAAGAGAGGAGTTTGCAGAGAAGGACATCAAGCCCAAGACTGCAACTGAATAACCAGAGCCCAGTGACACTCATCCAAGCATCAGGAGAGGAGATAGCTCATCTCGGATTGTCAGACCATCCTACCTGAACCCTGCCTTCGTCATCACAGTCCTTGAACCTGCATTTTTCATCAGGAACTAGTAGTCCTTCCCAGACAAAAAGGAGTTCTTTGCAATCGATCTGATCTCTCTCTACGGTACGCGCACACTCTCTCAACATTCAACAGGTATTCCTCCTAGCCCTAACCCTTACTTGTTTCTCAAAGGAATGAAAGGATAGAAGCAACTCTATCCCGGGAACGAAACCATTTCTGTGCGAAACATTTTGGCACGCCCGGTGGGACCCATTTCGGGTTTCTTTCTTTCTTGCTTGCTTTCATATAGGGAGCATACATGCTGTTTTCTTCTTCTAAAAATTTCACACGATATTTTGTTATATTTGGTAAAATAATTTGTCTTGCTTTCCCAGCTTTGCATTAGTGAAAGTCATCTTCTTTGCTTCATCGAATAACATTTTCAATTTGGGTTTAAAACACGTGCATCCCATTTTTGTGTGTTGTTTTCAATTCTAGTGAACGTAGATTAAGTAACAAGTCATACACGTGGGGGTGATTTCCATGGTATTGACAAGAAATTAATCTTACTTTCACTGCACAACACATACCGAATCACTTCACAATTAACACAACAACTCAAAACATCCCCCCTTTTTTTTCCGCGGTATTCCTCCGCCCGATTGAGGTAACCTTATAAGCCAAAACAAACTTGACATTTCCCCTAAGTATTTTGTTTAGGATTCTGACATCATTCTGTGTCTAAGGGCATAAGCCCCAAATTGATAAAAACTAATCCTAGGGTTAGTCTGTTAATTTGCTTGTGTATCTTGCTTGTTTTCAGTTCTATTTCTCTGTCATACACTATTTTTTGTGATCACTTCAGAATAGTTTGGTAGGTATACTAAGCACTATTAACCCCAAATCAGCAGCTTCTTACAGTTTCTTATACCAGTCCTATTATACCGACATCGGTTAAGTGACCGACGTCGGCTACAGTATAACCGACATCGGTTAGCAGACCGATATCGATTCTGCGCTATCTTTTTGATCCTTACAAACCAAAGAACCTACCAATTTTAACATTCTGGGGTTGTTTCTGTTCCTGATAGATTGAAACCCTACTATGTACTCTTGCCCATGGTTGTTATCACTCGGAAGCAAGCCACCGCCATGGTTTCACATGCCTGCTCTGTGCCTTTTCCTGAATCGCCCCCTTCACATACTGTGGGGAACCCTACGGACACCAGTGAGGTTCCCAAAATCCCTGTAGGAGATAAAGAATTTACGAAATTTTTGGACGCTAATCCTAGCGCTGTACAATACTATTTATCTCATGCCCCTGACCGTACACCCGATGGTCAACTCCTTGTTGGCTTGCCTATTAGTATAGTTGCTCATTTAGCTCCTTCTCCACTGATAACTCCGCTTTGCCTTACATCCTTAGCCCGTTTCCCAATCCAGCGGCTTTAGGGTTCATACGGCATGATTGGATTTCCTTTGGTTAATCTTGGGCCCCACATATCATTACCACCGACCATTCCTACGTCATCTCTCTTGCAGACTGCTCCTTTCATGACTTTCTCTCTGCCACCTATCCACACGAGCTTTCCTTCTCAAGCTCCGCCCACCTTTTCATTTCCACACACGTATCCGGTGACCTCAACATCTTATATAGGACATCCCTATTCAGTCACCTCAACACATTCGTCCTCCATACCTTATCAACATTTAACCCCACCATTGTCTAGTGGTGGCCCTTGGCCCCATCTACCTCCGTTTACCACAACCGCACCATCATCTCATCCAACTACTGATTTAATCAAACAAATGATGGACAAAATGTAAAATCTGGAGGCTTCTGTTTCAGGAAGTCGTAGCGCCCTGACATATGAGAAAGTTTGTCGGGAGCCTATCCACCCTTCTGTCCCCCTTCATTCATATCCTCCTCAATGGGAATTACCAAAATTTACTCATTTTAATAGTAAGGAGGATCCTCAACAACACTTGCGCTCATTTAGACATGCCTGCTATCTAATTTCTCATGACGATGCCTTACTACTCCGCACCTTTCCCATGTCCTTATCAGGACCACCTTGGAGTGGTACAGTGCTTTAACCTAGCACTCAATCTTCTCTTTTAACCAACTAGCCCAATCTTTCTTGGATCATTTCTCCATTAACATTGCCAAGAAAGTATCTATCACCGACCTCTATGCCATCCGACAATTTGAAGATGAATCTATCGCAGATTTCGTTGGATGATGGCGGGGCCTTATCAACCAACTTACGTATGCCTTGCCTCAGGCCGAACTTATCGAACTTTTTACGCGGGCCTGCACTAAGCACATCTCTCCTACCCTCCAAATTCAAACTTTCCACACATTTGACGAGGCCTTTACTATGGCTCAAAAACTAGAGATTCGAGCCTTAGAGGAAGAGAAATTGCGGTTGCGTACAAAAAACCCCAATTTCTGAACCCAAGATTCCACCAACAAACCTAACACCACCAATCCTCACCCATCGACTGCTTCGAAATCAAAAGGAGCTGTGCACGCGGTGATGGTCAAATCCCAACCACCGTCTAATACCCCGCCAAAAACCACCTATAAGTATAAAGCTGAGCCCATCAATTACACTCCCTTGGGAGAAACTTATGGTGTGATATTGGAAAAATTACTTAAAGCAGGAGCCATTACCTTACCTCCTGTTAAACCTCACTCCGGGTTTGATTCCACCCGTGCCATACCTTCTTGGTACAAAGAAAATGACTTCTGTAACTTCCACCGCGTGAAGGGACACAGTCATGAAAACTGCAAGATGTTGAAAAACATCGTGCAGGAAATGGTTGATGCAGGAGATATAGCCCTCGATAATCCTAACGCTCCTGCTAACCGAAATTTGAAAATTTTCAACAAACCATTCCCGAATCACTCTTCTAACAGTAACATAAACCAAGATATCTTAGCCGAGGAGAGTGTTCATGAGATCCATGCAGTCTTCGACTCCCAGCCAAAAGCCTCTATCAAAAAAATTCTGAATCAAGCCTCTTCACTAACGCAGGAACCCGAACCCCCTTCATCACCATCAAGACAAGACGAAATCCTTGCCATTCCTTTACCCATCGAGGAATTAACCACCCAGAGGTCTCTTCTCACAGATGAGCCTTCTTACACCACATCCTTGCAAGACTGTGAGCGGATGTTATCTAACTTATCTATTTCCCAAACATCTCCTTCTACCATTCTTGCTTGTACAAGAGGAAGGCTCGCCACTTCTTTTGTCATCCTTAGACGAGAAACCTCTTGCACCGACATCACCACATTCTTTAATCATGACGGATCCTCTCAAACATGCCCTCCTACCTATTAGTTCTTCATCACCTAAATCTTTTCAGCGACCGGTTGACCTCTTAACGCCCCTTGATACAGTGCCTCATCTACCCCCTATATCACACCCACAGTGGACCGGAATCACAACCCACCTTTCTTCCATATAAAATTTCCTATTCACACGTGAGGATTGTCATCCCTCAGAAGATAGATGAGTCCTATGGGAACGTTTGAGTACCCCATATTCTACTCAAATGCAGATGACCGATCCAGACGCCTCTACCATATACCCGAAGTGTTTACAGAAGCTTAAAATGCCTATGTCCTCATCTTCACCCCCCTCATCTCTACCAAATACCTCATCCACCTCTATTAGCCTAACCAAATCTTCCCCTACGCTTGGGACCTCACCAATACCCAGTCTAACACACCCACCTAAGCGGCTAGATTTATCTAAAAATAAAGCCGTCCATCCACTTAGGAGATAGACTCAATCTCCTCAACCTATGCCTCTATCACAACTAAAACCATCGTCGTCACACCTACCTTCCATATTGGGACCTCATCCCTCCACCTTGCATCAATATATCATACCTCCTGCGTTTTCTTTAAAACGACCTATGCCTTCTGCACCCATACAGAGATCCAAGGGTATATCAACACCATCATCCCACGTATCCTGTCCGCCTATCAACCCTAAACAAATTCCATCATCAAAAGATTTGTTTTCTGTCACTCCTATTGCTCCGTGGTTGTTTTCTGATACCACATCATCGGTGGCCTCATCATCTAACCAGCTAAACATAGCTTCTGCGCCAAAGAAGCCACGTTTAGTTAAATCCCATTATCAAAATCCCTTGGCTAAACCACCACCCATACAAATCAACCATACCCCATCATTACCAAAAACTACCCAGTCAATAGCTTCATCTTCCTCTGACTTTGACCCACTCAAAGGGTCTTACGCCAAAATCCTTGCTATATTGGTGGAGAATGTGACCATTTCCCTACCCCCACTTAGACCTTATGATCCATCTAAACCTCGACCTATAGGTTATGATGAGTCTAAAATCTGCGCTTACCACCGCACACCAGGACATGATGTAGAAGGATGCAAAGCGTTGAAAGCCATACTTCATCAGTCACCTCTCTCAGATAGAAAGGTTAAACAAGACAACTTACGAAGGGAGAAACCTTTAGCTTCAATCTCCTCTCCTATACCACCTGTCCTCGCTTCATCAAGATCTATCATTATTACAACCCCACCTCTCGAAGACCATGACTTATCCCTACCACCTCCTCCTCCTCTCGTGTTCACGAGATCAACATGATTAGTGTTGCCACTCGAGGGCAGAAAAACAACGAGAAAGCTAAAGGAAGCACACCTGCGGCCTCTCTTTCTCCGTCCGCCATCCCGATCGCACCACCACCTAAAGTGGTTATTCGTGGACCTACCTACCCCATCTCTGATGGAGTTTCCCACCGTACCATGATCAAATAGCTTCACCAATCACCTGTAAAAATGACACTGTACGATCTCATTCAAACTTCTGAATCTCATCGACAAGCTCTCGTTGAAATCCTTCAAGGGATAGAGGTCTTACCTAATGAAACCTTGCCTGTTACCTCCATTCTAACACCCAATCATGTTGCTTCACTCACCAAACAACCTATCTCCCCAACCACTTCGTCTCGTATGCACAAGCAAGCCACTGCTGTCAGTTTCTCCGAAGACGAAATTGTCGACTTTGGTGCAGAAGATCCTGACCCTGCTTTGTTCATCTCAGCTTATGTCCGGGACATTCGGGTACGTCATGTTATGATTGATGAGGTGCTAGCCTAAACATCATCTCTTCAAAATCCTTCCAACAAATGAATATCCCTTCTAGTTTGCATGTGTGTGCAACCCCATTATGTTGCGGTCATTCATGATGCTATTACTTCTACCTTAGGCACCGTGATCCTTAACATTCGTGTAGGACCACGTACTTTACCCAAACTCTTCTATGTCCTTGAGGGAGAGTTCTAATACAATATGTTGTTAGGCCGCCCTTGGATCCGGGCTATGGGATGCGTTCCCTCCACCTTACATAGATGCATAAAATTTGAGTACGAGGGGAAGTCCTACACCGTAAAAGCTGATCCTCCCCCCTTCAAAACCTGTAATATGTTATATCACCCTAATGATGTGCTTGTACCAGTCAAGACATCCATTCATCCAACCCAACCATCCACCTCAACCGCACCTACGCCTTCAACCAATGAAACCACCGTTGCAAATACCACTTCCTTTCTTGTAGACAAAATCCCAACCTCAGACCCCTAGTAGATGTTTTTCAACGCCTTAAGCTGGGGGAGTATCACCTATATAACGTTAGCTCTTTCCATACCCCGTAGGAGTATACGGACGTTACATGCATCCTACCTACCACCAATTCGGGTGGGGAGGTAATCTCTTACGGACCACCTAATTGCCACACCAACCTAACGTATGGGGGTGTCGACGCATCCTCCATTACCCCTGAACCTCCTCTTGGTGTGGTTCCCTTCCAATCCGATTTTCAATACTTGACAAATCGTCGTTTCGCCCTCACCTTCTTGACTCACTGTGCTTGGAAAGGCTTTGGTTTTGGTCTTTATGAACAAGGCCGACATACAATCATTCCCGTAACTACACGCAAGCACAATGATTGTAGTGGTCTCAGATTTCCTGAAACACTTACACCGAAAGAACCTCGTCAGTTGTATTCTGGAAGATGAGGATGTCACCCCTACCGAACCATCATCACCCATTTTTCCATTGTCACCCACAGAGTCGATAGACCCTGAATCTATCCCTCCTAACTTTTTTTTTTCATAAATGCTATCTTCCTGGGTCCTCTCACTTATCAACGCGATAATGAGGACCCATCTTCTCTTCCCCTTCTATATCCAGACATGATCAAAGAGGATTCACCTTCAATCAATGTTGTTGAGTGCCAGGATGACGACTCCATCCTCACTTACCTTGGTGCGGATGACTCCTATATTCAACGTGCCTTACCGTCTGAAACTCAAACCATGTTGAATGAGTCGACTATAGAAATCAACATCCACACAGAGGAAGATCCTCACATTGTGAAGATCGGACAATCCCTTAATGCATCGGAACAAGCCACCTTTACTACCTTTCTCTGTACCCACAACCAAGCTTTCGCTTGGTCCTACGCTGACATGCCAGGAATTGCTCCTGACATTGCGGTCCATAACATTACCCTGAAACCCGATTCCAAACCAGTTAAATAGAAACTGAGAAAAATGCATCCACGCATTGCCCTCTTGGTCAAAGAAGAACTTCAACGACTCCTTTCTGTTTCCTTCATTTTACCTATTGACTATCCTCAATGGATTTCTAATATCGTACCTGTCACTAAAGCAATGGGGGGACTTCGGATATGTACGGATTTCCGGGACCTTAATCTCACTTGCCCAAAGGATGACTTCCCCCTACCAAGTATTGATCAACTTGTTGATCTCACTGCCGGTCATGAGATGCTTTCTCTCATGGATGGCTTCTCGGGATACAATCAAATTTTGGTAGCCCCGGCCGATCAACATAAAACTACCTTCATCACTCCTTGGGGAACCTTCTGTTATCATGTCATGCCGTTTGGCCTTAAGAATGCTGGTGTGACCTATCAGCGGCTATGACTTACATTTTTCATGACATTATGCACACTATCCTTGAGGATTATGTCGATGATCTTCTTGGCAAATCTAAACATCGCAGTGAACATCTCGATGTTTTAACCATTATTTTTGATCACCTGTTACAATATTCTGTCCGGCTTCAACCAAAGAAATGTGTCTTTGGTGTCCTTTCGGGAAAACTTCTTGGTTTTATCGTCTCTTTGCGTGGCATTGAGGTCGATCCATCTAAAGTCAAAGCTATCCTAGAAATGCCCCCACCCAAAAACCTCAAACAATTGCGTAGTTTGCAAGGTAAACTTCAATCTATCCGGTGTTTCATTTCCCAACTCTCGGATCGATGTCAACCTTTCCATCACCTTCTTAAAAAGGACATTGCCTTTCAATGGAGTGAAGAGTGTCACCAAGCCTTTGAAGCTCTCAAAGCCTATCTCTTGCAGCCACCCGTGCTTATCCCACCTCAGGATGATCACCCTTTCTACCTTTACCTTTCTGCCACTGACCATGCTATAGGAGCCATGCTCGCACATCGGGACTCGGCACATCGAGAACAAGCCGTTTATTATATAAGTCATACTCTCGTGGATTACGAGACTAGGTATACACATGTAGAAAAATTGTGCCTAGCCCTATCATTCGTAGCCACCAAACTCCGACACTACCTCCTGAATCACAAAACTTTTGTCATCACCAACGCGGACCCCATTCATTATATGTACACCAAACCACATCTAAACCAACGCATCGCCTAATGGCTTATGCTCCTCGCTGACCTCGACCTTGAATTTATACACCAGAAGTCAATCAAAGGACAAACTATTGCGGACCAACTCGCGGAGGCCCCTTTACAGGGAACAATTTACCAATTTTAATTTCCCGACGAACTCATCGCTACTCTTTCACTCGGGGGAGGAGTCGTATCCAATGACCCTCTTCTTTGATGGATCCAAATGCCGGTGGCGGAGGGGCCGGCGTTGTTCTCATTCCTCTTGATGCTGAGCCTATGCCTCTTTCATTCTGGCTTGATTTCCCTACACTAATAATACATCGAATACGACGAGGCCCTTGTTTTGGGTCTCTAGGTTGCGTTACACTTAGGTGTCAAATCTATCAACATTTTCGGTGACTCTCAATTGGTAGTCAACCAAGTTATGGGCATCTACCAATGTAAAAATGAGGAACTTCAAAAGTACAAACACTACGTAGATTCACTTTTGACCTTATTTACTCATTATTCTATCCAAACCATTCCCCGCTCCACTAACAAATTTGCGGATACTATGGCTTGCTTAGCCTCGCAAATTCCTGCCTCACCAACTGACTCTGACATATTCGTCTTGGTCCAACAACTCTTTGCCCCATCTTACTCAAATTTCGGTTGTTTGTATGATAAATAATGTGTTCATAATTCGCGGGATACAGTATCACCAATTTCACGACTACCTTAAAACCTCTGTTCTCCCACCGACCTAACAGTACCGAAAAAAGGTGCTTTTCTTAAAAGTGTTTCTCGTTATGTCATCATGGGGGGACTCCTTTATAAACGTGGCTTTGATGGCATCCTCCTTCGATGTCTAACCAGCGCGGAGGTCACCTATACCATCCGACAAGTCCATGATGGTATTTGTGGTGGACATTTTAGTGGCCTGGCCATGGCCAAACGGATCCTTCACCTAGGCTATTATTGGCCTACTCTTAATAACGACTGCTACGAATATGTTAAGCGTTGTGTTATGTGTCAGCAACATGCCAACCTTCAACATACTCCTAGCCATCCGCTACAGGTCGCACGAGATCTTTGGCCTTTCTCACAATGGGGTTTAGACCTTATTGGTGAGATTCATCCACCCTCTTCGCAACATCACCGATGGATAATCACAGCAACCGAATATTACACAAAATGGGTGGAGGCCATTCCACTCATTTCAACCAAAAAAGAAAAAATCGTCGAATTCGTTAACCATCACATTATCTGTCATTTTGGTGTTCCTCATCACCTGATAACAGATAATGGTAAATATTTCAAAAATAAGTTGTTACAAGACCTTTGTAACAACTTGATATCAAACTTAGCTTCTCATCACCATACTATCCACAAGCAAATGGCCAAGCCGAATCTTCTAACAAAACCCTAACCAAAATTCTCATGAAAGTTGTTAATGATTCTGGAAGAAATTGGCATGATCACATCCCTTTTGCCCTTTGGGCTTATCGTACTAGCATTCATACCTCCACTAATGCCACACCATTTTCTTTGGTATATGGTACCGAGGCTGTCTTGCCTCTCGAAATACAAATACCCTCCCTCAGAATATCTCTTCAGGATATTCTCACCAACGATGATTTCCGCCAAGAGCGGTTAGCCCAATTAGAGCTTCTTGACGAGCGTCGTCTTACGGCTCTTGACCACCTTCAAATCTATCAAAAATGCATCAAGCGTGCTTATGATAAGCGACTTCATGAGCGTACCTTTAAGGTTGGTGATCTTGTCCTCAAAGAGAATCAACATGTAACCAAACTAGAAAAGAGAAAACATGGAAAATTTGCTCCTAATTGGATTGGGCCTTACATTATCACTCACACTTATGGATCAGGCACTTATCATTTAGCTTCACTTAATGGTAAACCTGAGCCTGAGCCCCTTAATGCCTTGCATCTTCGACCATTCTATTGTTGAATTTAGTGTTATATCACTTCTTATCTACCTTGCACTCATCCCTTGAGCTCACTTACCACCGCATACACTTTGTTTCCTACATCTCAAAATCAAATCAAGCTCACATGGTTTGATTATCACCTCCCCTTAAAGATGCCTTCCCCTTTTTAGTCTAGTCCATGACTTCAAAGTATCAAAATGACACATTCTTAATTAAACACTTATGGGATTTTCTTGAGTCAAACTTCCTACAAAACTAGATGCTTTATGCCCAACGGACATCTAGACCTCTAAATTATACATAGACTACTCCCTCGAAGGACAACTATATGCCAAACTATTGCTGCTATTATATATAGACTGCTCCCCCGAAGGACAGCTATACACAAACGCCGCATCTGCTACTATATAATAATAAGACTTGCTCCCGTGAAGGACAGCTATACACGGTCGTCGCCTTTATTATCGAAGCTTCTCGCATTGATCAGCTTCGTGAAGACCTCAAGAGTAACAAAATACATATCCCATGTAGACTTCCCGCATCGATCAGTCTATGTCCAAAAACATAAAAAGTAGTATTCCAAAAGCACTTTTGAGTCATGGACTTGTCTATTTAGGTTTGGTCCTCTTTCGTCAGAATAATCACCTTGTAACAAGCTCTCAGCACCCTCGCCCATATCTACCACCTCACCTCACCATTTATCAAAGCAACAAAACTCAAGGGACGTGACGTAATACCCAATATATTGTGATTATACAACTCTTTTCACCTATCGACTTCTCGTCTATGCAAGGTACCTAGAGGTTCAAGCTCATTCTACGTTAATATGTGGTTTGTTTAGCTCTTCTCAACTACGGGACACTTTTGCCTCTTTTTCTCGACTCTAGGATTGTGTGTTGACCTTAATCAGGATACGGTTCCCTACCACTTGGGTAGGCTAACTTTCGCTTCACCTATACCTATACCAACATCGCCAATTCCTTACCAACACCAACAACATTACCCTACCAATATCAATATTTTTACCAACCAACAAATTGCCTAACCATACCTAAATTGCCTGAATTCACCTCTCCCTGGTCCTAAGGGAGAACTACATCGGTCTGAGGCCCCTCCTTGCTTTGTGCAATGGGCTATGTAGGCAGCACTTAGGAGACATGGGGTCTCCCAAGGTTAGCTCGACCATCCCCTACCATACCCTATCATGTGTTGTAAATATAAATATTTTTGTGTATTTCTATTTTGACAACATTCATCTTTATCCTTTTTCAAAACAAACAAAAACAACATTCAAAACACAACCATTCTTAGTATTATCATCCCTCAAAACAACATACATATTTAGTTTTTAGATGTTAAACAAATACATCTTCTCTATCATCGACTCATAGGTCGGCATCCTTATTTATTCTTATACTCCTATGAAATTCACTTAACTTAGACCCTTGTGCCTTCTCGAATCAGGTGGTGATCGTGATCGTCGATGCCCCTCACTTGGCCTCTCCATCCTCAAAGGTGCCACTGCTATTGGTTCCTCCCACTGATCCGCCAACATCTCCTGTAACATACGAATACGTCCTCTCGCGTGGAGGAATCTTGCCTCTAGTCTCTCCACTCATAACTGTGAAACCTCTAACAATCCCGTTGTCTCATTCACTTGTGTTTGAAGCTGGTGAACCAAATCCTGCAGATGATCTCTCTCTCACTTGTAATCACAGCTATGTCAGGGTGCTCACGTGCACCTCGCAGCTCTGCTACCCACCATACTCTATAGGCCTCTATTGTTCCCGCATCCATTACCCTACGATCAGGCTGCTATCTCTTCTGGCCCTTCTGGAGGTGTCGGCCGGGGAGGTGAGAATGCTGCCTTGGCGTCAATCCTCATGTATGGTCTATATGTCATAGGTATATCCTGAATGAACCCAAATTGTCGCCACGCGATCTAGAGGAATCCTCTCGTACTCACCCGGCCTGTGCCCTGCGATCCACCTCAAGCGCTCTACACCCCTCAACTCCTCAGCTATGTTCTCTGTCACCATATAGTTCCCGTAAGGCCTCCAAAAATATCCACAATCGTCACCATCTCCCATACCTATCTATAATACTCGATGTCATCTATCACGACCTGGGATCTCGCCTCTTGTTCTATCTGGACCCATCGTCTGAATCCCAACCTCTGCACTCCTATCTCTCCCGACTCGATGGGTCGGCCTATTGGGTGCACACAAACTATGTGCTCATAGGCCCAACAATGTAATAAGTATGAACAATCCAGTGTCGTCCTGTGTTTTCACCTGCAGGCCCATAAACCCCTGTATAACTCTGCCAGATATGTGGGTGCCCATGCGAAAGTCACGCTCATTTCTATCATTTCCCAAATAACATTCATCAATGCTTTTGGAAATCTTCCGCCATCCGCCCTCGGTAATGCATAATACCCCACCGCTATCATTAATACTACTGCCAACCTTGTTGCCTCAGGGTGTGCTGCATACATTATACCATAAGTGAATGTCAAACCTCGCTGTGTCAAATCTCATGCGTATGGACCAAATACTGCTGTTATCACTCCCTACGCCACGCTAGGCAATGCTTGATATACTTGGTCTTCCTGTAGTTGGGAGTCTCAAAATACGGAACACATCTTCCAATGTCACTGTCATCTCCCTGTTGGCAGATAGAAGGTATTCTTTTATAGATTCCATCTCTCAATCAACGCTGCTGACATAGCATGGTTACGTGCGATTCATGAATAATAGTGAATTCCACTTAACCCCAAATGATTTATCAATGCCCATTCAGTGGTGTTACATCCACTTGGATTAAGTGACAACAACGTTGCACATGATATCATTCATCCTTAACCTGCTTCCACTGCGTACATCAAAATGACACATAATTATTCAATAAAACAAATCTCCACGGGTTTTTTTCTCACATTCTGGAAACTCCTACAGTAACCGGTATCGGTTATAGATAACCGATACCGGTTATCTCTAAACGATACCGGTCACTGTCAAAAATATACACCCTGCTTAAAAACATACACCTACGGTAATTATTTTACCCGTTTACTCCTATCTATACCTAACAACATACGTGAACACCCTACTTACCTACCCCATAGCACTCACCCCATCCCAAACCCTTGCCTATCACCTTTTCTTTCTCATCTTTACCCACTTACTCTCTCTCATCCTCTTCATAAAACATGCAAGAATCAAATTACAACCAAACAGTTTACCTCTTGGGATGCAGCAGCTTGAGGTGGAACCTGTCTTCCCTCTCGTCTCTGCCTGCTGGATGCTTCTCCTCGTTCAGCCATGTTCACCACCCTCTTCAAATATAACTTGTCTTTCTGCCTTCTAAATCTCAGCCCACACTCACTTCACCTGTCTCTTTCCTCCTTATCACTCAATTCTTTCATGCAATTACCTGTATCCGTCATCAAACAGCGTCGCATTCTCGTATTTAACTTGTTGCATGCTTCTAAAAATAAGAACTTAAGTTGCCAACCAAGCAGTTCTATTTTTAGGAAATATAATTTTGGCATAACCGATATCGGTTGCATAACCGCTATCGGTCATATAGCTACCGACATCGGTTACATAACCGATATCGGTCATGTGCCCCGTTTTGCTTAAACCTAGGCCGTTTCTTCGTTTTTACAATTTTTGTGGCGCCCGCCTCTTTTTCCTGCATCACAACACCATTACCAATATTTTTCATCAAAATCACATCAATATATTATCACTATTTCATCCACATCATCTATCTACAATAAAACAAACCATCGACAAAACACATACAACATTTCATATACACCATGTAGATCAAACTCATCATACATTAAATTTCACAAACCATTGACAAAACACATACAACATTTCATATACACCATGTGGGTCAAAATCATCATATATATATATATATATATCAAAGGTTTCAAATATACAACTTGCCCTCCATAGGGGCCTCTGTGATCTCAAGATAATACAAAGCCGGCACGCAGGCGTACAATAACTGTCAAAATCTCGACTCGGCTCGCAGGCCGGTCTCTCATATCAAAAATATACTCGGCTCGCAGACCGGTATCAACTATACAACCCGTACTCGGCTCGCAGGCCGGTATATACAACAAGATGAATAAATGAATGAAAGAATCATATGTGGGCACGCAGGCCTCTCTATACATAACCGGTTCACAGACCGGTGTCTCTATCCAATATCCAAAAACACAAACTATCTCCTCTGCAAGGATACCTCAGCTCTCTCCACCGCCCTCGGCCTGTCTCCCTGCTGGTCCCTGTGCTGCCTCTCGCCTCCTCCCTGTAACGGACCCACAGGTGTGTTGCGCCCCCATGGGATCTCTGGCTCGCGAGGTCTCGGCTCTGTGCGCCGCATATGGCTGATAGTCAGCCCCGGTACCATCAAGGACGTCCTGATAGTACCGGGCCTCCGCTCTCACCTCCATATAACGGGCCCGTGCCACCATAGCTGTTGGGGCTGGTCCCCCGACTCCTAATAATAATGGCCCCTGTCCTACCAGTACACCCTATGTGCATGGCGTGGCTGTGTGTGTGTGGCTATGCTGTGGTGGTATTATACCATGCTGTGGCACATTGTGCTGGTGCTAATGTTTGGCTGTGCTGTGGTGCTGCTCTGCTGGCTGTGCACTGTACCTATACACTCGGCTAAGCGCCTGTAATATCCCGATGCATGCGCATGTGCAGCAGCAAGCTGCCCTTGTAACAACTGCACCTGTCCCAAGAGCCGGTCCCTCTCTGCTATAACAGCTGCTAAATCTGGTGCGGCTGTGCTCTCCTCGTTGCTCTCTCCCCTGCCCACCATACCAAAAATGACCCTGTGCAGCCGAGCGTCGTCCACGGTATCATCCGTCGGCCTCTCTGCTACCCAATCTGGGTCCACGGGCTGTGGTGCAGGCAGTGGGGCCTCTACATCCTCCCTCTCAGCGGGGAAGGGAGGTGGCTCATCTGTCATAGCCCCCATACGCAAAATGACTCTGGGGGTATCCACTCATGCTCTCCCGGCCTCCGTCCATCTATCCAGAAAGTATATTTGGATCCAACGCATCTGTGATCGGGCTCCTCCTCGGGCCGATGACCTCTGTAAGGCCTCCATACAATATCCAATGCGGTCAGGCCCTCTAGCATATGACGGTAGTAAGCTACATCCCATCCTGCAAGCACCACTCGTGGCTGGCCCACGACCCCCAACCACCTCTGAAAGCCATACCTGTATATCACCTGTGGCCCTGGCTGCTGGGGCAGCCCTACTGGTCGAATACATATGATGTGCTCATATGCCCAGCAGTGTAACAGAAATGTGGAACAAATCCCGAATCACCTCATCCGGTGATAACCCCACAGCTCTCTGTATAGCTGCACCAGGTATACTGGTGCCCAAGCATAGCACGTATGCTCCTCCACCATCTCGTGTAGCACCCCCATCAATGCCCATGGAAAGCGGCCTCCCTCTGAGTCTGGGAGGGCGAAGCATGTGATGCCTATCATCATCAACACGGCAAGCCGTGTCTCATGTCTGTGGGCGCGATACATATCGCCATAAGCAATACTCGCACTGTGGTAGGTCAATAACGTGGCTGCATCCCCAAATACATGAAGAATGCTGTCCATAGCCGTCTCTGCATCTACCTGGAATACTGCCTCTCCTATGATCGGCAGTCTCAGGATGCGATATACATCCTCCAGGGTAATAGTCATCTCCCCAGTCGGGAGATGGAAAACATTGGTTGCGGATCCCATCTCTCGATGAGGGCAACCATAAGACTGTGGTCCCTCTCCACAGCCCTATACCACTGGACTCCACCGAGTCCCACCTCGCGCATAATGGCCCAGTGCGCTGCGGACACATGTGGCCGCATCCGTCTCAATAACGGGGGCATCCGATCCTACATAGTCAACTGCTGACGTGCCTGCATACATAACCCACTTCATTAGACCTACCCTTTCAAACAACAACTACTTTAACCCTCTATACCCCCTTTTACCCACCCGACCACACCCCGATTCTATAACACATACCTACACCCACCTATTTTACCCTAACACATTCACGATATCCCCTTTCCTTATCTCGCACCCTACCAATCACCCAGATCTACTCTCGCCATTTACCTATGCCCCTACCAATTTAACACCTCCCCATTCATGCCCAACACCTAATCTATCCTAACCACACCAACCACACAACCGCCCCATTTCCCCCCACCCACCAATCACCCTTCCTATCAACCTCTACCCCTTCCCTCTTCACCCCCAAAACACAAAACCCAACAATAAACACAAAACCCAAACCACTAATAACAAAACACCCAAACAACAACCCAAACAATAACAAAACACCCAAACAACAACCCAAACAACAACCAAAACCCAAAACAACAACAAAACCAAACCAACAAAATAAATAATCCTAACAAAGGACCGCTACCGGTCACCCATGACCGCCACCGGTCCCTCTCCAGCATTTCTCCACCGACGCCGGTCGACATACGACCGACACCGGTCAACCACAAACCCACCTTGCCCGAAAACTTCGTGACCGATGCCGGTCGCTTAGTGACCGACATCGGTCACTGTAAAATCATGCGAGCCGAACCCGACGCGGCCCCCCAAACCCATTTTTGGCCTATTACTCCCCTTTTACCCATTAAAAACCCTAAAAACCTACCCACCCTACCGTTTTAGCCTAACTAACCTACCTACCCTCTCCATTTTCCAAACAACTTCCATTTATTCATTATTTTATTAAAAACATGGATTCCTACCCAAAACCCAAATCTAGCTTAAAAACATTAAATTCACATAATGAGAGGTTTTGAACCTACCAGTACGACTACACGTCGTCGCGGGGGATCGGTGGTGGTGGTCCAGCTGGTCCAGCACCTCCTGCTCCTCCTGGCTGTGCCATGGCTATAAATCCCCTCTGCTGGGTCCTCCACCAATCAAATGCTGCCTCCTACTCACTCGGGCCTACCAACCACTCACTTCTCCACTCAAATAGTGCCACCTCAGCCGACAAATTCAAACAATCTCACTAATACACCTCAGACAACTAAAATTGGTTTTCAAATTGACAATATGACAATGACAGGCCGTATTTTTCTTTTTATAGGTTTTTCGACCTATAACCGATATCGGTTCTATTATGCCCTAAAGAACCGGTATCGGTCATATAACCGATACCGGTCATAGAGAATCGATATCGGTTTAATCCCACCTTTCCCCAATTTCTGCCCTTATTTACTAATCTCCCTTTCTCACCACATCACCTATATCCTCCTTCGCTGACAACCCTTTGTTGACTTCATTGGCCCACTTCACACAACCATGACCACCCATTTGCCGGCACCAATAATTTGGCTGAACCCCCGACCCAAGGCTATAACTAACCATTTGGCCCAACCCAAGGCCGCAACCAACCACTCTGGCCCAACCCAAGGCCAGAACCAACCAATCGGCCCGACCCCGAGGCCGCACCAATCAATTTGGCCCGATCCAAGCCGTACCAACTAATCTGGCCCGACCAAGGTGTAACCAACCATTTGGCCCGACCCAAGGCCGAACAACCAATCGGCCCATGGCCTTCACTAATCAATCGGCCCGACCCAAGGCCGCACCACTCAAATACCTCACCCAAAACCAACAAATTACAATGTTACCCACCCATCATGTAGCTTTTTGTTCAATCGAGCTCACCTGTTCGTGTTTTAGCATGATTAGGGTACTTGACTTGATCAGTCGACCAACTTTGCCTAGACCTAGACCGTGACGTTTATCTCAACCAAACCAACCATTTGGTACCGCTTTGCCGAACATGCCTAAACGCGTTCTGTACCTTACCCGTTATATCCCCTAGAGCTACTTCCTATGCCTTGGATACCAGGATTATATCACCCTTGTTTGGATAAACTATCGACCTTTGCCTATGAATTGCTTGTTTGCTCTTCAAATCATGTACCCTGGTCGCACTACTACATTTCAACGTGCGTCTGCTTCCTGGGACCTACCCCACCATCTTACCATCTTACCATCATCTCAACACCATTTACCCTTTATCAACCCTATCCCTGATTTCACGCTACCTCAATCTGTGATAGATTTGAGGGGGATTACCTATACCCTTAACAGGGGTAACCACTTCTTATTATTGTCCATGCAGCTTTACAAGACAAGTTACACGACAACAAGGGGCTAATGTAGACACCAAATTTGTGTCTTATGACCCCCTGTGCCCCCGCATCTCATTTCGCAACCTAACCTCATCACCTAAACCTTACACAATTATTTATTAATTACCTTATAATTAATAAATCCACATCGCCATACCTGCCACCTCATTTTGCCACCTCATCATGACCTAGTCCTAACCCTAAACTAACCTAATTAAGACCTATAACTTGGTCTACATCCACACCCATGACTAATTACTCCTCACCCGCACCTAAAACCAACCTCATAATGACTTGACCAAGCCCACAACTAATCCCTCGGGAGAAAAGGAGGGAAAGTTGGCTATTTTACTAAAAATAGCCCACTTTGACCTGACCGATACCGGTTCCTACTCGACCGCCGGTTACATAACCACCATCGGTTCCCTGTAAATGACCTCTCCTAACCAAAAACAAGGGGTTGGATTTTCATTTGATCTGAACGAGAAGTCATTGGAAGAATCCGGAATTTACTTGGCTGAGCAGAGACAAGTGAAGGAAAAGAGAGGAGTTTGCGAGAAAGGACATCAAGCCCAAGATCCGCAATCGAATAACCAGAGCCAGTGACACTCATCCAAGCATCGGGAGAGGAGATAGCTCATCTCGGATTATCGAGACCATCCTACCTGAACCCTGCCTTCATCATCACAGTCCTTGAACCTACATTTTTCATCAGGAACTAGTAGTCCTTCCCAGACAAAAAGGAGTTCTTTGTAATGGATCTGATCTCTCTCTATGGTACGCGCACACTCGCTTAACATTCAACAAGTATTCCTCCTAGCCCTAACCCTTACTTGTTTCTCAAAAGGAATGAAAGGATAGAAGCAACTCTATCCCGGGAATGAAACCATTTCTATGCGAAACACTTGTGTTGGCTGTAACACTTTGGGAGATTTTTTGATTCATGCCACAAAAATCTTCTACTGCTGATTCTGAAGTGTGGTATCATTTGGAGCTGATTATTGCTAGAATTTTCTTCTTGTTGGTTATTTCCTTGAATCCCTTCACCTCTACACCGATGAGTTGCCACCATTAATGCTTGATTTAAGGCACCTTTGAAACATATAGACTGGTTGTGTGAGGTTCATTGCATGGGAAACACCAATCATATTCTTGAGCTATGTTGTTTTGCACTGGCACTATTGCTTTAGAGGCAGATGTAGCATTGGGATTATAGGGCTGAAATGGCCTATTGGCGGGAGGTCTTTCTTGATTTTGATTTGCAACTAGATTGGGTGGTCTTTAAGGCTGGTATGGCTGCTGTTAGAAAGCTGAGCTTGAGGCTGGAAGGAAGGTCTAAAACCTTGGGCTTGTTGCCTCTTGAGTGTAACCAGCTCATTGCCTAAATTTTGTAATTTCTTCATGAACTTGAAGTTCATTTGAGGCACTAGAATATGAAGTAGAAGATTCACTTGAATTCTGATTTTTAGGAGTGGGAATAGGAGCTAAATTAGGCATTTGACTAGTACTTGGGCTCTCTAAACTTGGATATAATGGCATTGGAGGCCTAGGAGCTAGCTTGCCAGCTTGAATCAAACAATTTTCAGCTCTAATGGCAATGCTATAAGCAATAGGGATAGTTGTGCCCCCATGGATTGAATTAACATAGAAATATCAGAATTTAGAGCTTTAAGGTAATATAGAAAAGCACCTTCTACTGTTGGCCTTACTACCACTAGAATCCTCTCCCAAGTCATTTGAAATCTGAAGTTGAAGTCAGTCAGCTGCTCATTGGGAGCTCTCTTGATGGTTGTCAACTGTTCCAAAAGGGACAAGTTATCTCCCTTTTCTCCAAACTGCTCATGGAGGGCTATACATAGCTGGTTCCAATTTTGGATAGAACCTGAGGCAAGACTCCTGAACCATTGCAAAGCTTTCCCTTTGAATGAAGATGCCAGCAGTTTGACAACAACTTGCATCTCATTAATTTCATGGATTATGCAAATATTAGCAATATCCTTGACATGATCACCAGGAGTGGTCTGATTCTCTCCAATAAAGTATGGAATGTTCTTCAATGCTGCAACTAAGATTGGATTTTGTGCATTGAGAGCAAGTGGGCTGCTACCAGTGAAATTGACATAGGGGTTGTGTTGTGCCATTCTAATTGGCCTTAGAACCCTTGTTGATTGAATGAAAGGCCTACCAGGTGGAGGAGTTGATAGAGTTCTATTTGGTGGAGATGTAGACCTTTGAATTCTCCTCCCTCTTTGTCTTCTTCTTAGAGATAATTGCAGATATTCAAAAACACCTCTTCTTCTCTAACTCTTGACCTTGTGGTGATTCTTCTCATGAGTTTTCAGGTTTGCACTGCTAAAACCAGCCGATTCTTCTTCTTTGGAGTCACCAGATGTGTAATTTAGGGATCTTTTAAGCAATAAACTTGTAAAAAATGCACATAAATTTGTTGTAATGAAGATGAAGACCTCTAAGGTCCCACCGGGTGTGCCAAAATTGTTAGTGCAAATCAGCAGCACCCTTGGATGTTGATCAGATTTCTAGTTTGACATTTTGGACATCCAGTGTGATTGCACAATATTGAATCTTTTCCCCAAGTGTGGGACTTGTAAAAATGGGAAAAAATCTCCATGTTAGAGGCTGGTTCCTTAACTCCTCTGATCAGGTGTATTACTTGCAAGTTATAGAGGTTTAAACTCAAAATCCTACTCTAAATTCCAAGGGGACAGAGATGGGGAATGCAAAAGAGATAAAACTAAGACTAATGAGGTGATACACCAAAGGAGTGGTGAACATTCTTTACTTCTGCAAATTGACATAGATCATAGAAATGTAACAAAACATCATGCACAAACTGATAAAATGTAATGAAAGGTCAGAAATGAAGAAAACAACACAAACAGAGGATTGAAACTCATTCACAGAGCTTGCATTGTCATTTCCAATATAAAAATACATGCATTACAACATCTGAGAGGTAGAAAATATGTTACAGATTGGAATAGGTTTGATATTCCACAAAATCACTTTTCAAGGTGAGAAAGGGAGCCTGCAATACATGAAAAATGTCCAACCACTTCAAAGTGAGCCAAATCTGGCTTTTACAATGCAAAAATTGAGCCCAGAAGAGAGAAACATGGGAAAACGTGGGAGGAGCTTCAACCACCAAACAAAATGCAATAAAATAGCATGGGAATACTTAAAGGTCCATTCCTAACATTTTTCACCATGCTTTGGAGAGTGCGAGCCATTCTTCATTAAAAATGGTGGTTGAAATGTCATTTCTGTTGACCACCACGTGCCAGAGGTGTTTTTCAATTTTATCTCTCTAAACTCCATAAAAACAAAAAAATTGACCCTAGAATAATGTAGAAAATTTCACCAGCTTTCCATTGATATAAAGAACATGAAAAAATGAGCTATGCGTCAAAAGTTATGCCCATTTAAAAATTTAGGGCAAAATAGGGCCAAAATGGGATGGCGGGCCAAAAATTTGAAATTTTCCCACTTTTTGCATTTGGGAAAATTTTCCCAAAAATCTCCATGCCCCACCACTCCTGGTGCCACGTGGCATGTTTTGATTAGATGTGGGCCTTTTCCACTTCATTTTTCACCGTTTTGGCCATTGGAAAATTTTCCAAAAATTCTCCGCCGGCCGATGACCTGAGGACACGTGGCATGATATGATTCACCGTGGGCATCTTCTCTTAAATTTTCTGTCACTATTGACCATTTTCCCTGAGCTTTGACATGTGACAAACCCTATTGATGTGGGATTTTCCTTTTGTTTATCCTCCCGCAGCCTTCTTCTATTTTATCGCCACATGGACACGTGGCAAGATCTCATTGGCTCACGTTTTGGGGCGGAATTTTCCTTTCAATATTTCCTTCGACTTTGCTTTGGGAAAAATTCCCAACTTTTTCCCCACACTCTACCACTTGAAGACATGTGGTGGGTTTCCATTCATTGCGGGCCATGGGGGTGAAAAATTCTCTTTGCGCTATCCTTTGGGAAAAATTCCCAATCTCTCCTCGGTGGCCAAAGCTCGACCCCCGAGACACATGGCGAGCTCCCATTGGATGTGGGCATTGGGGAAAATATTTCTCTTTTCCCCATCCTTCAAACACTTCACCAAATTTTCAATTTTACCTCCACCCTCCGCCACTCCTTTCCTCTAGAGACACGTGGCACAATGTGATTGGATGCGGGCCTTGTGTTCGAAATTTTTGCTTGTATCAACCCTTAGGAAATTTTTCTAATTTCTCCTGCTGGACACATGGCAGCATCCAATTCGTCGGTGGGCCTTCGGGAAAAAAATTCCTTTTGAAAAATCACTAAACACTTGGTAAAATTCCAAGTTTACGTCTCCTTCACCCTCTCGAGGACACATGGCCTCGTCTTATCAAGCTCTCTCGGCTTTTCAAGGAAAATTTCCCACAAAATCTCCGCCGAGTCATAACTTCAAAAATTCATGGAGTTAGGAGGAAAACTTTACCTTTATGGAAATCTAAGAAAATCTCTATCCGATGGTGCCATTTCCAAAAGGTCTTGAGTGCCGAAAAGAAAAAAATTATGACCGAGGCACAAGAGAGGGAAGAATGAAGGGGTTAGCCACAAAATGTGCAAGGGGAACATTTTGGATAACAATACTTTTATTCTATACTTGTGTTTTCTTCATTGAAAATGCAAAAATGAAAATAAAATGCTACTTGATGAGTTTTCATACAACTTAAAAAGAAGAAGTCATGCAAGTCACACTTTTTGGGAAGAAGCTTTCTTCCATGTAAGTCACATTTTTTGGAAGGATGGTTTTAAGGGCCGATGAGAATTTTGGTGGTGGAAGGAAGGTGGGAATTTGGAGCCATCCTGGAAGGTTGTTTTTTTCCATCATTAAAGTTAAATAACTTAAGTACATTCTTATTTGTAACATGACTTCTATCCAAAAAGTGTGACCCATTTTGGCATAGCTAAATGCCTAAAAGATGACTTCTTTTAATTTTCAGGAAGCATCTAGTTTTGGCGATGAGGGTTGGAAAGGCCTTATTTTTATTATTCGGCTATCTACATGTTGATGTGAGTGCACATGGGAATAAAATAATATTTTTAGCTTTCTTGGCATGCAAGAAAAGTCTAAAAATAGAGGGCAACAAGCTTTATAATCAGATCTCAAAGAAGAAATTAGATATTCATGCTATGGATCGTATACTTGTCTAAAATATTTACAGGAATAATTCACCGGTGCTCATATTAGTGAAAATAAAATGAGTTCAATGTCTTATACATTGAGTATATCTTCAGAATCAGAGGAAGAAATAGATCCAACTCTCACAATTGCAAAGACTTTTGGAAAAATTCATTCTCTTGCTTCTAACATAGCCCAGTGGAAGTCATTGCACATGGTAAATTCCTTCCAGGAGCTTGTGCATGTGCTCCCAATTAGAATTTAAAATTTCTCATATGCAATTAAAAAATAAAAGAGGATGAGTTTTGTTTGAATTATTTATGGTAAGCATTTCTTGGTGCACGTACTTGAAAAGAACTTGAAAAGCTTTAAGGATAAGAGGGAATATAGGTCGAGGAAACACCCGTAAGAAAAATCACAGTCATCTACTTCTAGATCTAGTTTGATGAGAATCAAAGGAAAGTATTCAACAACATATGTGAGAAAAAGGAATCTCGATTCAAGGTAGAGATATCATTAAGATCATTCATTGCTAAAGTGAATGAAGTAGAAGTGCAATATAGGTTTGATAAACATGCAAAGTATGAAAAGGTTCAAGGTAGCCAAAGATTCTAGTACATTGATAACTCAACCGACTCGGTTTAAGAAGGAGCCACATGAGTACATGCGGGGTTTTATTACAAAATTCCAGCTTACGCTTCTTTAAATGAAAGAATCAAAAGGTATTATTCATTAATGCTTTACTTCTTGAAGTAAGCTATCAACTACAAAGAGCACATCTTGTTGACTTATTAACAGCTAAAAACATGGTAGTTGAAATCAAAGATGACCTCATCATGGTTGGAAAGATAAAGAACAACACTTCTAGAGCTAAAAGTTCATCCTCTATTACTACATCCAATTCATTATTACAAAAGTTAATAAATGAGATGTTGCAGATGAAGAAACAAATGGCTCAAATGGCTCAGAGGAAACAACAATAACCAAAACCGCATTATTGGTTCCCATAGATTAGGAATTAAAGATGCTCCCGAAAAAAAAATGTGGAGATGAATGAAGAAGATCAAGAAGTTGACAATGATTTGCTCGAGAATGATGATTTTGTAGGTCTTATTGGTGAATCCAACATTAATTACCTAAACTACAAATATTAACATGACCATGAAGATATTTTTGAAAATGATCATGGTCATACATATGCAAAGACTTATAATATCACAAACTCACCAAGATGAGGTGTTTGCTAATGAATAGAGAAGGTGCAACCTTTTATCTTCTTTTTAGCTCCCATAAATAAGAATGTGAGTTCTTCATCTCAATCATAGAAAATGGATCAAGTATCTAAATCTATTCCTTCCTTTGAAACCCAATCCGATCATGTCAAGTAAACTAGGATTCAAATGTCGGAAGTTGAATACTTGAGAGCATTTCTGAGCGATTAAATATGCTAGTAAAATAGGTACAATCACAAGGAAAATCCAATACAACAAAAGGCCTTTTGCCTAAACCCAAGGATACCCCTACCTAGAACAACGTTGCATTTGTTAAACCCTCATCATCTTCTCAAGGAGTTAAACCTTTCTATGTATCCTTATTGCTTAATGGTTTCAAGTTAAGAAATTGAATTCTATATTTGGGTACTTCGATAATGTCATGCCCAGCTAAAGTTACGAGATGCTCTTGGGCTTACCTTGACAAAGACTATAAAAAGTTGTTATTCCATGGAGAGATAAGTCCCTTTAATAAGCCAAATAAAATATGCACAAGCTATTATAATAAATTTTCTTGAAAAAATATTAAAGATAACAATCTTAGTTACAAATATTTTTGTCTCCTATGGGATGTTGCTAAGAAGAAACTTCTATAAAGATTTGGGAGGGGAAGTAAAGATGGATTGGTCCTCATGTGCCCATGTTCTTATCAAAGGAATAAGTCGGAAGATGGAGCCTAAAAAGAAGTCTAAGTACACTATTATAAAATTTGAAGATTCTAGATCTTAGATTATTTTTAGGGGACTAACCATGGTGTATACTTATTGGAAATGGATAAAGACATCCTAGAGCCAAAACTTCAACCAGATCTAAAGCCGGTAGAAGAAGAGGAAAAGGTGTGGAATTTAGATTTTAAAGGAACCTATTATTCTTTTGGATCGGGACTTGATGTTCTACGGATATCTCCGAGATCATGAGATATTTCCATACTCCCACAAGTTGATGTTCAAGAACACCAACAATACGACAGTATGAAGGATTGCTGCTTGGAATGGATCAAGCTAGAAAGAAAGGGGTTAAACTCCTCAAAGCATAAGGAGATTCTGAAATTATAGTAAAGAAAGTTCGAGGGAAAATAAAGTCAAAAGAGATGAGATGAAGCATTACAGAGATAGAGTGGTTTCTACCACACTTGATTTTGCAGCCTTCTCTATTGACTTCATTCCAATAAATTAGAATTCCAAGGCAGACTATTTAGCGGTCACAACCGCACTATTGAATCCGGGTAGACCACCTGTCCATATTCGGACAAGGAAACTATAAAGTGGAGATGGTATACTAACCTAAATTCCCGATAGTGTTGCACAATGGTAGAATTTCTATGAAAAAAACAAACATTTGCATGTATGGAACAAGACAAATTTTTTAGGTTGTATGTGGAAAAGAGTAAATCACCACCATGATAGATAACCACAGATGAAACTGATCTAGATTATGATGATAGTAGTGGAGTAATCCAACTGAAAGGTAACAAAAACCCTAAGGGTTTAGCTTCCTTAGTGGAGACTTTTGAAAAACATTATCAATACCTAAAGAAGAACAAAGAATATGCTGATAGTTCCTCCTCAAGAATGCAACTGGTAAATCTGGGTACAAAGAAATTTGATGAATAATTATTTACCATAGAGAGAAGAAAGGATGAGCCACCACAAGATGAAGTTGATAAGGACTTGCCCAAGGTATTTAAAAGAAATCTAGAGAAAGGAAGTTTGAGATCAGAGACTAGGTACTTTGGTGGGACAAGAGACATGAACTAAAGGGAATGCATGACAAATTTGATTCACTCTGGAAAGGGCCCTTCATGATCAAGAGAGCTACTGGAATGGATAATTTCTTCCTTGCCAACTAGGATGGAATTGAGTTACCACTTCCTTTCAACGGAAACATCCGAGGCTATTCGGAACTGAGATAGAGGGTAAAACTAGTTTGTATATAAATAAAACTTTTTTGTTTTGTTTTGGTTTATTTTTCTTTTGTTTTGTCTGTGTTGTGGTTTCTTTTGTGGCCTAACCCCAAACCCAATGGACTAGACACGGAACTAGATATGCTAGTATCTCATCTTCAATCCTTTCATTTTGACAGAGGTAAAGATGTCCACAGACAGAGCCAACTAGTGTCCCCAAGATTTCACCCTGAAATATGGGACTACCCCTTTAAAAAAATCATTCTTTTTAATGTAACCCATTGTTTTGTGTTTTTTTTTTTCCTACAATTGTTTGCATTGCTCTAAGGTATCCCTAGAGTCATAAAATCCAAATTCGACAAATACCCACATGCTAAAGCTCACTCAATTCCTTTGCTTCAGACTTCACCTACAAGCGTTTTACTTATTAAATAAATAAATTTATTTTAAAATAGATTGAGCTAAAGTTGGAGGATTTAGTTTATATAAAGCACTTCACCCCATCATTATTACTGGAGAAATTTCACCCTGGGGAAGAATTTTTGTAAATAAGCTAATTAGAGAAATTTTTATAGCAATCGCCCATAACTTCTTTTGTTTTGTTTTATTTATTTTTGTTTATGTTATGGTTTGTTTTCTCTTGAAATTCCCATATCCTATTCATTATTCCCGTAAGACCTTTCCCCTGGCATAGGGTTTTGAAAATCTATTTAATATTTTTAAATACCAATCTTTCTAAAGGTGATTAGAGATCAAGATTATTTTAGGAGATTGGAAGAAGTTGCTTGGTCCAAAAAAGGTGTAAAAATGGATTTGATAAAAATAAGAAAAATATTGCAATCAATGTGTGCAGCTCAAGAAAAATGCATTTTTAGAGAAAATGACACCTAAAACGGAGCCACCGAGCGAAAGTTATGACACTTGCAAGTTTTGCTACTACATCTTCTCGGACCCTTTCCATGAAAAATTCCTAAGTGGAAGTCATTACATGGAAAATTCCTCCCAAGAGCTTGTGCATGTGCTCCCAATATTCTAGTTGAAGATTTCATCAAATTTAGTTATATTTTCCTTCACCCAAAGTGCTTTCCAGAATGTAAAATTGCTCATATGCAATTAAAAATAAAATATGATGAGTTTTGTCTCAATTAATTATGACAAACATTTTATTGGTGCACGTCTAGAGAAGAAATGCAAAAGCTTCAAGGATAAGAGGGAATACATGTCGAGGAAACACCCATAAGAAAAATCAAAGTCATTTATCATTATCTAAATAATTCTCCCGGTTATTTTGAAAACTTGTATACATATCATGGCTCGATCTCTTCATTGAAAGGTTACGAGCGTTCAAGTTCCCTTGGTACATTCCCTTCTTTTCCTCATGTGCCCTTGCATGCTTCCCCTTCTTCCCTTCCTTTCCTTTTCCTCTTTGTTCCATCTTCCCCTTACGTGAATTCACCTTCTTCCTAAGAATTTATTCATCTTACATGCACACCTTACACTTGATTCAATCAGCTAAGTCCCTGCCATCTCGCGTGCCCCACATATTACTTTGTAATAGTTATACCTTGACCATGCATTCTTTTCTCACCAGTTTACCTCATTTCACAATGCGTGTCATGCGTACCTTCCTTATACCTTCTTTCCACACTCTTTTCTTCCACGTGCATACCTTTGTGCCATTCCGTGCCATGTCATTTTGATATGCTTAAGTATACCATGCACAACTAGTCAAAGTGTGCCAATAGATGCCGATCCTTACAAAATCAATTAGTGATACATGGTAGAAATGAAAAATCATTTGCATAGTTGGCCATCCTTTTAGCTGATCCGTGTGTGCCATGTTTTACACATGCATCGACGACTCTGAAATTTTTTTGACAACCATATCTTTTGCTACAAAGCTTCGATGGGTGTGTTCCTAGACTTATTAGATAACTACTGACATAGGCTATAGTGCTAAATATTCAAATTCAAATTCTTGGTGGATATGGTAGGTGAGAAATGGGAAAACATCTTTCTAAGCATTAATGGGTAGATCTAATTACTCCAACCACCTAATTTGATCTGATTCACCCTCCTTCCTTCTTCAACACACCAAAAA
This sequence comes from Taxus wallichiana var. yunnanensis, assembly GCA_018340775.1. Classification (NCBI taxonomy): domain Eukaryota; kingdom Viridiplantae; phylum Streptophyta; class Pinopsida; order Cupressales; family Taxaceae; genus Taxus; species Taxus wallichiana. The sequence continues at coordinate 934,692,724 of CM031240.1, read as the reverse complement.
GACCTGAGGAAGTGCATTTGATAGATTCTTAGGTGGATTTGCAAGCATTAATGTTTCTAGTTAGTAGTTGTATTTCAAATTTGGTTTTTCCCCTCCTTCCCTTCTTCTTCCATGGATTCATCTATAAATGTAAGAGTTGGGATCATTTTTAATGTTGGACATTTTAAATCCTTACAAATTTCACTAAGGACTTCATATTTTCTCGTATTTTGAGTTACAGAGACTCTTGATTTGGTTCTTACATGTGGATATTGACCTCTTTCACCATTGCAACATCTCTGTGCATTTCTAGAAGTAATAGAAGTATCGTTTTGTGACTATTCTATGTCCTAATGTGTTTTCATTCCTTCTCCTTGCATTTTCTTTTGCATTGTGTGCCTGTTTTGCCATTTCACATCCTCGTAGCTCCTTATTTAATTATGTTCTATGAAACTGATATGGTAACTATGTTTTAAGTTGTGCTACACCTTCCTAGCATTCTTTCATGTATTTCCCTTAATTTCCTCTCGTAATGTATAGTGTTCATCCCTCTTTTATGGTGTTATCACCTTTTAGTGTAGGTTTCCTTCCATGTTATCCTTCTATCCTGGTGGCATGGCATCATTAGCTTAATTTTCCCTTTCAACACTAGGAGTAGTAGTAGTAGTAGAAATAGATAGAGTAATTGGCCTTCTCCTAAGATCCGTCCCAAGCATGAAAGGTCCCACAACTTGGGGACAATTACATTGTGATATCAAATGACTTAGTTCCTCTAGATCTAAGACATGGGTGCAAGTTTGACGACCAACAATTTCACACACACCAATGGGACCGAAATGAAAGCTTAAATTTCATACTGCTAATTTCTAGTATGTGGAATTAGTATTCCATCCTTTGGAGGCTCATTACAACACATCTGATGACTCCCAACATTTGTAGATATCTTTTTTAGCAGCCCTGAGCTCCTTTCATGAGAAGAGTGCATATAAGGAGAAATGTAGTAGGTGAAGAATCTTTCAAATACCTCTAGCTATTCTTGAGAAGAGTTAATTCTAGAAATCCCATACACACATCTCCATATACAACGTGCCATGCCCATATAACTCCTCCTCATAATAGAAAATAAACATACCTTACAATGATGCATCAACCACCTCCTCCGCTAAGGAAATTTTCTAACTTCACTAGAGGAAGTCCCCTAGTTTTGGCCGTGCAACATGATATGCCAAATGATGCACTCAAAAGTATTCCATACTTTACTGGTGAGAATCAAGTCACCCCTCATGAACATATCTAGGATATAGCGAATGTATGTTCACTCTATTTGATATCACATGAGGATGTAGTAGTCAAGCTACTTACAACCTCTTCGATAGGAAAAGTAGTTCAATGGTATCGAGGCTTGAGACTTGGATCTATTTCCACCTAGGATCAGCTAGGGAAAACCCTTTGTAATTAATTTGAAGATAAGTCGATCACCTATCTTTGGTGGAGCAAATGATAGCAATAAGGAGGGCACCCAATGAGAAAATGATTGATTTCAACATCATATTTCAAAAAACTTGGGATAAAATCCCTCTTGTGGTAAGACCTACATCCCAACATAATTTTCTATATTATCTAAAGGTGATGAACATTGATATCTCAGTCATGATTCAATCCATAGAAGGTAGGAATTTACCACCACTTATAATATTGCAAGTAAGGATGGTAAATAGTCTTATTCAGGTGGGAAAAATAACTCCTAGACCCCCTATGCCATTGTTTCCCAAAATTTCACAAACATCCCAACCCTTTTTGGAACCTATTCCTACTCTTGAGCAAATCACGCAACATGTTGTAGAAACATCCTACTCTCCAGAGTAGTAGAAACAAGATGAAGAATTGAAGACCCTGATTAGAAATTTGTCAAATAAAGTCATATCATTAAAAATCAATAGGCACAAGCCTATAAAGGTAGTTCTAATCAGGTGCATAGCCAAAAACAATCAGCCTTGGTAGAATCAATATGGAAACCAAATATATGTGCCCAATCAACAGAATGATAGATGGAATGCTAGTGCACATCTTCCCTTGTAAGTAGTTCCTCCCATTCCATCTCTTCCAACACCCAATGCAACAAGTCAGGTGCTTGTTCTAGTTTAGAAAAATTTGGTGCAAGAGTCAGAATGGTGCTTCCTTGCAACATGCCTCATAGTAAATATCACTGTGCTAATGCTTTGTGCATGCCCAAGCCTACATGATCTAGAATGATTCAACTTGTGAGCCTTTAACAAGTGCCCCTAAAGCAGAAAACCAAGGAAGGATAGAAGATCCCCAGAGGAAAATTTTATGTTCTTTGGTGCTGAGGAATTCTATGCAATAAAACAAGCTACGAGATGATACAAGAAGACCGCGTGCCCAAGTTACAGATACAACACAAGGTATAAGAAGAGAATGCTAGAGTCTAGTGCACGTGTCATAATCCCAACATCACAAGCGGACAAATAAAAGAAAAAGATGCAACCAAATCATCCAATGGTAAAAGTTATCAAATCCATCCATAGGATGCCCCATATAAATGTCCTTTATAAGAGGCATGTGCCCCTCCTTTGGTAGGTCAAGCCTCTACACCAGCTAAAGATCTTGCTTATGTGCTCGAACAATCAAGAAAGGAGGATGTTGTTCCAAAATGCACAAGTTAGTAGGTATTTCATTCATAATTGTGGACTAGATGAAGAAGAAAAATATAAATGTCACAATGTGGGACACCCTAACCATTCCATCTCAGCATGACCTATTGCATGAGGCCCTGTCTCAACTCTCACATGCTGATCCAACTATTCAAAAGCCATGTGATACTATCAATTTCTACCAAGTAGTGGAGAAATAAGTGAAAAATTTATTAAAACCACACCCTTCTATATGTCCTTGATCATAGGAAAACACCTAGTGCATAATTGCATGATTGAATTAGGTGCTAGTACTTCTACCATGCCTAAGAAGATTGCTGATGTCTTAGGTCTTAAGTATAGCCCCTTGCAAAAAGGAGTCCTACAACTTGATGGTTCAACTGTTACTACCTTAGGAGTCATCAAGGATGTTGAGTTGAGCCTTTGACCATGTCCAAGCCTCACCATAACTCAAGATGTATGTATCATTGACTTACCTCCTTTGTTTTCCCTATGTCTATCAAGAAAATTTACTACAAAAGTGGGTGGTTACTTGTCTTCTCATTGGTATCATATGTTACTCAAGAAAAGGTATAGTACCTAGTTTACCATACAAGCTAAGCCTATAATTTCTTATCATGTATAATCATATGTTTCATCCCCTCTCTAAGCCAACTATTTAATCCAAGAACCAACTTCAGTTCAAGAGAATCATCTTCCACTTGTTATCCAAAATGTGCCCCTGCTCATTTTTGTGGCTAACTCTCATTTTTTTCTCTCTTGTGCCTCAGATCATAATATTTTGCTTTTCAAGCACTCAAAACCTTTTGGAAATGACACCATTGGATAGAGTTCTTTCTCATCTTTCCGTAAAGGTAAAGTTTTCCTCTAACTCCATGTATTTTTGAAGTTATGGCTCAGGCGAGTTTTTGGAAAAATTTTCCCCGAAGGCCCGCGGCCAATGAGATGCTTTGCCACGTGGCACCTAGAGTAGTGGAGTGCGGGAAATTTTGAAATTTTTTCCAAATGACCAAAAAGGTGCAAAAATTCGAGTTTTTGCCCGCCAACCCAATTTGGCCCTATTTTGCCCTAAAACTTCAAATGGCCATATCTTTCGATCCAGAGCTCAGTTTTTCACGTTCTTTATATCAATGGAAATCTGGTGAAATTATCTATAAGATTTTGGGGTTACTTTTTCATTTTGATGGAGTTTGGAGAGATAAAATTGAAAAATACCTCTGGCACGTGGTCATGGACAGAAATGATGTTTCAACCACCATTTTTAATGAAGAATGGCTCGCATTCTCTCCCAACATGGCTAAAAATGTCAAGGGATGGGTCTGTAAGGATGCCCATGCTGTTTTGAATGTGTTTTGGTCAATGGTTGAATCCCTTCCACGTTTTCCCACGTTTCTCTCTCTTGGGCTCGTCCCTTGCACTGTAAAAGCTAGATTTGGCTCATTTTCAAAGGGTTGAACATTTTTTTGTGTATTACAGGTCCCCTTTCTCACCTTGGAAGTGATTTTGGTGGAATATTAGACCTTTTCTAAGAAATGAAACTCATTTTTACCTCCCAGGTGTTGTAATGCAATTGATTTTGATGTTAAAATAACAATACAGGCCCTGTGATTAATTTTTCATCCTCTGCTGGTGTTGTTTGACTAATTTATGATTCTTCATTACAGTTATTAGTTTGTGCATGTTGTTTTGTTGCATTTTATGAATTGTGTCAATCTGCAGAAGTAAAAATGCTCACCACTCCTTTGGTGCATCACCTATTAGCATTAGTTTTAGCTTTTTTGCATTCTCTATCTCTGTCTCCTTTGGAATTTAGGGTAGGGTTAGGAATATAGACCTCTGCAACTTGTAAGTGATAAATCTGACTAGAGGAATTGAGGAACCAGCCTCTAAACTAGAGATTCCTTTCTCATTTTGCAAGTCCCACACTTGGGGAAAGGATTCAATGTTGTGCAATCACACTGGATGCTAGTATGATCAAACTAGAAATCTGATCAACATCCAGGGGGTGCTGCTGATTTGCAACAATAGTTTTGGCATGCCCGGTGGGACATAGAAGTCTTCATCTTCATTGCAAAAAAATTGATGTGCATTTGTTGCAAGTTTCTTGCTTTAAAAGAGCTATAAATTGCACATCTGGCGACTCCAAGGAAGAAGAATCAGCTGGTTTTAGTAGTGCAGACCTGAAAAATCATGAGAAGAATCAACACAAGGTCAAGAGCTGGAGAGGAAGAGGTGCTATTTGAATATCTGTAGTTATCTCCAAGAATAAGGCAAAGTGGGAGGAGAATCCAAAGGTCTCCATCTCCACCAAACAGAACTCTCTCAACTCCTCCACCTGGTAGGCCTTTCATTCAATCAACAAGGGTTCTAAGGCCAATCAGAATGGCACAAAACAACCCCTATGTCAATTTCACTGGCAACAACCCACTTGCTCTCAATGCACAAAATCCAATCCCAGTTGCAGCATTGAAGAACATTCCATACTTCACTAGAGAAAATCAAACCTCACCTGGTGATCATGTTAAGGATATTGCTAACATTTGTGCAATCCATGAGATCAATGAGATGCAAGTCTGTCAAACTGCTGGCATCTTCATTCAAAGGGAAAGCTTTGCAATGGTTCAGGAGTCTTGCCTCAGGTTCTATTCAAAATTGGAATCAGCTATGTATAGCCCTCCATGAGCAGTTTGGGGAAAAGGGAGACAACTTGTCCCTTTTGGAGCAGCTGACAACTATCAAAAGAGCTCCCAATGAGCAACTGACTAATTTTAATTTTAGATTTCAAAGGACTTGGGAGAGAATTCCAGTGGCAGTCAAGCCAACAACAGAAGGTGCTTTTCTTTATTACCTTAAAGCTTTAAATTCTGATATTTCTATGTTAATTCAGTCCATGGGAGGCACAACTATCCCCATTGCTTATAGCATTGCCATTAGAGCTGAAAATTGTTTGATTCAAGCTGGCAAGCTAGCTCCTAGGCCTCCAATGCCATTATTTCCAAGTTTAGAGATCCCAAGTACTAGCCAAGTGCCTAATTTAGCTTCTATTCCCACTCCTAGAAATTAGAATTCAAGTGAAGCTTCCACTTCATCTTCTAGTGCCTCAAATGAACTTCAAGAAGTCATGAAGCAATTGCAAAATCTAGGTAATGAGCTGGTTACACTCAAAAGGCAGCAAGCTCAAGGTTTTAGACCTTCCTTCTAGCCTCAAGCTCAGCCTAACAGGCAGCCATATCAACCCCAAATGACCACCCAATCTAGAGCTGTTTCCAAACCTAAATCAAGCAAGGCCTCCCCTGCCAACATACCATTTCAGCCCTATAATCCCAATGCTACATCTGCTTCCTCTAAAGCATTAGTGCAAAGAGGACAAAAAGAATATGGCTTAAGAGTATGATTGATGTTTCCCATGTAATGAACCTCATAACCAGTCCATGTGCTTCAGCTTTTAGATTTCGGAAGAAGACAAATTGCATGCTCTAATAACACTACTAAATATGAAGCCTTGGTGCAAGAAAGACTTCACAAGCTGCACAACTTGAGGAAGTGCATTAGGAAATCAAGAGAGGAATAAAGAACTTGCAAGTCTTTGGTGACAAGAATGCCCAAAAAATGAGTTGATTGTCAACCAAGTCAAGGGGCAGCATCTTTGTCAAGAATGATCTACTCAAGTGCTACAAGAACAAGGTGTGGGACCTCATTGAAGATTTTGAGGGTTTTGGCATCAAATCCATTCCTAGAAAGAAGAACCAACCAAGCCAGCCCTATTGCTTGTAGAAGTTGGGGTAGCCTTTGACATTGTGGAGAGAATTCAAAAGAGAAGGTACAACCAAACATCCATGTGATTGTGAGGTCTTGATCTTGAGATAACAATGTAAGTTGGCAAGTGTTTGAAAATGATCAGCAAATCATCCATTTCTTGCAGGAGAAGAGGCTGAATTCTCAATAACACTATCGGAAGCCAAAAAATCAGAGAAAAAAGTTAGAGCAGGTGAGTATGGTGACCAAGTGGTGCAGTGCTGAGAACCAACAAACTACCAAAGGGACTTATTACTTTGGAGTCCATTTTTAATCCTAATGATCAGTTTAGGAAGGAGAAAGAAAACATCCAAGTGAAGGGAGAAGATTCTTTGGAGTGTCCATCTCGGTGGTAAAGAGGGCAAATCACTCCAAATTGGTAAGATGACAATCGAGCAAGAAATGTATGAGTTCATACAACTTTGTCAAGAATTCCCTATGTGTTTTCTTGGAGCTATGAATATTTGAAAGGTTTCAACCCGAGTTAGCTCAAAACATGATTGAATTGGATCTAAATACTAAGCCCATCAGGCAAGAAACAAAGGCCAGTCAACCCCCACATGGAGCCTCTCATGAGAAAAGAATTGAATAAGTTGATAGAATCAAGAATCATATTCCCTATCAAGCATTCTAGTTGGGTTTCCAACTTGGTTCCATTCAGAAAGAAGAGTGGGGAAATCAGATTGTGTGTTGACTTTAGAGATTTGAATAGAGCATCTCTCAAGGATCATTATCCACTTCCTTCCATGGAGCAGATTTTACAAGTTGTTGCTAGCTCCGAGAGGTTTTCACTACTTGATGGCTATTCAGGGTATAATCAGATTATGGTGAAGGAAGAAGATCAGTTCAAGATAGCCTTTACAACTAAATGGGGAACTTATGCATACAGGAAAATTCCATTTGGGCTGTCCAACGCTAGAGCTACCTTCCAAAGAGCAATGGACATGGCATTCAAAGGTTTGATTAACAACATTGTACTGATATATCTTGATGATATCACTATTTTTTCAAAAAATACAGCAGACCACCTCTTTCATTTGAGACAAGTGTTCCAAAGGTGTAGAAGATTTGGAGTCTCCTTGAATCCTAAAAAGTGTGTTTTTCTAGCCCATGAAGGAAAGCTCCTTGGCCACATTGTCTCCAAAGAAGGATTAGCAATTGATCCGGAAAGAGTCGAAGCCATAAGAGCACTGCCATTGCCAAGCCACAAGAAGGCCCTTCAAAGTTTCTTGGGAAGAATAAATTTTGTTCGAGAGGTTTGTCCCAAATTTTGCAGCCCTTGTCAGACCTATCACCAAGATGCTAAAGAAAAGCATGGCTTTCAAATGGACAACAGAAGGAAAGGAAAGTTTTGAAGCAATCAAAGAAGCCATCTCTCAAGCCCCAACTCTCATCAACCCGGATTTCTCCAAGGATTTCATCCTCTATGCGTTTGGAGGTGATGATACTATTTCTGCAATTTTGGTACAGTAGAATAAAGACAATGATGAATAGCCAATTGCTTTCTTCAGCCAAATCCTGGAGGACTATGAGGTGAGATATTCTTTCATTGAGAAGCATGTTCTTGTAGTAATCAGGAGCTTGAAGAAATTCAAGCATCTAGTTTCAAACAATAAGGTCCAATTGCTGGTTTCTCATGCGGGGGTTAAAGACTTCCTCCTCAACAAAGACTTGAATGAAAAAGGTCAGGTTGGATTACTCGTGTCATGGAGTATGACATTGAGATCAAAGTCACCAAGTTGGTAAGAGGAAAATGATTGTGTGATCAGCTGATCTTGAGCAAACAAGAGGAATCATGCAACGAGAAGGAGGCTATTTTGGCATTGCAAGACAACCATGAGCAAGGAAGCACTCAAGAGGAAAATAATGGTGTCCCCACTCCTTGCTGGACCCAAAGTATAATGCACTTCCTAAGGACAGGCCTATGCCCTCCAGAGATGAACAAGACCCAAAGAAGACACTTCAGATTGCAGGCTTTCCCATATGCCCTTGTTGATGGTCTTTTATTCAAAAGAGATGTGAATGGAGTACTGCTGAGATGCATTGGTACAAATACGATTCATAAGGTGCTGGAAGAGTTCCATGGTGGACTAGCTGGTGGTCATTTTTCACCAAGAGTGACAGCTCTAAAGATCATGAGGGCTGGTTATTATTGGACCAAGATTTTCAATGATTGTTATGCATGGATCAAGAGGTGCAAGAATTGTGCATTTTTCACAGGTAAAGAGAGGCTAGCTTCCCTCCCATTGCATCCAATTTCAGTTGACCAACCATTCATGTAATGGGGTTTAGACTTCATTGGAGTTATTAATCCCAATTCGAGCCAAGGGCACAAGTGGATTTTAATAGCCACAGATTACTTCACCAAATGGACTGAAGCAGTAGCACTCAAGGAAGCAAATGAATCTAGCATCCTAGACTTCTATGAGGGAATAGTAACTAGATTTGGCATACCAGCTACAATAATATCAGATAATGCATTGGCATTCATTGGATCCAAGGTGACTGAATGGGCTGTCAAGAACGGGATCTACCTAAGTACTTCATCAAACTATTACCCCCAGAGTAATGGCCAGGCTGAATCTACAAACAAGAACTTGTTGAGGATCATTAGGAGGACTCTTGATGAGAATCAGAGGTCTTGGCATACCAAATTGAAATCAGCCTTATGGGCTGATAGGATAACTCCTAAAAGATCTACAGGTAACTCTCCATTCAAGCTTGTTTATGGAAGAGAGGAAATTTTTCCCATATCACTTGAGTTGCCAACATTGGAACTCATGAAACAATTGGAGTTGTTGGAGTTTGAGCCCATGGAAGTCAGATATGTAGAATTGATGGAGCTCCAAGAAATCAGAAATCAGGCATCCCAAGCAATGGAGAAGGATCAAGCTTTGATAAAGAAGACCTTTGATAGAAAGGCCAAGAATAGATCCTTCCAAGTTGGAGATCTAGTGTTAAAATGGGATGCGAGATAGAGAAAAACCGGAAGGCATTCAAAATTTGATGCCATTTGGAGTGGCCCATACATGGTCACAAAGTGTAAGGACAACAATGCTTTCCAGTTGTCTTCATTGGATGGTGAAGAACTATAGATTCCAGTCAATGGAATCCATCTGAAGCATTGCTACTGAAGGAAATGCTTCACCCTATACATATTAGTTTAGGTTTTTCATTCCTCCAAGTGCTTGTGCACATTGTTTTGTTGTAGATTAGTTTTTCTTTCCCTAAGTGCTTTGGCACAAGCTTGCTGTTCCTGGAGATGTGTTTGCAGGCCTTGCTCCATCAGGTGATATTCCATCTTCCTCCTTGCAGTGTTCTAGTCAGTTGGGGTATCAAACAAATAATTTAATGACTCCATACCCAATGGATTGCTTCAGGCAACTGGTAACTTCATCCAGCAGGCAGATGACCCCTCTGAGTCGCCAAAATTGTTATCCAAAATGTGCCCCTGCTCATTTTTGTGGCTAACTCCTCTCATTTTTTTCTCTCTTATGCCTTAGTCATAATATTTTGATTTTCAAGCACTCAAAACCTTTTGGAAATGACACCATTGGATAGAGCTCTTTCTCAACTTTCTAGAAAGGTAAAGTTTTCCTCCTAACTCCATGTATTTTTGAAGTTATGGCTCGGTGGAGTTTTTGGAAAAATTTCCCTTGAAAGGCCCACGGCCAATGAGATGCCACCATGTGGCACCTAGAGTGGTGGAGCACGGGGAAATTTTGGAAAATTTTCCAAATGACCAAAAAGGTGCAAAAATTTGAATTTTTGCCCGCCAACCCGATTTGGCCCTGTTTTGCCCTAAAACTTCAAATGGCCATATCTTTCGATCCAGAGCTCAATTTTTCACGTTCTTTATATAAATGGAAAGCTGGTGAAATTATATACAATATTCTGGGGTCATTTTTGAAGTTTGATGGAGTTTGGAGAGATAAAATTGAAAAACACCTCTGGCACGTGGTCATGGACAAAATGACGTTTCAACCACCATTTTTAATGAAGAATGGTTCGCATTCTCTCCCAGCATGGCTAAAAATTTCAGGGGATGGGTTTGTAAGGATGCCCATGCTATTTAGAATGTGTTTTGGTTAATGGTTGAATCCCTTCCATGTTTTCCCACATTTCTCTCTCTTGGGCTCTGTCCTTGCACCGTAAAAGCCGATTTGGCTCATTTTCAAAGGGTTGAACATTTTTGTGTATTGCGGGTCCCATTTCTCACCTTGAAGTGATTTTGGTGGAATATTAGACCTTTTCTAAGAACTGCAACTCATTTTTTCCTCCCAGGTGTTGTAATGCAAGTGATTTTGATGTTAAAATAACAATACAGGCCCTGTGATTAATTTTTCATCCTCTACTGGTGTTGTTTGACTAATTTCTGATTCTTCATTACAATTATCAGTTTGTGCATGTTGTTTTGTTGCATTTTATGAATTGTTTCAATCTGTAGAAGTAAAAATGCTCACCACTCCTTTGGTGCATCACCTATTAGCATTAGTTTTAGCTTTTTTGCATTCTCTATCTCTGTCTCCTTTGGAATTTAGGGTAGGGTTAGGAATATAGACCTCTGCAACTTGTAAGTGATAAATCTGACCAGAGGAATTGAGGAACCAGCCTCTAAACTGGAGATTCCTTTCTCATTTTGCAAGTCCCACACTTGGGGAAAGGATTCAATGTTGTGCAATCACACTGGATGCTAGTATGATCAAACTAGAAATCTGATCAACATCCAGGGGGTGCTGCTGATTTGCAACAACACCATCTTCTATTCCCGATCTAGTACTTGATGAGTGGGAAGAGAGGCACCATAAATTTGACCCATATTCTAAATAATTGGAAGCTTATGATTTTAGGCTTGGTACTTACTACATTCTTCAAGAAGAAGCTATGTTGCCACACACGCTCAAGGAAAAAGACCAAGTTGAACCTGGTCTATGCAAATTATTCTTTGATGGTTCCAAAAGTAGAAATGATGCGGGAGTAGTGGTTATTCTCATTTATCATTAGGATGAGAAATTATTCTTCACGCACAAATTACATATACCTATTCTAATAATGTGGCGAGTATATAAAGTGCTAGTGCATGGTATGCTTATTACTTAAAAGAGAAAAATTAAAGCATTGTAGATATTCGGGGATACAAAATTGGTTATTCACCAGGTTACCAACAAGTTTCAGGAAAAGAATAAGCTTTTCAAAGCTTATAAACATAGAGTTTGGGACCTCCTTGAGAGATTTGATGCTCTAAATCTGTAGGTGGTTCCATGAAAAATGAACAAGGAAGATGATCAAATGGCTGCACTTGGTTCGTAGTTTTCTTTTGTTGAGGACTTTGTCAAAGGAAAAACTCAACACATTAAGATGGTGATCAGACCATCCATTCTAGACAACAACACTAGTTGGAAAGTTTTTGACAATGACGTGTAGATCATCTAGTTCATACAGAATGAAGTTTAATTATCATTAAGAATGCAAGGTGACTTACATGATAACTATGGGGACCAAGTGATACAAATGAAGAAAAACAAGCTTCCTAAAGGGTTGGTAACCTTAGAGAAAATATTTATCCGTGATGATGATGAATTCAAGGGTGAATAAAGGTATATGCGTGTCGTGCAAGAAGACTACTCCCATTCCTTATTGCACATGGGAAAGAGTTTCTACTTAGTAAGAATTGCTCATACAATGAAAAATAGGCCTTTATCTCTCTCTGTCAAAAATACAGTGATATCTTTTCATGGGAGTATGAATACCTCAAAGGTTTTGATCCAAGTGTTGCTCAATACTCCATTGATCTTGATCCTAGTATTAAGCTCGTCGACGAATGACGTTGACCAATCAATCCAAAGATAGAGCCCCTCATGAGAAAGGAATTATCCAAACTCATTAAGGAAAAAAATATTTTTCCCATCAAGTACTCTACTTAGGTCACAAATCTACTTCCAATGTGCAAGAAGAACGGTGAAATTAGACTATGTGTTGATTTTAGATATTTGAACAAGGAACCACTAAAGGATCATTATCCTTTTCCTTCAATGGAGAAGATTATACAAACCGTGGCAAATGCGCAAATATTATCAATGTTAGATGGGTATCTAGGTTTCAATCAGATCCTAGTCAAGGAAGAGGATCAATTTAAAACAATTTTTACAACCAAGTGGGGAACATATACATATAAGAAGATGCCCTTTGGTTTGTCAAATGTAGGTGCTACTTTTCAGCGTGCCATGTATATTGCCTTCAAAGGTTACATAAATGAGTTTGTCTTGGTTTACCTTGATGATATAATAGTCTTCTCAAAGCAGAGCGTAGATCACATGGCGCACCTAGAGAAAGTATTTGAGAGATGCAGAAAGTATGGGGTGTCTCTTAACCCCAAGAAGTGTAATTTTGTAGTGGCGTAGGGAAAGATTTTGGGCCATGTGGTTTCAAAGGATGACATCACAATTGATCCTGAGTGCATTTCAACCATCCTGGCTCTTTCCCTACCGATGCACAAGAAAGCCTTATAATCCTTCCTTGGAAAGATCAATTTTTTTAGGCATTTTATCCCTAACTTTGCAGGACTAGTTCGACCCATCACCCTGATGCTCAAGAAGGACATAGCCTTCAAATGGACAACAAAAGGAAGAGAGAGATTCAATAGAATCAAGAAAGAAATTTCTTGCGTACTAACACTCATCAACCCGGATTATTCAAAGGATTTCATCATTTATGCTTATGGTGCCGATGAGAGTGTCATGGCTGCCCTAACACAAGAAAATGAACAAGTGCTTTGGAACAACCAAAGTGGCTTTCTTTAGCTAGACATTGAAGGATTATAAATTAAAATATAGTCACATGGAGAAGCAGGTCTTTACCATCATGCATGTGCTTAATAAATTCAAAGTATGCTCACCACAAATCATATGAAGGTGCTAGTACCCCACTCCTCTCACAAAGACTTCATCATGGGAGTAGATATTAGTGAAAAAGAGCATGATGGGTGAGAAAACCATGAAATATGATGTGACTATCAAAGCCAAAAAACTGGTAAGAGGAAGTGTGCTCTGCAAGTAGATTGGTGAAGATGTGCATAATGAGCCTAACGCTTCATTATTTCTAGAGGAAAACCTTCCACGTGTAGAACTTGAGCAAAATACGATCCTCACACACATGACTAGATGAAGGACATGATCACATTCCTTTTTAAGGGTGCATACCCTCTTGGTTTAAACAAGGAAAAGAGAATACATCTAAGGTTATAATATATCCCTTATGTTTTGATTGATGGTCTTCTCTTGAAGAAATATATTGATGGCGTGTTGTTAAGATGTATCAATGACGCACAAACCGAAGAGTTTTAGCAAAATTTCATGATGGATTTTTTGGTGGAAACTTTTCTGCCAAAACTACAACAATGAAAATCATAATGGAAAGAATATTTTGGCCTACCCTATTTGTAGATGTACACAAGTGGGTAAAAAAATGCAAGGAATGCACTTTATTTATAGGAAAGAAAATATTAGTAGCACTTCCTCTTTGACCAATCCAATCGGATCAACCTTTTGCACAATGGGGTCTCAATTTCATAGGCACAATCAATCCACCTTTAAGTGCTGGACATAAGTGGGTGCTAACAGCTATAGACTACTTCACTAGATGGACATAAGCTGTCATGCTCAAATAATCAACCGAGTCAATCATCCTTGACTTTCTTGAAGGTATAGTCACAAGGTTTAGCATTCCTCAAACCATTATCTCTGATAATGAAAAATCCTTCCTTGGGACCAAAATCACTAATTGGGTTATAAATATGGGCATTTATCTAAAGACTTTTCAAACTATTTCCCCAAGGAAATAGTCCGAAAAGTCAATAAACAAGAACATGATCGAGAATCATGAAGCGCACAATGAATATCAACCAAAGATAATGGCTTACAAAGGTCTCACACGTGCTTTGGGTAGATAGAGTCATAATCAAAAGGAAATAAGAACTTTTCCTTATAAGCTTGTCTATGACAAAGAGGCTACCCTTTCTTTGATGCTAGAGCTTAACTCATTGGTGCTTGCCCAAACACTCAAATTTGAAGGCACAGACTAGAGAGAAATCAAAATGGTAGAGTTGGTTAATCTTGAAGAGTTAAGGAACTCTACCATGATCAAGCTAGAGTAGAACCAATAAGCAACAAATAAATGGTTTGATAGAAAAGGCTAGACCCCAAGCTTTCAAAGTTGGGGACTTAGTTTTAAAATGGGATGTTGACAAAGCTAAACCACGACTCCATTCAAAGTTTGATTCACTTTGGAGTGGCTCATACATCATTAGTTTGTGCAAAGAGGCTAACTCTTTTGATTTAACTCATCTTAATGGAGGCACGCTACAAATCCCAATAAATGAGATCTATCTCAAACCCTTCCATTGAGTTTTTTGCATCATTTTGTATATAATAGAGTAGTTTCAATTCCTCTAAGTGCACTGGGTGTACATTGTTTGTTTGTACATAGTTATTTATTCTTGCGTGATCCATACGCATGCTCTTCTTTACTTCCGTGTTACCGATCTTGTTCCAACAATTTCTAGCAACTTACAAGATTCGAATAGATTCAAGAAATTATCCTTCAAGTCCCTTTAGGGAAATTCTTCAAATGATTACATAGTAGACTCCATGCCCAATGAATTCTATAAGCTACCGATCTCCATCTAGCAGAAAGATGGCCCCAAAAGTCACCAAAACTATTATCTAAATAACTCTCCTAGTTATTTTGACAACTTGTATACATATTCTGGCTTTGAGCTCTTCATTACAAGGTTACGCGCTCAAGTTCCCTTAGCACATTCCCTTCTTTTCCTCATGCGTACTTATGTGCTTCTCCTTTTTTCCCTTCCTTTCCTTTTCCTCTTTGTTCCATCTTCCCCTTGTATGCATTCACCTTCTTCCTAAGCATCTGCTCACCATGCGCACGTGCCTTGTGCTTACTTTAATAAACTAAGTCCCTAGCCCTCTCGTGCACACCATATATTAATTTGTAATAGTTTCACCTTGACCATACATTCTCTTCTCATAAGTTTTCCTCATTTCACCACGCACATGCACACCTTCTTTCTTCCTTCTTCCCATGCTATTTTCTTTCGTGCATACCTTTATGCCTTCCTCTATGCCATTCCGTGCCATCTCATTTTGACATGATTGAGTATGCCATGTGTAACCAATAAAAGTGTGCTAACAAGATGTTGGATCTTTACAACAAATCAATAAGTGACATGTGGAAGAAACGATTTTTTTTTGCGAGTTGACCATCCTTTCACCAATCGTTGTGCACCACGTGTTTTACGTGCACCGATGAATTTGAAAAACTTCTAACAGCCATATATTTTACTATAGAGCTTTGATCGGTACATGTATGGACTTGGAAAATTATTAGGTGGATTTTTAGGGATTAATGTTTTTGGTTGGTGGTTGCATTTCAAATTCAGCTTTTCCCTCCTTCTCTTCTTCTTCCATGGATTCATCTATAAATGTAAGAGCTGGGCTCATTTTTAATGTTGGAAATTTTTAATCCTTATGCATTTTGCTAAGGACTTCATATTTTCTATATTTTGAGTTGCAGAACCTCTAGATCTAGTTCTTGTATGTAGATATCGGCCTCTTTCACCATTGTAATAGTTTGTGCATTTCTAGAAGTAATAAAGCATCATTTTGTGACTATTCTCTGTCCTAATGTGTTTGCATTCCTTCTCCTTACCTTTTCTTTTGCATTGTGTTCCTATTGTGTCATTTCACATCCCTTCTAACTCCTTATTTAGTTGTGTTCCATGAAACTGATCTAGTAAATACGTTTTAAGTTATGCTACATGTGCCTAGCCTTCTTTCATGTATTTCCCTTCATTTTCACTTAGAACAAATAGTGTTCATCCCTCTTTTCTGGTGCTATCACCTTTTAGTGTAGGTTTCCTTCCATGTTATCCTTCTAACCTTGGTCCTTTGACATCATTAGCTTAATTTTATCTTTCAACACTAGGGGTAGCAGTGTAGCATAGAACTAGATAGAGGAACTGACCTTCTTTGGAGATCCGTCCCATGTGCGCAGAGTCCCATAGCTTGGGACATTTCCATTGTGATATCAAATGAATCAGTTCACGGGTGCAAGTTTGATGACCAAAAACTATTTCTAGAGCTAGTTTGATGAGAATCAAAGGAAAAGATTCAACAACATATGGGAGAAAAATGCATCTCTTATTCAAGGTAGAGATATCATTCAAATCATTCATTATTAAAGTGAATGAAGTAGAAGTGTAATGTCTGAGGATGGATCAACATGCATAGTAGGGAAGAATATTAATACTTGAGAGTGTTGCAAATTTATTCTCATTTCATCTCTATTTCTTCTTCTTTATCTTATTTTCTCTGATAAATAAATTTAGTAATCAATTAAAATTATAAAACTTAGGTAATTGGCTATAAAAGTCGTTACTTTAAGTTACTGGAAGAAGTCAATTACTTGGAAATAGGTGGCAGAAATGCAAAATAGAAGGTTCTATTTTCAGTTATAAATCATGCATGTCATGCAAAGAGGAATTCTAAGAGGAATATTGCCAACTATTTCCCTTTTTCATAGCTTTCAAATGTGGCAATTCATTAAAAAGGATTCATATTTGTAATTTCCCTCTATACATTATAAAAAGAGGAAGATCTTACAGTTAAAGGATCACAATTTGTTAATCAACATTCTTGAGTTCCAGACTTTATGTTGTAGCCCTTGATGTCATTTCTGTGAAAGCTGGGAATTGAATAAAGGCATATTTCCGGAGAAATTTGTGTCCATAGTGCATTTGCTTCTTACTTCTTTGTGGATCTTTAGATAAAATTTGTGTTATATGAGATTTAGATTAGAATATTTTATTTCCTTTACTTCGAATATTGTGAAATATACTTTTTATTTAATCTATGTCTATGATACCAACTCTATAAACTATTGGTTAAATTACATAACTTCATTTCTTCTTTCCCAAATTCCATTATTTCCCCCTTCGAAAAATTTATTTATAACTACTTACTTGCTACAAAATTTCTTAGCTATGGTTCATGAGCTTTGCAGTTAAAGTAAAACCCACATATAGTTACTAGGATCCATAATTAAAAAAATATTACACGGAGCCTCACCGGTAAATGAGGGAGATTTATCTCATGACTACCTAGGTTTTAGCTATGCATAGGTTTTAGCCAAGACATATTTCTAAAGTTTTTTTGGAGTTTATTTTATCTCTTATAAGTGGATATTTTTCGTTAGGAGTCTTTCCTCCATTACTTGAGATTCTTATTATACATGGGTACCTCATCAGGCCTAGTTTTCGGGACCCATTCTTCTCCTCTTCTTCTTTTCCAGAGAGATGTTATTTATACATGGGTACCTTATTAGGATTAGTATCTTGACCCATTGACACATATTTCTTAGTTGTCTAGGGAGTTATTTTTCAGTTCTGAATTTCCATGACCTCTACCTCAACTTTGATGAAGGGGGTGTTGGTGTATATGAATTTTTTCATCATCATTCGATGTATTTTCCACCATAGATGGTTATTCATCTCACTTAGTGAGAATAGGTCATAGTGGAATAGGTTAATAGGGTTAGTTATGGTTGTGTACACATGTCATGCATAGGAGTTACACAACACTTCTATATGTACGTCTCTTTTTGACCTATGAGCATGCAAGACACACCATTGTATTTCTATACTTGATTCTCATTTTGTCTCTTACTTACTATGTGAAGAATTCATGACACCATTGAAGTAAAAAATTGCTTGATGTGCATGGGGTTTTGAGTAGATCCTTATAGAACAATTCGATAATATCAACTCTAAGAAGTGTGTGAGAAAAATGCCTAAAATAACCAAACCTACAAATACACTTTGGAAAGCATGTTAACATGGTAAGAAAACTTGTCTAGCAGACAAAGTGTGATACTTAGTAGAAGGAACATAGGAGGTTTATGCATGAGAACAGGGGTGTAAAGGTGCAAAAGGATAGGGAAGGACACATGTGCGAAAGATAAGGAAAATTCGGGACTTAGCCATTTTCACGTGTATGGGATATTTTTGGAGACAACGTGCAGAGCACACAAACTAGATAAAGACTTGTGCGAAACACATCGGCTATTTTTGAAAGAGTGACTAGTAAGTGCTTTGTGTGGGTTCAGACTAATAATAGAATTACTACTACCAGTTAACCAGAAGAGGTCTATTATTAGCGCACTTACATGTGTGGCTATTATTGTAAAGGCGCATGGCTATTTTTAGCATGCGACCTATTTTGGGAGTTATGCAAGTGGTGAAGGGAAAGTCCCCACCCTTATAAATATGTAGTGATATGCATAGTATAGAGGACTATGTGAGAACCGAATTATTATGGGGTTATCTTTGTCAGTCTCATGTGCACATGATCTTACTATATTACTTGTTTTAATAAGATTTTGTGTATTTATTGTGTTTAATATAATGGAGTGTATTGGCTAAATAAAGGTATTAATCATGAGTATAATTGGTTCTTACATGATTGACTTCATTATGGTTATTATTTAAATCTATTACTCTTTAGATATAGATCTAGACATGCTCTATGGAATTTTATATTAATATGGATATGAATGCATTAAGTCTTCATCATACTAACATCCTAAAACAAAAAACCTAATGAGGAACTTGGTACCTTTATGTGCTTCGGGTGAGTGCTCAGTCTAGGTTGAGTGATGTGCTAGTGCACCTAGGTTATTACTGGTAAATTCTAGGCTACATCATTGGTTCCATTTCCAGGACCTCTTTTTAAGTTGTTTTTAGGATGGTTCGTGATGAAGACATACCAGTTGACTCTAGCAAGTGTTGAGGAGTGGATATATGATCTAGAAGAAGAATACACATGAAGGTTCAACACCAAATCTGAGTTTAACACACACACATGGGTGGAATAGAATCTGTATGACAATTTGTATGAGAGCTTCTTCACTATTTTTATAGTGGAACTATACGAGTGGCTAGTTACTTATGCGTCTAAAAGGGATTCGCAGTAACACACACTTATTTGGATGTAGGAAGAATTTTAGGCCCTCTATGATGCTGATCTAATTTGGACATGTGTTGTGGATACTTGGTTTCATGGTGTTCTAAACAACTATATTCTAGAGTACTCAATTTCCACTTATTCTTGCCTAGAGGTAGTAGAATTCCAATTTTTACGATATCCCAGGGGAACTTACCTACAAGGCATTCCACTAGTGATCAAAATCTTGATGGTAACCCTGAACTTGGAAAGAAAACCGATGGATAACTAAACCCCACAACACACGGGGAAGGAGAAGGTTTGGTGAAAGATGAAAGACCTAATGACATAAAGGTAGAGAGAGGAAATGAAGTTAAGTATAATGAGGCACATGAGAGGGAGATAGAAAAAATGATATTGTAGAGTGAATTTTATTGTGTGAGAGAGATGGATGGTGAAGGATTTGAAGTTCACACAGAAGACATGGAACCACAAATCCGAAACTCCCCCATTTGGGAAAACATGACAGGGAACCTCCCTCAGCCTCACGTAGAAGAAAGCCAGCAGAGACAACTTGGGCCACAGATGCACATCTAAATCTACCTAGAAACCTTTCCCTTGCACTTGGTCTTCCAGTATCTAGTACGACAAACAATCAACAAGCTAATTTAAGTAGTGGGAGAGAAAGAGTAAGTCATATAGTAAGTACATCGATGGCAGTGCAAATGTCTTCATTGTTATTTGAAGGTACTATTATCCAAAATGAGCCCCAAAACCATAAAAGTGCAAAGGTGAAAAGTTGGACTGCATCTGCATGACCAATTAGAAGGCACCACGTGTCCACGTTAGTAGCGGAGGTCGGGCCGGCGGGGGACCTTGGGAAAATTTTCCCTTTGTGGGAAAAAGGGGCATAATGTTATTTTGAAGGCCACGGACCAATTAGGAGGTGCCACATGTCTCGAGTGGTGGGGGCGTGGAGATTTTTTTGGAAAAATTTCCCAATTTGAAAAAAGAGGGAAAAAGGGAGGATTTTGGCCCGCGAACCCAAATTTTTCCCTAATTTTGTCATTTTTCCCAAATCTTCAAAGGGCCATATCTTTCGATCCAAAGCTCATATTTTCACATTTTTGTATCAATGGAAAGCTATTGAAATATCTACATGATGGACACTTAAATTTTAAATTTTGATGGATTTTTTCAAGAGAAAAATGGGAAAACATCTCTGGTATGGAAAAATTGTAGAAAATGACCCCAACCACTAAAATTAATGAAGTATGGGCATCTTTCTTTCTCTATGAAGAAAAATTAATGAAGTATGGGTTTTTTCATAGAAACCCATCATTTTTAGGCTAATTAAATGGATCTTGTTGGTGGTTGGAGTTTTAAAATTGATTTTCCCACGTTTTCTCATTTTCTTCATTCTGTTCGAGTGATAAAAGCCAGTTTTGGCTCATTTTGTAAAATTTTGTTCATCCTTCTTCTCTTGCCTCTACCTTATTTTCTTCCCTAGGGTTGAAAATGGAGTTTGAACCTTCTCTCCTACTCTGTAATGGAATTTTTTCATCTTACCCATGAAATGATGCACTGTGTAAATTCTGAGCAATAAAAAATGTGTTTTTGTGATGCATTTGTCCATCCTTGGCTTGTTTTCTTTGTTGTTTTCCTTACCTCTCTTCATTATAGGGTATTTGTGCATGTTTGGATGTTCATTATAGGTTTTAGAGCTATGTTCATGGAGTTTTGGAAAAATTTCGTGTGAAATCCATCTTTGGTCCTGTGATGCACTTGTCCATGCTTTCTATTGCTCACCTCTTCTTGTTTCATGGTAGTTTTGATAGATAATCAACACTTTCCTTCTCTGGTGTATCACCGTTTTAGTGTAGGCTCTATTTTTCCTTGTTTTCTTCCTCTCCTTGTCTCCTTGGAAGTTATATTAGGGTAGATTAGCTTGCCTGCACTAGAATAGCTTGTGGTAGGTAGTTTAGGAAGAGGAACCAACTTTCTTTGGAGAGATTTTCCCATTTGCAAAGGTCCCACACTTTGGGAAAGCTCAATGTTTTGCAATCACACCAAATTATTTTTCCTTATAAAATTAGATCCATAACTCATTTTGGGGTGTTGTGAATCTACATTAATAGGTACCTTTTTAGGTGTATCATCTACACAAAATTGAAGTGCGAAAAATTTTGGACTCACTTTTGGGAGCGGTAATACTTCAAAACTTTAGGGGTATAGTTCAATACTACTATTGGGACATAGGGAAGTACATATTCTGGTCCATCTCTTGCTATAGGTGGAGGATTGGGAGGTATAGGTTGTTCTAGTTCCAGTGGATCTGGTGGTTTTAGAGGAAGAGGAAACACATGATGTTCTAGATCAGGTGGGAAAGGTCCACACTAACCCCATAATATTTACATGGAGATGTATCTTCATCTTCTAGAGTATAGGGGCATAGAAGATGCTACTGAACATGTGCACATGTGTGAAATATTATGGCACAAAAAGGAAATCATGGTTTTTTAGCACAGGGCAAGTTAATTTGCCACTAAGTTACAAGGGCATGTGCACATATGGCACATGAAGTTTGACCACGATCGACTTACGTAGAATATGCAGCTTTAAAAGATATTTTCCTTAAAGAGTTTCACATCCCTGAGTTTGAGCAGAAGAGTATAAGCATGCTCAAGTATATTAAGCAAGGCACTACTGAGAGTGTCAGAGAGTATGATGCCCATTTCAAAACACTTTTATCTAAGCTTTCTTATGATATTCATGCAAGACAACATGCACAATGGTTTTTTGGAGGTCCAATTACACCTTTTAGAAGGGCACTATCACATAAGACAAACACCGATATGTGTGAAGAACTTGTTGTAACTTTACACGCTAAGGAAATTGGAAGTATAGACACTAGGGTGAGCCCATTTTTGGAAGCACAAATTGCAGCCATGGCAAAGCAGTTGGAGAAGCTATCGGTAAATTCAGCACATGAGATGTGCATGGGGATTTGGTGTACAAATTGTGAGGTGGAAGGTCACACCAAGGATAGTTGTCCCCACAGATTAGTACACTCATTGCTGCTAGACTATGAGATATGTCATTTAAACCATGATGCTAGCCACTACCCATTATTACAACGTGCAATAAGGAAGAACGTCTCTTGCTACTATAAAATTTACAGGTCCACAACTCATGACACGAAGACTATCATATGATTGGTTAGATCCATGATGCTATAGATATTGGTGTATGATAGACATGAGTATCAGATAAATCTAAAGGCAAGAATGAGCATCAGGATCAAGATCACAATCAAGCACACTATGATTAGAATGAAGGGTGTTTTGAAGGAGGTCATGGCAGAGGTCGAGGATACTGTGGTGGATTCGAGGATGAGGCCATGGTGGTGGAAAAGGTGAGTTTCCTCATGGAATATGTTATACCTGTGGATCTTCCGACCACTATAGGCATGAATTTCCTCGAATATTGCATGTTATTCTTGTGGAAAGAATCATAGTTATGAGGAATCCCGGACCTATATTAGCATCTTATAAAGTAGCATAAACAAGAAAAAAAAGTTACGAGGGATGGTTAGGATACAACGCGTTGTGGAAGATCAATGGATTCCCAAGTTGGAACTATAATTTGAGGAATTTCTGTAAAAATCACTACCCACGCTAAAGCGACATGCACCAAAGAAGCATTACAGTAGAAGCCTACCATAACTAAGGAGGATGTTATACATACACGACACCTAGATCCTGTCCATCATAAGGAGGTTTATCAGGAAACCATGGAGGTAATTAGAAATATTCAAGGTGAAATACAATATTTAAAGGAGAAATCATGAAAGATAGAGCAAAAATAAAGCAACAAAAATGGTCCAATCTGATATGGATGACTTGAAAGAAGTGTGCAAAATGTTGCACCAGGAGAATATCATCCCACGGTTAGGGAATTGGTTAAAGGAAACACTCCATGCACAAGTATTGAGACTGGAAGATAAATACTACATGTAAATCTTCCCCCTCATAGCTTAGATTATGAAAAGGAAATCACTCTGAATGTTGTTATGGATGGATGGATTTTGAGTAATATATTGATTGATATAGGTATAGAAGTCAATGTTCTTACTTTAGATGTATGGGTACAAATGGGGAGACCTCCATTGCAGCCATCTTTGAATGTATTGTTCATGGCTAACCAAACTAAGGCCACTCCCATCATAGTTTTAAAAGATGCATCCATTACCATATAGGGAGCCAAGTTCATTGGGGATTTTTAGGTTTTGGCACTAACAAAGGAAGATAGCTTCCAAGATCTACTTAGGCATCCTTGGTGCTATGAAAATAATATTGATCTTCAGTTCAACAAGGGTTATATCAGTTTTGAAAACAAGGAGGAAAGAGTTATTATCCCTTTAATAGATGGAAAATTTGTGCCCTATGTTGAGCCTTTGAGTGAGGAAGACTTGAATAGGATTTATGTACGTGCCATCTGGGACCCAAAGGTGCTTGAGCCATCTAAAGAAGGAATCCTTCAGTGGGAAGATGCATAGTATGTTAGTGATATTACAAGTGTTGCTTGTGATAATTGGGCTCATAGTACTTATGAGTTGGTAGGGCACAAAGTAAAGAGCAAAATTGCATTGGACAAAAGACTTTGTTGTATTAGGAGAATAGGTAACAAATTAGTACCTCATTACACTGAAGAAGGGGATCCTGTGGTATTTCTGCGTGCCATGGAGGAATAATGGATAAACTAGTTGAAGAGATGGAATATGCTAGAATATCCTCTGTACGGGACAACAATACACTGGTGGGTGGTTCACACAGATAATCTTATAGGATGGAATGAAATTAGGGTTTATATTTCTACTAGGTTCTTCCAGAGTAATGCACCTACTCAAATATGCAATTATAATGGTGTTGTCTCCTGAAAACTACTCTACGTTTTCATAGACAAATTCAATTTTTTTGAGCTCATGCCATTCGTTGGTGTTTAAGCCAAGTTAGATATTTAAGAAATCAACAAAAGTCATGCCCTAGAGCTTTTTAAACCTATGTTTTTCTTGTTTTTAGAAATCCTCCATTTTCTCGGTTTGTGCACATAATATCCTCTTTGCAACCTCCATTTTTGATCGAAATTGTTCACTTGTTCTATGGCTTAGGTTGTCAAATCATTTTTTTGCCTCCATGCCTCTGGTTCGTGAAGGAAATTCAAAAATTGGACTCAAAACAATGAAGTTTTCTTCCTCTACATATTTTCCATAGTCGGGATGATGAGCGTCTTTTCCCCATCAAATTTTGACCCCAATGAATGTAGGTACGTGGTCAGATCCTATTGGATGGGGAGGAACAGGATTTTTGGTGAACTTAACACTTTTGGTCACTTTTGGCAAAAATGGTAAATTTTCCCCGCGACCCGATCAAGCTATAAAGGTAAAAGTCAAATTTTGAGCCCGCAGAGAAAAGTCAAAGGTGAAGCCCACTATTGAAAATTCAAAGTGGATGAGCAGGCCATTGAGGGCACTTTTGGAAATTTAACCAAATTCCCAAAAGTGAAGTAAAAGTTCTAGAATGCTCCACGGCTCCGCCAAGGTCTCGGGCCCGCCGTTGAAAAGTCAAAGTAGAGGAGCGGAACGATGGAGAACTTTGAGTTTTTGAGCCTTTTTCCAAAAAGGTTAAAATGTTTAGAAAAGAGCCATGACCCCATATCTAACTACAATTTTCCACGTGTCCTAGTCAAATCGTCAGTAGCGGGCAGGGCGGAGGAAATTGAGTTTTGAGCCTTTTTCTAAAAAGGTTAAAATATTGAGAAAAGGGTTGCGATCCCATTTCTAATAAGAACATACCACATGTCCTAATCAAATCAGAGCAATGGGCTAGTGGAGGATATTGAATTTTGAGCCTTTTTCCAATTTTTTTAAAATGTTGAGAAAAGGGACATGATCCCATTTCCAATAAGAATGTGCCACATGTCTAAGTTGAAAAGTCAAAGTGGGGTTATGGGCCAATTTGTTCCAAATTTCCAAATCTCATGAAAAATCACAAAATGTGAAAGGCTTCCCCATAACCACTCCAATCCCTTCCTACCATGTGGACACCCAATTTCAGAGTTAGAGGAGCAAATCAAATGGTCTATATTTAAACTGGAAAATCAAATGTAATGGTTTCTTTGCAAGATCTGGTTTTTAACCCACCATGAGCATTTTCTTCACAACAGAGGAATTTGAAAAGGCATTGAGGATTTGTGAAGTTGTAACGGTTTCTTGTGCAAAGAATATAATGGCTTCTCGATATCATTCCAAGGGCTAGCAATTGATTTCAAAAAAAGACTAGAGTGCTCTGTACCTAGAAAAGATAGAAAATGCCATACTTCTTCTATTTTCTCTTCTTCCTCAAATTTCTTCCATTTTCAAGCTATGTACAAACTCTTCTCAAGCTTCAATAATAAAAGAAGTAATTTTTTCCTCTTTGATTGAGGAATTAATTGGTATTTTGTGACCAATGAGTTTTATTCGGTCTTGTTGCTTCTCCCATGGATTTTTTTTCTTTTAACTATAATTGCATGTAAATGAAATTTCTAATTAATGTGTGTGGGCATATGATATTCTACTCACAACATTAGTTTTCTCCCACCTCCATTTCCACTATCCTTTCCATTTCCAAGACAAATTTTCTTCTCTAGTGAGACATTGCTAGCTTTGCCACAGGGTCAGTGGAGTGCCTTTATTGGATCTCTGGTCGAAAGGCCACCATTAAAATCCACTTTTTCACACATGCACATATGGAAGCTACATCGCTCAAAGAGGGGACTTAGATTCCCATAGCATTGGCTTGAAACCCACCAATTTTTCCACAAGACAAATTTTCTGGCCAACAATTTTTGGCACCCACCGTGGGGCCGATTTTGCAGCATCTACACCTAAAAATGACCTCAGGGTCATAAAATACAAAAAAAATTCTAGAAGAAAAGTTCTAGAGATTGAAATAATCACACAAACTACATGAATGTAAATCATGGCTATTTTAGGAAATCCTCCTGTTGAGAGACCTGATTTACTCTTTCACATCTAAGAAGACATTACTTCTAATATGAGAGAAGATATTTTGCATAATAGACAAAGTTTCAATCATTACTTCATTTCCGTAAGGATTATGGAGCTGGAAGAGGAATGTGTTGTCGAATTGGAAAGGTAGAGACAAATTTCAGCACCCCAGAGAAGAGCATAAAATTTCAAGCTGGCTGATAGAAGATACACTTGGAAACTAAGGCAAGGAGGACAAGTTGATCCCACATTTGAAGAGCTTGAAAGAGAGGCAAGAGCTGAAGAGGAGATAAGGGCTCAACTTGAAGAAATAGAAAGAATCCAAATTGAAGCAGAAGAAAGAGCAGCAGCTGAAGTAGCCTTAGCAAGACCGGAGGCTAGAAACAGAATAGAATGGGTGATCATGAGCATGAGGTACGCAGGCCTAACATACCATGGGGAAGAAATACTGGTCCACTTTCTCATCCACAACCACTTCATGATCTCCCAAGAGGCTCAAGAAAGAAATTCCCAAAATTCAAAGGGGATGGTTCTCAGCTCCTAAAGAACATGTAGTAGAATTCATCACTATTTTTAAAGTGTTGGGAGTTGAAGATGGAGATGTTTCAGTTAGGATCTTTGTGGAGTCACTCCAAGAAAAAGTTGTTGAATGGTTCTACATGTTGCCCCAAAGATCTGTCACATGATGGGAAGATATAAGAAGTGCATTTGAACATAGCTTTAAGAACATAGAAGATTGTCAGGATCTACTAGTCCAATTGGTTTAGATGAAGAAGGAGACCTCCGAATCAATGAGATATTTTGTAGCAAGGTATGATAGGTTGATAAGAAGGATCCCAGAAGATGTGGTACCCTCTGAAAACAACTTGAAAAGGTTCTTCATTAGTGCTTTGCCATCAAAAGTTGGTTTCTTCCTCAGAAGATCCCAACCAAGAACATTGAGGGAAGCTAAAGACTTTACAATTGAGACTGATGATGATCTAATTCTTTCTGGAAAAGTGAAAGCACAAAATGGAAAGAAAAAGGTCAGAGTTCAAATTCAGTCACCACTGATCCAATGTTCCAAAAAATGGCAAATGACCTAGTTGCTTTGAAGAAATAGCTGTCACAAATCACAATGAGGAATGCTCCAAGGAGACCAAATCTTCTTGATAGACCAAGAATTGCTCCACCTCCTCATAGGATTTCTCTTGAAGCACCACCAATCAATGCCATCTGTGACACTTTAAGGAATAAAAAGGAGGAGTAGACATTGAGGTAATCAAGAAGAAATCATGGATGACTATGAAAACTATCTTGAAATTGAAGAAGTTGGCATGCACAATGGCCTCGATTAATATGTTGTTGATGAGGAGGAAAGGGATGAAGAAGCTCCAAGTTTTCATGTTTGTTTTTCACTCATGCACAATCTGAAGAATGGTGTTTCATCCTCAGCGATTCTGAATGAGAGTAGGAAGAACAAATAATATATCTCTACAAAATCTCCAAAGAAACAAGATTATCAGCAGGGGATCACCATTACCACCTTCCATGGAATCAGCTAGAGAGAAATCAGATTCACCAGTTGTTAAGGATCACACTATTGTGCCAAGTAAGTTATCTGATTCTTCTCCCAACTCAAAAGTTGTTAAGAGAAATTCTCTTCTAAATACTAGTTCTGTAAGAACATCTAAATTCCAATCAAAGGCTACACCCCCATCTCCTTCCAATCCAATTTCTACATTTGAAAATGATAACCCAACACCAAAAGTAACAACGCATCTACCATTTAAGTCCTCATCCACTGCTGGAGTGTCTTCCTCATCTACCATAACTTCATTTGACTTTGTAGAGCATGCTAGCAAAACCAAAGTCTAGCTCTCTGAAATTGAATACCTACAAACACATCCTACCCAATTTAATAGATTCATCAAGGCAGTCCGGGGTGGTAACTCTACATCCCCAATCTCTAATTCTAAAGGCTTACTTCCCACACCATCCACACCATCTTCTCAAAACATGCTAGTGCTTAGTTCCTCCACCACCAACAAAGTTGATCCTTTTTACCTGTCACTTCTCATCAAAGGTTTCCAACTGAACAATTGCATTATAGATTATGGAGCCTCAATAATGTGATGCCAACAAAAGTTGTAAATGCTCTTGGCCTCACTTTGACCCGAGGTAAATGGCACATGCTACTCAATGGAATCCAAACAAGTTCCATTAGTAGGAAGGATTAAAGATGCTCGGTTGCACTAATCGATTACCCCGACAAGAAGATACTTCTAACCATTTTGGTGGCGAGACATCCCAACATCTTTTGGTATGTTTGTTGAGTAGAATTTTTGCAGAGATCTAGGTGGAGAAATAAAAATGGATTATTCATTTGCAACTATCCCAGTGAAAGGAGAAATGAAGAAGCTACTTCCAGTCAGAAGAATGAAGTTCACAGTAAGGAAGTATGATGATGCAAGAGCTGATATCCTATTTTAAGATTGTGGGCTTGGAAATTACCTCCTTACATCATAGAAGGAAGAGGAATTTCCACTTCTCATGGAGGAAGAAGAGGACTGAATATGGACAATGAAGTTTGATGGAAATCATTCTAGAGTTGGTTCAGGAGCTGGTGTAGTATTATACTCTCCCTCCAATGAGGCATATCCTTTTTCCTACAAGCTGTAATTTTACAATACAAATAATACAACAGAGTATGAAGCATTACTCTTAGGCATGAATGTAGTAGAGGACATGGGAATCAAGAAGTTGAGATGCAAAGGTGATGTAGAGGTTGTGGTAAAGTAGGTCCACCAACAATATCAGGTGAAGAACCCTAGACTCGGGCACTATAGAAACAGAGTGTGGGACTGCATTGAATCCTTTGATGCATTCTCCATTGAAGCTATCTCTAGGGAGAAGAATGAAAAGGCCGATTCTCTACCAGTTTTAGATTCCATAGTGACACCTCATCCTTAATTAGGCAAGGATAAAGTGACCATTGAGATGGTGTTCAGACCCAACGTACTAGACAATGCAAATCACTGACAGGTCTTCAATGATGACAATCATATCCTAGCCTTCTTAGAACAAAGGGATAACTTCAATAATATTTTCTTTGAAGGAAGTGAAAACCCACACTATGAATCAGACCCAAAGAAGAGAAGCAAGGAATTGAGGGAATTGATGAAGAGGAGTAATCAAAATGAAATAAAAAAAATCCCCAAAGGCCTAGATTCTTTGGAAGACCTCTTTGACAAGCATGACAGGTTCATCCAAGAGAAAGAAAAAGAGTCTTCTCGGTGTCCATATGATTTTGATCAAGAAAACATTGGAACTTTAGAGGATCCAAGGATGGTTAACATTGGTAAATGCTGCTCACTAGAGAGAGGAGAAAGTTTATTGCTCTGCTAAAAAAATACTCGAGATGTCCCGACCTATTCCTATGATGAACT
Organism: Taxus wallichiana var. yunnanensis; assembly: GCA_018340775.1. Taxonomy (NCBI): domain Eukaryota; kingdom Viridiplantae; phylum Streptophyta; class Pinopsida; order Cupressales; family Taxaceae; genus Taxus; species Taxus wallichiana. Next base: position 934,662,786 of record CM031240.1, on the reverse strand, counting down.
CAAATATTTTTAGCCAAAGTAATACATCACTTCATTCCTTTAAAGCAAGGAGCTAAGCCCTTCGAGGTAAAAAAATCCCTAAAATCCAAAGATTGTCGATGTTATCAAAGAAGAGGTGACAAAGATGCTCAATGCTAGAATCATCTTCCCCATCCACCATTCAACATGGGTGGCTAACATTGTGCTAGTAAGGAAGAAGAATGGGGAAATAAGCATTTGTGTAGACTTCTGAAATTTGAATTAGGCATCTCTCAAGGACAACTACCCTCTTCCAATCATGGATCATATTTTACAAGTAGTCACTGGATCTGAAATGCTCTCTTTGCTTGATGGATTCTCATGGTATAACCAAATCAAGGTGGCAGAAGAGGATTGCAATAAAATAGCCTTCATAACACCTTGGGGCACTTTTGCCTACAGCAGAATGCCTTTTGGCTTGATCAATGTTGGGGACACTTTCCAGAGAGCAATGGACTTGGCCTTCAAAGATTTGAAATATTGCATTTTCATTTACCTTGATGACCTCACGATTTTTTCAAAGAGGAGGGGAGTTCATATTTGTCATTAAGAGAAATTCCTTGTAAGGTGTAGGAAACATGGAATTTCTCTAAATCCAAAGAAGTGCATTTTTGGAGTCACAGAAGGTAAGTTGCTAGGACACATTATGAACAAACATGGAGCACACATTGATCCTAAGAGGATCAGAGATATCCAAGCACTAGCCTTACCAACTAACAAGAAGGGAGTTCATTCATTATTTGGAAAGGTAAACTTCCTTCATCATTTTATGCCCGTGTTTTCTAGCCCACTAAGCATATAAATTCCATGATGAAGCCTCAAGAAAGTTTCAAGTGGAATAAGGAAGGAAAAACAACATTTGAGGAGATCAAGAAAGCCATTGCCAAAACTCCAACTCTTGTATCTCTAGATTTCAACAAGGAGTTAATCATGTATTTCTATGCATCAAAACATACCCTCTCTTTGTCCTTGTTCAAAAATGATGAAGGTTTGGAAGCACCCATTGCTTTCATGAGATATCCTTTGAAAAATCATGAGCTAAAGTACAACCAATTAGAGAAAGATGCCTACATAGTGGTTAAAGCTGTTCAAGTTTCAGATTTTACATTCTCAATTCTCATACAGTGGTGATGGTTCCTGGAAATGCAATCAAGTCCATTTTGACTCAACAAGATCCTAGGGCTAAGAGAGGAAGTTGGATTGTAAAGACCCAAGAGTATAACTTGGAGATTAGACCCTCTAATTTGGTAAGAGGAAATGGTTTGTGTAAGGTGATTTCTGAAGATGAATCTCAAGGCTCAGCTGGGAGAAAAAGATGGTGTTTTCTCAACTTGTTCAAGAGACAGTCCACAGGTGCTCTTTGTCACCACTACTGATGAGTGGTATGCTAACATTGCTTACTACCTCACTTATGGAGAATTCCCTCCTCATCTTGACTACAAACAAAGAAGGAAACTCAAGCTAAAGGCAACCAATTTTGTAATCTAGAATCATGCACTTTACAAGAGAGGCCTAGATGGTTATTTCCTTAGGTGTGTAGATAAGGAGCAACAAGAAAATTTGCTCAGGGCATATCATGATCAAGCTTGTGGTGGAAATTTCTCAACAATGGTCACCACACATAAGATCCTTAGAGGGAGATATTATTGGCCCTCCATATTTGTATACACTCAAGATTAGGTTTCCAAATGCAAAGCATGCCAACAATTTGTTGGAAATCCACAACTAGCTGCATTGCTACTCGGGCTGTGGTGATTGAAGAACCATTTTAGCAATGGGGGCTAGATTTTATTGGTGTTATGAATCCTCATTCTAGTGCATGGCATACTTATGTACTCACTACAACTAATTACTTCACTAAATGGGTGGAAGCCATCCCAACCAAGCAAGCCATCTCTAAATAATCTACAACTTCATCAAGGAGAATATCATTGTTTGTTTTGGAATACCACTAAATTTTTTTGTAGACAATGCCACCTATTTCTCTTCCAAGGAGCTCATAGAGTTTTTTATGGATTTGGAATCTCCTATCTCACTCTTTTGACTACTACCCACAGGGAAATGGGCAAGCTAAGTCAAGCAACAAGAACATTGTGACCATTGTTCAGTAAGTTGGTAGATGAGAATCAAAGGAACTGGCACAAGAAGTTATATGATGCATTGTGGGCCGATAGGATCACTCCTAAGAAGGAAATAGGTATGTCACCTTTCTAAATGTTGTATGGAGTTGAGGTAGAGATTCCCTCACAATTGAGATGTCAGCTCTCAAGTTGTTGTAAGAAATAGAAGATGGTCAATACAAAGACTCCATTGACAAGAGAATCCTCTTCTGGAGAAGCTGGAGGAAAGTAGATGCCAAGTGGTGGATAGAATTAAAGAACACCAATTGAAAGTGAAGAATATATTTGACAAGAGGAAAAGGCAAGAGAATTCAAGGTTGGAGATTTTTTCTTGCTTTGGGACAAGAGAAGAGAACCAAAGGGCAGCCATGGAAAGTTTGATTCATTATGGCTCAGCCCATTCCAAATTCATGGAGCTTATGGTGAGAATGTTTTTATCCTCTCATACTTGGATGGAATGCCATTGGAATTGCCTCAAGTGGGAAATACTTGAAATTATATCATCAGTGAAAGTGGGTTTTCCCCACCTTGTACCATAGGTGTTTTCCTAGGTGTGTTTTTCCCTTTTCTATTGTGTGGTTTTGGTTTAGTTTTGTTTGGTTTTTGTTGTGTGTGGTTTGGCTTGTGTGTTTCCTCCTTCTTCATTTATTTCTCATAATTGTACATGACTCTACAAGGCCTAATGGATAAGGCACTAGTCAACGTAATATGTTTTGAAACTTGATATTTTGGATCCTCATGTCGTGCCCTAGCCATGCCCAGTTCATGCCATGTCCCCAAGCTAGAGCCAACTATTGTCTCCTAAAACTACTCTACGTTTTCATAGCCAAATTCATTTTTTTGAGCTCATGCCCTTCATTGGTGTTTAAGCCAAATTATAGATTGAAGAAATTAGCAAAAGTCGTGCTCTAGAGCTATTTAAATTTCTATTTTGCTCATTTTTAGAAATCCTCCATTTCTGGTCTGATGCACGTAATATCCTCTTTGCAACCTCCATTTTTGATCAAAATTGTTCACTTGTTCTATGGCCTGGTTTTCAAATCATTGTTTTGCCTTCATGCCTCTAGTTCATGAAGGAAATTAAAAATTGGACTCAAAACGATGAAGTTTTCTTCCTCTGCATATTTTCCACAGTCGGGATGATGGGCATCTTTTCCCATCAAGTTTTGACCCTAATGAATGCTGGTACATGGTTAGATCCTATTGGATGGGGAGGAATGGAATTTTTGTGAACTTAACACTTTTGGTCACTTTTGGAAAAAATGGTAAATTTTTCCATGGCCCGTGGCCCTAATTAGGCTATAAAGGTAAAAGTAAAAATTTGATCCCGTAGAGAAAAGTCAAAGTTTAAGTCCGACAAGAGGAAAAATTCAAAGTGAAGCCCATTGTTGAAAAGTCAAAGTTTAGACAAGCAGGCCATTGGGGCACTTTTGAAAATTTAACCAAATCCCCAAAAGTGAAGTAAAATTTCTAGAATGCTCTGCTTTGCTTCAAAATGAAGTCTTGGGCATGCCATTGAAAAGTCAAAGCAGAGGAGCAAAACGATGGAGAACTTTGAGTTTTTGAGCCTTTTTATAAAAAGGTTAAAATGTTTAGAAAAGAGTCGTGACCCCATCTCCAACCAGAATGTGCCATGTTCCCTAGTCAAATCAAAGCAGCGGGCTGGCAGAGGAAATTGAGTTTTTGAGCCTTTTTCCAAAAAAAGGTTAAAATATTGAGAAAAGGGCCATGATCCCATTTCCAATAAGAACGTGCCACGTGTCCTAGTCAAATCAGAGTAGTGGGCCAGTAGAGGAAATTGAGTTTTGAGCCTTTTTCCAAAAAAGGTTAAAATGTTAAGAAAAGGGCATGATCCCATTTCTAATAAGAACGTGCCATGTGTCTAAGTTGAAAAGTCAAAGCGGGGCTACGGGCCAATTTGTTCCAAATTGCCAAATCTCACAAAAATCACAAAATGTGAAAGGATTCCCCCGTAACCACTCCAATCCCTTCCTACCACGTGGACAACCCAATTTCAGTTAGAGGAGAAAATCAAATGGTCTATATTTAAACTGGCAAATCAAATGTAATAGTTGCTTTGTAAGATCTAGTTTTTAACCCGCCATGAGCGTTTTCTTCACAACAGAGGAATTTGAAAAGGTGTTGAGGATTTGTGAAGTTGTAATGGTTTCTTGCAAAGAATATAATGGCTTCTCAACGTCATTCCAAGGGTTGGCGATTGATTTCAAAAAAGACTAGAGTGCTCTGTACCTAGAAAAGACAAAAATGCCACACTTCTTCTATTTTCTCTTCTTCCTTGAATTTCTTCCATTCTCAAGCTATGTACAAACTCTTCTCAAGCTTCAATAATAAAAGAAGGAATTTTTTCCTCTTTGATTGAGGAATTAATTGGTACTTTGTGACCAATGAGTTTTATTCGGTCTTGTAGCTTCTCCTACGGATTTGTTTTTCTTCTAACTATAAATGCATGTAAATGAAATTTCTAATTAATGTGTGTGGGCATCTGATATTCTACTCACAACATTAGTTTTCTCCTACCTCCATTTCCACTCCCCTTCCCCTTTCCAAGACAAAGTTTCTTCTCTAGTGAGACATTGCTAGCTTTTCCACAGGGTCAGTGGAGTGCCCTTTTGGATCTCTGGTTGAAAGGCCACCATTAAAATCCACTTTTTCATGAATGCACATATGAAAGCTGCACCATTAAAGTAGAGGGAATTAGATTCTCACAGCGTTGGCTTGAAACCCACCAATTTTTCCACAGGACAAATTTTCTCGCCAACACATGGTAATCAACTTGTTTAACATCATGTTCATCAGTGTGAGAGACTCTAGATCGTAAGAGTTGGCTTGAAACCCACCAATTTTTCCACAAGACAAATTTTCTCGCCAACACATGGTAATCAACTTGTTTAACATCATGTTCATCAAAGGTGAGAGACTCTAGATAGAGGGGTAGGAAACTTTACCAGCTTTGATCTAGGTGCACAAACTTTATTTCAATTTACAAGGCTACATGCATGCTTGGTATGTATATGTGGAACTCCATAGAGAGACTGGAAATTGGTAGGATTTAATTATAGGAATGATCCAGACATTTGACTATTTCTTTACTAAACCTCTAGTAGAAGAGGAATTAAGGGTTATAAAGTGCTTAACTATGGGAGATAGTGCCAAGGTGAAAGTAGACTCAGGAGTGCATTTTGTTGAAGAAATAGAGATAGATGCCACACTACTTAAGCATGTTTTCCTTGAGAAGGAAAAAGGAAAGATGATCTACTTAGTGGATGATTAAGAAGAAGTAAATATGGATGTAGACCATTCAACAGTACGCATGAGGTTTTGGATAGTGCATATAAGACAATGTGCACCTATCATGAACCTATGAAGATAAAGAAAGTGAATATTAGATCGATTCTGAGCCTAAGGAGACCATAATTGGGTACTATTGGTTTGACTCGACGTGACGTAAATCATTGAGTTACTACGAGATTATAAAAAATTATTCCTGGGGATACCATGAACTCAAAGGCGTGCATGAATCATTAGGAGAAATGAAGATAAAGCTTAAGGAAGGTATGTGCCTAGTCAAAAAGAGACCCTATAGGATAAACCCCAACTTGTATGAAAAGGTTAAAGAAGAAATTGACAAAATGTTGAAGTCTGGAATCATCAAGCCCTTAAACGAGTCAGAATGGGTTAGCCCAATGGTGATCAATATCAAGAAAGATGGTCATATTAGGATCTATGTGGACTATAGGGAGCTGAATGTTGCATGTGTGACTGATCCCTTTCCTACACCATTCATTGAGGAAATACTAGAAGGTGTTGCGGGGGTGTAAAATCTATTTGTTTACAGATGGATTCTTTGGGTATCATTAGGTTAGGATTGCACAGAGGATCAGGAAAATACTAATTTTACTACTAAATGGGGAATCTTTGCCTATATTGTGATTCCTTTTGGTCTGAAAAATGCACCTGTTGTATTTTCATACATAGTTGTTCAAGTGTTCAAATATTTTATTCACAACTTCTTGCAGTTTATTTAGATGATTGGATGGCGTATGGAAATTTTAAGGACCATTGTGAAAATTTATGCCTAATGTTTGAAAGATGTCAATAGTTCAACATCTCTTTGAACATCAAGAAATGTGCATTTGCTACACCATTTGGAACACCATTAGGGCATCATTTTTGCAAGGAAAGTTTTTGGTTGATCCAAATAAGGTTGTTATCATTATTGGCCCGAAGATCCTACCACCAAAGTGAGGTGCACAAATTATTGGGTCATACTAGGTATTATAAATTTTTATAAGGGGGTATGCTAAGGTTGCCACCCCCTTGGAGGAGTTACTAAAAGGAAAATGGACGTTCTACTAGGGAGAACCGCAGAGTGAACATTCGAGACATTAAAGGAGAAAATTACTACAGCACCTATTTTGTGCTTTCCTTCATGGGACCAACCATTTAATGTACATGTGGATGCCTCTGGCATGACCATTGGTGCAGTGTTGGCTCATCTTGGAGAAGGTATTATAGATCATCCTATCCATTTTTCTAGTAGAAATTTGACTCCTCTAGAGCAGAACTATACAACTATAGAGTGCAAAGCTTTGTTGATGATGTATGCACTACATAAAATTAGATAGTACCTAGTAGAAACACCATTTATATTTTATAGTGATCACATGGAATTTAAGTATTTAGTAAACAAGCCTATTTTACAAGGGCACATATGTAAATAGGTACTCTTATTCTAAGAATTTGATTTCACAGTTGTGGTCAAACTAGAGAAAAATAATTCTCAGGACTGGACCATCTATCCGAGAATACGAATCGGAGAAAAAGCACATGCAAGTGAAGATACCATACATGATGCATAGTTATATAGGTTACAATGCGTGCCATTAGAGTTATAAGACATTTCTATCTTTCTATGAACATGTATGGCCCCGAAGGGATGAGGTCCTTAGAGAAGAATAAAATTGCCATTGGCACGACACCATTTATGTTGATTAGCGGTGACCTGTACAAGTTAGGATGGGATGGAATATTACACCAATATGTACTGGAACATGAGCACAAAATATCATGGAGGAGGCTCATGGTGGTATTGCAGGTGGACACTATGTAGGTGACGCCACTATGTACAAGATTCTACTCGTTGGATTATGGTGGGAGATCCTGTATAAATATTGTAAGGCATATTGCAAGGCTTGTGATCACTTTCAGTGCCTTAGAAAACCAGGTTAAAGAGATGAAATGCCTCTAAGACCTATTACTAGTGAAAAATTGTTTGAGAAATGGGCTATAGATTTTGTGGGTCCTATGTAACCAAATGCATGTAGGAACAGAATCACGCTATATCATTACTTGCACAAACTATCTCGACAAGGTGGGAGGAAGAAGCACCTATAAAGGATTGTATAACAACTACAATGGATAGGTTTCTATGGGAAAATATTATTACAAGGTATGGATGCCCATTGGGTTTGAACAGTGATAGGGGTACACATTTTCTAAATGAGACAATCAAAATTTTATTGGATGAATTCATGATTGCACACCATAAGACTACACCATATCATCCTCAGGAAAATGGGACTACTGAGGCTTTCAACAAAAGTTTGAGTGAGAAATTGAAAAATATTTGTGATGTTGGAAGAAAGAATTAGGATGATAAAGTTTTTGCAGTACTTTGGGCGTATAAAGCGGTTAAACAAGGCCACACTTTTTCAATTGATGTTTGGCACAGAAGCAATTTTTCCTATAGAATTCATGTTACCTTCTTTGCATATTGCACACGCTGGAGGTCTAGCTAATGAGAAAGCATTAGAAGAGAGAATTGAAAAGTTGATTAAGTTGATGAGAAATGAGCAATAACACGTCGAGTCGAAGAAAGAAAAAGCTAGAAAGAAATCATAACATGATAGAACATTAGGGACAAAAAGCTTGAGATAGGAAAAATGGTGCTTCTTTATGATTCTAAGTTTCTACACCATCTAGGTAAACTCAAAGTACATTGGTTAGGACCATATGTTATCACTCACATACTTGAAACATGAGCTTGTTAGTTAGAAACACTTGATGGAATACGGTTACTTGGTTACTTCAACGGGAGTAGGTTGAAGCCCTAGTATAAATAAGTATTCTTTGTGTTTGTAATAAGGCAATATTGCCATTTAGATTAGGTTTTAAATTATGTATTCCCTTAATGTATTTCCTTCTTCGTCACTATGCTTTTTCAATTTAGTTGGTGTTTTGTGAAATAAGCACGTTTGCACACTAGAAGCTAATTACCGTTTGCAGTATTTTTATGCGTAGAGGATTGAACATACCATTTCGTGGCATGGTGATTGAAGAATGGGTTCACATAAAAGAACAAATTGCTATAGATGTTATTCAAGTTTGAAGAGTTGGTGGATAGGATATTGCTTCTAAATAAGGACCATAGATGGAGATAAATGAAGGAACAATATAGCACAAGGTAAGAAGTAGCCAGAGACTACTAGGAGAAGGCATAGTGATGCGGTACTCAAGTGCATGGAATCGCATCAAGAGAATGTTGTAGCTATAATGTAGGAAGGTGCGCTAAAAGGTTATAGCTAATATACAAAGATGTACCACATGAAAAAATGTGAAAAGGGTCAATTAATGAGGATTGTTGGTAGGTAAAGGAGCAATAAATGCACTAAAATTTTCAAAATATATATAAGGAAGGGATACGAGTTCATTTTTACCATTATAAATCACAAAAGTTTGAAAGAGCCAAGTGCAATCGAGTTGAGAAAATTGTGTTGAGGTGTGGAGAGTGTGAAACCAGACGTGGAGAGTAGATTTGTGTGCAGGAGAAGCTTACGTCCCCATTGGTGAAGGGTTTGAGTGAAGGTGAGTGTTACGAAAGATATAGGCTATGAAATTTCAACTAGGGCATGTAGATTTGAGCTAGGGTTTCTGACTTACTCATTATAGAAGGTAGAAGGAAAGATTATGCACACTACAAAGGCCAAAAATTTACGATTTATAGATGGCACCAAAAGAAAACACTTGCCATAGGATCTAAAGGGAAGAAGAAAGTGGAAGCAGATGTTGAAATTGCTCCCGAGAGTAATTTCTCAAAGATACAATACCCAGATGGCATGATAGTGGAACAAGAATGGGATTCTCATGTCCGGAAGTGCAAGATAAGTAACTACAACCACCACACATTGGATTAAAAAAAAGGAATGGGATGCGCCATTGAATATGAAGATGAAAAAGCACATAACGCAGGACATGCCACTGTATGATGACATTGGAGATAAGTTTCTAAAACAGATTGGAGTTTACCAGTTGTACGAGCTTCCATATTTCGGCAAGTATGAACCTTTGTACTAGTGGCTGATGAGCATGGTATGAATAATTTTTCTATTTCACCGGATGCGTAGGTAAGGATAAGCAACCACATTGATTTAAACTATAACAGAGTAAGGGGCACATGAGTGGATCTAAATAGTTACTTGATAGATAAAACAAAAATCCTCGAAGATGTGCAAGGAGTTAGGGTACACCAAGGGTCCACGTAGAATGGATATTGACAAACGTAAGAAGTACCCAATACTATAGGTAGCTGCACATCTAGTCACCAAATTGAATGATCAAGAGAGACGGTCTCAGGTGAATACCATGTGGCTACAAATTGCAAGGAGAATATCACAAGGAATACTTTACAACATATCGTGGTACATTACGAGACTATCATCTAGGAAGCACATAAAGGTGAGAAAATCAGTTTTAGTGCTATCTTATTGTCCCTAGTATTTATGGAGATTGGAGTGCCCGATGGGCTGAAGAACAAGATCTAGGAGTACCCCATATAAAATAAGTCTCTTGAGGAAACAAATTATAAGTACTTGTGTGAAGGGTTAATGAGTGGGCCATTAAAGTAAAGGGCATAGACATTTTATGAAAGGCTCCACGTGACATTTGGAGAGGAGTGGTGCATCCCAAAAAGAATTACCTTCGGTGGTGGGAAAGGTAGAGAAGTTCACAGATATCATCACTTCTTCATTGCATGATTTGTGATGAAGGATGGGAATTGGAGCCCCTGGTGTAAGCTTCCGTATTCCTTCACAATGCTACTTCCAAGCATTAGTCCATTAGTTCAATAATGCGTGATGACTGAATTTTATTGCAGACAAGGTAGACTGTGACTACCACACGTTGCGAAAGACTTATGTATATCTAAGTCAAACTACCTACATTGAGAGGATAATTTCAGACATGATAAGCATGAAGCCTATGAGTTTGGAGATTAGAGATAGTGGAGCCACACTTATATACCTTTAGCTTAAGCCTAAGTTGGAGGGTAACAAATATGTGGAGAATGAGTTTGTGCTCCCAGGGCCACCTAAGGGAAAGCATATAGTGGAGAATGTACTAACTCCAAAGCCCACTGAACCTATAGAAGTAGATGATGAGGAGGAAGATCATGAAGACAATGGCGTTTTGGTACATAGAGGATGAAGGAAACCCTTAGACAGGGTAGAATATGAGCGTGTAAGTACTCCACCCCATGCACAAGAAGAAGGAGATGAAGAATTGGAGGTAGGAGCAGACCTTGAAGAATGCCACTTTAAGAGGGTGTTCATATGGACAAGAACTCAAGGTGCTACTCCACAATTAGTATGTAGATCACCACAACTCTCTCCATAGAAGGAGACAAATGAGAAGAGAAGGAGAAAATTAAAACTAAATGAGGAGACAAAGGAGTATGAAGAGAGCACACTGAATATCCTACACAACCAGAGGATGTGGAAGAGCTGAAAGATGAAGAAATGAAAGATGAAGATGTGAATAATGAAGGAGAAGGGGTAAAGGAAGGAGAAGCATGACTAGATAATGCTCAAGACATAGAAGATCCAACTCCAAATCTTGGCGCTCCAGTTCCTAAGGGGCCAAGAACTAAAAGAACAAGTGGAGAGTATATTGTTCCATCTTTGGGCTATGCTGAGGACACAAGTAAAATTTTCCATGCCTATTTTCAAAGCATGGTGAGCCCTAAGGAGTTATATGGATGGGAGTTGATGGATGAAGACATGGCCACCACACGCACAAGGAAGCAACTATCTTGGTCTATGCACACACATGGATGAGCCAAACTTTGACGTATGCGAAGAATCCTATGTGTCAAGAAGGTTGAAGAAGGCACCTCAGGCTAGACATATAACCGTAAAACCCACTGTTATGTCTGATGAATAGGTAAGTAATTCCTTGGTAAAAGTATCTACAGAGGTGGTGTGGAGAAACATAGATAAGTTTTCCACTATTAAAGTGCTAAGAGAAGATATCAAGGCCAAATATGTAGAGATTGTACATCTAAAAGGGAAGAAGGACTGTTATCCAAAATGTACCCCTTGCTCATTTTGTGGCTAACTCTTTTCATTCTTCCCTCTCTTGTGCCTCAGTCATAATTTTTTTCTTTTCAGGGACTTGAAACTTTCTGGAAATGGCACCATTGGATAGAGCTCTTTCTCAGCTTTCCAGAAAGGTAAAGTTTTCCTCCTAACTCCATGTATTTTTGAAGTTATGGCTCATGGAGTTTTTGTGGGAAATTTTCCCCTGAAAGGCCCGCAGCCAATGAGATGCCACCACGTGTCCAAGGAAGTGGCGGGGGTTGGAGGAAAACTTGGAATTTTCACCAAGTGTTTGGAAAAAGTTTTCAAAAGGAAGGTTTTCCCTCACAGCCCTGCCGAATCAGATGATGCCACGTGTCCAGGGGAAAAAATTGAAAAAATGACTAAGTGTTGGCGTAGGTAGAATTTTAATGAAGAAGGCCCACGCCCAATCATATTGTGCCACGTGTGCTATGGCACTGGACCGGTGGAGCATGGAGGAAAGGTTAAAATTTTGGCGAAGTGTTTTGCCAAATTTCAGAAAGGGAATTTTTGGTCCGCTGCCCCGTCGACCAAACAGTGAAGGCCACGTGTCCTCAATCCCCGGACCGGCGGAGCGCGGGGAAGCTTGGGAAATTTTCCCAAAGTGTTGGCGCAAAAGTAAAAATGTTTATGGAGGGCCCGTGGCTAATGAAATGATGCCACATGTCTCAGACCAGTGGGGGGCGGGGAGAAATTGAAAAATTTTCCCAAGGGAAAACAAAGGAAATTTTAAAAGGAAAAATCCCGCCCCCCAAAATGTGAGCCAATGGAATTATGCCATGTGTCCATGTGGCGGCAAAAAATAGAGGATAGGCCCGCAAGGAAAATTCGAAGGGGAAAGCCCACATCCAATGGGGTTATGCCACGTGTCCAGGTCGAAAATGGTCAAAACGGCATGCGGAAAATTCAGGAAGGAAAGGTCCGCGACCAATTAGCACATGCCACGTGCCCTCAACTCATCGGCCTGACAGAGTTTTTTGGGAAATTTTTCCAAAGGGTAAAGCAATGGAAAATGAAGCAAAGAGTCCCCGCATCTAATCAGAACATGCCACGTGTCCCGAAATGGTGGAGCATGGGGATTTTTTGGGAAATTTTCCCAAATGCAAAAAAGGTGAAAAAATTCAAATTTTCACCCGCCAATCCGATTTGGCCCTGTTTTTCCCTAAAACTTCAAATGGCCATATCTTTCGATCCAGAGCTCGGTTTTTCACGTTCTTTATATCAATGGAAATATGGTGAAATTATATACAAGATTCCAGAGTTATTTTTTTATTTTAATGGATTTTGGAGACAAAAATTTAAAAATGCCTCTGGCACGTGGTCATGGACAGAAATGACATTTCAACCACCATTTTTAATGAAGAATGGCTCGCATTCTCTCCCAACATGGCTAAAAATGTCAGGGGATGGGCCTGTAAGGATTCCCATGCTTTTTTGATTGCATTTTGGTCAATGGTTGAATCTTCCCCACGTTTTCCCATGTTTCTCTCTCCTAGGGTTGTGGCTTGCATTGAAAAGCCAGAGAGGGTTCATTTTGAAGAGGAGAGACACTTTTTTAGCTCTACAACTTTCCTTTTTCTTCCTCTTTGGTAGAATTTGTGAAATTTTTTACCTTTCCATGTAATACAACACCCCTTCTTGCCTCTTGATCACTGTAATGCATTGTATTGGATCTGAAATGTTAATATATGTTCTGTGATTAAAATCCCTCAATCCTTTCATATATCTATCATTGTTTTCCTGATATTTCATTACATTTTGAGAAATTTGTGCATGCTTTGTGCTGTGTTCTCTTATGGATTGTGTATGTATTGCAGTATCAGGTTTCTGCAACTCCTTTGGTGCATCACTTCATTAGCATTAGCTTCATTTTCCTACATTCCCTATCTTTGTCCCCTTGGAATTTAGAGTAGGAACTAGGAATTCAAACCTCTACAACTTGTAAGTGACATATCTGATCAGAGGAGTTTGAGGAACCAACCTCTAATCTAGAGATTCCTTTCCCATTTTACAAGTCCCACACTTGGGGAAAGGATTCAATGTTGTGCAATCACACTTGGATGTCCAAGATGTCAAACTAGAAGTCTGATCAACATCCAGGTGCTTTGTTGATTTGCCACAACAAGACCTAGAGTAGAAGAATAATGGGGTCCTTATCAACATGGTAGAGGAGATTGGGGATCATGTCCTACAATCAAGACTGCACTTAAAGCCCAAGGTACCAAAAAAATTCCCTTCAGCTATGCACTATGTGCATACTTTAGTTGATCTGGTGCTTGAGGATGGACCAGTTTAGATGCCAGCACCAAAGGACCATGATCGGAAGAAAAGTGAGAAAAGGATTTAAGTAGTGTGAAATATTTCATCATATGAGGCACTGCTCCAAACCTTACGGGAGGAGATGAAGAAAGCGGATCAAACATTGAATATTTGTACAACTCTAGAGGCAGTCATAAGAATAAGGACCATGGTAGAGGACAATGAGGTCTTAAAGGAAATGAAGGATGAAACCTTGGGGCACGTAGAGATATTGGCATTGGTAAAGAAAAAGTGTGAGGCCCTTGCAGTGGCCTAGGAGCCCCATAAGAACAGGTTGGATGAACTTGGGAAACTTATAGTGTAGAAGATGGATCTTCTAGAAGGGAGAATGTCTGTAATGTCTAACATTATGTTAGTATTACAGAATGAAAAGGGATAAATTACCCAGGATGAGTTGGAGTCTATTGTATTAAATATTCTAGAAAAGGAAGAGGCCACACTGAATGAGTGGAAAACATTAGAGGTAGAAATAAAAGAAGAATATCCAAAACTAATTCTTCCAATTGAAGCAGAGGATGTTATAGAGTAAATAATTATTCTTTGTATAGTAATTATTTACATTCATCCATTCCTTATTCTTTATTCATTTCATATTAAAAGGAAACCATTTTGGGGTGGCAATGCAATTTAGTGTGGGGTAATGTTGAGTAGAAAAAGTGTGATACTTAGTAGAAGGCACACAGGAGGTTCACACATGAGAACAGGGCATAGTCAAAGGCACAAAAGGATAGGGAAGGACACACACGTGAAAGACAAGGGAAAATTTGGGACTTAGCCATTTTCACATGTACAAGATATTTTTGGAGATAGTGTGTAGAGCACACAAATTGATAAAGACTTGTGTGACACACATCAACTATTTTTGGAAGAGCAGATACTAAGCACTTTGCGTGGGTTCAGACTAATAATATAATTGCTACTACCGCTAACTTGAAGAGGTCTATTATTAGCACACTTGCATATGTGGCTATTATTGTAAAGGTGCATGGCTATTTTTCAGCATGTGACTTATATTGGGAGTTACACAAGCGGTGAAGGGCAAGTCCACACCCTTATAAATATGTAGCTACGTAATATAGGAGGACTGTGGTGAGAACCGAATTATCATGGGGTTATGTTGTCGCCCTATTGTGCACATGAGATTACAATATTACTTGTTGTAATAAGTTTATGTGTATTTATTATGTTTAATATAATGGAGTGTATTTGATGAATAAAGGTATTAATCATGAGTATAACAGGTTCTTGCATGATTGACTTCATTATGGTTATTACTTAAATTTATTACTCTTTAGATCTAGATTTGGACATGCTTTGTGGAATTTCATATTAATTATGGTTTTGAATGCATTAAGTATTCATCATACTATCATGTTGCAACAACAACCCTAAAGAGGGGCCTGGTACCTTTGTGTGCTTCGGGTGAGCACTCAGCCTAGGATGAGTGATGTGCTAGCATGCCTGGGTTATTACCGATAAATTATAGGCTGCATCAAAACTAGAAAGATATTCAAATATAAGGAATATTATATTTCAAGACCTTTAGAGATAATTCAAACTTATGTTTTTGTCTTACAAGGAATCAAAACATTTAAGGAGAAAATAACTTCATGAGTTACACAAGAATGACTTGGGTAGCATTCTTGAAATAAAATTTAGAATCTCTTGATAAGTTCAAGGAATTAAAGGCTCAATTTGAAAATGAAATGAATGTAAAAATCAAGTGTTTAAGGTTTGACATATGAGGAGAGTTTTGGTCAAATGAATTTGATGAATTTTGTGAGGCTTCAAATAAGAAGACAATTTTCAAAGAGCTTTAGACACCTCAATAGAATGGGGTAGTTGAAAGAAAGAATATGATCATTAAAGAAATGGAAACATGACAATTCTAAATGAGTAAAGACTATTTGATGGCTACGAGAGAGAGGAAGTAAACATTGCGCTTTACATTTTGAATAGAGGAAAGAAAATGATTAATGTTGATAGACCCCTATGAGCTTTGGAAAGGTAGACCTACTAATGTGAAACACTTTAGAGTGTTTGGTTCAAAATAGTTCATCAAAATAGATGAGGAAGACCCAAGTAAGTTTGATTCAAGTTCTAATAAAGGAATATTATTAGGATATTCACCATTTAGCTCAACCCGAATATGCTACAATAAGAGACTACAGAAGATAGTGGAAAACCAATGTGAATGTTAACGAGACTTGTTTTAAGAAGTTAGAGTTTTAGAATGTGGACTCTAAAAATGAAGAATAAGTTGTAGAGACAAATGAAGAAAAAGTTGAGGAAAGAAAATTGTTAGTGAAAATCATAGCACCCCCAAATGAGTCGTCATATTTTATTTTCTAAGGTAGGGTCATTTGGTGTGATTCACATAACATTAAGTTTTTCCCCAAAGTGTGGTACTTTACGGATGGGAAAATATCCGATTAAAGGTCGGTTCCTATTCCTTTGAGAGGACCTATTCCTAAACCTAATATAATTTTTACCAAGGAGACAAGGATAAAAGGAATACAAGAAATCAAACTAAGCTATAAGGTGATGTACCAAAGGAATGATGAACATTAGTTTTGTTGATAGAAACAAACCAAAAAATGCATACAATAATCAAGAACAGATAACCAAATTTATAATGAAAGACCAAATGAGAGGAAAGGAGACAAGAAAGGATCTTAAATCAATCACAAATGTGTTTTACTGCTCTGTAGATTGATACAATGCATTAAAAATGGCCAAGGAAGGAAATATATTGTAAATTTAAATGGAAAGTCTTAACTCTATGAATTCCTTTGCCAGAAGGAAAGAGGAGCCTATAAAAACAAAAGAATGTCCAACCCTTTACAATGAATCTTGACCCTACTTTTATAGATTCAACATAGAGGGAAGAAAGAGAGAGAAGTCAAAAAAATTTCCAAGCTCAACCACCACTATTAATGCCTCCCATAAAATATGCCCCCAAATATGTCTTGACTACATCAATTTCTTATTCGGCGCCTCGAAGGAGGAGGAAACAATGGAGTAGATCAAATCCGATCTGGTTGTTGGGGTAAAAATAGATCCTGCATTAATGGCCCTAAGATGTTTCTCCATTTTTCTCTCACCTAATCTCTCCAAAATTAAAGTTTCAGATCTTCATGCTGTAGACAAGGCCGAGATCTTTCAAACGGTGTCATATTTGCAATATTTTTAGCCCTAAGTCAAAAGATATGCCTCTTTAAAGTTTGTATCGGTCCGTACAAAAGGGTGGGAAAACCAGTTTCAAAAATGGGCCCCCTTTTTAATATGGGACACGTGGAGGGATGGCGCTTGTCTCGAGGGAGGCCTCTATATTTTTATCTTGGAATGGTGAGGGGATGACATGTGGCTTCCTCCACCGACCTGCTCAATTTCTATGTTTTTGGCTAATTCATTTGCTCGGTGGGGTCATATTTCTTGACCAAGGACACACGGCCGTTTGGACACTGGCACTCTCTATCGATTTGCCACCATGCATTAAATATTCAAACCAAATTTGTTCCCTTTTTTAGACTGGATGCGTGAAGGCTCCACGCTCGCTTGAAAGCCCGATCAAGATTTTCCTTGGAAGGAGCATGTAGTTGACACTTGGAAGCCTCCGTAGGTATTTGGACTTTTCAATGACCTCTCCCTTACCTTTTCGATCTTGGGCTATGTGGCAAACCGGAACTATTTTGAACATCCTCTTTAAATCTACCTTTGAGATGTGCCACTTGGACACGTGGAAGTCACTACCAATACTTCTATACTTAGCCTATTTTGAGGCCCGCCCGTCCATATTTTGACCTCTCGTTGACTTTTTTCTACGTGGAGGGATGGCTTGAGTTTGAGTCTTCACCTTGGGCTCCCATTTCAGATTTGCACCAAACCGACACTGGCACCTTCTCCTAGTCAAAAATTTTCATCGATCATGCAACTTTTGGGGCTTTGGAAGCGTGACACTTGTTTGAGCTTCCTTTTTGGATTCAACTTTGTAGAAGTTCCATGCCGACATGTGGCTCTCTCCACTAACTCCTTTATACTTAGTTTATTTTTGGACTCGTTTTGAACTTTTTGAGCCCAAAGACTTCGAATCTTTGTCATTTCTTCTTTTTCCTACTCCCGGCTTCTTTGGGACACCGCTCCTCCTCCGACCCTACTATTCTATTTCTGAGCCCACCTATAACCCATTAAATAGATTTAAGACACAGATTCACTCAAAAGAGCCGTTTCTCTTCTCTTTCTTGCATAGGGTTATTTGGTCTTTCGCAGCCCCGTCCACCCATTGTTGAGTCCTTCGTGATCTATTTACAATATTTAATCATGTTTTCTTTGGTTCTTTCTATGTGGGGTTATGGCTGATCCAATACTTTTCCTAGAGGGAGAAATATGGATAAAAATTTGGTGACTCACAGGGGTATCTGCATGCTATATGAAAAGACCAATTGCCTTGTCATATCCGTTGGGCATGGAGTCGAGAATGACAGCCTGATACTCGATCCTCCGCCTTTAATTCATGAGCTCGACTATTTGAACTCTCAATTTTCATAAGAAATTTTGAAACGATGGTTTCTAAGAGTAGAAAATTGCTTTAACTCGGGCTTCACTTGTCTCTAAATGGGTATACAAGAGCAACAAAAACAACACCACAACTATATACAAAATTTGAAATCATACATGCTCCAAGTAGAAAATGTAGAGCGTGTAAAGCACTCAGAGAAAATAAACCTAAACTACAACAAGAAAATATGCACAAGCACTTAGAGGAATGAAAAACTAAAATAATATGTACAAGGTGAGAAAATTCCTTCTAGTAGCAGTGTTTAAGTTAATTCCATTCACTAGAATTTGTAACTCTTCACCATCTAATGTAGACAATTGAAAGCATTTCTACTTCTACATTTTGTGACCATGTAAGGGCCACTCCAAATGGCATCAAAATTGGAATGCCTTCCCGGTTTTTCCCGATCTACATCCCATTTCAAAACTAGGTCTACTTCCTGGAAGGTTCTTGTTCTTTCCTTCTTATTGAAGCATCTCTTGATTGAGACCTAATCCTTCTCCATTGTTTTAAGTGCTTTTCTCCGGTTTCTTCCAACTCCATGTAACATTCCCATTTTAGGACTTTAGAAACAAGGGAATTTTTATTTTTTTAAAGCAATGTTCTCTATTCTAAATAATACATCATTTAGAACACACATTCTATGCCAATCAATCTTATAAAAGATAACCATATGCAACTGTAATGACTCAGTATCTTCCGATCTCTCATTTCATGACTCGGTTTCTATCCGATATTTCATGCTAATCTAAACACATAGTGTATACTACATATACTTGGTTACTTACCCTATTCCAGGTTCCGAGTGATCTATTTAAAGAACCTATCTAAATATTTGTGACCAATATTCATCCGACATCACGTTTTACTAAACTAGGTGATATAGGACAACACAACCAGCAACTTGCGATACTTTGGCCAAATATTTTAAACATACTGTCTATGTGATTATTCCTAGATGACATACACATCAATGGAATACATCCTTCACCTCACTCTTCTGTTATCTAGAATGGTCTTTACTGACTTCTGTCAGTCCACTTGTCCAAGATTTTATCCTAACCCAAATTAGTGACATGATTTAGTATATTGGATCATTCACATTAACTAAGGGTATTTAGACATATTCAATTGACCTAAGTCGATTGAATGTGCCTACTTACCCCTAGATAGTGGGAGTCATCCCCTATACTAGATCATATTTCTAATTCAGCCTAGAAGGAAACCAAGACAAGTCCCCAACATATGTAGATCTGGATGGTCAAATGCAGAAGGGTGTTGCCACATGTCAACTGCAGTATTGTATCTTCGAGAAGACCTTAGTCTTCTCAAAGGTATAGTTCTACAGTTGGCATGTGCCAACATCCGCCAGAACTACCTCATCGAGATGTACATACTTCAAGGAGAACGTTAACATTTAGTTAATTAGTGGATTAAGATTCATTTTACATATCCTTGTGAAATGTTATAATCCACACTCCTTAAGTTCTTTTCCAAAATATGATTCAATTAATCATTAAATAACTTTACTTAACTTAAGATTTATTTTTAAGTTCATTTAATTGGCTTAACAAGTAGTTAACCAAAAACAGGACAGCAACATCATAAGTTCTGTTTAAATGCAACTTATCCATTCAAGGAGGTGTAGTAACCACATAGGTTTAACTAAGTAGACTTCATTGAAATGAAGTCTAATGAATTAACAATCATATCACCTTTCCTTTTTGTTTACATTCTTTTGAGAGAGGAAGAGTCTTCCTCTTCATGATTAAATATTAGTATTTATCACCCTTATTATCTTTTACAATTTCTATAGTTTTACTGCATGTTTATTACACATCACATTACCATGTTAAATTGTTTAGATAAAGAACATCATATTCTACAACTTATCAAGTTGTATCTTAATTAGGGAGTTTGAACTAAATTCCCTTATCCAACTTATCAAAATATATCCAATTAAGTATATAAATAATATGAATAATATCAACAAGATAGAATTCCATCTCTTTCATAAAGGTACAAGATAGTTTACACAACCTAATGCAAGTAAGTTTCCAACTTTCAATTCATCTTTGTAAACTTATATAATTACAATACTATGCATTTTAGGCATACTTGCCAATACAACAACCTTCCTTCAACAAGAATACAAATTCTCTTTTTTAAAACAACTCAAGAAAGAAATGAGAATTCTTCACAAGAATCAAACTTAAATAAGCCAATGTATCATATAAGTTTTGCCTTCTTTTTACCACTTACGAAATCCATCTGCAAAAATTGCTAGCACGGGTCAGTTCAAAGAACTGAGCATGATAAGTACCAAACATTAAAACTAAATGCTTTCCACTAATTGTTCCATTAAAACAACTCTGCTTTAATGAAACAATTAACATATCATACACAAAAGCATAAGTAATAACAATCGAAAAGAAGTGCATTAGTAAAACTGAATTCACCTTTTAAGAGAAGGACAAAATATATTCTACAACA
This sequence comes from Taxus wallichiana var. yunnanensis, assembly GCA_018340775.1. NCBI lineage: Eukaryota > Viridiplantae > Streptophyta > Pinopsida > Cupressales > Taxaceae > Taxus > Taxus wallichiana. The sequence continues at coordinate 934,641,865 of CM031240.1, read as the reverse complement.
TCTGTCTTACCAATTAAAGTTTAATTGAACCTATCAATTATCTTTTAAACAACAATAGATCATCATATCATTATTCCTGATTCTATCATCTTAGAACACAACATTTATCTTCACCAAAGACAAAATAAGTGTTTATGTTTCCTGTTCAACAAAAGAAGAACATCTAATCTCTTCCTACATTAATTTTTCAAATGAAATAAATAAGGAAGACCAAACAAATATAAAATCTCCGTTTCAAGAAACTCAATTATTTCATTTCATTGTACTTAATAAACAAATTCCCTTTCTAATCCAAACAACTTAGTTCCTACACTAATTTCCAAAAAATAGAGAACAAGATCATTTCCAAGTAAGAAGAAGACATACTACAAGTCCCTTTTGCATTCCTTATTATATAGAAGCATAAGTTTCATATTTTAGTTCAGAATAATATAAACAGAAAAGTACAGAAACAACACACTACCCCTAAGGATTCACAACTTCCTTTCTTATTTTAAAAGATGGTAATAACTTAATGAACCCAATAAGAGTAGAGAACTAAAATAGATAAACAACTAATTCAGAAGTGCCTAAGAGCTCAGCAAAGACTGAAACTGCCTTATAACATTTCAACATCTTATTACATAAGCAAGCAGGTCTTGGTTCCAAGAAGGAAAATAATCCAAACAACTTTCACCATTTCATGTTTCCAAAAATGGAGACCTTGCTCCAACAACACACAACCCACGATGTGGGTTTCTTCAAAATAGAGAAGAAAAGACTATCTCCAAATTAAACACCATTTCCAAATTCAAAGAACAAACAGTCTCAAAGAAGAATGAACCGTTCATCAACAAGACGTTTCTGATAAGATCTCGAAGAGATCTTCATAATAGTTTAGACAAACCAAGCTCCCATATCTCTTTAAGTAGTTCGAGTTTAAAAACAGAGTTCAATTAAAACCAGTATAAGGAGAATCCCAATTCCATATCAAAACTAAATCAAACATATCGATAAAAAAAACCAGTTTAGAACTCAAAGTTCAAAACCCAAATCACCATATCGAACACAGATTTCTCATACTGGTTCAAGACTACACAAGTGATTAATCATGGTTTCAGGGTAACAACTAGTTCCCATTCCAGTTTACATCCCAAAACGAAGGAGACTCGAACCAGTTCAAAAATGAAACATGAGCATCAAATAAGAACAGACAGAACCCGATTTTAATAAAGTTCTCGGTCATGACATAAATAAAGCAAAAAGGTTTGTTGCACTCAACACCTCATATTCCAGTTCCAAAAGACAAACAGATCTACAAAATCAAGATTCTCATGCATAATTCACTAATATCTTACACAAAAGAAGTTTCCAAACTTATTATTATTTGTAGTGGGTTTCATACCCATATTTCACCAAATATCAAAACCCAACAAGAAAATAACCAGTTAAAACATGCAAGTCAAGAATCTCATTTAAGCAGAGTTCATTTAAAGAAACATTTCAAAGAAAGCAATAAATCTTAATGGTTAGAGCCTATCATGCCTGATAGCGCTTCTGCCAAATCGAAGGAGCTTCCAAGATGAGCTTCCAACTTCCTTTCTCTTCCACGCAAGATCAAACAACAAACAACTTTCCTCAGAATGCCTCTTATATTTTCCCATGATCGAAAATAGATCAGAAGAGCCAAAAATAGCAACAAAGTGCAAGTCGAACTGCTGGTTCAAAGAACCAGTTTGCCCCATGCAAAGCAAAATCCGGAGAGAGTGTGAAAACAAACAACTTCCCCAAAATCCACCTTCCAAGTTTCCAAGGCTATTTGAGTGCCTAAACCGAGGCCATTTAATTTCATTAAATGTAATTTTCCCACTTATCCTTATTTGCCACCGCCTTCCAAATCTGGCGATCACCAAAACAAACTTAACATGCATTTCCAAGTTTAGTGGAGCTTCCACTTAACATTCTGCCAATGCCAACTAGCCCCTGCCAAAACTGGCAGTCCTTGAGCATTAAAAACCTTATCACCAAATAAATGCCCCTTTGGAACCGTCGCCCAGGACATGCGACCATAGGCCCCTTTGCATATAGTTTAGGATAGGTCATTTTAAAAACTTAGGTTAGTTTAATTTCCAACTTTATAGTTTTAGGAATTTAATTAGATTAATTCTCAATTATATAGTTTTAGGAATTAAATTAGATTAATTCCATAACCATATATAATTAGGCATTAGATTAATTTAATTAGTCTATCAACCTTAGGAATTCCATATTAAATTTATTTAGCACAAAGGAGTAGGTTAGGATAGAATCCATTTAAATAACATAGCTGAGAAGTAAATAATCTTACCTAACTTAGGATTTTGAATCTTTCTTAAGTCATGAAACGACTATATCTCATTTATGCCCAAATGTCCTGCCAAGATCGATCTCCAAAGACCCAAGCATAACCAGACAAATGAATTGAAACATGTTCACACACGGTCAAAGAAATTGTAACAACAAAGTTTAGTCCATTATGTTCCTTAAATTATTGAATGTCAATTTACCGTTCATTCAACAAAGAAGATTTTAAAACACTCCTTGGATCAATGGAATTGATCCAAGGATGAGTCAAAATTAGAGTTAGGTTTGTAACTCCTAAACTAGATTTCAACTTACCTATAAAGAAGTAAAAATGGATTCAAATAAGCCATTTTATTTTAGTCAATTGATCTAAAGAACATAAATGATTTATCCATTTCAAGCACGATTTCCTATAATCAAAATAACACATCTTTATAAGGATAAATCACATGTCAAAACTTGAAATGCAAAGGAGTAATATAACAACCGACAAAGGTGTTACACTCCATCGCTCTGCATACGGCCTCCATTGGTTCAAATTCGATATCCGTAGCTACTTCATGAGTTCCAATGTTGACAACTCAAGTGATATAGGCAACATTTCCTATTTCCCATAGACAAGTTTGAATGGAGAGTTGCCTATAGACCTCTTGGGTGTTGTCCTATCAGCCCATAAGGCTGATTTGAGTTTTGTGTGCCAAGTTCTTTGATTTTCATCCAGAGTTCTTCTGACAATCTTTAGCAGGTTCTTGTTTGTGGACTCTGCTTGGCCATTACCCTGAGGGTAATAATTTGATGAAGTGCTCAAGTAAATCCTGTTCCTAATGACCCATCTTGTGATTTTGGAACCTATGAATGCCAATGCATTGTCTGATATAATGGTGGCTAGCACTCCAAATTTGGTCACTATCCCTTCATAGAAATCTAGTATGCTAGACTCATTAGCTTCTTTGAGTGCCACTACCTTGGTCCACTTGGTGAAATAGTATGTTGCCATCAGAATCCATTTGTGGCCTTGGCTCAAATTTGGATTGATGACCCCGATGAAATCCAATCCCCATTGCATGAATGACTTGTCAACTGAAATTGGGTGTAATGGAATTCTTGTAGCCTTTCTTTACCTCTAAAGAACACACAATTCTTTCACTTTTTGATCCATGCATAGCAGTCACTAAATACCCTAGGCCAATAATAACCCACCTTCATGATCTTGAGTGCTATCACCCATGGAGAAAAATGGACTCTAGCTGTTTCATCATGGAACTCTTGTAACACTCTCTAAACTTGATTTGTCCCAATGCACCTTAACATAATGCCATTGATGTCCCTCTTGAACAAGATGCCATTAATAAGAACATATGGGATGAGCTGTAGTATGAAATGTATCCTTTTTGTTTTACTCATTTCTAGGGGAAACATGCCTGTTTGAAGGAAGTGCGCCATGTTCTGAGTCCAACAAGGAGTGGGCACATCATCATTTTCTTCCTCTTGACTATCCTGTAGGACAAAAATAGCTTCTTGTTCACCACTTACTTTGTCTTGTTGACTCAAGGTCAGTTGTTCACACAATCCCTTCCCATGGACCAGATTAGTAAACTTGATCTCAACATCATAATCCATGACATGAGTGATCCATCCTTCACGTTTTCATTCAGATCCTTCTTTGAGAAGGAAGTATTTAACTCCGACATGGGAGACCAACAATTGGATTTTATTGTTTAAAACTAGATGCTTAAACTTTTTTAACCCTCTGATAACTACCAGGACTTGATTTTCGATGAAAGAGTATCTTGCTTCATAATCTTCCAAACCTTTGTTGAAGAAAATAATTGGCTACTCTATATCCTCTTTGTTCTCGCTATACTAGAATTGCAAAAATTATGTTACTACCACCAAAGGCATATAGTATGAAGTCTTTAGAAAAATATGGATTCAAGAGAGTTGGAGCTTGTGATATAGCTTCTTTGATGGCCTCAAAATTTCCTTTCCTTTAGTTTTCCACCTAAACACCAAAATCTTCTTCAACATCAACATTATTGGCTTGACAAGGGTAAAAAGTTTGGTACAAACCTACGAGATTGCAAAATTGATTTTTCCTAAGAATATTTGAAGAGCCTTCTTATGGATTCATAATGGCAATGCTCTTATTGCTTCAACTCTCTCTAGGTCAATTGCTAAACCTTCATTTAACACAATATGGCCTATAAGCTTGCCCTCATGTGCCAAGAATATGTATTTTTTAGGGTTCAATGATACCCCAAATCTCCTACACCTTTGAAACACCTGCCTTAGGTGAAAAAGGTGGTCTGCTACATTTTTGGAGAACATAGTAATGTCATCCAGATAGATTAGTACTATTTTTTTGATCATCCCTTTGAATGCCATATCCATTTCCCTTTGGAAAGTGGCTCTGACATTAGACAATCCAAATGGCATTTTTTTGTAGGCATAGGTGCCCCATTTGGTGGTGAAAGTTGTTTTGAACTGATCATCTTCTTTCACCATGATCTGGTTGTACCCTAAGTAGCCATCTAGGAGAGATAATCTCTCTGATCCAGACACCACTTGCAAGATCTGCTCCATTAAGGGGAGTGGGTAGTGATCTTTGAGGGATGCTCTATTTAAGTCTCAAAAGTCTACACATAACCTAATCTCTCCATTTTTCTTCTTGACTGGGACCAAGTTTACAACCTAGCTTGAGTGTTTGATTGGAAATATGATACTTGCCTCTATCAGCTTGTTTAGCTCTTTCTTCATTAGAGGTTCAATGTGTGGATTAACTGGTCTCTGCTTTTTCCTGATGGGCTTAGCAGCTAGATCTAGTTTGATTGTGTGTTGTGATAACTTCAGATTGAACCCTCTTAGGTCTTCATAGCTCCAAGAAAATACATCTAGAAACTCTTGGAAAAATTACATGAATTCATACCTTTCTTGCTCGATGGCTTCTTTGCCAATTTGAAGTGTTTTTCATTCTTCAACTAGAATTAACTATGAATATTCTCCTTTGATTTGTATATTATCCTTCTCTTTTCGAAACTGATCATTAGGATTGAAGATAGAATCCAATGTCACTAAGTCTTTTGGAAGCTTGTTTGTATGCAATTACACTAATTGATCTTCATATTTCTTCTTTAACTTGTTTTGATTCCTAGATGAGAACTTAGCTTCCTCTTGCAAAAAATTGATGATTTGTTGATCATTCTCAAACACCTACTAGCATGTGTTGTTATCTGGCACTTCTGGCCTCACAATCACATGGATATGTGGCTGTCCTTTGTCCCTTTTGATGCTATCAACCACATCAAATGTTTCTCCAACCGTTGCAAGCCTATCAGTAGCTTTGTTCTCCTTCTTGGGTATGGACTCAATGTTGAAGGATTCGAAATCCTCAATGAGATCCCATACCCTATTCTTGTAACTTTTGAGCGGGGATTTCTTGACAGTGTTTTGTCCTTTGACTTGATTGGAAACTAGTTCCTTGTCACCAAACACTTACCGGTTATTTATTCCTCATCTTCTAGCCCAATGTAATCCATGAACCAAAGCCTCATATTCTGAATGTTATTTGAGTAGGAAAACTTAAAACAGAAAGATGAGTAATATTTCATACCTTAGGGTGACACAATCATAGCCCCTCCTTCGGCTCCTTGCCTACTTCTCGAGCCATCAAAGAAAAATTTCCATACTTCATTGTCATCTTTGTGTTTTGGCTTGATGATGTCAGGAAGAGGATGATTCTCCTCATGCAGGTAGTAGAATCCTACCTCATATTCTTCCATCTCCTTATAGGGATCAAAAGGATGTCTTTTGACCACCCATTCGTCGAGATTCAGGTCCGGGATACACCCCACCTTGATATCTACGCTTCACAAGTATTTAGGAGGTTCTCCTAGTCAAAAGCTAAAGAATTTGCATTGATTGGGCTAGGCACATAAGACTCAATGTGATAATCTGCTATGGGCTTAGATCTGATTGTGGCCTTCGATCCATACCTTGTTCTAAAGAGGATATGGGACCAGTCAATGGAACAAGTAGCCTCTAATTTTGGTAGTGAATTCCTTGGAAAAACATAATGTAAAATGTGGTGGTAAGTCTATGATTGACATGTTTTGCAATACAATCACATTGGTGCAGACATGCAGAGTGAGGCTCGATCCTTGATGATTCCCACATTTTTCACTATTATCCCATAAAATTGTACTACCCCTATAGAGATGAATTCATATTGGAGACCCAATTGATCAGCTATTTGTTTGTGTAACACTAGTTAAAACAACCCACTTGAGACCCAAGAACAACCTAGGATTAGTTAGGAAAAAATTATGGAATATATTTTTTTGATTAAAAGAATCTACAACCATGTTACAAGACAACAATTGTCACTAACAGGTTCCAGAACAAATCCAATCTACTAGAATATACTTTTCTTTTATTAAAAATTATTAGAGGTCACAAGGTCCAAAATTTAGGGTTAGAAGTTTCAATTAGGTTCAGAGGGAAATTCCTCACCAAACACACTCTCTAACAGGCCTAAAGTTTCAACTTGATTTTTCTCACCCTTAACACATTCAAAAATTTCCTAAATTACTTCCATTGGATAGGAAATTTCCTCACCTTTCCAGTGATATAAATAAGTCCTCCTAACTCCTCATATTTTTCAAGTTATGGGCCGACAGGCCTTGGGGTGAAAATTTTCCCCAAGGGCGGGCCTACAGCCCAGGGGTGAAAATTTTCATAAAAGTGGGTTGGTGGGTCACGGGAGACCTTTGGAAAAATTTTACCGCATGGGGAAAAAAATCACATTTGTGCCCATGCTCCCGTGGGTTCGCAAGTCCACAAGGGACACATGGCACTCCTTAAGGCAGCATGGGGAAAAGTGAGGAAAGGTGGGGTGATGGGGAGAAGATTTACTTAACACCCCGAAGGGCTAAGAGGGAACATAGACTGCACCTCCGCCAACACCACGTGATTCCACGTGGAAGCCCGTGATTGGCCGTACACAAGACAATGGGGAAACTTGGAAAATTTTTCAAAAATTTTCTGAGTCATACAAGATAAAAAGGGACCCGTTCCTCTGCCGATGCCTTATGACGCCATGTGGCATCACCTGATTGGTTGCGGGCCGACAGGAAAAATTTGGAAAATTTTCCTAAAATTTTCTGAAAGCGCTAAGTTCAAAAAAGGATCTGCCCCTCCGCTATCACCTCATGGTGCCATGTGGTAGGGTAGTAGAAAAATTTTGGAAATTTTCCCAAAAATTTCCTAAGCCCCAAGGGAAAAATTCGGGCCACGGGCGTGCAAAGAAATGTTTTTCCAAAATTTTAACACCAAGTGAAGAAAACTTTAGAATGCCATAACTTTTGATAGAGAGCTCTATTTGGGAAAATGAGGACTTTCTAGAAAGCTCCCGACACCCTCTTTGCACAAATCTCATTAATTTTTGTTTTGATAAAGTTTAAGGGGTCAATTTTAAGAAAACGGCCTGTAGGATTTTATAGTGCAAACTGATAAATTTTAACTTGTTAGATCTATTCAATTTGATCTTCCTCCTCTCTCAACATGTCAAATAGACATGGAGGATTGTTCCTAAATGGATTTAAGATAGGATTCAAGGTTCAATTTGTCTAATTGATTTGCAATTTGAACATTTACATTTTCTTGATAGCAGAATGACTATAAACGGTTTGAGCCCGATTTTGCTAAGTCTTGACATATTTCCTTTAAGTGTTTTATCTATTTGAACTCATTTAGGGCCTACTACTTCAATTCAATCATTTAATTTGTTATTTTATTGTTACAGGTTCGAACTATGCATTTTTGGTTTAATTAATTTGCCAGTTTGAAATTACAAATAACAGGATCAAATTTTGATGGATCTATTTGCCATTTCTTCTTCCAAGTATTTAGAATACGTTCCAATTCCAATCTAACACATTTTAGTTGATTCAAAACAAACCATTCAAGACCAAAATGCAATACTGATTTCTAATTTTTCACATTTCAAAGAGACAAAATACTGCACTTTTCTCACACGCATTTCTTCCTTTCAAACAGAGATTTCAATACATTGATATGATCAGATTCAATTTAACAATGCAATTTGGGAAAAGAATTTCATTCATTTATTGATTTCCAAAGGAAATTTTACAATTTTTTTTTCCTTCCAAAATCATTTATTGAACATAGGGTAGAATATTACATTTTCTTTTCACGTGTTCCACTTTACCATTTTTCAAACAGAGATTTCATAGAGTATGCAAAACACAGACTTCCAATGGAATAACATCATATGGACAAGACAAACCATTTCCATTAATTCAAATGAACTCTTACAACTTCCTTTCCATTTGATTACAAAATGCAGTATACCAAACACGTATCATTATTTCACATTCTTCCTAAATAGAATATAAAGTATAACTCTTTTACATTTCTAATTTCCACTTGTAGATCAGTACAACATCTTTCCATTACAAACATTTACAAGGTCATCCACTTCAAGTGGGAAAGGTTACAATGAGATTTCATTTCACAAGGGATTATCAAACTGTCTTTTCTTAGCTCCAGAACAACAACATGCATTCTTCTCTTTCTTCCAATTTTGATCACAACAAAGGTAGGGGAAAGGCAACGCTCTCCACCCAACCAAGACATCCAATGAAAGGAGAATCCATCCTTCTTCATTGGCCCCGAGCCCCAACCACAATGCAATAAGAAATGTATTTCAACTCATGGCAACAACAGGCTTCCACAAAACATACACACAACATTTTCACAATAAAACACAGTCCAAAATAGAATGTAGTTTTACAACTACATTAACACATGACAAGAAATACTAAGGCTTCATCAAGCAAGCCAAAGGAGCAAGAAACTATGGGGGATGCTACTTATGCCTCCCAAAGGGGAAATGGGTATCACCACCTAAGAAAAACTTCCAAAACACTTATCATTCAAATCCCTGACATACCCTTATGCCTCCCCCAAGTACCCCTTATTCCTCACATTTCCTTATGCCTCCCCAACCTCTTATGGAACCCCATAACGAGTAAAGAAATGCAAGCTATTTCTTTTTAAGGTGGAACCCAAATCCTAACTCCCTCCACCCTTATACCTCCCTAAAACACACTTGTGCCTCCCACAAAATAAACCCCATAGTCTTCTCCTACACCATTCCTAGGCCATCTACCCACAACCCACAACAATAACAAACATACCAACATTTACATATTCATAAAAGGGAAAAGAAGAGTATTTCCAAGAGCCAAGCTCTTACCTCTCCATGATGGAGTTTATTCCAAGTTCAAAACAACAAGCTCCTTCTAATACAAGCCATCCAAAAATCAACCCAACATAAGCATGCAACAATATTCCAAAAATTCTCCAAGCAAGAGCTCCCAACACAGAAAGAAAATTCACCCAAAAAATAAAGTCTCCCAAAAGTGATGCAACCCAAAACAAGAAAAGAAAGTCAAATTTTATAGAGGAGGGAAGAGAAGAGGATGAGGTGGATCCATGTAGGATGTCACATCACACATCCTCAACCCCAAACAAAATTCAAATTCATTCTCCAATGCATAATAAATAAGTGGGTGAATAAATGACAGTTTTACTTACACACTCAAATCAAACCCACACCTCATAAGGACTGAAATTGAAAACATGTAAGAAAGTGCAATTAAAGCATACAACTTGACTTACAAAAATGCATAAAAGGTCTAAATTTAACCCTCCAACCATAGGCAAGGTTGGTATGTAAATTTAAGAGGTATGGGACAAGTTTAACTTGTCCCACAAGCCTCCAAAATCAGCCTCCAAGGACAAATTCGAATTTCCAAGAAGGTGGAGTGTTTCACACTCAAAAGTTAACTTACACATCACTTACATATTACTTACACATTCTTACAACACTTTAAAACATGGCCAACAACTCTATTAATTACATTCTTATGACATCTTTTAATTAATTAACTAAACAATATGATTACTCACAATATTTACACACCATTAAATAAATAATGAAAGGGTAAGTGCACCACAAAATAAACACATGCAAAAATTAAACAAAAGGGACCAAAAATAAAAGAAATGCATAAAATCCCTTGGTCATATTTAAAGGTGATCCCCCATGGGAATCTCTAACACTTAAAAAAAACACACAAATAAAACTAGTCACTTTGGTGACCATGTTGAATTCATCACTAATTCCAATGCGGTTGGTTTCCAATCCCCGATGTTTGTTGTGATATTTTTAACCCGCAAAAATAAAAATACCTCCTTCAGCCTCATGGCCATATCAAAATGTCCAAATAAATATAATATAATTTCAAAATCATCAATATATATGAATCACAACAACATCCCGAAAATCAACAATATCACTTACAATTTCATCAAGAACTATATAATCATCAATTTTCAATTCAATTTTCTCGGTCTACTCAATATATCCAAATATAACATGTCCTAACAAAATCCATATATATATATAAAACCATGTCAACAACATGTCAACATCTATATAAAATGTCTCTAACAATCATCATGAATCATATATGAATCAAAGTCAACAATAATCCATGATCTGACATCTAACACCATACTAAATCAAAACTATAATAATGTCCATAATATAGTTAGCAGTATCATGATCAATATTAAAATTGTCAAAGGGAAGTCAGCACTATAGTTTGGGCATTATAGAACTACTTGCCCCTAAATCAATCATGCAATTATGCACCAATTTGTCCCCAATGATTAATGAAACATAGAATGGAGGAGGTCTCAGGTTCTTACCTTATTGCTCTCGATGGTTTCCCCCAGGTTGAGTTGTATTGGTAAACACTTTCTCTTGCTGGTTAGGGGGTTGATTTGAGCTTGACCAATTGGCCATGGCAGTCTGCAATAGATCCCTCTTCCTTGGAATGGTCATTGACTCCCATAGTGAAATGCTCACACTTGTCCTCTTAATTTGCCTAATGATATTAAACAAGATATCCTTCTACTGCCCCTTCCTTGGAAAATTTGTTTTCTTGCACATGGGTTGTTACGACTAGTGCCTGAGTGGATTTGGAAGGTGGATTGGATTGGATCTGCATATTGGGAGTTGTATTTTGGATGTAAATACCTTATGGAGCAATGGAGGATTGAGGATCTCCTGAGTTTGGTGAATTTCCTTCTCGAATATTTTTCTTCTTGACCGTGTATTAAAAGCTTTAATTTAAGAAAGAGCATGATTCATTCCACGAAGTCTTGACTTGCCAATTCACAAGTATAGTTTCACTTGAGGTCCCTCTTGCACGAGCTCCTTGCTTATGATTTTCTTCTTGGCTAGGTTCTTGGCACATCAGCGGTTTACACCATCAAATCTTGATTTAGTGCACCATTGAAGCACATCGATTGATTATGTGGCTGACTGCATGGGAAACACCAATCATATTCTTGTGCCATGTTATTATGTGCTGGAACCAATACCCTTGATGTTAAATTTGTGTTTGGATCATATGACCTAAAAGGTCTAGTAGCTTGAGGTTTCCTTGGTGTTGATTTTGATTCTGCTGAGTTGGTGGTCTATTTTATTGATACAGAGTCTAGCTCGATACTAAGCTGAGGCTGATATGGCCTAGAACTCTAAGCTTTTGTCTTTTGATGGTCACTAACTAATTCCCCAAGTTTTGAAGTTGTTTTATAAATTCTGAAGCTCCTTTAAGGTGTTAGATGATGAAGTGGAGGATTCAATAAACTTTGACTCCTGGGAGTGGGTATAGGAGCTAATGTGGGTGTTTGTTGGTACTTGGGTTTCCTAATTTGGGGTATAGAGGCATGGATGGCCTAGGAGCAAGTTTTCCAGCTTGAATTAAATGATTCTCAACTCCTATGGAAAGGCTATAGGCTGCAGGTAAGGTTATGCCTCCCATTGACTGAATCATTAAAGCAATATCAAAATTTAAAGCTCTAAGAAAGTATAAGAAGGCACCTTCATTAGTGGGCTTTACTGCTGCTGGAATCCTGTCCTAGGTCCGTTGAAATCTGAGGTTGAAATCCATCAACTACTCATTCGGATCTCTCTTGATTGTTGTCAGTTGCTCCAATAAGGATAATTTATCTCCTTTTTCTCCAAACTAGTCATGAAGAGCTATGTACAGATGGTCCCAAGTTTGAATAGAGCTTGTTGCTAGGCTCCTAAACCATTGTGAAGCTTTACCTTTGAGTGAAGAAGCTAGCAACTTGACTGCAATTTCCATTTCAGTGATCTCATGGATTGTCTGAGACATTTTCAATGTCTTGAATGTGTTCACTAGGAGAAGTCTAGTTTTCTCCAGTGAAGTATGGGATGCTCTTTAATGTGACCACTTGGGACCGGATTTTGTGCATCCAAAGCAAGTGGGTCATACCAATGAAATTAACATAAGGATTTGGTTGTGCCATCCTAATTGGCATGAGCACCCTTCTTGATTTAAAGAACGACATTCTAGGAAGAGGTGTAAATAAGGCTTTGTTTGGTGGAGATAGAGACCTCTGGGATCTTCTTCCTCTTCTCCTTACATTTAGAGATAAGTGTAGGTGTACAAACTATCCTTATTCTCTTGTTCTTGACCTTGTTTGTATCCTTCTCATGAACTTGGGAAACTTGGACTCTATTCACAACAAGTGCACATCAATCTTAGTGTAATAAATATGGAGACTTGTTTGTCCCAATGGGCATGCCAAAACTGTTAGTGAAAAATCACAACATCCCCAAATGAGTCGTTAGATATGCTTTTCTAAGGCAGGGTCATTTGGTGTGATTCACATAACATTGAGTTTTTCCCCAAAGTGTGGGACTTTGTAGATGGTAAAATCTCCAGATTAAAGGTTGGTTCCTATTCCTCTGTTTAGGTGCATGTGTGGAAACTTGCAGAGGACATATTCCTAAACCTAATCTAAGTTTTACCAAGGAGACAGGGATAAAAGGAAAACAAGAAATCAAACTAAGCTATAAGGTGATGTACCGAAGGAATGATGAACATTAGTTTTCCTGATAGACACAAACCAAAAAAATGCATATAATAATCAAGCACAAATAACTAGATTTATAATGAAAGACCAAATGAGAGAAAAGGAGATAAGAAAGGATCTAAAATCAATCACAAACATGTTTTATTGCTCTGCAGATTGATACAATGCATTACAAATGGCTAGAAGGTAGGAAACATATTGAAAATTTAAATGGAAGGTATGAACTCCATGAATTCCTTTGCTAGAAGGAAAGGGGAGCCTGTAAAAACAAAAGAATGTCCAACCATTTTTAATGAATCTCGACCCTAATTTTATAGATTCAACATGGAGGGAGAAAGAGAGAGAAGTGGGAAAAAGTTCCAAGCTCAACCACCACTATTAATGCCTCCTATAAAATATGCCCCCAAATCTGTCTTGACTGCATCAATTTCTTATTTGGCGCCTCGAAGGAGGAAAAATGGTGAAGTAGATTGAATTGATCTCAGTTATTGGGGAAAAGATAGATCCTAGCATTAATGGCCCTGAAGACATTTCTCCATTTTTCTCCCACCTAACCTCCCCAAACTTAAAGTTTTAGATCTCCATGGTGTAGACAAGGCTGAGATATTTCCAACGGTGTTAGATTTGTAATATTTCGAGCCTTGAGTCGAAAGATATGCCCCTTCAAAGTTTATATCAGGTCCATATAAGAGGGCAGGAAAACTAGTTTGAAAAATGGGCCCCCTTTTTAATATGGGACACGTGGAGGGTTGGTGATTTTCTCGAGGGTAGCCTCTATATTTTGCTCTTGGAATGGTGTGGGGCTAACACGTGGCTTCCTCCACCAAACCTACTCAAGTTCTATGTTTTTTCCAAAGTCCTTTTCTTGGTGAGGTCATATTTCTTGACGAGGATAGGTGGTGGTCCGGAACTCATCTAAAACCCTCTCTTTATTAGACCCTTGAGTTACTAGCATTTGGAAACTTGGCACTCTCCACCACCTTCCACCATGTATTGACTATTCAACTCGACTTTGTCCTCTTTTTTTTGAGACTGGACATGTGGATGCTCCGTGCTCACTTGAAATCCTAATCAAGATTTGCCTTTGAAGGAGTGTCGGGTTGACACTTGGAAGCCTCCGCAGGTCTTTGGACTTTTTAATGACCTCTCCCTTACATTTTTGTACTTTGGGATACGTGGCGAACCGGCACTTGTTTGAGCCTCTGATTTTGGATCTACCCTTGGAGATGCACCTCTTGGACATGTGGCGAGTCCCCACAAGTAATTTTATACTTAGCATTTTTGAGGCCGGACCTATCTACATTTTAACCTCTATTGACCATTTGCTTTATGTGGAGGGCTAGCTTGAGTTTGAGTCTCCGCCACATGGTAGTCCCCGCGCATTTCTATACTTAGCATTTTTTTAGGCCTATCATGTTTGTCTTTTGACTTATGTTGACCATTTTTTACGTGGAGGGTTGGAGTGAGTTTGAGTCTCTACCTTGGGCTCCCATTTCATATTTATGCCACCTGGCACATGAAACCTTCTGCCTAGTCGAATAATTTTCAACAACCGTGCAACTTTTGGGGCTTTGGATGCATGGAAACATGGCGCTCGTTTGAGATTCCCTTTTTGGATTCAATTTTAGAGAAGTTCCATGCCGACACGTGGCTATCTCTGCTACCTCCTTCATACTTAGTCAATTTTTGGACTTGTTCTAAATCTGCTTTGAGCCCGAAGAAATCGAATCTTCATCGTTTCTTCTTTTTCTTGCTCCTGGCTTCTTTGTGACACTACTCTTGCTTCTTTGACCTCTCGCTTATTTTATTTTCAAGCCCACTTGTAACTCCGTTAAATAGAAATAAGACACGATTCACTTGATAGAACCATTTCTCTTCTCTTTCTTTTTGTATAGGGTTGTTTGGTCTTTTACAGGCCTTGCCACTCCATTGTTGAGTCCTTCTGGGACCTATTTGCAAGATTTAACTGTGTTTTCTATGGTTCTTTCTATGTGGGGTCATGGCTGATCCAATACTTTTCTCAGAGGGTTAAATATGGATAATAAGAATATTCAAAAGGCCCTCTAATATAGATTCAGAAATACCATCCTAAAACATAAATCATTGGAAACAAAGATGCAATTGTGTAGATAAGGAGGAATTTTGTGAGTAACTCTAACCAAGAAAATGTTACTCTATTGTAAAAGATTGAACCTAAGAACATTTTAGAAGCAAGTAAAGACAAGTTTTAGGTAATAGATATGAATGAGGAGTTATACCAAATAGAAAAGAATGAGACTTGGGAACTAGTTCAGCCTAAAGATAAGAATGTCATTAACACAAAATGGGTGTTTAGGAAAGAATTGAATGAAGATGGAGAATTCACTATGAATAAGGAAAGATTGGTATGTGAGGTATATGCATAAATTAGAAGGAGTTGAATTAAAGGATAAATTTTCTCCTATAGAAAGATTGGAAGCTATCAAATTGTTTATAGCTTATACAAGTTTCAAAGGATTAAAGGTGTATCAGATGGATGTCAAGTCATCTTTCCTAAATGGGAACTTGGAAGAAGAGGTGTACATAGAGCAATATGAAGGTTTCTAATTATTAGGTGATAATGACCATGTTTATAAAATGGAAAAGGATATTTATGGTCTAAAGCAAGCCCCCTAGAGCTTGGTATGCCAGATTGGAAAAGTACCTATTAGACCAAGGATTCAGGAGAGGAGTTATAGATAATAAAATTTACATAAAAACAAAAGGTGATCATTAGTTAATGGTGGTTATCTATATGGATGACATCATATTTTGTGGAAATAATGAGAGAATGACTAAATAATTTAAATATGCGATGAATAAGTAATTTGAAATGTCTATGATATCAGAGCTATCATTATTCCTTAGATTTCAATCACTCAATTAAAAAAAGGTATATTAATTTCACAAGCCAAATACATATGAGAGATGTTGAAAAGATTTGAGATGGAAGATTGTAGGGTAGTTAGTACACCTATATTCATAGGGTGTAAGTTAAGCAAGGAGGATGAGTGTCTAAAGGTGGATATGTAGTATTTATCACCCAACCAAAGCTATGCGTGTTGGCACTTCATTCGGACAAATAAGGAAGCTCACCCGAAGCCCACACAACCACTAGGTCTCTATTTTGTTATAACTATCCAACTGTTAACATGCATGTTTACCATATTCATAACCAATAATAACCATTGAACAACACATATAATAATGACATAATTCATAAATGATAAAAAATAATATTTTAATTCCCACGATCAAATACAATAATCTATTTAATTCATAATTACTTATCCATTGCAAAACACCATCATTATATAGATCTCGATTAGAATAATATCCAGATCCATTAATGCGTTGGACAATGCATGCACTCATACAATCTAAAGAACCACTTACATAAAGATATTTAGAATAAGAATCTAACTCGGAACCTTCATAACTAAAGAAATATCATTGCCTTCACTAGTCAAATAATAATGAATTACCCATATTTATACTCGGTGGGGACTTTCCCTTCACTACCTTCATGCACTTTCCTAATAATAGGCATGCTTCCAATAGCTTACATGATTTTTCCAAATTTTCCTAATAATAGATTTATGGAATGGGGGTGGGTAAATCAGTCCTCCAAAACTTTATTTCATTTACTATTCATCATTCATTATCATTTATACAACCATTCAATCAACCATGAACCATATGTGTGTTTATTTAAGCATAGAAACAACCATAGATAAGAGCAAGAGCAAGAGAGTACAAAAGAACACAAAATATAAGTGGGAAACCATCAAGGTGAAGAAAAAACATTAAACCAAAAACATTATATTTCCATGTTTCAAATTTAATGAGGCACCAACCCCTAGTTTAGTAGAGCACCAACATTACAAGGAGCACCAACCCCTAATTTAGTGAAGCAACCATTCTGCAAGGAGGATATAACCCCCTAATATGACTAAGAAAAAAATCATCCACATGATGATGATGATTTTATATAATTTTTTTATGTCACAATTGATTCAGATTTCTAATTCAGCTCACAACTCTTTCTTTAAACCCTCATTCCTTCAACTTGCTCAATCTTCTTCTTCTTGGACTTGTCTTGACTTTAAACGATTGATAAAATGATATATATATTTCCTATACCTTAAAAAAACTATCTCATCTTTCAATACATGTCTCAAAACCTATCACACACTTCCAAATGGGTCACAAGTTTCCCTCTAAGAGCACTTTGGTTAAAAATGAACTCAAAACACTTGCTTTATAGGCTTATCTTCCTTCAAAAACAAGAGAGGTTGGTCCTTCATCATAATTTTGAAAAAAAAAAACTTAATAAAATCCCAATACATTCATTAAAATGGTCACATATGACCCATATAGGTCGACCATGCCCAAAACCACCCATCTTGCACCAAAACAAGCTCAAAACCCCATCACTAGGATGAGCTAAAACCACAAATTCCAAAACCATGATTATTCAAGCTCCCAAATTCATAAAACATGTGTAATATGACATATAATAATCATAAATGGTCACAAATTTCATTTAACAATAAAATAATTCATAACATAAGCCAAAAGGCACATATCATTCACTAAAAATGGTTTCCAACACCTGTCTTCATCTTTGGGAATCAAAACATAACAAAACAACTAAAATATGGAATATATTAAATTTATGGAATCATAAGTACCTATAAATAACATCCATTCATGTTATATATCTTGAAACATCCATGTGTTCAATCCACAATAACTTTCCTCTTCTCCAAATCATGCTTTGCCTTAAACAATTTTTACAAATGCAACTAATTTGTACCCTTTTTCCACTTAAAATACATCTAAATTCCTTCAATAAGAACAAAATTAATCCCTCTTCACTTTTAGGTGATATCAATAATAAAACAATCCATTTCATGCCTCAACTAACTCATTCTTTTAGCCTAAGAAAACCTGTCCTAAAAACCAACATACCTTCTTCTTCATAAATTGACCCGAAAGACAAATAAAATCAATTGAAAAAGACACAAAATTTATACCATTGGAAATATCTATAAATATTTTTCCATAGCATATTGAAATCCTTCCAAATCTAAGTGGAAGTCCTTCAACCAATCCCATATCATAAACTGCTTGAAACTACCCCAAAACTACCCTTTGACTAGTCTTCACAAATAGGGTATACTTTGCCATTTAGATGCATCACCATGACCTAAAACCACCATGGAAATAAATAAAACTCACATAATAAAAAAATCCATATAATTTGTAACTCCTTTGGACAACCTTGTCCCAAACTGAACATCTTCATAAACATGCCTATTTGAGTGGGGTATACTCATCATCACAAACTATATCATACCTTTTTGGAAACCTAGAGGATTCCTCTACATCATTAAATCATAAATTTGGAAAAATAAATCAAGAAAAAATCAAAATAACTCTTCTTCTCCATGTCACTCTTAGCTAGGGTTTCAAACCACTTTATCTTGTGAATGATCATTCATAAACATTTGAGGATTAAACCACCTGATTATTTTTTTGAAAACTTAATAACTTAACAAATGAGTTATGCCAAAGATATCATGTAAACATGAAAATTAAAATTCACAACGAGCATCGAATGTCCACTTTTACTTCAAAAACACATTGTAACTTACTGCTTTTACCAAAACTTGCATATCTAATAAAATATTCTTCAACTTGATCTAAAACATGTCTTGAAGCATCATGAAACCATTATATACCTGTCCATACTCACCACTTATCCCAAATAAGTCTGAAAAACTCCAACCAATCTCATTTACCCATGCTTTCTTGTTTGTTCTCAAGTGCTTTCTTCCCAAGGACATCAAACAAGCACTGTATCATTGAATTCTAACTGAACCTCATCACACACCTGATACATAATGTCACCATGCTTCTACCATGATCCAACAAGACTGATATGCTACATTTATCATACCTCCATCTGATTCTACATGTTCCGGGGCCATAAATAGGCTTGGATTGACCTGACTCAACCATGACACCTCATGAATAGACCTTGCTGACCTCATGCAGACTCTTAGACACATTTAACACATCACTAGGACCATGGTTTACCTCATGAAACTCATAAAATCACTTGGGAGAACACAAATCATGGCTCATCTCACTAGACCATACTCTAGGACACCATAGAACTCACCAAACTTGACACTACCAATCAACCTTCATCTTTGACACATTACTAACACCACATGGAGAGTCATACAACACCATGACACCCTTTACCATCAATGTAATTTTAAATAAATGAAAACACAAACACATAATGGCAAACAATCTCCCCCTTTGTCATTTATGGCAACCACCTTCAGAAACATTAATGGCAACCAACATGACAAGCACACCTACTTGACTCATTTCCATGTTTTTGATGCTTCTCTCACCCTTTGACATGTATGAAAAGGCTATACAAAAAATTAGACATGGAAAATAACAACACAAGACTAAGTATAATGACAAAAATGCAAAATACTAATGTACTTGCATGAATAACTCCCCTTAGGTGATCCGAAAATAATCAGATTATTACTACCTGATCGCGGACCCTTGTAGGATTTAAATATTTGCTGATGATTTTCTCCTTTTAAGTAATCAATTTAAAATTTAATGCAAGACAATAAGATAATTACAAAAATATTGATTACGGAGTTCGGCAATTTCCTACGTCTCCGGGTTCATGGTCGAACCGTTCCACTAGTCAAAACTTGTAAGTTACAATAGTACTTTCACAAGAAAACCTAATGGAATTTTACTTGCCTGTTAGTAGAATAACCAGACCTTAGGATGACAAGGGTGAAAAATAGCACCCAACTTCCACCTTCCTGGCGTATTGGACAAGCTTGATGGCTCCAGCTCCACTATTCGGAAACCTCGATTCTCGATCGACCTTCCAGATGCTAATGCAACACCCTATGGCTCTCCGATCGATATACCAGGCTTCACAATAATTTCTTGTGGTGCTATGGGCTGACTAGGTAGTATGAATAACTACTAGCCAAAATATTTAATTTATTATTGCCTAACAAATAATAGGTCAATAATAATCAAAATAATAATGCCTAAAATAATTTAGGTCTTCACATAACAATAATTTCTCATTCGCCTTCCAAGCAATGAGCTTGTCTTTGTATTTTGTGTGTGTGTTCCCACAATAAGCTTAACAAATAATAAGCTTAGGTTGTGTGTCCATTACAATAGAAATGGGCTCCCTATTTATACAAAATTAGGGCCCTTAAAATATGCATTTGCATATCATCCTTAGGCTAAAAATAACATATCCTCGTAGCATAGTTGATGGGATTAAATCCCAAATTGGGCGGATGTATTTTTAAATGGGATAATATCCCTTTGAAGCGGATTTTGTTTGAATGATGGGATTAATTCCCATTTTAGGTGCTTAGGGCTAGTTGTTTATATCCCACATTTGGTGCCATTTCATTTGGGTAAGGTTTTAATAACCCTTACCCACTCCATCCTTCACGTGGAAAAAACCACGCATGGCTTTAAGCCCCCAACAACCGCTTCACCACCTTCTCTCCTCCACGTGGAAGATTCCACTACAACCACTTTACAAAGGGGTTTAGCATAATGTATGGCAGCTAAGTGGGTATTATGTGGTTTATACTAATGTTTGAACATTAATATATAAATGCATGGCATTTGGGAATAATGTATAGTGGACTTACCAAGTAAATAAAAATTCGACCCATACCATGGGTATCGAAAATAATTAACTTGATCATCATGTAGTCCACTTGTCATCTCCCGATAGGAAAATCGAGTGAATTTGATGAGTGGTGGCAAGGCCACGTGGTGGCTTGTGGACCCACCACGTCGGTGATAATACCATAGTCCACATGGCGGCCGGGCTCCCTCCGTAATAAAAAAGTTGAGCCTCTTGTTCCCATGCACCATTTTTATGCTCATTGAAGACCGGTGATCGAAAACCAACAAACAACTCCCTTTTGCCTTTTTGCCACGTGTCGTAGTGCCATTGGTCCAATATTGACTAGTTGACTAGAGTTGACTTTCTATTGACTGAACTTTGACCGAGACATATCTAGAGCTCCCGATGTCTGTTTGTCATGTTCTTATAGTCGTTGGAAATCTCTCGAGATGATCTTCTACACTGACACCATTTAGGGATGTTTAGGGAACTTTAAAAATGATCCCCTGATCACACCTCCCCATTGAGAAAGGCTTTTTGTCCCCAAAATCTTCCATCTTGTCCTAAATCTGAAAAACTCTGCTTGCCACCTCGAAAGTCTTTGTATTAGACCCTTAGGTCTTCTCCTCCAACCTTCTCACTTCAACAAATCTCTGCGATCCTGGGACCTATGGGTTATGGGCCCACGTTCGCTTCCACTGCGCCACTCGATATCGGAAGAAGACCAATACGCCTCCGCTTTATGGTGCTAAGTTTCTGAATGAAACCTCAACGCTCCTTTTGTGCGGTGCTAAGCTTCTTGATATCTAACAACAAGGATCTTCTTTGACTCTATAACACAGCTCCTGGCTCCGAGTTGATTCCGCAGAATCCAAACTAGTTTGAAGGAACTCCATGTTACATAGAGCTTTGATTGATCCGATGTCGGTGATGGACAATGCCTTGTCCCTTTACAGACCTCAACACCTCCAATGCATGATGCTAAGCCTCTTTCAAGACCTCGAGCCTCCGATGCATGATGCTAAGTCTCTATAGACCTCAACACCTCCGATGCATGATGCTAAGCCTCTTTCAAGACCTCAAGCCTCCAATGCATGATGCTAAGTCTGTTGATCAGCTACCATTCATATGTGTGGTCGCAATGCCTTGACACCGAATGACATTCTGAGCTGATCCTTTTAGAGCTCCTCTTGTTGACATACTAATATCAGGTACCATTCTCTGCATGGTCGCAATGCCTCTACACAGAATGAAGTTCCGACCCGACATCAATGCCAATGATGATTCAGCTACCATTCTACTTTGCATGGTCACAATGCCTCTACACAGAATGAAGTTCCGAGCTGATCTCTATGAACTCTATTATCTATACAAATGACAGATCAATCTCCAAGCTTTATATGAGTTAATTCCTGTATCCAAGTTGTAACAGGTACTCATAAGCTTATTAGGAGATATGTTTGGAGCATTAATCAAATTTTCTAAGTAAGAAAATCCACTGAATATGGTAAACCTTTCTCTCAGCACTTTCTCACAAAATTTGATCTCCAAACTTAATACTGCATATGATTCATCAATCTGAATTATGCAATATATAATTGAAAAATTGTTGACTTACCCATTTTAAAGGACTTTCACTTTTAGGTATTACATGGTCCTGGGTTGACTTGTAAATTAGTGGTGGAGTAGAAACCTCTTCTACCTTTATAATAGGCCTCCATTCCATCTTTGGCTTGCCATTACTCTGATGGCGAGATGGATGTAGTTTCCAGTAATTTTCCACCGATGCCCATTCCTCTAGCAATGAGCACAAATATTCCTCTTAATCTCCTTCTTTTGGGATGAGGAACTCTTTCTGCCATTTCTCGACTCTGCATGATGAGATTGGTCTTTCTGATTTGCCATGTTCTTGATGAATCGGCATCAACTTCTTCATCAGTGTCCTTCTCTTCTAGCATCTAGCCATTGAATGATTATGCAATCCACAAAAATACATGGAAAGGAATTCCACATCTTTTGAAAATCATAACCATACTTCTTAAGCTGAAAAAGTGGATCAGAAGTTTTACTTGTGCTTATGATTATGGTAAGAAACTGGAGGTGGAATCTCATTACCTCTTCACTAATTTCTCTTACCACATCTTGCCTATGATGATGAAGCACAACTTTCCTAATCAAAATCTTCTTGCAGGACTAGTGGGGTATTCTCTTTGCTTTCGAAGCTTGTCTCCCATCAGCGTTCTTGGAGCATTCTCCAATTTCCATTCCCACACTAGGAAAACCCAAACTTGCAAAACGAGGATGATCCTCGACCTGTATTGGGTTAGCAATGCCTTGGCCATTTTTACCAAGGCCTCTTCCATCAAATCCCATTGTATGTAGTAACTGGATCCAATGCCTCTAGTATGCTTTTCAAACAAACCAAAGACTTCATTACCTGAATCTAAAACCGAATGGGAGGAAGAAGAAGATTCAGTGGTGAACAACTTACAGTGCAGTCATCTACCATGGTCATTGCATCTGAAGTTGAAGGTATTTCCTTTCTTTGATCACCACACTGTAACCTTGCCAAGAGATCATCCTTGGTTTACAGTTTTGATTTCAAATGAGCATACTCCTCTTCCAAGGAGTAATACATTGATCGTAGGAGAGAATTATCTTCTTGGATCTAGTGATTATAAGCTTCAATTTCCTCGAGCTTTGCCTATTTAGACATCTTGCCCATAGTGCACTTGTACCTTGTTCACACAAATTGAACCAACTGCACCAATCTTGAAGCAATCACTTTGTTAATCAGATTTACTGAAAAACAAATATGGAGCTAAACCAGCTCTGATACCAAACTTGCTTTGGAGATTAGCAAGTTTGCAGGTGTTGATTACCAGCTCTGATACCAAACATGATCCAAAAATAATCAGATTATTACTACCTGATCTCGGACCCTTGTAGGCTTTAAATATTGTCCGATGATTTTCTCATTTTAAGTAATCAATTTAAAATTTAATGCAAGATAATAAGACAATTGCACAAAGATTGATTACGGAGTTCGGAAATTACCTATGTCTTTGGGTTTGCTAAAAATACCATAGCCCGTAGCATAGTTAATGGGATTAAATCCCAAATTTGGTGGATGTATTTTTAAATGGGATAATATCCCTTTGAAGCAGCTTTTGTTTGAATGAGGGGATTAATTCCCATTTTAGGCACTTAGGGCTAGTGGTTTATATCCCACATTTGGTGCCATTTCATTTGGGTAAGGTTTTAATAACCCTTACCCACTCCATCCTTCACGTGGAAAAATCCACGCATGGCTTTAAGCCCCCAACAACCGCTTCACCACCTTCTCTCCTCCACGTGGAAGATTCCACTACAACCACTTTACAAAGGGGTTTAGCATAATTTATGGCGGCTAAGTGGGTATTATGTGGTTTATACTAATGTTTGAACATTAATATATAAATGCGTGGCATTTGGGAATAATGTATAGTGGACTTACCAAGTAAATAAAAATTCGACCCATACCATGGGTATCAAAAATAATTAACTTGATCATCATGTAGTCCACTTGTCATCTCTCGATAGGAAAATCGAGTGAATTCGATGAGTGGTGGCAAGCCACGTGGTGGCTTGTGGACCCACCACGTCAACGATAATACCATAGTCCACACGGCGGTCGGGCTCCCTCCATAACAAAAGTTGAGCCTCTTGTTCCCATGTACCATTTTTACACTTATCAAAGACCGGTGATCGAAAACCAACAAACAAATCCCTTTTGCCTTTTTGCCACTTGTCACAGTGCCATTGGTCCAATATTGACCAATTGACCAGAGTTGACTTTCTGTTGACTAAACTTTGACCAGACATATCTAAAGCTCCCGATGTATGTTTGTCACGTTATTACAGATAGTTGGAAAGCTCTCAAGATGATCTTCTGCACTGACACCATTTAGGGATGTTTAGGGAACTTTCAAAAATGATCCCCTGATCATTAGGACTGAAAACTCTCCTTGTTGTCTTCTATAACAGCAAAAATGATCCATGGACCTATAATGAGGCACAAAATAGCTCCCTATGAGCTTATATCCTCTTCATTTCATCTTAATATTAGCAAAACATATCTCTCTAGGCCATTTTTCATGCTCAAGTACACAAATTCAGTCTTGATGCCTACATATGCACTTTAGGACTATTGTCCCTAAACGAGACTTTCAATTTTATTAGACCAACTACTCCATACTCTAGGAAAAATATACATCAGAATCCTTCCCTTATGAATCCCCTTGGGTTCATACACCATATTACTCATTGAGAATGTAAAGTTTTGGTTCTTACCTTTCTTAAGGTGTCTCGTAGATGTCTAAATCATGTGCCACTATGACTGAAACTCTATCTCGATTATTTATGATCTTCTTTGGATGAGATATTCATGTTTGAATAAAAACTTACTTGCCTTTATATTCCTATTACAATCATGAGTGGCTTAGCTAGTATAACATCTCTATACCCTTTTGATGTTTGTTTCAATCTTAGAATAGGCTCCCCTACCTCATTAGACTATCATAGTCTTGTAGAACGTCCTTTTTCTCCTCTCATACATGTATCATACTTTTCAAAGTCCAAACTTACCATGTTTCAAGCTTCTTTCACACTTTGAGTTCATTCACATTGACTTATAATTTCCAAACCTTGCTTTGTAACCTTAGGATGCTAGCTTAGAACACAAGAGATAAGACTCAACTTACCTTAGACTTAAATTATACTAAATGCTCTGAGCTTGAACCGTGACATGAAAAAATGCAACATCAAACACCTTCTACGTAGATCTCATTTAAATCATACTATCGCCACCAAACATGAGTAAATTCCGAGACTCTATCCAACATAACCATGTAAAATGAGGGATTTCAAGAATTCCTCCATCCTCAAATGACTAACTCACACTAATATGAAGCTTTCCATCCTTGTCACAGGTGTTAGAGCCTTGGATATATCTCTATTGTGATATTTCCTTCACTTCACAAGCTTGTCTCGCTTTCATAGTCATGGATGTACTTACAAAGACCTATAACATCTTTCATAACTAATTGAGGGCTAACACGCCTCTTTCCCTATCTTGAAGACACTTTATATACCTATGTCACCTTCTTCAAGATATCATGCTTCTTGCATCAAACATTTGTGCACCGAATTTACTAATCGGATCATCATGATCTCAAAAATTCAAGGAATTTTCACAACTCTACCAACTTATTTAATTTTATCTTAGTACTTCACATACAATCCCAAGATTTCCATACTCTAGTTGTATGTATGATAAACACTTTGTAGATCTTTGTATCCTTTATCTAGACTCCTAGAAGATATCTTGGTCAACAAACCTCTGTTTTCATATTTTTTACAAAATATTCATTCCTTATTATGACTGTACATGCCATCAACACATCGAGATTCTTCAAATTCAGTCCACTACTTTAATGGGATCAAAAACACCTAAACATGAAGATCCTTAAGACACACTTTTCACAATATCTTCATACCTATATATTTCTCATTTCATCTTGAATAAGCATAAGAGTCCTTTGATACTTATGAACTTGCTCTTAAGATGATATTACCATGAAGGAGCATAAAAACCCCCATGCTAGAATTTGCACTAATGTAAACACCAAGATGTACCTTTTCATTATGTATCCTCTTATTGAATCTTCAAAAACACATCAAAGAAACAGGTTAGAGTCATATGTATTTGAATTAACCTTGCAATCGTGATTTATATCCTTCCTTTTGACAAGTCACACATATGCTTGCACAAACTTAGAACCCTACATCTTTACTCCTCAATTATGTCTAACTTCCTTTGGGAGTGTACTTACTTGATGCAACTTTTGACTTTGGATGAACTTGCATGAAAATTCATAGATAATCATAAAATCTAAATTTTCTTCAATCCATACTAAAACCTTAAAGAATGTAACATAAAGTGGATCAAGGCATAAGAAGCATTTATACTACAGATTGTGTACATCGTGGCAACCTAGATATAGAATTGATAAAATATTGATCAATACAAAAAAATAACATGAATTTAATCTTCTTTCAAATGTCCTTTTGATAACATTACTGATGATTCAACTTCTTGACATACTACCTCAACACCATTCAAGATTGAAGTCCATAATACACTTGATCCCTGATCTTAGAGCTATTCTAAACTCCAAATGAATGTACCTATGTCTTATGATGCATACAGGCATAGATCATACCATTTTAATTGATAAAGAGTAAGAGGTAACCAAATCTATGCTAAGAAGAAAATACACAATCTTTACCAAGAAGACTCACCTTCAACTTGGTACCGAGAACACATCTCAGTAGCATGTCATGCTTGAGAAACATTTGAAATTTGACAAGGTTTTCTACCAATTTTAAATTAAGATACACATCATGAATGTATCATATCCTCAAGGACCAACAATTTTTAACATCTTCATGCTATTGAGACACTTATGAAAATTCTTCATGAAATTTTGAATTAGGACACAATCTTGCAGACCATTCTTGATTGTAGATGCAAATACAACATTCATCCATCACTAATCTATTTAGATAACTTCTCAAAACATTCTTCTTGATTATTGAAAGGATAATTCACCTTCTTGGATCCATAACACTTGTATAGGTGGAATGGGATACTTGAAACATGCATATACCTTGAAATAGACCATGTCAACTAACTTTGCACTAATTTCTTGATGCAGGATCACTCTTTAAACTTTTGGAGTATTCAAGTCAACTCAAAGAAGATCTATAGTCTCAACCATATCTTTAATTTCATGGAATCCACAGAGATGGACCCTAGCAAGATCTTGAAGTATCAAAGACCACACCTAATAGACATTTACATGAATGATTGCCATTAGAGTAAGATCAAAATTGAGAGTACATAACTTAGAATCACTCATGACATAAAAATGTTGTTTCAACTTGATAATCATGTCCTATTGTAACATTGAAACCTTTCTTAAACCACTTGAACCTTACTCCTTGGGATTCTTCTCATTTGACACACATAGACCTCTACGAGACCAATTCCTATCACAACTATCTTAAAAGATACACCATAGTAGTTCAATACTTTGACACTCATATATTCATTAATGATGAAATTATCATACATTAACACTCTTGAAACACTCTTTTATACCACCTTCATAATTCACATTACTCATAAACAACTGACATAATTCTTGATGCTTCTAAGGCACAATATACCCATGAATCAAGATGGAGACTAGAAATACCCCCTTTTATGATCTAAAAAGACATCATAGACATCAACAATAGAAATAAGACACTTGACACATTTTCAAGACATGAATATGAGCTAAACATGATGAGAGAAAACTTAAAAATATTTACACACTATGACCCTAACTCAAACACTTTTTATAGAGATTGACATACTTTCCATGAGAACAACAAAATCATACACCTACAAACACAAGAACTCAAAGACACATGGAGAGATCACTTAACATACCTTATCACACTTGAAGTGTTCCAAACACCTAGCTCCTTCAACTTCTCATGAACTGAAGCATTGAGACACATGTGATCTTCTTCAACTAGAGAAAACATGCTTCCTTGACCTGACTTGGGCTTGTTGACCTTGTTTTCCATATTGATTGCATTAGAACCCTCTTTCAAAATCTTCACTTGATCAGTCTTCATACTGAACACCTATGATTTTCTAACATCTTTCTTAGTTTGACCTCCATGATTAGGTCCTTTGACTTCTCCTTTAGAATCAAACCTTTTAATGAACCTTTTATTTCTTTGGCATAGTCTTGCTATATGACCCGATTTTTGAAAATTGAAGCAAACAACATCATTATTTCTTCCAGGATCTTATACACTTATATTCCATCTACAATCATGGATTTTATGGCCATAATCACAACATGAATGACATTCACCTTTGAAGAATACTTCACCATTCCTAGGAGACCTCCTTTTGAATCTATCTCTATGACCAAAATCATGACAAATATAGCAATAACCATTGAATGAAGTACCATACATCCTAGCATTAGGTTGTATAACATGGTCATAATTTCTCAAATCATTCTTATTATTCACCTTCTCATCTAATTTAATACTTGGTCCAGCACCATAATAATTCTTCACATGTTCTCCTTTAAACCCTAGGCATATTTTTTCACTAGCTAATATTTATTTATCTAAGATCCCCTCAAGTGTTTTATAACTCTTCTCCAAATTTCTATATCATTCAACCTATTGGAATCATCCTCTAGATCATATTCCAAAGTTTTCAATCTCTCTTTATACCTAGAACAAATATAGTCTTTCTCCTTTAGGGATTTAGGCATATTCTCCACTTGAGATTCAAAACACTTGATGGATAGACCACTATATTTATCCATGTCACTCATTTTATATTATAAACCAAATACCAAAGAATAAATAATCTCATACTTTCTCCTCTAAAGATCAGCTGACTTACCCATTTGTGATTCAAGGATCTCATTTAAGCTATTAGACTTACTTCACAAGAACCTACTATGATACCAATTGTTGGAAGCAAAATGGACTGAGAGGGGGTGAATATGTCATAAAAATATTTATTCCATTTATCATTCATCATTCATTATCATTTATACATCCATTTAATCAACAATGAACCATATGTGTGTTTACTTAAGCATAGAAACAACCATAGACAAGAAAAATAATAAGAGAGTACACAAGAAAACCAAATATAAGTGGGAAACTATCAAGGGGAAGAAAATACACTGAAACACATATTATATTTCCATGTTTCAAATTTAGTGAGGTATCAACCCCACAAGGAGCACCAACCCCTAGTTTAGTAGAGAACCAATCCTAGAAGGAACACTAATCCCTAATTTAGTGAAGCACCCACTTCAAAAGGAGGCTACAACCCCCTAAGATGACTAAGAACCAACTTAGCCACCTGATGATGATGATATCTGAATTTTTTTTCTACCACAACTGATGGAGATCACTAATTCATCTCACAACTCTTTCTTCAAACCATCATTCCTTTAACTCACTTTATCTTCTTCTTCTTGGACTTATATTGGATCTATATCATTTATCACATGATATATATCCTTCCTCAAATTGAAATAAAATATTTAAGATATCAATACATGCCTTCAAACCTATCACACACTTCCACATGTCTCACACTTTCCCTCCTAAGAGCACTAGTTCAAAAATGAACTCAAAACACTTGCTTTATACTCTTGTATTCCTTCAAACACAAGTTAGGCCAGTCCTTCATCATAATTTTGACCAACACAACTTAATAACATCACAATACATTCATTAAAATGGTCACATATGACCCATATAGGTTGGTCATTCCCAAAACAACTCATCTTACACCAAACAAGCTCAAAACCCCATCACTAGGATGAGATAAAAAAAAATGCCAAAAAAATGATTAGTAAAGCTCCAAAATTCATCACACATGTGTAATATGACATATAAGAATCATCCATGGTTATAAATTTTCTTGTACCAATCAAATAATTCATAACATAAGCCAAAAGGCTCATATCCTTCACTAAACAACTATTTCCAACACCCTGTCTTCACCTTTGGGAATCAAGAATACTAAAAACAAATCAAATATGGGATGAAATCACTATATAAAATTATTAATACCTGTAAATGATATCCATGCATGTTAAATCTCTTGAAACATCCATATGTTTAATCCACAAGAACTTTGCTATTCTCCAAATCATGCTACCTAAAAACCAATTTTGCAAGCTCAACTAATTTACACCATTTCTAACACTTAAAATACCTCCAAAGGCCTTAAACAGGAAAAAAAAATCCCTATTCACATTTTAGGGTGATAAAAAACATCAAAAATCCATTTCATGCCTCAACTAACTCATTCTTTCATCCCGAGCAAACCTGTCTTGAAAACCAACATACCTTCTTCTTCAGAAATTTACCTGAAATAATAATCAAATAAACTCACTAAGAAAAAATATTATACCAATGGAAATAAATATGAATCATATTTCCATAACATATTCGTAATCCTTCCAACTCCAAGTGGAAGGCATTCAACCAATCCCATCTCTACAAACTGCTTAGAACTATCCCAAAATTACCCTTTGACTAGTATTTACAAATAGGGAACAAATTTACATTTAGATTCATCACCATGACCCAAAATAACCATGGAAATAAAGAAAAACTAACATACTTAAAATAATTTCCATTTAATTTTCAACTCCTATAGACCACCTTTTCCCAAACCAAACATCTTTAGAAACATACCTGTTTGAGTGGGGTCCACTCATCACCACAAACTCTACCATACCTTTATGAAAAATTTGAGGAGTCCTCTAAATCATCCAATAATAAATTTCAATAAATAAATAAATAAATACATACTTTTAATACCTTTTATTCTGTAAGTCACTCTTAGTTAGAGTTTAACTAGGGTTTCAAACCACTTTACCTTGTTAACGATCATTCATAAAATGTGATGATAAAACCACATCCAAATAAGCTATTAAAAATAACATATGTCCCTATGTAAATCATAAAATTCACAACGAGCATCATAAGGTCCACTTTTGCTTCAAAAATACACTGTAACTTACCCGGTTTTGCCAAAACTTGCATATATTGCAAAAGATTATACAAATTGACTTGAAACTTGTCATAAAGCATCATGAAAACATGATATACTTGTCCATAATCACCATTTATCCAAAATATCTTCAAAAATCTGCAACAAATCTCATTTACCCATTGTTTCTTTGCCTATTCTCAACTAGTTACTTGTCAAGGACCTTAAACAAGAATTGTATCACTGTATTATGGCCTGAAAATCATCACACACCTACTACATCATGCCACCATACTTATACCATACTCCAAAATAATGATAAAATTAATTTCTCATACCTCCATCTCATTCTACATTCTCGAGGGATAGTGATAGGCTTGGAATGACCTAACTCAACCATGACACCTCATAAAAAGTTCTTTCGACATCATATTAAATATTATACACCCGTAACACATCATCTAGGACTATGATTGACCTCTTGAAACTCATAAAATAGCTCGGTTGAAATCAAAAATGACTTATCTCACTAGACCATACTCCAAGACACCATAGAACTCACCAAACTTGATACTACCAATCAACCTTCATCTTTGACACGTGAATAACACCACATAGAGACCCATAAAAAAATGAAACACTTTACAATCAATTGAATTTGAGATCAATGAAAACATAAAAAAACAATGGCCAATAACATGCACTTATATAATCTCAAGAACCACTTACATCAAGATATGTAGAATAAGACTCTAACTCATAATCTTCAAAACTCAAGAACTATCAACTCCCTATTCACACTAGTTAAATAAGAATGCATTACCCATATTTATACTCGGTGGGTGATTTCCATTCACTACCTTCATGAAATTTCTTAATAATCGGCATTGTTAGAATAAATTTCATGCTTTTGCCAAATTTTCCTAATAATATATTAAGCTAAATATACATCCTACTTTAATCCTATTATTAGATTTCTCCATGCGTGTTCTTTGTCTTGTGATCCGTATGTGATTTTACCTATTATATCCCTTTCTTGGAAGCCAAGTCATCTCACTTTTATATATTTATGGTCTTTTCTTGAGCGGCACTCCAAGCCTCGCTTTCCTATTTTTAGCCTTCTTACAAAATTGTTTGTCCTTGATCCTGTGCATACATGCATGTAGCCTTGCATGCTTTGACCTACTTCTCTATTGCATGCGCCACTTACATGCTACTCTTATCCCCTATGTGCTCACCCTTGTGCATAAGCATCTATGTTCTACTAGTACTTAGTCAATTTTCTACTACCAACATTACCCCACATAAGGAATATTGTTTGTCCTTGTGAATATGTCCACATCAAATGATTTTCAAGAATGAAAGAATAAAGAATTTGAAAGATCAAGGAATATTGGGGTATATAACTAATGAATGAAAGAATATAATTTTTCCACAGAACACACTTAATTTTATTCTTGGGGTGGATGGAGTAGTTATGGGAACTTTGTATTCATAATATTCTCCAGTCTTCCCACTGCGAGTTCTTCAAAAACATCGATCGTGCACCAATCCAACAATATTTGACACCTGCTCAAGGGCCATTTCTTCACCCTTTTTATTTAACTCCCTGAAAAATCTAGTAAGTCCTAATTCCATCCCCTCCAAGGAATCCATTTTGTGAGAAAAAATTGATCCATGTTCCTTAAGTCTTGTTTCAAAGGTATCTCTTATGGTCTTCAACAATTCTCCCTTTCACACCACTTCTACTAAGATCTCCTCTCATCGAACCTTACTATCTTTCTTCTTGACCTATGCTTACTTAAGCTCAACCTCCTCTGCAATGGTGTGTTATTTGAGGATGGGATCAAGGTATTGATAGTTCTCAAAAGTTCATCCTAAATTTTTCATAGCATCCTTAATCATGGCGCCCAACACCTCATATTCAACTATCTTGAGTGCTATCACCTCTTTATTATTCTCTCACTCGTGCCCATATCTTCTTCCATATACCCTTGCACATACTTATTTTCATGTAATAAAATTCTTACAAGGTCTTCCAAGTAGTGCAACTCAAAGGATATTCATCCTTACCATTCTCTTCCAGCCGAATGCATTGTTGTAATAACATCCGTAATTTAAGAAGCTTTATTGAAGGCATGTTTTTATCACTTTTCTATCTTTCCCACTCCTCGGTGAGTTGTTGATATTCTTGTTCTTTATCCTTCTTATCTTCTAGTCACACCCTTAATGTGCCCCCTTATCCATATTTTGGTATTCAACCTTGGTGACCATTTTGTTTAATGCATTTCTAGCCTATTTGTTAGAGATCAAAAACACTGAGAGGGGGTGAATCTATGAGGATTAAAATTAATTTCCAGATTTATACTTAATCCAAAATTTCTTAAATTTGAGAAGTTACTATATCATGTGCATTTTTTCAAACATATACTAGATAGAAAAATACTGAACACATAATTTATAGTGGGAAACCCTTTCAAGAGAAAAACCCACTTAAAACCAAGGCTTTATTAAGAACACCAATTCTAAAGCTTACAATGGTTTCAATTGAGCACCCACTCAACCTGTGAATCACCCACTTGAAGATTGTTTGAGCACCCACTCTACTAATTTTATCAAGCACCAACTTGCAAGGAGCACCAAGCCCTAATTTAATAAGCTACAATTGAGATTTTGCAGGTACCCATCCATAAAGAGGCTACAACCCCCCTGAATATTCTAATTTATAACTTAGACATATTATTTTTACATACAATTTTTGATCATCTAGCTAAAAAAATTATTACACAATAGATTATGATCACTCTTCTGTATATGTATGTGTTCTCTCTGTTACTCTCTTCTTCTCATTTGAATTGACCCCTCTTGCTCAATCAATCTGCCACATTGATGCTCTTCTCATCTGATATATCTTCTTTACTTCATCTGTCTGCTCTACTCCTTTCTCTCTCTTTTCTTTCTATAGCTCCTTTAGCTTGAATGCATCATCTTCTTACTTGCACAACTCAATGTATTGGTATCGAATTTCCTCTATATAGTTAATCACCCATTCCAATGCTTCCTTTGGTGTGCCGTGTAATATTCCTACTTTGTTTCCTAAGAATCGTTCATTAAATGAATACAACTAACTCCATATTTTTCTCTTGCTATATTCGACTTGATTTCACCTTTTTCTATGCATTCACCAGAAAATATTTATGAGCCGATACCTAAAAATAGATTTCTCATCTTTCTATGATTTCCAACGTGATCAAGATGAGTGAGCCATTTTATTATTTGATATTTAATTTTACCTTGAAATTAGGAATCATATTGAGAACTACATCTATATTTCAACAAAGTCAATGATCATTAATTGTGGATAGCCGGGCTGTAGATTTCTTCGTTCTTCATGGATCTCACATTGTATACTCAACCACAATCACCAAACAATCAAATCACCATCAATTTAGGAGAAAAAAATATCACTTATCTATGTTTAAATCAATTTGATGTCCTCGAGCCCTATCTAGTCCATCTTGTTAAATCTACGGCTTTTATAAGCTTCTTTTACATTTTCCTTTGTATTCGAGATCTATCTTTTTATCTACAACTTTTTCGCTTATCCACGGATTGTTATTTTACTTCGTATATTTTGCAATGTTACATAGTTTGTCTTATTTTCCACTACCTTCCTATGGATTTGTTCCATGCTTGTTACTCTATCCTTTTACGCATGGCTTTCATTGTTCTTCGCAGCTATCTTCCTCCCTTAGCGGCTTTTATGATTCTTCATGGATTTTACCTTATGTAAAGTTTCCTCAAGACTTCCTTACTCCCGTGTAGTTTTTCCTTCAAACTATTCTAACTTCCACGACTCTTCCTTCACAGCCATGGCTTCACATTTCTCATTAGTTTCTCATCCTTTAGCTTCATTTTTCTTTGTAACTTCATCCCTTTACCCGCAACCTTCACTAAGCTTTCACAACTTATTTTAGAGTTCCATGGCTTCCTGCGGACTTTGAAGGCTAACTACTTATGTCTCAGGCTTGTAAAAAAGATGAATAATTCCCTTAGAACTTATCCTTGATCATCCTGAAGCCTCTGTGAGATGACACTACCAATACACCTTCATCTTTTTCACTATCTCACTTTACCAATTAATCCTTTTGCCATCAATGTCACTTGACATCAATGACAACACATATGAAAAATGATAAAGGTCTAACACTATTCATCTGTTAACTCAGTTGGATTGATTGTTGTGAGGATTGTAATTGGTTATTTCTTCATTTTGTGATTGGCATAGGCTATGTTGTTAACCTCAAAATCAAGCTCATCTATATGGATTTTCATACTCCATGAAAGTATATTCATTGTGTGCATCTTTATACCCTATGGGTCCATTAAATCCCAGCCAAAAATTTCCTTACTCAATACAATTCTCTAAATCCTTGTGCACAATACCTTTGACTGATCATCCATATAGTTCATTTGTAGTGTTTACAATATCTCACCTTTTTTTCTTCCACTAATATGCTTTTCCCGAGAACCTCTATCTCAACATTTACTTATATGTTGCTTCTAACTCCTATGGTATCTTTTAGTTCTTCGGTAGGTTTTTCTTCATCATTCCCTTGTTCTTCCCGCTCATTCCCCTTAGGCCTTCTTCATGTGAAATTTATTCCTCTCAGTAACATGTTGTAGAGTCTCATCCTTAGTTTATTCTTCATCCTCATCTACATCATGGATGACCAGGGCTTCTTCATTTCATGCAACCTCTTCCTTGTACATCTCCTCATCACTTCTTAGAGTTATAACTAGTCATTTCTTTCTCTTCTTCTCGAATTTTTTTTTGGGGTTACCTTAGGTCATCTCACGTGCATCTCCAAATTACCTTCCCCTTGTGCTTCTTCTCTATGCCCCCTTTATAATTTCCTCTTGCGACCGTGGCTAAGCACATTGTCACCCTCTTCTTCTGCCCCCCCTCTTTATCTTTATCCTTTTTTCTTCTTCTTCTCTAGGAGTGATCTCCATTTGCACTCTTTTAGTGCCCAAAATTTATTTTCCCTTAGGAAACTTTGGAAGGCTAAGGTATCTAGTATCCATATACTTCCCATTCTTCATCTTTGGCCTTAAGTATATATATATATATATATATATATATATATATAATTTTACCGTTTCCTTACCCACTACAAGAGTTACAAAGGTGATATCCATATTGTTAAACTCCATCAAATCCACTAAAGATAACTTCAAGGGATATACATACTTAGTGTGCATTATGTGGTAGTCGTATCTACCCTTTCTACATTAAAAATCAACTTCGTGCATCCAAAATTCTATTTACTAATGGTTGGAAGTACTTGGCAAGGTGAAATCATAAGGTAGTTTACATCATGGAATCATATCTCTAGTGCTCATATAGAACCTCCCAAAGTAAAAATGTTGATGGACTGCGAACTCCTCCTTTCTCACAAAATTGAGGGTATCTCCTTGGTACACACCACTTGTCCTCAAATTCTTCGAGAATTCTCCTATATCACTTGTCCACTTGGAGCTTATATGAATTAGTGATGCCTCTATCACATGTATAATCAACAAACCCTTGCACAGGGTTTTATTCTCCATAGGATATCTCTAGAACTTATCTTGCGGCCCATTTGGTATTCCTATCTCCCAAAATATGATCAAGAGCAAGATATCTCATCAATTTATCATCTCACATTTTATTACTTGAACATGCACCTATTTAAAGATTGCTTTGGTGATGAATTAAAAATATTTTAGTTTTTCTTATACACCATTTCGTAAGAAATGTGTAGCCACTTCATATTAACTTGTGACCACCTCTCATATGTTCCTAATTTGTAGCTGAAAAGACACACATAAAATCCTATCCATGCGTCACTTATGCTTGTGACCTCCATTACGAAACCTCCCTTTGATATTTTTAGCACATTTACAAAGTAACATCTACTCCTACATCATCCTCCAAGTCTAGTTCTATCTCAAATACCTAGCTGCACAAGCATGTAACTCTTCCCATCGGTTGTGTGGTGATGCAAATTATCCTCCATATAAAGTAGAAGTAGTCCTCATGGACCTGTGATATCAACCATTGGTACAATTTCTCTAACTTGTTGAAGAAAGGCAACTCATATAGTTAAAGGACTCCAATTCTTTTTGTAAGGAGTCATCATAGACCAAATTTCCTATGTAGTCCTCTCTCATCCATTTTCTTCATCACCTCACTATTTATCTCAGCCTTTTACACCTCACGAGCAATGATTGTAGTTTCTAATATTACACGTATTCAAGTGTGAATTCCATGGCTGCCCTACAATCACCTCCTCGGGTACTACATTTATGAAAACCACTCCTCTAGTGAATCCTCCACTTCGGGATTTTTTCCCTTTCCTTTCCCTTGGGTGATACTACGGATGCTTTCTTAAGTGCCATTGTCATCTTTATCATCTTATTTAAAACTTCAAACTTTAATTTTTTTAGGGAATACGTGCCTAAATGTTAGGAAATAAGTGATAAAATATGCGGAATAATCCCTCACAAAATCGCAATGAAGAGAAACTAATATGCAAAAATTATTACGGATCTTAAATAAAATCGTAGAATAAAATAACACAACACAAGATATAGTATTTAACGTGGTTCACCCAATTTGGGCTATGTCAACCAAGAATCACTTGCTCGATTTTATTACAAGCCACCACTCTCTCAAGATAATACCTGATTCATTTGGAGCTATGCTCAACAAAATCTATAGAGGTCACAACCGAATTCAAAGCACATCTCGTAGTGTTTTTCATTATCCCCTACCATATGCATAAAACAATATAAGTAGGCAATTGCTTAAGTATTTTACAATACTATGTGGTATCAAAACCACGGGCCAAAACTAGCCCAAAACCTATGGGTCAAAAATCTCACCCATATGAGAAGAGCATGTTTCCCGATATGTCGGTGTGTTTTTAAGGCAAAATTTTTTTACACCCAATTCTTTTTTTTTTTTTTTTCAAGGGTGGGCCGCCGAACCCTTCTTCTCTTGGGGGCTCTACCCCTAGACCCCCGCTTGGGGGCCGGCCCCAAACCTAGCAAGGATACATGAAAAGTGTACAGTACTCTTAGTGTATAATCTTCAACACTTTCACACATGAAAACAGGCTCCACAACCTAACAATCTCCCACTTGGAGACTAGTTTTCTCTCGAGTAAGCTTCAACCCTTCATTAGTTTCTGTGAAGACCAACCAAAGTTGAACACAACTTCAATTTTTCCCTTGTGACCACCTTGGTCATCATTTCTGTAAGATTATGACTGGTATGAATCTTCTCCAACTTGAACTTCTCTTCCTCTAAAGCTATCCTGATGAAATGGTACCTTAACTGTATATGCTTTGTCCTAGAGTGGAAAACAGAGTTCTTAGCTAGGTGTATAACACTCTTACTATCACTATGCAAATTTTCTTCCTCTTGCTTATGCCCCAACTCCTCAAGTAATTTTTGTAGCCAAATGATTTCCTTGCTTTCCTCTGTGGCAGCAACATACTTAGCCTCGGTGGTTGACAAAGCCACCAACTTCTGTAGTCGTAAAATCCAGCTTACTATTGTTCCACCTACAGTGTAAACATAACCTATTGTGCTCCTCCTACTGTCTACATCTCCAGCCATATCTAAATCTACATAACCACACAAAGTGGTGTTTGATCCATTGTAGCACAAAACTGTCCCCATGGTCCCTCTCAAATACCAAGGATCCACTTTATCGCTTCGCTGCGGTGATCTCTACCTGGATCACTCATAAATCTACTCACCGCTCCCACTACATGGGCAATATCAGGCCTAGTGCACACCATGGCATACATCAAACTACCAACCACTAATGAGTAAGGTACCTTGGACATCTGGTTTCTCTCCTACTCTGTCTTAGGACATTGTTCCTTTGATAACTTGAAATGGCCTACCAAAGGAGTCCCAACCGGTTTAACATCCTGCATATTAAACCTCTCCAAGACCTTCTTAATGTACTCTTCCTAAGATAAAGTCATATTTCGTTCCTTCCTATCTCGAGATATCCTCATACCAAGGATTTGTTTGGCTATACCCAAATCCTTCATAGAAAAGGATTCACTTAGTTGCTTCTTGAGTACTTTTATTTCCTGCATGTTTTTACTTGCAACCAATATGTCATCCACATACAAACACATGATAATATAACTACCATCCTCAAATTTCTTTATATACACGCAATGGTTAGAATGACATCTAATATAACCTTTCTCCATCATGAAGCTATCAAATTTCTTATACCATTGACGTGGAGCTTGTTTCAAGCCATACAAGCTCTTCTTCAGTTTACACACCATCTCCTCTTTACCTTTGACCTCATAGCCCTCTAGTTTCTGCATATATAGTTCCTCCTCCAAATCACCATGGAGAAATGTAGTCTTTACATCAAGCTATTCTAAGTGCAAGTATTTTGCTACAACTATTCCTAGAACAATTCTAATAGAAGTCATTTTTACTACAGGAGAAAAAATCTCATCAAAATCTATACCTTTTTTCGTGCAAACCCCTTGACCACCAACCGGCCTTGTATCTTTTCTTGCCTCCTTCTTCCTCTTTGACTTTGAACACCCAATTTTTCTGTAATGCTCTTTTTCCTTCGGTAGCTTCACCAAATCCCATGTTTGGTTCTCCAT
This sequence comes from Taxus wallichiana var. yunnanensis, assembly GCA_018340775.1. Lineage (NCBI taxonomy): Eukaryota > Viridiplantae > Streptophyta > Pinopsida > Cupressales > Taxaceae > Taxus > Taxus wallichiana. Next base: position 934,601,468 of record CM031240.1, on the reverse strand, counting down.
GAGAGCCTATGCTCCTCATCCATGGCTTGCTCCTACTTCTTCCTACCATCTACCTACATTACTTCATCAAATCTCTCTGGCTCTCCACTATCAGTGAGTAATAAATAATAAAGAGAAGGAGAAAAATGTTTATGTTCTCTTCTTACCCTAGAAGACCTCCTCAATATAGGAGTTTGGGGTTCTGTTGAGGGGGTTCCTGAACTGATTCATGTGTCACTTTCCCATCTGGAATATCCTCTACCGATGCATATTATTTCTTGGATTCTTCCCTATTTTCCTACAATTGCTTTGCTTATACATGAATTTCTCATTAAAGACCACATCCCTAGATCGAATGATTTTCTTGTCCTTAATACTCCAAAATTTATATCCAAAGTCATCACCACCATAACCAATGAAAGTAATTTTTTTACGATTTAGCCTCTACCTTGGTCCTATCATCCTTGTCTATATGAACAAACAAATCACATCCAAAGACTCTAAAATATGAATAATCAACTTTCTTACCATACCAAGCCTCCTCGGGTATGCCTCCATCCAAGGCACTTGAGGGTCCTTTGTTTATCAAGTACACAACCGTGTGCTCACCGCTTCTACCTAAAAATAAAGAGGCGAGTCTACATGTAACCTCATGCTCTTAACACCTTCCATTATTGTTCTGTTCATCCTTTCTGATACCCCATTCTGCTGTGGAGTTCTTAGAACCATCTTTTACCTACTGGATTCCATTCTTAGAACAATAATCATCAAATTCATTGTTGAAATACTCCCCTCTATTATCTGACCTGAGACATTTTAGCTTAAGACCTGTTTCATTATCTACCAAGGCTTTCCATTTAACAAAAGTGTTAAATACATCAGATTTGTTTCTAATACAATAAACCCAAACTTTCCTTGTTACATCATCAATAAAATTAACATAATAACTTGAACCCCCAAGAGATGATACCTGAGTTGGCCCCCACACATCAAAATGCACCAGCTCTAACTTACTCTCTTTCTTTGTAGGTCTAACCTTGAGAAACCTTACTCACTTCTATTTCCCATATATGCAATCCTCACAAAACTCCAAACCTATTTTTGTATATCCAGGAAATCCTTCTTTATGATCTCCATGCCCTTATGGCTCATATGACCGAGCCTATAGTGCCACAATGTTATATCTACTTCTGAAGCCACAAGATTACAAACATTAGTGCTATAAGTGGTTAAATACAAGGTTCCAACCTTCTTACCTCTTGCCACCACAAGAGCACCCTTGGTAACCTTCTAAGAGTCTCTTTGTAAATATCACAGTACAACCATCACTTCCCAACTACCCTACCGATATCAAATTTCATCTTAATGTAGGAACATGTCTGACATCCTTCAATAGCCAAGTATTCCCATTATGCATCTTAACCTAAACAAAACCTTTTCCAAATATGCTGTAAGGCTCATCATCACCAAGAAAAACATGCCCAAAATCTCCTTGAACATAATCAACAAAATAATTCCTATGTGGAAAAGCATGGAAAGAAGTCCCCAAATCTAAAACCCAAGATTCAATAATATTGTGCAAAGAAAAAATCAAAGCATCCTGACATACATTACCCGTTGCCACATTTGCCTCTTTGTTTTATTCCTGTTGTTTCTTCTTGTCCCAAAGCTCCCAACAGTCCTTCTTTGCATGCCCAGACTTTCCACAGTGCTAGCATACCATCTTGCTTTTAGATTTTGACCTTAACCAATCCTTTGATTTTCCACAACTTCCTCTATTCTTTTGTCTCCCTCTAGTTTCCACTGTCAAAACATTCCCTAAAGTAGAAGATTCACCAGAGCTTTTTCTTCACATTTCCTCACTTAGAATCACCCCTACAACATCCTCAATTTTCAAATTTGAGTTAGCTGAACCGAGTTGTTTAATACCATTACCAAGCTATTCCAACTCTCAGGTAAAGAGCATAGAACTAATAAATCCCTAACTTCTTCATCAAATTCTATTGAAATCGAAGCTAGCATATTTACAATCGTATTAAAATCATTTAGATGATATGCTACTAAACCATTCTCAAACATCTTCATATTAAACAACTTTTTCATTAAAAATATCTTATTAGAGGTAGAGGGTTTTTCATATAACTTCCCTAATGCATCCATCAGTTCTTTTGTAGTCTTTTCCTTTGAAACATTAAATAATACCAAAGATGCAAGACACAACTAAATTATCCCAAGTTCCTTCCTATCCAACAAATCCCATTCCACATCTTTCATGCTCGAGGGTTTGTTCACCTTCTTAGACAACGGAGTATAAAGATCCTTTTGATAAAGGTAATCTTCCATCTACATCTTCCAAAGACTAAAATTCTGATTGTTGAATTTATCAACCCTAGATCTTCGATCATTTTCCATAGCTCCCACTAAAGATAAAACTTTCCATGCGATTCAACACTTCAATAAACCAAACCAGATCTCGATACCAATTATTAGGAAATAAGTGATAAAATATGTGGAATAATCCCTCACATAATCACAACAATAGAAACTAATATGTAGAAATTATTATAGATCTCAAATAAAATTATAGAATAAAATAACACAACATAAAGAGACAATATTTAATGTGGTTCACCCAATTTGGGCTATGTCCACCAAGAATCACTTGCTCGATTTTATTACAAGCCACCGCTCTCTCAATACAATACCCAGATCCATTTGGAGCTATGCTCAACAAACTCTACAGAATTCATAGCCGAATTCAAAGCACATCTGCAATGTTTTTCATTATACCCTACCATATGCATAAAACCATATAAGTAGGCAACTACTTAAGTAGTTTTACAATACCATGGGTATCAAAACCATGGGCCAAAACCAGCCCAAAAACCTATGGGTCAAAAATCTCACCCATATGAGAAGAGCACGTTTCTCGATATGTCGGGTGCATTTTTTCGAGGCAAAAAAATTTACGCCCAATTTTTTTTTTTGGCAATTTGCGCCCCGAACCCCTCTCTTTGGGGCTACCACCCCAGGACCACTGCTCGGGGCTTGGCTCAGCCCAAACCCCGGCGAGGATACATGAAAAGTGTATAGTACTCTTAGTGTATAGTCTTCAACACTTTCACACATGAAAATAGGCTCCATAACCTAACAATCTCCCACTTGGAGACTAGTTTTCCTCTGAGCAAGCTTCTCAACCCTTCACTAGTTTCTGTGAAGACCAACCAAAGTTGAACACAACTTTAATTTTTCCCTTGTGACCACCTTGGTCATCATGTCTGTAAGATTATGACTGGTATGAATCTTCTCCAACTTGAACTTCTCTTCCTCCAAAGATGTCCTGATGAAAAGGTACCTTAATTGTATATGCTTTGTCCTAGAGTGGAAAGCAGAGTTCTTAGCTAGGTGTATAACACTTTGAATATCACTATGAAAATTTTCTTCCTCCTACTTATGCCCCAACTCCTCAAGTAATTTTTGTAACCAAATCATTTCCTTGCTTGCCTTTGTGTCAAGAACATACTCACCTCTCTCGTGGTTGACAAAGCCACCAACTTATGTAGTCATCAAATACACTTACTACTATTCCACCTATAATGTAAACATAACCTGTTGTGCTCCTCCTGCTGTCTACATCTCCAGCCATATCTGAATCTACATAACCACACAAAGTGGTGTTTGATCCACTGTAGCACAAAACTATCCCCATGGTTCCTATCAAATACCGAAGGATCCACTTTACTATCTGCCAGTGATCTCCACCTAGATCACTCATAAATCTACTCACCACTCCCACCGCATGCATGGGAAATATCGTGCCTAATACACACCATGGCATACATCAAACTACCAACCACTAATGAGTAAGGTACATTGGACATCTTGTTTCTCTCCTGCTCTGTCTTAGGACACTGTTCCTTTAATAAATTGAAGTGGCCTACCAAAGGAGTCCCAACCAGTTTAGCATCTTGCATATTAAACCTCTCCAAGACCTTCTTAATGTACTCTTCTTGAGATAAAGTCAGCTTCCATTCCTTCCTATCCCGAGATATTCTCATACTAAGGATTTGTTTGGTTGCACCCCAAATCCTTAATAAGAAAGGATTCACTTACCGCTTCTTGAGTACTTTTATTTCCTACATGTTTTTACTGCGACCAACATGTCATCCACATACGTACATAGGATAATATAACTGTCATCCTCAAATTTCTTTGTATACATGCAATGGTTAGAATGACATCTAATATAACCTTACTCCATCATGAAGTTATCAAATTTCTTATACCATTGACATGGAGCTTGTTTCAAGCCATACAAGCTCTTCTTCGCCTTTACACACCATCTCCTCTTTACCTTTGACCCCATAGCCCTCTCGGTTGCTGCATATATAGTTCCTCCTCAAAATAACCATGTAAAATGCGTCTTTACATCAAGCTTTAATAAGTGCAAGTCTTCTCCCTTCGAACCCCGGTGAGGATACATGAAAAGTGTACAGTTACTCTTGAGTGTATGGATATTCAACACTTTCACACATGAAAATAGGCTCCTCAATCTCCTATGTCTTTACACTAGGTGTTCAATTCATCAACCCTCCTTTTCCCTTGCTCCAGTTAGAAAATTCTGTGTCTTACTTCTACAACTTATGTTCTACGATTTCCCTTCAAACCCTAGCTCTTTGAATCTTGGACACTCAAACCTTGTGTATTTTCCCAGTCCCACAAATTCTTTCCATAATCTCACTTCCACTTTGAAGGAGATCCTACATCATGTTGTGTGTGTCTTTATTTGGTTCATATTAATTATTCTCCACAAAATATTTGTATTTTACGTATACACAATTTACACTTAATCACTCTTTCAATCACTCAAACTCTTCAATATGCTAGGTAAGAATGAACTCACTGCATTCTTTTTATTTTTTTAAGTTTTTATCTCATTAATTACTCCTCACAAACCACTTAAAGCATTAAATGTAATTTTTATTTTTCCTTATTTTCCCTACTTTCTTCCAAGCACAATAGTCATAATCTTTTTACATGCCACTACTTTCCGGATGCGAAGCTTATCCTTGTGTGCACTTCCCGCACCATAACACATCTTCCTTTATGCAACATACCAAGTAGTTCAACCTATTTGCTACCTTCATCGCATCACACTTCTTGACCTTTTCTCACATGGCCTTCCTATATAAGAATTTCCTTTCAAGCACTAACATTCCCAAGCACTTGCAATAATTTCCTTTTCTATTGCTTATTCCTTGTTTGTATCCATCGAGCACCCTTATTATTATTTTTAATTTTCGTGCTCACCACTAAGCCAAATTTAATCCAAGTACCAACATCACGGTCTTCTTTTCATGTAGTCACACCTATTTTACCCCACACTAAATGTACGCATTGTCCTCTACGCATTGACTCAATAAGTAGTAATCAACTCGTGCGCATGAACATACTTATTACAAAAAAATAAAAAAATAAAAAATAAAACATGAAGGTAAAAACTAATCTAGGTGGTAATACTACCTTATTACAAACAAAAAGGAAGCTTATTTATAGTAGGGATTCAACCTACTCCCATTGAAGTAATTGGGAAACATGGTTCCATCCAACAATTTCCATTAACACACGCCTTAATCTAGTATCTTGGTCACTTCAAAGGGTGCCAACCAATGGAATTTAAAATTCCTTGGGTGTTACATAAACTTGGAGTCATACAAAAGTACCATATTTACAACTGTGAAAGACTTGTTCTTGATGTGCCTATCATCCCATTCCTTCTATCGTGCCATTTCTATCATCTCAATCCAATGTGCAATGGTGTGCCACTCATCCAATTGCATCAATTTGTCAATGTGTTAATCCACATCTTGGTCATCATCCAATGTATCTATGCATGCACATAATACATAATGATGGTAACATAAATTCCATAGGAAGGAAAACCTCCATGCCAAACACCAAATGAAAGGGTGTGTCATTTTTTAACCATTTATAGGTTGTTTTATATGCCCAAAGTATGGTTGATACCTTTTCATCCCAATCATTTCTTCCAACATCACATATTTTCGTTAATGTCTATCCTAATATCTTGTTGAAAGATTCAATAATTCCATTTGCATGAGGGTGATAAGGGTTAGTATTGTCATGTGCCACCATAAACTCTGCTAATAAAATTATGATGGTATCATTCAAGAAATGAGTTCCTTTATCACCTGGTTAGACTCAATGGGAACCCATACCTTCTGATAATACTTTCCCAAAGGGATATCACTACTATTGTTGTTGTGAACTATTATGTAGGTGTAGCCTCTACCTACCTTGTTAAGTAAACAAAGATATGTGATGATGTAGCGTGCCATAGTGCTACGTGCGGGTGGTGCAATAGGTCTTATAAAATAAATTTCCCATTTTTCAAAAGGTTTCACACTTACTATTAGTCGTAAATGCATTTCATCTCTATTTCTAGGATTTCTAATTCTTTGACAGTGATCACATGATTTGACAAAAGCCTTGATATCTTTGTACAATGTCTCTCACCATAGACCTATTAATAGGATCTTGCACGAGGTTGTCTCCCATACATAGTTTCCTCCTGCAATGCCTCCATATGCTTCCTCCATGATTGATTCATGATCATGCTCTAGAAAACACCTCACAAGACCTCATCTCAACCCATTTTATACATGTATCCTCCAATAAGATGATAGGATGTGGCTCGAATAATAATTTTTTATTTTCTAAGGTATTCATTCCTTTTGGTGTAAGTACATTGCACACAAATAATTTCTATGTCCTCTTAATCAGCTGACACACAATTTGATATGAAATTTTTTGCATTATGCATAGTGTCTTCAATACTCTATGTGTCCTATCCAAAATTTATTCTTGATAAGTGGTCAGGTCCCAAATTATTTTTTCCTAGATTTACTATGATTGTAAAATCAAATTCCTAAAAAAAAGTATCCAGCTGACAGATGCACCCTTGAAAAATAGGTTTATTGACTAACTAATTTAATTCCATATGATCTATATAAGAGATGAATGGTGTGGCCAATAAGTACTGTCAAAATTTGTGAATCATGTAGATCATGGAAAATGCCTCACACTCTATCATTGTATAGTTTTTCTTTGCTAGTGTCAACTTCCTACTTGTAAAACATATGGGATGATCCACATTACCCTCTTTTGGTTGCACTAAGATTGAACCAATAGCCATTCCATAGGCATATACATGCACGTGGAAAGATTTTTTCCATGAAGGGAAGTGTAAGATTGGTGCGGCGGTAAAATTATCCTTCAATGTATCAAGCACATGATGCTTTGTGTCACTCCAATAAAATTTTCCTTTGGCCTTTAGAAAATCCTCCAGGGGCATGACCATATTTGCATATCCCTTGATAAACTTCCTGTAATAGCTAGTATGCCCCAAGAAACCTCACACTTCACTCTGATTGGTAGGTTATTCTAATCCAAAATGACTACAATCTTAGTGTGATCTACCAAAAATCCATCCTTACAAATTTTGTATGCAAGAAAAGTTACAAAGGGTCTAGCAAAGATACACTTCTTAATGTTGAGAGATATTCTCAACTACCTTCATATTTCAAAAATTAATCTCAAATTATCACAGTGGTCTTTCACAAGCCCATAAACTGTCCAATCATTCGATAGACTGTAAAAATTGTAGATAAAATCCTGAAATGCCTGTACAACAATGCGTGAGAACACTACTAGTGCATTATTTAGGCCAAAGGGCATCATGAAATATGCAAAAATTCCACATTTAGTGGAAAAGGAGGTCTTTGTTGATACTTGCACATAATGAACACTTGGTTATACCACTGAAAATCCATCCGTGAATGTATAGATTTTGTGCCCTACAATGTCTTCAAGGTTATCTTATGTGAATAATTTAGGGAAATGATATATGACACATGAAGCATTGAGTTCCTTATAGTAAAAAAAGATCCTAATCCGTAAATCCTTCTTATGTTGATCACTATGAGGTCTGACCCACTAAGATTCCTCAATTGGTTAAATTATTCCCCACTTAATCATTTTATCAATTTCTTCCTTGACCTTCACACGTAGGTTTGGGTTCATCCTAAAAGTCCTCTTCTAAATAGGACATGTGTCTTATTTTAGCTTAATCTTCATCTCTCCTAATGAGGGATGTACACCTTTCAATTCATGGTAACCTCTTGAAATAGGTCTTATAATTCACGCAATGGCTCAATGATCCTTGGTACCTATTTTTATGACCAATAAAATTCAATGATAGCCTCCTTAGGTACATCTTCAGTGCCAGTATTAACCTTGTTAGTATTCATAGGTATAGGGTATGCACACACTTTTTCATCTGCAGAATCCATCACCTCACATGCACCCTTTATATGGTTAGTATCCAATTTCTCCACTTCTTCATCATCAATGAGGTACACCAATTTCCATTTTTCCTTCTCTTTCCATGCACAACCCAATTATATCTATTCTATCTCTAATACATCTTCCACGCATCTCAAGATATCGTGTTCTCCTAACAGGTTAACCATGATATATTCCACATTTATGTTATCTCCTAATAGGATGCACTTCATAATCTACAAGGACTTATGTACTTGGTGAATTAGTTGAAAAATAATCAAATGTGTGAACAATATCTTTAGACATCTTACACCAAATTGCACTCTCTTGTTTCAACTCAACATGGACATACCAATTGCGTGCACAATTTTATAGAGTAGAATAGAACTTATGTACCCAAAGAGATGGTGATATAGCTTCCTCGTCCTTATATCCATTGTTTCTCATTGTTATGGACGTATATAAAAGTAGGAGTCTTCCCATCATACTCATGTATAAGTGTAGGTACATTATTTCAAGTAAACCTTATTAATAAGGCTACTCTTGCTTTGTGCCAACCCAATAGATTATCTTTGCGTGTTACCCACCAATTCAATGCCATTATGAGTAATGTATAAAACAATATATTCCTTCTACCCCTTTCATTTTGTCACTGTTCTTCCATGGTGTGCAAGAAAGAGTTAGGTTTTCCCTCACCAAGATATACCTCAAAAATTAGTTCTTTCCCAAGCACCTAATCATGAGCGTCCCGATCATTTGAGTGACTCTCCCCTTAACCTCATGCCTGACCATTTCATACATACCATGGGATTAATTTTCATAAGCAACATTAGTGGTATCACTCATAGATTACTTGTCTTCCCATTGAAGTATGCCTTCCTTTGATGGTTCCAAATTATTAGGGTCACACACTATGTGTATAAATCCTATTAATATCTTCTTCACTCACATGCTCAATGTAGGGCGTAACCTTCACATCATCTAGGGGTATGAAAAAATTCCCCTCTTTTTTCTACAAACTAATGTGCATTTTACTATACCATAATACTACATAGTTTGCATAACATCAAGGACATCCAATAATGCTGGAATTTATTTTCCTCACTAAGCTCAAATACTTCCTAATCTCTTTTAAAATTGATCCTGAATGGTAATTGAAGCATCCTTCAACACCCCAATATGAATTACCATTGTTTTTTTACCATATACAAAACATTAGAATATGGATGTAATTATGGTCTCCCCATCTGGTTCTAGGCATCCAAATTCAATACATTCACCTCTGCACCTATGTTAATCAAAATATTACTCACCAGACAACCATCAATCACTTGCATCCAATGTAATTTCCTTGTCATACTCATGGTTTTGTGGTGGAAAATTGGCATGTAGGATATAGTGTTCATGCTCAACTCCTGCATGTGGTACCTTCTCACACAACCATTCTCCTAGTAATGGGATGATTTTCTCCTACCACAACATCCTACATACCTCCTTCAGATCATCTACATCCTTATGTGGAAGCTAAAAGTTCTTCACATGTTACCTCTTGCCTACCTATTCCTTTAGTCATTAGATCTCATCCTACAAATAACTTATTACTCACATGGTCTCTTGTTATAACTCCTGATGAAACAACTAGATAATTAACATGCATAATATCCTCCTCTGTATTAGAGATTTTTATTTAAGAGGATCATGTGTGCAAGTTACTTCCACATGAGTGGTGGTTAAGAAAGGCTAAAGATCTGGACCAGTTATCTTCTTAGGTGTCAATTATACATTCTTCATATGATGTACCTTGATCATCCCTTTTCCTTTGTCCTTATTTTTGTTCTTACATATATACTCATAAAGATCAGGGAATTCTTCAACCTTATGTGGCTTCCCACAATACCCACATACCTGATTTTAGAACACTCACACTTGGTAATAATATGGAGACCCATAAGTATAAAAATTCCTACGTGTGAACCTTCCTTTACCACCATGACCTCTGCTCCTATATCTACCTTGGAACCCACCATCTCTGTTGTTGCACAATTCATTAGACCGAGCTTTCTACACCTAGGAGCTACTTACCACAAAGGTCTATCACAATCCGGATTGTATGTGCCATGAATTTGGTTAGTCAAGTGACATTCGGTTGTATCATGGGTACATGCATCACAAATCTTACAAGACATGGAGACATTCTTAATTATTGCATGCTCCAATAGGGGGAAATTTAGGACATCATGGCCATTATGGAAAATCTCACAAGAGCTAAATAATGAGCACACATTCCTACACGTACAACTATCCTTAGTATGCCCTTATACATCACAATCGGTGCACCATAAACCATTATGCATCTCATGCTCTAAATCGGTAGAAATATTCTTCATTGTTTAAAATAGCTACTATTTACACCTCTAGGAAAGGACTCACTCCATTTTCTGTAATCCCAACTAATTCAATGTGCAAAGCTACTTCCAAAGCCTTGTACGGGTTACTAAATATTTAATGTGATAAAACCCTTTGAAATGGAGTGAATAAGCCTCTAACGAACCACTATGCATGTTGAATCTGATCAATGTCATAAGATAGCTTGGAAATAATAGTTTTAAACCACACATCATACTCCCTAAAATCTCATAAAAACCCTACTTGATGTCCTTTAGCGCACTAATACTTTGTTGCTTAAACTTAGGAATGTTAAATTTAGACAAGAAAGTAGCACACAACCCATCATATTCCATCACATTCTGTATGGATCATACTTTATATACCAACTATGTGTGTGCCCTAGAAGTATGGCATAAAACTAAATCACCTTTCTATCATGAGTTGTTATGCCCTTTTCTCTCCATTAAAATTCAAACTTGTACACATGCTCTACCACATCCTTCACACCTATATATTATAGAAAATGAAAATACATATCAAATAAAAATTGAGGTGTTGTCTACTAGGGTTTTGAGTTTGTGTTTGTAATGGCCATGGTTATGGTACTTTCCTAGAGTGGGGATAAATCTTGAACCTGAAACCCCAACAAGATTTCCTCCGTGCAGTGGCTTTCCTGATTTGATCCTCGTGAGCCTCTTAAAAATATCACTACAACCTGAGGTCTTATAGATGAACATCCTTGTGTCCCAGTTATTTTTATAAACTAGACACCCACTATTTTTTCTATAATAGAAACTATAAGATTACTTCCAATGGTATGTGCACCAAATTTTTTTCTTGATTATGCACATGTAGAAATAGCTATAAAAGTACTTTCTATAAACATTGGTGCATGTTGCACTACCATATGTGTATCCTTGATTTGTCATGATTCTTGAGTGGTAACTAAAACATATCTACCTGTGTCTCCTTCCCAATGTAGAGATCCTTCTTTCTCACCTTCAGATTATGTTCTTTAATAACTATCTCTTGATTCTAAACTCCTTGAGCAAGGGATAGGTAGCTAAGTTGAATCGAGATGCATTCCCATGGTTCTCTCTCTCTCTCTCTTTAGACACTCTCATAATCAGCCAATAGTATTTCTCTACCATGCTTTCCAAATATTGAGAGGACATAATACTATAGTCCCTTGCCTTCTGTGGGGTTCTCATCACTTTCTCCAATCATCATTCCTTTTGACCTCAACGCATCATTAACTACACTCTATCGAGCCTCGTTATAATTAAGACGTCTTTCCTCTCTTTGTATTTATTCCACTAGGGCTACTTCCATCCTTCACAAACCTCCTCTTGCCCCTATGTACGATGGGGTTTTAGCTCACCATAGGTAATTTCTCCATTCCTAGTTCCACCATCAAGATCTTGATAGCTAAAGGTATTGCATGCACTTAAGATCCTCTTTTCTCATGTAAGAACAAAAACTCTAATTCCTCTGGATAATAATACATGTAAATTACATACTCTAAAGTATAGATGCATAATACACCTTCCCACCAATGATCCATAGTTTTAGTCCAAAACTTATCTGAATCAAAGAGTGTTGAATAGTATTCTTACGTCCAAGCTTCCTTTCTTGTCCGAACACCTTTATTTTTCACATAAGATTATGACCACTAGTATAACTCTACTAGGAAAAAGCTGACGAACGTCTCATAAAAATAGTCATATAGATTGTCTTCCACCCACTTTCATGCATTAAAGTCAAGCCCAATGCTATATCTACATGCAAAAGTGTCTTGGACATATTCTATCTAGATTTCAATGTTCTCCAAAGGTAGTCGAAATTCTATCTGCATACGCAATATCCTCAGTAGATAGATTAAAAAGAGGTCTCAGTAACATAACCAAAATGTATTTTTTTATTACCTAACTAGAGCTATGTGTCATGGTACTTCATCTAGAAAATTATGAAATCTCACCAAAAGAATGCAAAACTGCTAAGTCCCTCCTTTTTCTATCTATCGAATGTTAGCGTGCATGTTTTACCATATTCATATAAAATAACAACCATTCAATAAAATAATATAATAGAAAATAATTATTTAAATGATAATAAAAAGATCTAAATTCTGTGATCAAATATAATAATCTCAGTAATTCATAATCACTTATCCATTATAAAACACCATCATAATATAGATATGATTACAATAATATCCAATCCATCAATGCGTTGGACCATGCACGTACTCATACAATCTCAAGAAGCACTTACATCAAGATTTGTAGAATAAGACTCTAACTCAGAACCCTTGGAACTCAAGAAATATAAACTCCTATTTGCACTAGTCAAATAAGAATGCATTACCCATACTTATACTCGGTGGGGACTTGCCCTTCACTACCTTCATACACTTTCCTAATAATAGGCGTGCTTACAATAGCTTGCATGCTTTTTACACCTTGTCTTAATAATATATTAAGCTAAATATGCATCTTGCTTTAATCTTATTATTAAAATTCTCCATGTGTGTTATTTTCCTCTTCTCTGCATGTGATTTTCCAAACTATATCCCTTACTTGGAAGCTAATTCATCTCTCTTTTATCTATTTATGGTATTTTCTACGGAGCGTATTTCAAACCCTAATTTACTATTTTTAGACTTCTTGGAAACTTGGAAAAGTCCTTGATCCTCTACATACACGCTCAACCTTACACACCGACCTACTTTTAATGTCAAAGGGGAGAATGGTGTCTAATGTTCATATTGGGAGAGAAATATAGTGGTTTTCATCAATAATAAAGGGGAGATTATTGGAATAATTGCCATTGATGTTAAAGAAATCTCAAGGAGCTGGCGCGGAAAAAATGTTTTGGAATCATTGATGTCAAAGATGAAGGATATAGTAGTAGTAGAAGAGAAAATTCATTAAAGAATTCATTAATGAAAAAAGTAAAATGGTTCATGCTTAGATTAGAGCTTGATGTATGTTTTGGTGAGATAGGTATAACTCATAACATGTTTATTTTGAAGATAGAAGATGAATCAGTTTGGAGCTTGTTGTTTGTTTGCAATCTCATTTGAAATCACATCAAGAGAATGTTGAAGATGAAAATGTGTGAGATGACTATTCCAAGGAAGTGGAAACAAGTTTTATAAATTATGGCTGACTCTATTTGGTGTTATATATTTTTTTAGTTTAGTCAAATCATGTTTTTTTGGTGAAATTAATATGATATAAAAGAGATTCAAAATGATATTTGTAAGAACAAGCCTGTGAGGAAAGCAATGGATTAAGTTTAGCAGATGTGAAGATCATGATTTTTACTCAAAAATACACAACTAATACACATAAAATACTTGAAAACACAACAAATATGCAACTAATACACAACAAATAAACATAAAATATGCAACATGTGTGTAACAAATTATGATGGAAGGCCAAAGGACACTAGTCAATGATGGATCTTTGAAAGAGCTAACTAATAAGAAGTGAAGAGTCACATAATCAATTATAAAGGTAGATGAAGCTGAAAAGGTAGATGAACTAGAATAAGAGTAGTGTGGATAAAGATAAGTATATGAATAGGTGCAACATTGAGAAGAAGAATTAGTTTTAAAAAGTCCCAAGTTGAATTCACCAAAAGGAGAAACATAAAGTTGAATGGAATGGTAGAGTGTTGAATAGGAAGAAAGGGTGAGCTGAGCATGGAGAAAATGAAGATCAATCAAGTCTGTATAAGTTGTAAAAAGATTGACTGTGAAGAATGAAGTGAGCTGTGAGTATGAGAAAAGGTGGAGCAATATTCTAAGTGGAATCACAAGTGTAAGTCGAGTAGGTGGATGAAAAATGTACAATAGAAATGAGAAGAAGGGGGAGTAATTTTTGATTAGTATATAAGGAATATATCTTGAAAAGTAATGAAGATATCATTCAGGGAAAATTGCTATGCAAGATATATGGTGAGAAACGTGAGTGTGAATGAGTGAAATATAGTGTATATTTTTGTAGTAGAAGGTCTTATAGACCATGATAAGAGGAATTATGTTGAATATCATGAAGGTTTGCATCCTATGAGAATGAATTTGTACATGCTTATATCAAGTGAAGAATATTGATGAAGGAAGAAACATAACATGTAGATTGAAGAGTGATCAAGAGCGAAGAGAAGAAATACTATCATAATTTTTGATTAAGCAACAAAGGGTTAAGAAGGTGACAAAAATACATAGGTGGATGAGTTGGTGCTGAGTCACTTAGGAAGTTTGTGCTTCCTTGCGAGTTGGTGCTTGCTAAAACCTGGTTAAGTAGGTGCTTAAATTATTTGTGATTGGTGCTTCAAGTTGAGTGGGTGCTCAATTGAATCTAAAATTTCATAATCATTTATAAAACAATAGTTCATTTGCATAATTTCTTAGTGGGTTTCTTCCCCTTGAGGGTTTCCCACTCATATATGTGTGTTCTAACTTGTTTCATGTTCTTTTGAATGGATTTTCATGCATAATAATCTCACTTTGTGGTTAGTGTATGTTGAATGATAGAATATAATTCAAAGAAAATATGTAAGATCACCGATTCACCCTCATCTCAGTGAATTGTGCTTCCAAAATTGTTTCCTAAGTACCATGGTATTATCACATACATACATGTGGAAATCAGGAAAATGATAATCCAAACATCACCAAATACCATCAATAATCATCTCTCACACACACACACACACACACACACATCAAATCAAGTTTTGTATATCAACGAAAAATAATACAAAATGGCTTTAGAACATCCATTATATGACTCAAGCACCCTCAACCCCTATAGGGGGTCTATAGATGCTTTGGGTCAATGGGGTTATGTTATATGCTCTTTCTATGTGAGCTAGGGACACCACCCTAGATCATGCTTGAGAGCCTCCTATATGCCCTCGCTAACCGTGTCTTTAGTGAAATAATCCATGTCATATCTCTCTAGGAATATGATAGGCAAGCTACCTAATCTTGTATTAGAGATGACTATTCATGTATTAGAATCTCCAACATCACATCTATAGTGCTAGTAACCGCCTATGCCCATGTATCCCGATATCTTTGTAATGTCTTGGATGCCTCACCCACTAAAAAAATGATCGCATTGAGTCCTCGACTAACGTGTTGTTGCATCCACCATCACCGTAGTATCCTAAACATATAACATAAAGTACATATTCTCATGGTGGGAACTCTCGATCATCATGTACCACTCCTCCACCACCCGCTCTGAAAAACCAAAACTGACATACATCACTAACAATCTCACATATGTTTGTATAAATCACCTAACTAACATTTTATCACTTATACATGACTTCCAAAGTCTCTCCATGATGGTCTTTCCATATCCTTGGCCATCCAATAACTCCTCTACCTTATATTCATGATGAGGTGTAGCTCCTATATATTGTTCCCACATATTGTAGGGCACTAATATCATCACCTCTCTCTCGTTGTGGTCTAGGCTTATGTCTCATATGTATATCCATTTGAAATCAAAATGGTGTCAAAAATACTTCACCTTCTTGTCACATCTTGTGCTCTCTCAACCATGGTACTTGGCTATCTAGTTCCCTCTCTTATAGTACCAAGACTAGCCCCTATCTATGGCCTTGTCTATGCAAACCCTCTATCAAATCCCTCCTCCGAACAACTATCCATTATGATATGCGGTGGGCCCGAGAATCCCCATTTCATCTGTGTTATCACCACCTAGTCCACCCACTTACTTTGTACCCTATGAGGTTTTAATAATGGAACCCAAACCTCTTATCATGCATCCTCTCTAGTATACTGGGTGTTGGTAAGGTGGAAATAATGGTATTACTACTAGTGTTGACCGTCCAAACTATCTTGGTACTCTATCTACCACTCCTCTCTCCACCCAATACAAATAGTGTCCCATGACCTCCATCATAGCCTATAGGTACTCTACTCTAGGTTGGATGGGACACTTATCTACATTGCCTATATAGGGATGCCATATCACATCATCTAAACCCACATGTGCTAGTGGACAATATACCTAAAGTGCTCTCACCGTTAGCTCCTACACCCACTAAAGTACTCTCAGGGAATCTGCTACCAATATATGTTATGTCCTCATTGACCATTGCATTGGGAACCAATTATGTATATATATCCATGGTTTTAATAAAATGATGGGTCCTATAACCCTTTGGCCACCGTGACCGCACCCTCGTATAAATTATGAACCAACTGCACCCATATGGTGGTTCCCCAGCTAAATAATACACCCTGATCCACAAAATCCATATAACTACTATAAAAATAATGGGATAGCTCCATCGACCTTGTGAAACACTATGCATGCCACCACAATCCCCATCACTAACTTCTAGATACCTAAAATCCTTATTTCCTACACCATGTTGAATTGAACACACAACATGTTTCTGTCATGTGCATTTCTCCCTATAGCACATATGGTCAATACTCTCCACTTCGTAGCATCAAGTATTAGATCATAAGTTCATGCGAGCACCTCCAATTGGTAACCAAAAATCCCATGTGCATCCTCTAATGTCAAATACATCTCCACCATCTCCCACCTTGTCCACCATTGAAAAGCATTGGATCAGTCTCTCCCATGTAGCTGAAAACATATGTAGTAAATCCATATCCAATGGTATCCTGGGAATCTACATTATACCCCCAAACCCCAAACCCTATAGCTAGGCTATCTCTACATGTGTTAATCTCACAATCAACCCATTGATCCACGATACATATATGATTCACCATAGGTGGATTTTACACTCTATCTGTATCCATAAAATCACAATAAATATGCATTAGATGTCTACATCATAAATCTACAATAAAAATCCAAACTTACACCATTTTCTATATGTTTCCTACACCATCGTCCACCATAGAAGATTCCATCATCCTTGGAAGGATTCCCATATGCAATTAACCCTCTGGTAGATACCATCGAACCTCCAACTCTCTTTTTCCCCATCTTAATTCCATTGCCCCTACTATTGCTTGAGGGCCAATGGGGTTTGGCCAAATCATGGTCAGACCCTCCCAATTTTGACCTTTAAGAAAAAGAAAAAATAAAAATCAAATTCTTCCAAAACCCACTTGTATTTTGACCTAACCTACTTGATGACACAATTTTGACTAAGTTTGACATTGTATCAACTTCAAAAAAGATAAATAAATAAAATGCACCTAAATTAATCAATAAAATTAAACACAACAAATTATCCATGGTCAAACACCGCTGCGTTCTCCTCCTCTTAATACTCCATCACCACCTCGAACTCATGCCATATCATAAAAAAATTCCAAATTTGGAATTTTAGAGCTCAGTTCTCTTAATTCTAGAAATAGTAATAAGCAAATAACAATCAAAATTACTATATAAATCTCAAATTTCTATTCAAAATTGGTCGTGGTCAGCCTCAATCTTCAAATACCCGTCATTTTCACTCCCAAAATCCATAACACACATCATTTTTTACATGATGAACATAATCTCACACTATTTATTTCGACCTATTACAAGACTCCTTTCAACGACCTTCATTTTGACCTATTTTTGACACCATATCATCACAACATATCAACATCACAATATCATGACATCCCTCCCTTAGGTCACTAATTAGATGAATTATTTCTTATTTTATTGATGATCATCTATTATTTCCTTTTATATTTTCTTCTAAGGTTCTTACAACATGGATTACACTTACACATTGTAAAGACGAGTAACACTATTAAGTATGTATTGGTGGTTATATTTCATTTTAGCTAGTCCTTTCAACATCTCTTTATATAATTAATTTTAGTATCGTGTTATGGAATGTATTTTTCTGTTGACCACCCCATGTTTTTCTATTATGACATGTGGTGATCAATGGCAGTGGTACATATGTATACACCCAATTTCTAAATTTTCCTTTTAATCTTTCATAGATGTTACTAACAATCATCCTTGTGCAGATAAGGGTTGTTGATGCATCTATTTCTTGAGTGGTGACTTAAGGGGCATACCAAGAATAGGGATTGGTTATTCATGTATCCATTATGGGTTAGAGAAAGTACATGGAGAGAGTGTCACTATTTGGTCTTGACCTTAGTTCTCCTTTCACTAGGTATCCTTGTCCTCTTAAGTCTCATGCATATCATATTCATGATTTCTTTCTTGCATTCCACCATTTTACATCTTATTCATCCACTTTCATAACTCACAACACATTTTTTTATCTTTCATGACACATCACTTCATTTTTGCATCCTTGGCCAACACAATCACCCATGGGTGATTGTGTTGGTGTTATATTTTCTCATGGTCAACACCATCTCCCGTGGGCAATGGCATCCTATATATACCTCCACCACATTTGACACTTAAAATAAATAGGAAGCTAAGACATCCAAACTTCCATTTTCTATGTTCTTTTGTGCCATCTTCACATCTTCTCGCTATGCTTTATTGGTTCATCTTGCATTTTTCTTGGATTGGATTGGAAAATCTTCTTCTTAGATGATTTCTTACACTATTGGGTCATCATATAGTGATTCTAGGACAAGAATGGTCTTCCCCTACTCCACCTAATAGTGATTCTCTCTTTGTGTGCTACTTCTCGGGGAGATAGATGCATCAACAACCACCCTACAGGTACAGGTGAGTGTTCTAACCCTTCTTTATCACTTTGCATAGATTAGTTCATTTCCTTCTTCTTTATGCTATGTTAGCTTAGTATTATTAATTCTTGATGATAATTAACTTAGTACTCTTATAAAATATCATCTCTTTAGTTACTTTCATTTCAATTATGACATGATTTTTTTAATTTGTGGATCTATACCTCTCCACACCCAACCAATGATATCCTAATAAGGTTCCTTCCTCTATCTTGATCGTGGTCCTTAGAAACCCTAGGTTTACCAAGTTTAAGGATTACCTCCCTCTAGATATGCAACCTTATAACTCATTGTAACTCCTTTAATCCTATCCCATTATATGTTAGTACATTTGTGTCTCATACTCATTTCCTCAAATACCCTAGTTGAATAGATGAGTAAGAGTGCATGTTGTTAAGACACATTTTCGCCTACATATAATCACCAATTATTTGTTTGAATTGCTTTAAAATACAAAATCGATAATAACATCTCATTTTAGCATTTTAATCATATTTCTCATATATACCATCAAATATCTATATGTTTTTGTAATCTACCTATTTTTAAGTTGTTTCTATCGTTAGATGGCCATACCAAGTTAGGAACATCTGATTACCAACATATATAACCTTCATATAGTTCAATAGCCCTTTGTTTAGGAGAAATTTGACATTATACACAAACTCAGCCTTTGTGCCATCATTTTGACACTAGACCAGAAGACATTGAAGATCAACTTGAAATCATACAAGAAGTGTTGATCTAAGTTTATTGTTCGATTCAATTTGATGATCTAGTACTAAAGATAATTAAATAACTTATAAAATGAAGGGTTTACAGACCTCAAATGTGCGATGGATGTGGATGAACGAGCATGAACTAATTGATCCTTGTTGGGAGCTAGATGAACTGCAAAACAAGAAGAACTAAGAGGAAAATGGATTAGATGATAGATGGGGAGTTTCCTGATGAAGTTGGTGTAAGAATCATTAACTTCCTTGGCAGGATATCAAACCCCATATTTGATAGGATATGATAAAAGAAATGATAATAAACAAGATAATATGCAGAAGATGAGGCACACATAAACTAAAAATGTAAAAATGAAAGGCATATACAAATATAATCTAAATAAATTTAAATTAAATTATAGGGTTGAGTCGTAAGGGCCCATAATGCACGGAGGCAGGTTGACGATAACTTGAGTGGATGAAGTTGGACAAAAAGAGAATTATGTAGATATGTAGGGACTTGAATGTAAACTAGACACAACAGGGGCTTGCAGATACTGTAAACAACCTGCATAAGAAGATATAAGGAAAGAAAGACTAGGGGATAGGAAAAAATAGGGATTTTAGATGTATTTGTTAATGAACAGGACCCGAGTCGATGATAACTAGGGTGGAGCGATAATGACCGGAGTGTAGGCATAATTGATTTAATACAATAGAGAAACATGATAGATGATAAAGAGTATGAGAGGAATAACAGATCTAAAGCACAAACAAAAGATGTATTGGAAGTAGAACAAACAATGGCACAGAATGTGGTCGACATCGATCGGAGTAGTGTAGAATAGAGCCAAAGGTAAATAGGTGGGATGAGTGTCCTACAAGCACATAAATTGGAAGAACAAAAAGATAATGGAGTTCCAAAAGCTACATAACCTACACGATGTTATATCTAACAAGATAATAATGAAAATAGCACAAGATAGCACAAAATGATAATAATCTCATGAAGGATGTTCACAGTGATGTAAGCACATTAAAGGGAGATCCCAAAGGTTTGTAACTATTGTAGGGATGTTCGGACATGAGAAAAACTTTACAAGTCACAAGAAAGATTAAATATTTGCATGTATGCATCTGGAAGAGGGAGGGAATGTAATTTTAAAGGGTCGACATGGCTAGGTTGGGTCACCACCGACTATGGGGAAACTTTCCCCAATGGGGTTGATTTTGTGATTTAGTCAGGATTTTAGGTTTTAAGGATGGGATAAAGCACTTTAAAGCTTGTTTGTGGAAACGGGCTATTTAGGGATGTGTAGGAAGTAAATCTAGATAGGATCAATGCTAGAAAAAGCATAGGGATGTAGATTTAGGTGGTTAGGGATAAAATCATCCTAAAAGGAAAGTTAATTAGGGCTAGTTAATGAATATTAATCAATTAATTAATTAATGAAGGTTAATCAATTAGGTTAATTAATGAAGATTAACTAGAAATTAAAGGTGATGGGGAAAATAGATGGGAATTAAATTAAATTAAAAGGGTCTAGCTAGAACCATGGTGGAAAATATGCACGTGGGTAATCAATGGTAGTGATTCCCCTTTTTATCGAGTGGTTTACGCTAGCAATCCATGAGAAGAAAATGATGAGAGATAAAGAGTATGATGAAGAGTGACGAAGGTTGATGATGACCTCCCGCTCAAATGAGGGATCAATAATGCTAAGGAGAATAGATGACATGTTTGAAAAAGGTAGATGATGAAGGGTGGGTGGGTGAAGAAAAATGGGTAAAAAGATAATGCAAGGTAAGATGCCCCAAGAAAAAATGATCGCAATAATAATAAAAACTATGGCGGTGACTCTGATATCACGTGGGTATAGAAAATAGGTCAAAAATGTTCTACAGGCCAGTGAGTGGGTGAAAATCACTGTGAAATGGAGAGAATCCAATGAGAAACCTATTGAATGGATGTGATCGGGATGAAAAATGGGTCATAGGTAAACATCAAACCATGTATAACTAAATGTGAAAATAATGAAAAATCCTTCATACATGAGGAATCAAGCGAAAAGGGTATCATTCTCACAAGGGATAGGGATGAAAATAATGGTGCCCTCAAAGATAGGACACGAAAAATGGCCTAGAGGGAAAAGTGAAAAAATGGTAGTGAAATAATATGCCCCAAGGGGGAATAAGTATGGACACAAAGGAAAAATATGGAAAAGTAATTATATAAAATGCCTCAAGGGGAAAAAAACATGGCCACAAAGGTGGACTTGAGATAAGATGAAATGATGAAATGGTGCCCTAACAAAAGAGCACAAAGATGGCCAAAAAGGTGAGTTAAGAAAGTGTGCAATACAATGCCCCGAGAGGGAACACAAAGATGGCCACAAGAGTGGACTTAAGATGTAGTAGATTGGATAAGATGGATAGTGTGTAATGAGATAAGATAAATATTGATCAAACTATATGTGACCAAAGGGTAAAAATGATACTACGTAATATTAAGGAACATGCTAGAAAAGGATGCCTCCAACTATATTGGAGATAGAAAAAGGGGGAGCTAGGTAACGTAAGGCACTTACTACCAAAACAAATGTTAACATATAACCAATAATAGTTAGTTATATCAAATATCATGAGGGAAATTATGGATGAAGTGAACTCATAAACCTAATGTTGACACAATAAAGGGATTTGATATGTAGCTTGTACATGGGAAGAGGGTTATCCATAAGTGGTGTTCCCTAAATCTATGCTCCATCTCTAGGAAGGGGAAAGAGAAAATTGATCAATGCGGGAAGTTTTCTAGAAAAAAGTTGATCAATGTGGGGATATTTCTTAGAATGATGATAAAATAGAAAATTGATCAACGTGGGAAGCATTCGATGCCATAATAAAAGAGTAGCCATCCTTTGAGGGTATGGTATACTTTAGAAATATATGATATACATGGAAATAGTGATATACATGATAGACATCCTTTGAGGGATCAATTTATTTATTTGATTTTATTTGATAATAATAATAATAATTATTATTATTTGGATATATGAATATGAACAACTTTCCTTCAAGGGAATAATCTATTTTTATAAGAGAATCCATGAATTTTGATTTTTAGCAAGGGGAAGAGATGGGAATAGCTAGGTAGACCACTTAGGAGGGGATGACGAACTTATAAGAGACACCCTTGTACCCTTTTCATGGTTTCAATTGGTAAATAAAGGGGTTATGGATGTAACGATCAAGGATTTATCACCAAAGAGAGAACCTATCCATAAATAAAATGTTATGGATAGATCTTTGGTGCCCATATTTAAGGTCATGCCAAGGAAAGTAATAGATAGACCATATAGTTCCAAATAATTACAATGATAGATGGAAGAGGATAATGATGGAGGAATGATATAAATATATGACTAAGTGCTCACTTTGGTAATGAGCTAGCAATAGAATGGCCACAAAGTGCAATACGTTAAGGGGTTCCAACTCCATCTTACCATCAAGGGAGGCCAAACAATAGGCTCTTGACTCATACTTATGTGTAATAATGTATGGTCTAATCCAATTGGGGAAAAATATCTAAGTTGGCTCCTTTCTAGAGTAGGAAAAGGTCACGAAAGTTAAAGTCATGATAAGATAAGATGACACATTATGAAAGATAGGATACAATGAGATAAATGAGACAAAATAAAAACTATGTGCTACCTTTTAAGGAAGTGAAGAAAATATGTGTCCCTAATGAGACAAATAGATGGTCCCCTAAGAGAGGGACAAATATGACCACAATGGTGGATTTAGGATAATATTGGATGAGATAGATACAATGGAAACTATGTGCTATCTTTTAAAAAGTGAGGAAGCGAGAAAAAAATGCATCCCTAATGAGATGAAGATGGCCACAAAGGTGGAATTTTCACGAGATAAGATGATAGATAGATAAACTAGATAAGATTGGATGTGATGGGTTTCAATGAGGTAAATATGGTAATGTCAAGGAGGGATTCCTAGAGTGAAGTCCCTCAACATCAAGAGAGTTGTTGGGTGGATAGGGGTATGTGGATAAGATGTGAAAGGATCAATAACAAAAATGAATGGAATGTTCCCTAGTGAAAGGGATTGCACTAGTTAACTAAGATGTAGATGAGCTAGTAGGCGTCAAAGGAGATTAGAAGGGGATTTCGAGAGAATGTTAATGAATTTTTTTGGATTTGGATTGGATAGATGGTCAAGATCATAAGGGTGATTATCAAGGAGAAAAAATCAATAGACAAGGGAGGGCCATCTTTAGGAGGCCCAAGACGTGATGAGAGATAATAAGAGATGATGTGGATGAAGGAGGGGACTTAGTAATTTTGATAGATGGGGATGTAGGAATAGGAGTTAGATTGGTTGTGGTGGATGGAGAAGGATGACTTATTTGAATGAGGAAGTCATATTTCTCAATAAGATCATGGACAATAGTCTGAAAGGCCTTACAATGCTCAATGTCATGACCCAGGGTACGATGATAGGTGCATATAAGATTAGGGTTGAACCATGATGGTTTCTTACTATGAGGATTAAAAGGTCTAATGGGAGGAATTATGATGGAAAATATTCAGATTAAGTGTCGAAGGGTATCTGTGTAGGACCCAATTGAAGCATTGGTAGGAAAACGATATTGTGGGTTTTAATAGGATATTTTGACTTAGATTTAGGGGAAGAAGTGGATGTAGATTGGATGGGTAAATTAGATGTCTTAGAAGATGAATCAAATTTGGGAGGAGGATTAGATTGTTTGGATTGAATGTTGGGAGATTTCTTAGATGAGGGATTGGGCCTAAAGTAGATGGGGGTGCTCCTAGGATGGATGTTGTAATATTGGATTGCTGAGAAGAGGAAGAACTAACTTCTTACGAGGATGCATAAGATACCTTTGGGGATGTTTACCAAGAGTATTATATTTTTATTGAGGAGGTTTACCCTTAGCATGGATGAAAATAATTTCAACTGGAGGATTCAAAGGTTGTGTGGTTAATTGGTGGAGGAAGTAAATTTTGTTTGATAATGTCTAAAGAAGATGTGGAAGTGTCTGGTTGTGAGGATGAGATAGGAAGATTATTTGAATTCAAGGTGAGTTGGAATGCTTTCACAAACTCTTCAAATGATGAAAAATATGTAGGAGGAGAAGATGAAGTCGATGTAATTATGATAGTTAGCATGATTGGTGTGGGTAAAAGTGAAGAAAGATGAATTGGGATTGGTTTTATGGATGGTATAATAGATAAGGGTGAAATAGATGTAGATGAAGCAGTAGGTATGATAAAATATGATGAAGTAGATGTGATAAGTGGTGAAGTATATGTAGGTATAAATGTGGATGGAGAAAAAGGCATTTGTATGATGTGATTAATGAGGTCTATGTGAGATGTGGATTGTGTAGGTTTTGGATTAGTTAATGTAGGAATGGGGGATGAAATAGGTGATGTGGTCATGGGAAAATATGTAGGAATATGTGATAAAGATGTCAAGGTAGACATGAGTGAATATGTTGATGTAGTAGTAGCTAGATAGGTACAATTGGGATGTTTAGGGGCATATTGATAGGTGTGTTGATGTGGATAAGGGGTTGGGTATGACAGGTTAGGTTATGATAGATGTATTCGATGTGGAAGTGGTAAAGGTGGGTATAAATGTAGATGTAGGAAAATTGGTAGAAAGTAATGTGATAGGTGTGGTAGAAGTTGTAGGCTCAATTTCTAAGGTATAAATAAATGATGAGGTAGATGAGATAGGTAAGGATGGATGTGTTTGATGTATAGTATTTATTGCATAAGGATTAGATGTGTAAGATGTGGAAGGTAGAAATTGATTTTTGGTGGTGGATTAGGAAAGGGTTGTTTGAAGATGTCAAGGGGTTGGTTGTGAGATGAGGTAGGATTGTCTATTTGGAGATCCCCCTGATTTATAAGTTGTTGAACACAATCTTTAAAAGAACAACATTTTTCAATGTCGTGACCTATGACTTGGTGATATTTACAATAATGAACCTCATGATACCAAGCGGGTTTGGGGTGTAAGTGATCAATAGGCTGGATGGGAGGAAGTATGAGGAGGTGAGCTACCATCAAATTATCAAAGATTGAACTATAAGATTCCCCCAAGGGGGTATAATTAGAATATGGTTTAAAATTTTCATGTGAAGGTGTCACGTAAGAGGTAGATGGTTGTGGTTGCACAACATGAGAAGTGGATGGATAAGGATGTAATGTTTGATAAGAGGGGATATAATTAAAGGGTGGAGATTGAATAGGAATGTGATAGGTAGTGATAATGATTATTGTTGAGAGATAGGAATGTGATGTAATTGTTGAGATTGAATAGACTATTGTGAGATAGGGATATTTTATTGTTGATTATTTGTAGATTGAGATGGTTGGATAGGAATTCTAGTGATAATATCGATAAAGTAGGGATAGTGTTGATATGAGGTGGTGGGGGTGGAATAGGATCCACCGATTGAGTGGATTGATAAGATTGAGAGATTGTGGGAGATCTATGAAATATGAAGTCATACATGGGGCTAGAAGGAGGCCCAAGAGTTTCTAAAGGAGTAGGAGATGGTGGTGTGGTTAGTTGAGGAGAAATAGGAGAGTTGGTTTCAAAAGGGGGATCAATTTGGATGACATGGTCTTCACAAGGTTAAGAGATCCAATGTGGAATCTCAAGATTATTGGAGGAAGAAGTTTCATTGGATATATTATATTGTTGTATTGTTTGAGAAAGGGTATCAATAGGCATGAAATGGGAAAAGATTTGTTTATGAAATTTATTAACAAACAAATTGAGTAGCGATGTTTTTATCAACATGATTAGTTAGAAGATATGAGAAAAAGAAAATGTGGATAACAAGGGAACCTAAGAAATGGTAGTATAGGGATAGGTTATGATAGTTTTGGCTAGGAGTCCTCGATATATCAAAAGGTACATGAGGCCCGAGTATGTATAGAGTTTCTAACATGTCCGTAACACCGTGATGAATTCTTGTTGGGTGATCAAATCCCAATCATTCCACTTGGTAGGAAGATGTGTGAATTTGGTTGTGTGTGATAGAATGTGAGATGCAACCGATTAATCCCTACTTAAACTATGTTGTCAAGAAATGATGCAAAGGGTTCTTTTTAAACCAAATCCAAATGTGAAGTTTGATGAAAAAAACACACAAGAAAGGGAAAATATGATGCAAAAATAAAGAAAATAAGACAAAAAGGAGAGTACCTAGAGAACATTTTTCTTTTTTATTTGATCTTTGAGAAGACACAAGTGAAGAGAAATCCAAGAAATCAAGCACAAACCAAGCAAAAACAAAGCTTTTACCTACAAAGTTAGTAGAAGATAGAAGAAACACATAAAATAACAAGAAATGCAAGGAATCACCTAAAGGGTGGTCCCATTGGGCATGTCAGAATGTTGATCTAATTTTCTTGTTTGATTCAAGTTAATGATCTAGTACTAAAGAAAAATAAATAACTCAGAAAATGGAGGGTTTACGGTACCTCAAATGTGGATGAATAGGCATTAAGTAATTGATCCTCGTTGGGAGCTATATGAACTTGTAAAAAAATAAGAACTAATGGGAAAATGGATTAGATGATAGATGGGGGTTGCTCGATGAATTTGGATCCAAGAAGCCTTAACTTATTTGACATGTAAATCCCCATGTTTGATAAGATATGATAAAATAAATGATAATAAACAAAATAATATACGAATCTCGAGGCACAAAAAAACTTAAAATGTAGAAATGTAAGGAATAAAAATCTCATCTAAATAAATGTAAATAAAATTATATCTAACTAGGTCATGATAACCCATACCGCATAGAGGTAGGTTGATGGTGACCTAAGTGGATGAATTTAGACAACAAGAGAATTATGCAGATTTGTAGGGACCTAAATGCAAACTAGACACAACAAGGGCTGTAGATACTGTAAAAAATATACGTAGGAGATCTAAGGAAGGAAATACTAGGGGATAGTAGAAAACAAGGATTTTAGATGTATTGGTTGATGAACAAGATCCAGGTTGTGATGTGACCAAGGTGGAGCGATGACGACTAGAGTGTAGGAAATATTGATTTGATACAATAGAGAAAAAAGATAGCTAATATGGAATCGAGAGGAATGATAGAGCCAAAGCATAGAAAAGGATGTTCTTGACATAAAACATGGTCAATGACAAATGAATCATTTTATAGAATAGAGAAAAATGTAAATGGGTGGGATGAGTGTCTTGTAAGCACATAGAAAGCTGGAAGAACAAACGATAATGGAGTTTTGATAGCTAAAAACATGTAAGATGTTAGATCCAAAAAGATAATAATGGAATTAATGTAAGATATCATAAAAATGATAGTAATCTCATGAATTATTTTCATGAGTGTTACAAACACATCAAAGAGAGAACCCAAAGGTGCAGAATTATATTGTAGGGATGTTCAGGGAATGAGAAAAAGTCCATAAGTCATAATAAAGATTAGATACTTTCATGGATGCATCGGAAAAAAGGAGGGAATGCAATTTTAAAGGGTCAACAGTGAATGGGATTGGTTTCTGTGACTAATGGGAAAATTTCCCCTACTAGGTTGATTTTCTCGATTTATTCAAGATTGTAGACACCCAAAATTGGGTTGCAACCCTCTAAGCCCCTTTTAATTATATACCCCCTTACCATGACCCCTTTCACACATTTTTATTAATCTAATTATCAATATTAGGTTAATTACCACCTCACCCCTCCACCTCACCTTGGACCCATTCTAAGGCCATTTAACACCTAAGGCTAAGTCATCACTCCCCTTAACCACCTAATATTGAGTCATCATTTCCCCTAACTAACTAAGACTCTTTCTAAACCTAATATTTATTACCAACTACCTCTCCCATCAATTTCCCACAGGTTTAAATGATAATCAATACTCCTAACCCATTTCCATTCTTGACCCACGCAAAAAAGGGAAGAAACATGCTATTTTGAGAAAAATTGACTATTTCTCCTTGATGACATCGGTTATTCCTTGGCCGGTGCTGGTCAAGAACCGCCATTAGTTACTTTAAATAAAAAATTTAAACTCTTTGCTTAGGTTATTGTTTTGGTTGGCATTATTTGATCTTGTATCTTGGGAATTCAATTGACTATTTGAGGATCAATTCAACACCAGAGCATCTACATCCTTCACCAACGACCAACCTACTACTCCATAGCCTCAAACCACTCACACAGAGAAGCATTCAGATTTATTTCGTGACACTAGATATCGGCCCATCTCTCTTATGAGCACCCACTAACCACCGCCATCTACCAATCTCCATATCTTCAAATAATTATCTTAACTAGGTTGTTAGTTCTTAAATTTGGTCTTAGATCTCTTATTGTCTTCGATGTATGACTCCTTTCTCACTTGAACATCATCCATTACCCACCTACCTAATACCCTACCAACCTGAGTCAATTTTTTCCTCCAACCACCTCTTTAACCCCTGCTGAGCCTTCGCCCTAAATCCAAAAATCTTGCCTAAACCTTCCTAACACTTTGTGCGATCACAGAGAGCCAAAACCAACCCCTTTTCACCTTTTCCACCTAATTTCCCCTACCGTTATTAGTTAGTCAACTGATCTCAAATATAACTAGTTATCGGTGTTGGCTCCCTAACCAACATTGATCTTTGTGAATAACATTTTCTCCCATACTAGTAAGCTCATTCACCCACCCAAAACTCCTCAAAACCTCCCATAACTTCACCCAGGCCTCCATATTACCCCCTACCTCAGTTGTAAACCTTGATACCCACCACCCTCTTTAAAATATAATATTGTATTCATTATTTAGATTAGATTTGAATTGATGTGCTTATGTGAGATACCTAAATTATACAACTATAATAGGACTCTCTCTTTCATGTTATTTATCAACATTAATTTTTTTAAAACATGGATCGAAAGCCTTTGAGGAAGCACCCCACTTCCCGGATCTAGCTTTCGCTAAGAAATCCAGCAACCAATGTGCTTTTAATTATATCTTGTGGTCTTTATTTATTTCTTAGGTAGTCCTTCCCAGACAAAAAGGAGATCTCTTGATCAACTTGATCTTCAACAATGGTGCACAACCTCTTCACGACCTCCAGGTATTCCTCACGTACCTTACTATTACCTTTTTAAATCATTTTTCATATGGTACTCCTATGTGGTGAAACATTTTGGCACGCTCGGTGGGACCCTCATCATTTGTGGGTTCCTTATATTCATTTAGGATTGCATTTCTAGTTGTTTCCTTTCTAAAATCTTCACTAAATCTCTCCTTGGTAACATTATTTCTTCTATTTTCTCTAAAATTCACATTTCATTTGGTGTAAATTAAAACAAATCATTCTTTCTTCTTTCTTACTTGCATTAGTGAAAGTCATACTCTATTCCTATTCACTATTGCTTTCATCCAATCTCAATATTTCAATTTGGGTTTAAAATTGTTGCATTGTGTCATGTGCATTCTTGTATTTAGCTCACATAGTCTAATTAGCAATAAAACATAACAGAGGTCATGACCGAATGATGACTGGGTAATTAAGTAGAGTTCACTCTTGCACACACTTTTCCAAATCACTCAAACAAAAAACACATTTATTAAACATTACCTAAATCCCAGGAAGAAGCTATCAAGGATTTAAACACCCATTGATAGCGGGCCCGACTGGTGTTTAGGATGGATTTTCATAATAGAGCTTGGACCACACGTACGAAAGGTATATCGAGGATGCCCCCACAAAAAAAATCCTGAAACCATCTATCGGTGGCTTCTGGTACCTTGATCCACTCCTTTCTATATATTCATAGTCAATTCTAAGGCTTAAAACATCAAACCACTAAAATCTTATTCCTAGGAGAACATGTTTACTATATTTTGCTTGTTGGATTTTTGACTTTCTTTTTGTTGTTTTTTGGTATTTTAGTGAGATCATATTCATCATTTTTATTTCTTTTTCACACTCAAAATAACACAATCAATTAATTTTTTTCTATGAGTTTTTAGATTAGAATTAATATTACACAACCCAGTTCTCGGCTTCTTTTGACCAAAATATTTCTTAAAAATTCCAAATTTATTAAGTTTAGATCTAATCTACCTTACTAGTAGAGTCGGTTCAACAACTAAAATTAGTTATTCCATCTACCAAAGCATTGGTTAAGAAACCGATATCAATCTCTATGTTTTTGATTATTTGTCAAAAATGAGTTATTTCACCTTCATATATTTTCTAAAAGTTTGTTTTTGAGTTTCTATCATTTTTATAGAGCTCGAGTACCTGATTTCCATCCTTCCATATGGTTTGGAGTTGTTAACAGTACACAGATCTTTCTTTCCATGCAAGTTGTATACCTTTTCCTTCTATCCCTTTGTCTCCTTCTATTTTGTCTCCAATGGATCCTAATTCTTCTACGAACGTACCCGTAGGTGATGAGGAATTCAATAGGTTCCTTGATCACAACACCAAGGCCTTGCATAATTACCTTGCTACTTCTTCCACCCATAACTCATCAGATCAGCCCCTTTATGGAATGCCAACTTCTATACCCATTGTTTCTACCATCTTTTCCATATCGGGGAATGAAAAGGTGGCCACTCAATCTACTCTAGCATTACCTACTCCCGCTTTCATAACCACCTATTTCTCGCATAACCTTTACATCCTTGACATCTTCTCTCCCCGTTAACATTTGTAGTACCCATATCCACTTCCCCTATTATATCATTATTAATTATCTTATAATTAATAAATCCACATCGCCTTACCTGCCACCTCATTTTGCCACCTCATCATGACCTAGGCCTAACCCTAAACTAATCTAATTAAGACCTATAACTTGGTCTACATCCACACCCATGACTAATGACCCCTTTCTCGCACCCAAAACCGACCTTCTAGTCACTTGACCAAGCCCGCAACTAATCCCTCGGAGAAAAGGAGGGAAAGTTGGCTATTTTACTAAAAATAGCCCACTTTGACCTGACCGATACCGGTTCCTACTCGACCGCCATCGGTTACGTAACCGCCATCGGTTCCCTGTAAATGGGCTCCCCTAACCAAAAACAAAGGTCGAAGGATTTTTGGATCAATCAGGATCATCAGAAGCGATAAAAAGAATCCGGATTTGCTGAGCCAAGCAAGAGACAAGTGAAGAGACAAGAAGAGTTTGCAGCGAAGGAGACCAAGCCCAAGACTGCAACTGAATAATCAGAGCCCTGTGATACTCAGCTGATCATCGGGAGGGAGGTATCTCATCTCCTGAGTGCCAGGCCATCCTACCTGAGTTCTACCTTTGTCATTACACTTCTCGACCGCATCCTCACAATAACCAAAGTAAGTTGCATCTTGTGTGTTCTCTTTAATAATATTTCTTAGACTTTTGAATCACAAATCATAAATCCATTCCTAGATCTACCCCCCAAAGAACACATTATATCTAACTATCATTCATTTACCTCTCATCACCCCGTTACCTAATCCCGCTCATATACTAGCCTTACAAACAACACAACCACCCTACAACCGACCCTCACCAAAAGTCCCTAAAACATAGCCCCCACCGATATCGGTTAGCAAGAATCGGATCGGTTATTGTGACTCAAAACCAAACCAGCCTTTCCTCCTACCTGCTTCAACGAAGCAATTAAATTGTTATTTTACAATCTTTCGTGTTAATTTATATTAGCAGGGGAACTGACCACCTTCGAAAGGAAGTTTTATATTTCCTGGGCCCAAGGCAGTTCCCTCATTTATTGTCTAATCAAAATCTTGTGGTCTTGTGTTCTTATTTGCAGGTAGTCCTTCCAAGACAAAAGGAGTTCTTCGCAATCAACCTGATCTCTCTCTACGGTACGCACACACCATCTCGACATTCAATAGGTATTCCTCCTAGCCCTAACCCTTATCTGTTTCTAAAAGGAATGAAAGGATAGAAGCAACTCTATTCCCAAAAAGCTGAAACATTCCGCGCGAAACATTTTGGCACGCCCGGTGGGACCCATTTCGGGTTTCTGTTTCTCTTGTTTGCTTTCATTTAGGGAGCATACTTGCTGTTGCTTTTTTTTGTTATATTTAGTAAAGGAATTTGTCTTGCTTTCCTAGTTTTGCATTAGTGAAAGTCATCTTATTTGCTTCATCGAATATCATTTTCGATTTGGGTTTAAAACACGTGCATTACATTCTTGCTTGTTGTTTTCAATTCTAGTGAACATAGACTAAGTAACAGGTCGTACACGTGGGGGTGATTTCCACAGTATTGACAGGAAATTAATCTTACTTTCACTGCACAACACATACCGAATCACTTCATAATTAACACAACAGCTCAAAACATCCCCCCTTTTCCGCGGTATTCCTCCGCCCGATTGAGGTAACCTTATAAGCCAAAACAAACTTGACATTTCCTCTAAGTCTTCTTTTAGGATTCTGACATCATTTTACGTCTAAAGGCATAAGCCCACGATAATTTAAATTAACCCTAGGGTTAGTCTCTGGATTTGCGTGTGCATCTTGTTTGTTTTCAGTTCTGTTTTCTCTGTTATACACTGTCTTCTGTCATCACCTCAGAACAATTGATAAATGTACTAAGCTTTGTTAACAATCAAGTCAGTAGCTTCTTATATTTTCTTATACTAGTCTTATTACACCGATATCGGTTAACTGACCGACGTCGGCTATAGTCTAACCGACATCGGTTATCAGACCGATATCGGTTATCGTTTTTACAGCTTTCGACAAAACCAAAGAACCTACCAATTTCACCATTCTGAGTCTGTTTCTGTTCCTGATAGATTGAAACCCTACTGGGTACTCCTGTCCATGGTTGTTATCACTCAAAGCAAGCCGCCGCCATGGTTTCACATGCCTGCTCTGTGCCTTTGCCTGAATCACCCCCTTCACATTCTATAGGGAACCCTACGACACAAAGAGATCCCCAAAAATTCCCGTAGGAGATAAGGAATTTGCCAAATTTCTGGATGCTAATCCTAGCACTGTACAATACTATTTGTCTCATGCCCCTGACCGTACGCCCGATGGTCAACTCCTTGTTGGCATGCCTATTAGTATAGCTGCTCATTTAGCTCCCACTCCACCTGATAACACCGCCTTGCTTCCTGCATCTTTAGCCCCGTCTCCCAATCCGACGGCTTCAGAGGTTCATACGACACAGATTGGCTTTCCTTTGGTTAATCTTGGACCCCACATATCATTACCACCGACTGCTCCTACCTCATCTCTCTTGCAGACTGCTCCGTTCATGACTTGCTCTCTGCCACCTATCCACACGAGCTTTCCTTCTCAAGCTCCGCCTACCTTTTCATTCCCATACACGTATCCTGTGACCTCAACATCTTATATGGGACATCCCTATTCGGTTGCCTCAACATATTCATCCTCCATACCTTATCAGCACTTAACCTCACCATTGTCTAGCGGAGGCCCTTGGCCCAATTTGCCTCCGTTTACCACAACCGCACCATCATCTCATCCAACCACGGATTTCATCAAACAAATGATGGACAAAATGCAAAATCTGGAGGCTTCTGTTTCGGGAAGTCGTAGCGCCTTGACATACGAGCAAGTTTGTCGGAGCCTATTCACCCTTCTGTCCCTCTTCATTCATATCCTCCTCAATGGGAATTGCCGAAATTTACTCATTTTAATAGTAAAGAGGATCCTCAACAACACTTGCGATCATTTAGACATGCTTGTTATTTGATTGCTCATGATGATGCTTTGTTACTCCGCACCTTTCCCATGTCCCTATCAGGACCCGCCTTGGAGTGGTACAGTGCTTTAACCCAGCACTCAATCTTCTCTTTTAACCAACTAGCCCAATCTTTCTTGGATCATTTCTCCATTAACATTGCCAAGAAAGTATCTATCACCGACCTCTATGCCATCCGACAATTTGAAGACGAATCTATACAGATTTCGTTGGACGGTGGCGGGGCCTTATCAACCAACTTACATATGCCTTGCCTCAGGCTGAACTTATTGAACTTTTTACGCGGGCATGCGCTAAGCACATTTCTCCTACCCTTCAAATTCAAACTTTCCGCACATTTGACGAGGCCTTTACCATGGCTCGGAAACTAGAAATTCGAGCCTTAGAAGAAGAGAAATTGTGTCACAACAAAACCCCAATTTCCAGACTCCAGATTCCACCAACAAACCTAACACCACCAATCCTCACCCATCGACTGCTTCGAAATCAAAAGGAGCTGTGCACGCGGTGATGGTCAAATCCCAACCACCGTCTAATACCCCGCCAAAAACCACCTATAAGTATAAAGCAGAGCCCATCAACTACACTCCCTTGGGAGAAACATATGGTGTAATATTGGAAAAATTGCTTAAAGCAGGAGCCATTACCTTACCTCCTGTTAAACCTCACTCCGGGTTTGATTCCACTCGCGCCATACCTTCTTGGTACAAAGAAAATGACTTCTGTAACTTCCACCGCGTAAAGGGACACAGTCATGAGAACTGCAAGATGTTGAAAAACATAGTGCAGGAAATGGTTGATGCGGGGGATATAGCCCTCGATAATCCTAACGCCCCTGCTAACCGAAATTTGAAAATATTCAACAAACCATTCCCGAATCATTCTTCTAACAGTAATCTAAACCAAGATATTTTAGCCGAGGAGAGTGTTCATGAGATCCATGCAGTCTTCGATTCCCAGCCAAAAGCCTCTATCGAGAAAATTTTGAATCAAGCCTCTTCACTGACCCAGGGGCCCGAACCTCCTTCACCACCATCAAGCCAAAGCGAAATCATTCCTTTACCCATAAAGGAGTTAACTGCCCAGAGTTCTCTTCTAATAGATGAGTCTTCTTACACCACATCCCTACAAGATTGCGAGCGGATGTTATCTAACCTATCTATTTCCCAAACGTCCCCTTTTACCACTCTTGCTGCACAAGAGGAAGGCTCGCCACTCCTTTTGTCATCTTTAGACGAGAAACCTCTTGCACCGACATCGCCAACTTCTTTAACCATGACGGATCCTCTCAAACATGCCCTCCTACCTATTAGTTCTTCATCGCCTAAATCTTTTCAGTGACCGGTTGACCTCTTAACACCTATTGATACAATGCCTCGTCTACCCCCTGCATCACACCCACAAAGGGACCGGAATCACAACCCACCTTTCTTCCATACAAAAATTCCAATTCACACTCAAGACTCATGCATTCTCCAGAAGATAGATGAGTCCTATGGGAACGTTTGAGTACCCCTATTCTACTCAAATGCAGATGACCGATCCAGACACCTCTACCATATACCCGAAGTGTTTACAGAAACTCAAAATGCCTATGTCCTCATCTTCACCCCCGCATCTCTACCCAAAGATCTCATCCACCTCTCACACCTAACCAAATCTTCCCCTACACTTGGGACCTCACCAATACCTGGGCCTAACACACCGCCTAAGCGACTAGATTTATCCAAAATAAAGCCGCCCCTCCACTTAGGAGACAACCTCAATCCGTGCCTCTATCACAATTAAAACCATCATCGTCACACCTACCTTCCATATTGGGACCTCATCCCTCCACCTTGCATCAATATATCATACCTCCTACGTTTTCTTTAAAACGACCTACGCCTTCTGACACCCATACAGAGATCTAAGGGTATATCAACATTGTCACCTCACGTATCCTATCCACCCATCAACCCTAAACAAATTTCATCATCAAAGGACTTGTTTGCCGTCACTCCTCTTTTGTCGCCATTGTCTCTGGATACCACGTTATCTGGAGCCTCATCATCTAACCAGCTAAACGTAGCTCCTGCGCCAAAGAAACCACGTTTAGTTAAAACCACGTGTCAACACCCCTTGGCTAAACCACCACCCGTACGAACCAACCATGCCCGAACATTACCGAAACCTGCTCAATCAATACCCTCATCCTCCTCCGATTTTGACCCACTCAAAGGATCTTACGCCAAAATCCTTGCTATGTTGGTGGAGAATGCGACCATTTCTCTACCCCCACTTAGACCTTATGACCCGTCTAAACCTCGACCTATAGGTTATGATGAGTCTAAAATCTGCGCTTATCACCGCACACCAGGACATGATGTGGAGGGATGCAAAGCTTTAAAAGCCATCCTTCATCACCACCTCTCGATAGAAAGGTTAAGAAAGACAACTTACGAAGGGAGAGACCTTTAGCTTCAATTCCCTCTCCTATACCACCTGTCCCCGCCTCACCAATATCTATCATTATTACAACCCCACCTCTCGAAGACCATGATTTATCCCGACCATCTTCATCTCAGGTCCACGAGATTAATATGATTAGTGTTGCTACTCGAGCGCAGAAAAACAACGAGAAAGCGAAAGAAAGCACACCTGCGTCCTCTCTTTCTCCGTCCACCATCCCGATCGCACCACCACCTAAAGTGGTTATTCGTGGACCCGCTTACCCCGTCTCTAATGGAGTTGCCCACCGAGCCATGATCAAACAGCTTCACCAATCACCTGTAAAAATGACACTGTATGATCTCATTCAGACTTCTGAATCTCATCGACAAGCTCTCGTTGAAATCCTTCAAGGGATCGAGGTCTTACCTAATGAAACCCTTCCTGTTACCTCCATTCTAACACCCAATCACGTTGCTTCCCTCACCAAACAACCTACCGCCCCAACCACTTCTGCTCTCACAACAAGTCATGCCGCGCAGGCTCCAAGACGAAATTGTTGACTTTGGTACGTAAGATCCCGACTCTCGCTTTTTTCATCTCAAACTTACGTCCCGGACATTCGGGTACGCATGTTATGATCGACGGGGGCGCTAGCCTAAACATCATCTCTTCAAAAGCCTTCCAACAAATGAATATCCCTTCTAGCTACATGTGTGCCAACCCCATCATGTTGTGGTCGTTCAATGATGCTATTACCTCTACCTTAGGCACCGTGATCCTTAACATTCGTGTAGGACCACGTACTTTACCCGAACTCTTCTATGTCCTTGAGGGAGAGTTCCAATACAATATATTGCTAGGTCGCCCTTGGATCCGGGCTATGGGATGCGTTCCTCAACCTTACATAGATGCATAAAATTTGAGTACGAGGGGAAGTCTTACACCGTAAAAGCTGATCCTCCCCCCTTCAAAACCTGCAATATGTTATATCGCCCTAATGATGTGCTTGTACCAATCAAGACACCCATTCATCCAACCCAACCATCCACTTCAACCACACCTCTACCATTCACTTCAACAGCACCTACACCTTCAACCCAAGAAATCACCGTCGCAAAAACCACTTCCCTTCCCGCAGCTAACATCCCAACCGCAGACCCCTTAGTAGATGTTTTTCAACGCCTTACGCTGGGGGAGTATCACCTATATAACGTTAGTTCTTTCCATACCCCACAGGAGTACGGACAGGTACATGCACATCCTACCTATGACCGTCGTGTGGGGGAAGTAATCCCCTACGGACCACCTCACTGCCGCACTAACCTAACATATGGGGGTGTCGACGCATCTTCCGTTGCCCCTGAGCCTCCTCTTGGTGTGGTTCCCTTCCAATCTGATTTCCAATACCTGACAAATCGTCGTTTCACCCTTACCTTCTTGACTCACTGTGCTTGGAAAGGCTTTGGTTTTGGTCTTTATGAACAAGGCCGACATACAATCATTCCTGTAACTACTCGCAAGCACAATGATCGTAGTGGTCTCGGATTTCCGGGAACACTTACACCGAAGGAACCTCGTGTCAGTTGTCTTCTGGAAGATGACGACGTCACCCCTACCAAACCATCATCACCCATTTTTCCTTCATCACCCACAGAGTCGATAGATCCCGAATCTATCCCTCCTAACTTTTTTTTTTTTCATAAATGCTATCTTCCTAGGTCCTCTCACTTATCAACGCGATAATGAGGACCCCTCTTCTATCCCCCTTCTGTATCCAGACATGATTGAAGAGGACTCACCTTCAATTAACGTTGTTGAGTGCCAGGATGATGACTCCATCCTCACTTACCTTGGTGCGGACGACTCTTATATTCAACGCGCCTTACCATCTGAAACTCAAACCATGTTGAATGAGTCTACTATAGAAATCAACATCCACACGGAGGAGGATCCTCACATTGTGAAGATCGGACAATCCCTTAGCGCATCAGAATAGGTCACCTTTACTACCTTTCTCCGTACTCACAACCAAGCTTTCGCTTGGTCCTACGCTGACATGCCAGGAATTGATCCTGACATTGCTGTCCATAACATTACCCTGAAACCCGATTCCAAACCAATTAAACAAAATTGAGAAAAATGCATCCACGCATTGCCCTCTTGGTCAAAGAGGAGCTTCAACGACTCCTTTCTGTTTCCTTCATCCTGCCTATTGACTATCCTCAATGGATTTCTAACATCGTACCTGTCACTAAAGCGATGGGGGGACTTCGGATATGCACGGATTTCTGGGATCTTAACCTCGCTTGCCCTAAGGATGACTTCCCCCTACCTAGTATTGACCAACTTGTTGATCTCACTCGGGCCATGAGATGCTCTCTCTCATGGATGGCTTTTCAGGATACAACCAAATTTTGGTTGCCCCTGCCGATCAACATAAAACTACCTTCATAACTCCTTGGGGAACCTTCTGTTATCGTGTAATGCCATTTGGCCTTAAGAATGCTGGTGCAACCTATCAGCGGGCTATGACCTACATTTTTCATGACATTATGCACACTATCCTTGAAGATTACGTCGATGATCTTCTTGGCAAATCTAAACATCGTAGTGAACATCTCGATGTTTTAACCATTATTTTTGATCGCCTGTTACAATATTCTGTCTGTCTTCAACCAAAGAAATGTGTCTTTGGTGTCCTTTCGGGAAAACTTCTTGGCTTTATCGTCTCTTTGCGTGGCATTGAGGTCGACCCATCTAAAGTCAAAGCTATCCTAGAAATGCCCCCACCTACTAACCTCAAACAATTGCGTAGTTTACAAGGTAAGCTCCAATCTATCCGGCGTTTCATCTCCCAACTCTCGGATCGATGTCAACCTTTTCATCACCTCCTTAAAAAAGACATTGACTTTCAATGGAGCGAAGAGTGCCACCAAGCCTTTGAGGCTCTCAAAGCTTATCTCTTGCAGCCACCCGTGCTTATCCCACCTCAGGATGACCGCCCTTTCTACCTTTACCTTTCCGCCACCGACCACGCTGTAGGGGCCATGCTTGCACATCGTGACTCCGAGAATCGCGAACAAGCCGTTTATTATATAAGTCGTACTTTGGTGGACTATGAGACTAGGTATACACATGTAGAAAAGTTGTGCCTAGCCCTATCATTCGTGGCCACCAAACTCCGACACTACCTCCTGAATCACAAAACTTTCGTCATCACCAACACGGACCCCATCCATTATATGTATGCCAAACCCCATCTAAACCAACGCATCGCCCGATGGCTCATGCTCCTCGCCGACCTCGACCTTGAGTTTGTCCACCAGAAATCAATCAAAGGACAAACCATCGCAGATCAACTCGCGGAAGCCCCTCTACCCGGGGCACAATTTATTAATTTTAATTTCCCTGACGAACTCATCGCTACTCTTTCCCTCAGGGAGGAGTCGTATCCAATGACCCTCTTCTTCGATGGATCCAAATGCCAGCGCGGCGGAGGAGCCGGCGTTGTTCTCATTCCTCTCGACGCTGAGCCTATGCCTCTTTCCTTCCGACTCGATTTCCCCTGCACTAATAATACTGCGGAATACGAGGCCCTTGTTCTGGGTCTCCAGGTTGCGTTACACTTAGGTGTCAAATCTATCAATATTTTCGGCGACTCTCAATTGGTAGTCAATCAAGTTATGGGCATCTACCAATGTAAAAATGAGGAACTTCAAAAGTACAAACGCTACGTGGATTCACTTCTAGCCTTATTTACTCACTATTCTATCCAAACCATTCCTCGCTCCACTAACAAATTTGCGGATACTATGGCTTGCTTAGCCTCGCAAATTCCAGCTTCATCAACTGACTCTGACATTTTCGTCTTGGTCCAACAACTCTTTGCCCCATCTTACTCAGCCCCGGTTGTTTGTATGATAAATAATGTGTCTGCTAATTCACAGGATACCTGGTATCACCAATTTCACGACTACCTTACAACCTCTGTTCTCCCACCTGCCCTTACTAGTACCGGAAAACGCACTTTTCTTAAACGCGTTTCTCGTTATGTCGTTCTGGGGGGACTCCTTTATAAACGTGGTTTTGATGGCATCCTCCTTCGATGTCTAACTGCGCGAGGTCACCTATACCATCCAATAGGTCCATGACGGTATTTGTGGTGGACATTTTAGCGGCCTTGCCATGGCCAAGTGAATCCTTCGCCTAGGTTATTATTGGCCTACTCTCAATAACGATTGCTATGAATATGTTAAGCGTTGTGTTATGTGTCAACAACATGCCAACCTTCAACATACTCCTAGCCACCCGCTACAGGTCGCCCGAGATCTTTGGCCTTTCTCACAATGGGGTTTAGACCTTATTGGTGAGATTCATCCATCCTCTTCGCAACGTCACCGATGGATAATCACAGCAACCGAATATTACACAAAATGGGTGGAGGCTATTCCGCTCATTTCAACTAAAAAAGAAAAAATTGTAGAGTTCATTAACCACCACATTATCTGTCGTTTTGGTGTTCCTCATCGCCTGATAACAGATAATGGAAAATCTTTCAAAAATAGGTTGTTGCAAGACCTTTGTGACAACTTTGGTATCAAACTTAGTTTCTCATCACCCTATTATCCACAAGCGAATGGACAAGCCGAATCTTCTAATAAAACCCTAACCAAAATTCTCATGAAAGTTGTCAATGAGTCCGGAAGAAATTGGCACGATCACATCCCCTTTGCCCTCTGGGCTTATCGTACTAGCATTCGTACCTCCACCAATGCCACACCTTTTCTTTGGTATATGGTACCGAGGCTGCTTTGCCTCTCGAAATACAAATACCCTCCCTCAGAATATCTCTTCAGGATATTCTCACCAACGATGATTTCCGCCAAGAGCGGTTAGCCCAATTGGAGCTTCTTGACGAGCGTCGTCTTACAGCTCTTGATCACCTTCAAATCTATCAAAAACGCATCAAGCGTGCTTATGATAAGTGACTTCATGAGCGTACCTTTAAGGTTGGTGATCTTGTCCTCAAAGAGAATCAACATGTAACCAAACTAGAAAAGAGCAAACGTGGAAAATTTGCTCCCAATTGGATTGGGCCTTACATAATCACTCACACTTATGGATCAGGCACTTATCATTTAGCTTCGCTTAATGGTAAACCTGAGCCTGAACCCCTTAATGCCTTGCATCTTCGACCATTCTACTATTGAATTTAGTGTTATATCACTTCTTATCTACCTACCGCTCGTCCCTTGAGCTCATTTACCGTTACATACACTTTGTTTCCTACATCTTACAATCAAATCAAGCTCACATAGTTTGATTCCCACCTCCCCTTAACGATGCCTTCCCTTTTTAGTCTAGTCCATGACTTCAAAGTATTAAAATGACACATTCTTAATTATATGCTTATGGGATTTTCTTGAGTCAAACTTTCTACCAAACTAGATGCTTTACGCCAAAAGGACATCTGGCTCTCTAAATTATATATAGACTGCTCCCTCGAAGGACAACTATATGCCAAACTATTGCTGCTATTATATATAGACTGCTCCCCCGAAGGACAGCTATGCACTAAAATCACATCTCTACTATAAATAGATTGCTCCCTTGAAGGACAGCTATACACAGCCAGCTTTATCAGAAGCTTCTCGCATTGATCAGCTTCGTGAAGACCTCAAGAATAGTACGATCAATATCCCTTGTAGACTTCCCGCATCGATCAGTCTATATTCAGTAAAATAAAAGCCACATTCAAAAGAACTTTTGAGTCATGGACTTGTCTATTTAGGGTAGGTTCTCTTTCGTCAGAACACTCACTTTGTAACAAGTTCTCCGTACCTCAGCTATACCATCCACCTCACCTCACCATTTGTTTAAACTCAAGGGACGTGACGTATATCCGATATATTGTGATCATACAACTCTTTTCACCTATTGACTTCTCATCTATGCACGGTACCTAGGGGT
The DNA here is from genome assembly GCA_018340775.1 of Taxus wallichiana var. yunnanensis. Taxonomy (NCBI): domain Eukaryota; kingdom Viridiplantae; phylum Streptophyta; class Pinopsida; order Cupressales; family Taxaceae; genus Taxus; species Taxus wallichiana. The sequence continues at coordinate 934,558,106 of CM031240.1, read as the reverse complement.
TCAAGCTCATCCTACATTAATATGTGGTTTGTTTAGCTCTTTTCAACTACGGAGTAACTTTTTCCTCTTTGACTCGAATCTAGGATTATGTGTTGATCTTAATCAGGATATGGTTCCCTACCACTTGGGTAGGCTAACTTTCGCTTCACTTCTACCTATTCCAAAATCACCAATTCATTACCAACACCAACAACATTACCCTACCAATATCAATATCAATATTTTTACCAACCAACAAATTGCCTAACCATACCTAAATTGCCTGAATTCACCTCTCCCTGGTCTTAAGGGAGAACTACATCGGTCTGAGGCCCCTCCTTGCTTTGTGCAATGGGCTATGTAGGCAGCACTTCGGAGACATGGGGTCTCCCAAGGTTAGCTCGACCATCTCCTACCATAACCTATCATGTGTGATAAATATAAATATTTTTTGTGTATTTCTATTTTAATCACATTCCTCTTTATCCTTTTTCAAAACACCGAAAGTCAAAACACAAACATTCTTATTATTATCGTAACTCAAATCAACATACATATTCAGTTTTATTTAGATGTTAAACAAATACATCTTCTCTATCATCGACACGCAGGTCGGCATCCTTATTTATTCTTATACCTCGATAACATTTACTTAGACCCTCACGCCTCATCCCGAACCAGGTGATGATCGTGATCGTCGACGTCTCTCGCCGGGCCTCTCTGTCCTCAAAGGTACCACGGCTATTGGTACCGCCCACTGATCTGCCAATCTCTCCTGTAACATGTTAATACGCTCCCTCGCATGGAGGTATCTCGCCTCTAGTCCCTCCGCTCGTGACTCCGCAACCGCTAACAATCCTCTTGCCTCATTCACCTGCGTTTGGAGCTGATGAACTAATCTCTGCAGATGATCTCTCTCCGCTGTAATCATAGCTATGTCAGGACGATCACGTACGACCTCGCAGATTCATTACCCACCATAATCTATATGCCTCTGCGTTCCCGCATCCATTACCTCGTGATCGGCCACATCTCCTCTCAATGCCCTTCTCTCGGAGGTGTTGGCCGGGAGGTGAGAATGCTCCTCGGCATCGATCCTCATATATGGTCTATAAGCCAAGGTTATATCCTGCACAAATCCAAATTGTCACCGCACACGATCTAGAGGAATCCTCTCATACTTAACTGCCTATGCCCCGCGATCCACCTCAATCGCTCTACACCCTTAACTCCTCCGCTATATTCTCTTATTACCATATAGTTCCCGTACGGCCTCCAACGAGATATCCGCCATCGTCACCATCTCCCATACCTACCTATAATACTCAATGTCACCATCACGGCTTGGATCTTGCCTCTTGTTCGCTCTGACCCATCGTCAATCCCAACCTCTCGCACTCCGGTTTCTCTCATTTGACCGATGGGTCGGCCTATTGGTCGCACACAAACAATGTGCTCATAGGCCCAACAATGTAATAAAAATGAACAATCCAGTGTCGCCTGTGATTTCGACACGCCTATAAACCCCGTATAGCTCCGCCAAATACCAATACCGGTTATCTTAAGCCGATATCGGTCAATATCGACTTTACACACCCTGCCTAAAAACACCACCTATGACAATAATTTGATCATTTATCCCTCTCTGTACATACAAACATTCCCGAAACCCCTGACTACCTACCCCATTACATTCACCCTATCCCGATTCATTGCCTATCACCTTTTCTTTCTCATCTTTATCTACTTAATCTCCCTCATCCCATGCAAGAATCAAATTACAACCAAGACGTTTACCTCTTGGGCTGCAGCAGCTTGAGGTGGCACTTGTCTTCCCTCTTCTCGTCCTGCCGCCTCGGATGCTTCTCCTCATTCTACCATGTTCACCACCCTTTTCCATCTTTCCTTACTCGCTTTGCCTTCTCGAATCTCCGCTCACATTCATTTCCCCTGCCTCTTTTCCTTATCACTTAAATCTCTCATGCAATTACCTCTGCCTCGGTCTCAAAGTGTCGCATTCGCGCATTCGCGTATTTAACTTGTTGCATGGCTCTCAAAATAAGAACTTAAGAACTTAAGTTGCCAACCCACACTTTTCTATTTTTAGAAAAGCTAGATTTTCTTCTAAAGATAACCGGTCTTAAGGTTATCTAACCAATATCGGTCATATAATACCGACATCGGTTATTTAACCGATGTCATCGGTCATATACCCTACTTTTTTTAAAAAACATAGTTCTTTTCTTTATTTTCACCTAATTTTTGTGGCGCTTTATCCCTTTTTCCCCGCATCCATGCATAACAACATCAACCATCTATAATCATACATTAAATCCACATCTCATTACAATTACAATTCATCTATCTACATTACAAAAACACATCATACGCCTCGCCATACAAATCGCTAATTTAACGCCATATCAAAATCTATCTTATCTATACACCATTTGGATCCAACTTAATAGCTACATACATTCAATTTCACAAAACCAACGACAAAACATACAACATTTCATAATACAACATGTCAATTAAACTCATCATTTATATATACATACATACATCCCATCAACAAAAGACATCAACATCATTAATATATAACACCATGTAAATCAAACTCATCATACATTAAATATCACAAACCATTTTCAAAACACTTAACACATTTTTACGCACAACATGTGGGTTAAATCATCATATCTATATATATACAAAGTTTCAAATATACAATGTGCCTGCATCGGGGGCCTCTGTGATCTCATAATACAAAGCTGGCACGCAGCCATAATAATAATCGCATCATTAATAATCTCGAAATCGGCTCATCATACATACAGCCGGTCTCTCATATCAAAAACATACTCGCTCAATAGTGGTATAAATCTATAACCCCTCGCTCTGTGATCTCAAAGGCCGGTATATACAATAAATGAATGAATGAATAAATGAATACATAATATCTAGGCACACAGGCCTCTATAAACATAGCCGGTTCGCAGACCGGTGCCCATATCCAATGAACCAATACAAAAATATGCAGGGACCCCTCAGCTCTCTCCACCGCCTCTCGCCTGCTCGCTGCTGTCCCTGTGCTGCCTCTCGCCTCCTGCCTGTCACTCCCACCGGCTATGGCTGCACCTCCCTGAGATCTCTGGCTCCGAGAGGTCTCTAGCTCTATGTGCCGCATATGGCTGATAATCAGCCCCGGTACCATCAAGAATATCCTGATAGTACAGGGCCTCCGCTCTAGCCTCCATATAACGATCTCGAGCCACCGTAGGTGCTGGGGCTGGTCCCCTGACACCTAATACCAGTGCCCCTGTGCTGTCTGCTGTGCGGGTGGTGCCATTGGTGGTGCTGTGGTGCAGTTTGCAGGCTGTGCTTGCACTGCTGCATGTCTTGCTGCACTGCCGCTAGTGCTGCTCGCGTGGTGCTCGCTGCTTTGCTCAATACTGCTCGGGCTAAGCCCTGTAAGACACCTATTCGTGCTCGTAGCAAGCAAGCTGCCCCTGTAATAGCTATATTATCGGCCCCCAGAGCTGATCCTCTCTCTGCTATCACCTGCTAAGTCTCCGGCATGTGCAGGATGTCTCTCCCTCGCAGACTCTCTCTCCGCCCACCAAACCAAAAATGATCCTGTGCGGCCGGCGTCATCCTACACTTATCATCTATCGGCCTCTCAAAGAACCCAATCTAGGGTCCACGGGGCATGTGGTGCGGGCGGTGGAGCCTCTACATCATCCCTCCGGTACTGGGAAGCGAGGTGGCTCATCCTGTCGTAGCCCCATCTGCCTGCGTACCCTCTCCAGGGGTATCCTCTCATACTCCCCGGGCCTCCGTCCTGCAATCCAGAACGTATACTGGATCCATCTCAGCTGTGATCGGGCTCCTCCACGGGGGTGATGACCTCTATACGGTCTCCATACAATATCTACCGCTGTCAGGCCCTCTAACATATGTCTGTAATAAGTGACGTCTCGCCTACGCAAGCACTTTGCTCGTGTGGTGGCCCACGACCCCCAACCACCTCTGAAAGCCATATCTATAGATGACCTGTGGCCCCAGCTCTGGGGTAGCCCTACTGGTCTAATGCATATGATATGCTCATATGCCCAATAGTGTAGTAAAAACGTCGAGCAAATCCCGAATCGCCTCATCCGGCGATAGCCCCACAGCTCTCGGTATAACTGCACTAGGTATACTGGTGCCCAAGCATAACATGTGTGCTCCTCCACCATCTCATGTAGCACCCCCATAAGCACCCATGGAAAGCGGCCTCCTCTGAGTCTGGGAGGGCGAAGCAGGTGATCCCGATCATCATCGCACATGGCAAGCCGTGTCTCATGGCGGTGGGCTCGGTACATATCCCCATACGCGATACTCGCGGCCGTGATATGTCGTGTAAGCGCATCATCCCGAATATGTGTAGGATGCTGTCCATGGCTGTCTCAGCCAACTGAAAGACTGCCTCTCCATCAATCGGTAATCGAAGGATGCGATACACATCCTCCAATGTGATGGTCATCTCTCCAGTCGGGAGATGGAACACATTGGTCACGCGGATCCCATCTCTCAAATGAGGGTGACCATCAAACTGTGATCCTGTCAATCGCTCTGTATCACTGGACTCCGCCGAGTCCCACCTCACGCATGATACCCCCCTGCATTGTGGACATGTGTGGCCATCCATCTCAACATAGGGGCATCCTATCCCACATCATTAGGCCGCTAACGTGCCTGCAAAACCAACTCACTACATTAGCCCTACTCTTTATCACAACATCTACTTATACCCTCTACACCCACCTATCTTACCCTAAAAACCTCTACGATATCCCCCTCCCTCTTCACACCCAAACAACAACCTAAACCATACCAAAACACTCAAACAATACCAAAACACCTCCACCACAACCCAAACCATATCAACACACCCAAACAATACCAAAACACCTAAACAATACCAAAACACTCAAACAATACCAAAACACCCCACCACAACCCAAACCATATCAACACACCCAAACAATACCAAAACACCTAAACAATACCAAACACCCAAACAAAACACCCAAACCATAAACACCCCAATACCAAAACACCCAAACAACAACCCAAAAATTCAAACCCCAAACAACAACAAAAATTCAAACCCAAACCCAAACCAAAAAAAATAACCTAAGGACCGGTACCGGTCACTTATGACCGACACCGGTCCTCTTCACCGACGCGTTGGTCGCTATACGACCGACACCGGTCACTCACAAAACTCCGTCCACCAAAAATTTCATGACCGATGCCGGTCGCTGAACTGCGCATGACATCGGCCATCAAAATTCTGAGCCGAACCCCGCGCCCCCCCAAATCCATTTTTTCCTATTTCTCCCTCTATACCCGCCCAAACACCCTAAAAACCTACCCACCCAGCCGCCTTGGCCTATTTAACCTATCTACCCTCTCCTTTTTTCAAATCATTTCCATTTATTAATTATTTTATCAAAATCTAACATTCCTACCCAAAACCCAAATACAACATAATATACTCAAATCCACACAATGAGGGGTTTCAACCTACTGGTACGATGACACGTCGTCGTGGTGGGATGGGTGGTGGTGGTCCAGCTGGTCCAGCACCTCCTGCTCCTCCTGGTTGTGCCATGGCTCTAACTCCCCTCTGCTGGGTCCTCCACCAATCAACTGCTGCCTCCTACTCACTCGGGCCCACTACTCACTCACTCCTCCACTCAAATAGTGCCACCTCAACCAACAAATGCTCCAATCTCAATAATCCACCTCGCATACTCAAATTGTTTTCAAATTGAAATGTGACAATGACAGGCCGTATTTTTCTTTTTTATAGGTTTTTGACCTATAACCGATATCGGTTTTATTATGCCCTAAAGAACCGATATCGGTCCTCTAACCATATCGGTCATAGATAATCGACATCGGTTTTATTCCAACTTTTCCCCAATTTCTACCCTATTTACTAATCTCCCTTTCTCACCAAACATACGCCTATATCAACCTTTTTTTTATTTCATCGCCCGACCCCTTTGTTAACCATTTGGCCCGACCCAAGGCCGTAACCAACCAATTTGGCCCAACCCAAGGCCTCACCCAACCATTTGCCCGACCCAAGGCCGCAACCCACCATTTGCCCGACCCAAGGCCGCACCCAACCATTTGGCCCGACCCAAGGCCTCACCCAACCATTTGGCCCGACTCAAGGCCGCACCCAAGGCCACAACCCAAATAACTTGGCCCGGCCGCACCCACCATTTGGCCCTCACTCATCAATCAGCCCGACCCAAGGCCCCACCATTTGTATCCACGCACTAAATACCTCAATCGCCCAACATCAACAACATACACTTTTATCCACCCATCATGTAACTTTTGTTCACTCGAGCTCACCTGTTCATGTTTTAGCATGATTAGGGTCCTTGACTTGATCTGTCGACCAACTTTTCCTAGACTTAGACCGTGACGTTTATCTCAACCAAACCAACCATTTGGTACTGCCGAACATGCCCAAACGTTCCTGTACCTTACCCGTTATATACCCTGGAGCTACTTCCTATGCCTTGGATACCAGGATTATATCACCCTTGTTTGGATAAACTATCGACCTTTTCCTATGCATTGCTGGTTTGCTCATCAAATCATGTACCCTAGTCGCACTAATGCATTTCCACGTGCGTCTGCTTCTTTGGACCTACCTCACCACCTCACCATCATCTCCACACCATTTACCCTTTATCAACCCTATCCCTGATTTCACGCTATCTCAATCTGTGATAGATTTGAGGGGGATTACCTATACCCTTAACAGGGGAAACCACTTCATATTATTGTCCGTGCAGCTTTACAAAACAAACTACATGACAATAAGGGGCTAATGTAGACACCAAATTTGTGTCTTACGACCCCTTGTGACCCGCATCTCATTTCGCAACCTAACCTCACCACCTAAACCTTACACAATTATTTATTAATTATCTTATAATTAATAAATCCACATCGCCTTACCTGCCACCTCATTTTGCCACCTCATCATGACCTAGGCCTAACCCTAAACTAATCTAATTAAGACCTATAACTTGGTCTACATCCACACCCATGACTAATGACCCCTTTCTCGCACCCAAAACCGACCTTCTAGTCACTTGACCAAGCCCACAACTAATCCCTCGGGAGAAAAGGAGGGAAAGTTGGCTATTTTACTAAAAATAGCCCACTTTGACCTGACCGATACCGGTTCCTACTCGACCGCCGTCGGTTACGTAACCGCCATCGGTTCCCTGTAAATGGGCTCCCCTAACTAGAAACAAAGGTCGAAGGATTTTTGGATCAATCAGGATCATCAGAAGCGATAAAAAGAATCCGGATTTGCTGAGCCAAGCAAGAGACAAGTGAAGAGACAAGAAGAGTTTGCAGCGAAGGAGACCAAGCCCAAGACTGCAACTGAATAATCAGAGCCCTGTGATACTCAGCTGATCATCGGGAGGGAGGTATCTCATCTCCTGAGTGCCAGGCCATCCTACCTGAGTTCTACCTTTGTCATTACACTTCTCGGACCTGCATCCTCGTCAATAACCAGTAAGCTGCATCTTGTGTGTTCTCTTTAATAATATTTCTTAGACTTTTGAATCACAACTGTCATAAATCCATTCCTAGATCTACCACCCAGCAACACATTATATCTAACTATCATTCATTTACCTCTCATCACCCCGTTACCTAATCCCGCTCATATACTAGCCTTACAAACAACACAACCACCCTACAACCGACCCTCACCAAAAGTCCCTAAAACATAGCCCCCACCGATATCGGTTAGCAGTAACCGGTATCGGTTATTGTGACTCAAAACCAGAAACCAGCCTTTCCTCCTACCTGTTTCAATGAAGCAATTAAATTGTTATTTTACAATCTTTCGTGTTAATTTATATTAGCAGGGGAACTAACCACCTTCGAAAGGAAGTTTTATATTTCCTGGGCCCAAGGCAGTTCCCTCATTTATTGTCTAATCAAAATCTTGTGGTCTTGTGTTCTTATTTGCAGGTAGTCCTTCCAAGACAAAAGGGAGTTCTTTGCAATCAACCTGATCTCTCTCTACGGTACGCGCACACCATCTCGACATTCAACAAGTATTCCTCCTAACCCTAACCCTTATCTGTTTCTAAAAGGAATGAAAAGATAGAAGCAACTCTATTCCCAAAAAGCTGAAACATTCCGTGTGAAACATGATGATGGATAAAATGTAGATGCTTGAGGCCTTAGTTTTTGGTCTCGTAATGTCTTAACATATGATGATATTTGTAACAAACCCATCCATCCCTCTATACCTATTCATCCATATCCTACGTAATGGGAGCTACCTAAATTCAACCACTTTAATAGTAAGGAGGACCAAACAACACTTGCATTCATTTAGACATGCTTGTTACCTAATAGGCCATGATGATGCCTTTCTCCTTCATACCTTTCCCATGTCCTTGTCGAGACCTACCTTAGATTGGTATAACTATTTTCCAAACACTCAATATTTTCCTTTAATCAATTGGTGTAGACCTTTCTCAATCAATTTTCGATAAACATTTCTAAAAATGTATCTATCATAGATTTATATTCTATTTGTCAATATGATGATGAGTCTATCATTGATTTCATCGCATGGTGGCGAGGCTTAATCAATCAACTTTCCTTCTCTCTCTAGAACTTGAGCTCATAGAGTTGTTTACGAGGGCATGTGCTAAACAAATTTCCTCAACTCTTCAGGTTCAAAATTTTCATATGTTTGAAGGATTTTACCATGGCTAGGAAGCTTGAGATCCACACCTCAAAGAATACAAACTAAAATTACATAACAAAAACATCACCTTTAAATAAAATGAGTCTTCTTCCAAACCACCCAACAACCATCCCAAGTAAAAGGATCTAGCTAACACATGGTAGTTCTAAAATCTATCCCTTCTCATCCATCCAATCAATCTAAACCTCCTTCTAATCTCTCGTCGGTGCAAAATTTTCAATATCAGTATGAACAAAAATTACACTCCCATTGGGGAGCCTTATTCTTCCATATTGGAAAATTTGTTTGAAGGCAAGAGCCATCACTCTTCCTCCCATCAAACCACATACTATTTTTGATCCTTCTCACCCCACACTAGTTTGGTATAAATAAAATGAATTCTATAATTACCACTGTAAAAGGACATAGTGACGAAAATTACAAAACCTTTAAAACTATTATGCAAGGAATGTTAGAAAATTGGTGATCTCATCCTTAAAACCCTAATGTGCCTACTAATGCAAACTTGGACATTTTTGGAAAATATTTTCCTAACCATACCCCTTCATCAACTCATGTTGAGAGATATCTAAAGAAGAAACCAATGTACATGTGGTTCATGCAGTCTTCAATACAAATCTGATCCTTCTATCCAATCTCCTCCTATAACATCTATTGAGGAAATATTTACACAAACTCCTCTACCCATAGAGGATCCCACCTTACCTGACCTTTACCCATGTTCATTTTCCTTTACCTCATAGAGGAACACACCTTACTGTTCCTTTACCCATAGGAACCCACCTCACATGTTCCTTTACCCATGGAGGAACCCACCTTACATGTTCTTTTACCCATAGAGGAACCCACCTTATCATCCTCTCTACTCATATAGAGAGTCTACATTACCCACTTTTCCTTCTCCTCAACCCATAAAGGATCCAATTTTATCTACTCTTCCTATTGGTGATACCTCTCTAAAGGTCTTCAAATATCCCATCACTCTTCTTACCTCACTCTTACCCACCGAAGTCAGAGGCTAAGACCTTCCCTATCTCACGGGGCCTCAAAGCTCTTCATGAGATTTAACACTAAGTCATCATCCTCTTCATCTACTCTAAAACCCTTCTCTCATTTGGTTGACCACTTGGAGTACGTCGATTACACTACCCTCTGGGGATGCCTTAGAATCCCCATTTCCACACAAATGTAGATGTCCTCCCTTGATACCTCGACCATATATCCAAATATCTTCAAAGTGACTAAGGCTATTATGCCTGAACCAGTGGTATTAGCCCCTTCTTCATCAACACCCCCTCCACTCAAGCCTCCATCTACTCAAAAAAACCTACTACCACCTTAGGGTTTTATTGGTACCAAGTCTGTTACACCCCTTTGAAGCTAGACTTGTCAACTTCTTCACCACCAATCACAAAATCTACTCTGACACCTAAAAGGAAGACCCAACCTCTTAGGGATCGCACCAGTATCCCCACACCTTCTCACTCACCTTCACCTCTATCCATCGATATTGGGCCCACATCCTTCAACCTTGGTTAACCTACCCTTTACTAAGGAAAACCCAAAGTGTGACAACCTATACCCTTGCCTTCACCTCCCATTCTTCCCACACCTTCTTCACTACCTTTACCCTCACTCTTACCAACACCCACACTTTCACCTTGGCTTACTTGAATACCTACACCTTATGATTCTCCTTTTCATTTACCATGTTGTTCCTCTTCCTTTACCCAAGAAGGCACAACCTAAACCCAAACCTTCACTACCTACCAAAAAATTAGTTACACACAACCACAATCTCTCACCTCACCCTCCTCACAAAGGTCACCTACCCCTTCACCCAAGATAACCTTGACCTCTCATTGTGATCCTTTGGTAGGATCCTACTCTAACATCCTTTCTTAGTTAGAGACATATTCTATATCACTTCCTTCCTATCAAGCCTTATGATCCTCTAAGACCTAAACTAGTAGGTGTTTGATGACACAAAAATTTTCGCTTATCATCACTCACTAGGGCATGATGTCGAGAGTTATAAGGCCTTAAAAAATTCTCCTTCAACTTTTTGATTCTCGATGGTCTCTTCAAAGAAGATGATCTATTGGAGGAGGATTCCATTCTTTCTTCACCCGTCACCACACAACCTAGCCTAAACCCATTCTACAATCTTTTCCTTCACATCCACCTAGGGATAAAGGTAAGCCTAAACAACCCTATTTTCCTCCTCCTATCTTTTAAATTAACATGGTGTGTGTAGCCACTTAGTCAAAACATGTGAAAGACAAAGGAAAGGAAAATTTGGTAACCCTTCTAGTTCACCTTCACCTACCATTACACTTGCACCTCCCCCAAGATAACCATCCTTGGGTCGGAACATCACCTACTTCTTCTGGGGTTACACATCATTCAATGATAAAATAACTTCACTAGTCCCCATTGAAGATGTCTTTATATGACTTGATTCAAACTTTTGATTCACATCATTCATTGAGGTCTTATAATCCATCAGGTTCCACCCAATGAAACTTCACCTATCGCCACCCTCATTACCCCTCATCATATTGCTTCCATTAATTTATCCAAATCAAATATTTCCCCTTCACAACCTGATGATCTTGATCCTTCTCTTTTCATCTCCACTTACATTAATGATATTTGTGTTAAACACATTATGATTGATGGGGGCACTAACATCAACATCATCTCTTCTCATGCCTATGAACAAATAGGCATACCACCTAATTATATGTCTAGCAACCCCATCATGCTTGATATTTTAATGATGCCATGACCACTACCCTTAGCACCATTGTCCTCCACATCCGTGTGGGTCCCCAAACTATTCCCAAACTCTTCTATGTTCTCAAAGGAGAGTTCTAGTATAACATGTTTTTAGGTCATCCTGGATTTGTGCCATGGCTTGTGTACCTTCCACCCTTCACCATTGTCCTCAAATTTGAATATGAAGGGGAACCTTACACAATTCGGGAAGATCCTCCCCCTTCAAAACCTATAATATGACTTACCATCCAAATGATGTCCTAATCCCAATTAAGGCATATACCACATATCTACCACTTCATCCATTTCACCTCCTCATCTAGCTCACCTATTGACCCTCCTATTCCCCTCTACCGATGACCCATTTTCTCAGGCTTTAGATAGCTCATCTATACCTTTCTACCTAAGTACTAACCACAAACCCTTATAGGTTTTTCAACACCTTACACTTATAATACCACCTCCTTAGTATTGAAACATTCCTTACTCCTCGAGGAGTATGGAAAACTACACAAACACCCACCCATTTTACAATCATCATATAGGAGAGGTCATACCATATTCTCGGTGCCCTCCCCACCTTCACACGGGGTGCCCTAACCTATGGGGGAATTAACACTTCTTATTATTAACTATTTTTCCTCCCTTCCAAACTTAAACCTTTCTCATCTAACTTCTCCTACCTTTCCAAATGTAGCTTTCTGCACTTACTTTCCTTCACCATTAAACTTAAGGCTTTTTAATTGGGGTTATGAATGAAGGTCATCACATCATCATATCACTGCACTAGGGTTAAACACAAAACCATTGTGGTCTTGGATTTCATAAGAAACCTCATCTCTTAAGAAGGAATTATGAATCACCCTCATAGAAGATGAAAATCCTTCCCTATTTCCTCACCTATTATACCGCACCTTCTTCCCATGTGTCTATGGATATCACCTCATACCATTTTGTGTAAATTTTTTTTTGAACACCATTTCTTGGACTCTGATAATTCCATCATGTGATGGAGGTTCCTCTTCCTTCCTCTTCTTTATCCTAACATGTTGGATGATGATACACCTTCTATAAAATATAGTTCAATGTTAGATGATGATTTATTCTAACCTATTTAGGTGTGGAGGATTCTTATATTCAAATGGTCATTACCCTCTTACACACAAACCTGTTGAATGAATATACCAATAGTGTAAAATCTACCCTCATATGATCCCTTGATCATGTACTAAAGATGAGGCTAAAAACCTCAAAGAACTAAACTCATCATTTCACCTCTTAATTAGATAAGACTTTCCTTTTTCTACATTTCATAAATTTAAAATTTCATCATCTGCTGAATAATTGATTGATTTCCTATATTATTTCATATAATAACTACATATTTCATACTACTCATTTACTGTTTTGATTCTATTTAATTAACACTATTGAACCCTAAAAAGATCAGAGCAATTCAAAGGTATCATTTTTATTAATGCACCATCCTCTTCACAATGGACCCTCATCTTCTCGGGATTCAATAACTCATGGTATCTCTCTCAAGTACTTAGATCCTTAACCTTGGTTTAGGAATAAATCCAATGACTTGTCTAGCTCAAACATTGACACATTCCTTACTCCTCCTAGGAAGGAAAATTTACACCAACACCCATGTTACGATCTGTGAGAGGTAATACATGAGCCCTCCCCAGCTTTATCGGACCTAAACTATGTTTTGGTTCTTATTCTGTTGAACCTTGTAAACAAGACCTTTTTCATCCGATTTTCCTACCTCACCAAATGCATTTCAAACTTACTTTTTCACCTAGCGGAATAATTTGGATTTGGGTGCATTTGGACTAAAGCTCATCTTTATCATTTTAGATTAGACTAGGATAAACATGCTTTAGGCTTAATTTCTTGGTTTAAACTAGTTAAACTTGATTAGAAGTGATTAGAGACTCATTGAAATTGGGAGGAGTTTGATATCCATTGTGCTTCCTAATTCTTGATCAATTTTATATAAGTGGTTTAAATCATGTCGCAACTCCCACATAAATAGATCTCGAATGGTCATTCCCACAATTTTTTTTTTCATGAATACCATCTCCTTAGAGAAATATGAAATAAGCAATGTGATAGGTTCCTCTTCCTTCCTCTCCTTTATCTTGACATGTTGGATGATATCCAGAGTTCTATAAAGTCCTTAAAGAGGATGATTGATTATATTCAAACCTATTAGGTGCATATGATTTTTTAATTCAAATGCTATTATTAATCTTAAAACCTTGGAATAAATCCACCATAGAAATAGCATTCACACTTAGAATGACCCACAAATGTTTAAAGATAGGCCAATCTTTAGACTCCATGAAACAAGAATCTTTCACCTCTTTTCTTCGTGATCATAAAAACACATTTTCTTGGTCTTATAGTGATATGCTTAGTATTGACCCTAATATTGTGCTTCATAATATCATAACTAACCATGATGCCAAACCTATGTGAAATAAAGTTACGTAAAATGCATCCTCACATTTCTCTTCTTGTGAAATTCAATGATTTCTCTCTATTTCCTTCATCCTACCTATTGACTATCCATAATGGATCTCTAATATTGTTCCTATCATGAAAATGACTAGGGGACTTTGTATCTACACTGAATTTCATGACCTTAACCTTTCCTATCCAAAAGATGACTTTCCTCTACCAAAAATTGACCAACTAGTTGATCTTACAGAATCCGCCATGAGATGTTATCTCTTATGGATGGGTTTTTAGGTTATAATCAAATATTACTCACTCTAAAAGATCAACACAAAACTACCTTCATCACCCCTTGGGGACCTTTTGCTATTGCATCATGCCCTTTGGCTTGAAAAATGCTGGTGCTACTATATCAATGTGTTATGACTTACATCTTCCATGACATCATGCATGACATATTGGAAGACTATGTCGATGACCTTCTTGGTAAGTCCAATCATCACATCGAACACCTGACCATTCTTAAAGTTATCTTTGACCACCTTATCCAATATTGTGTTTTCCTTCAACCAAAGAAGTGCATTTTTATAGTTCTCTTAGGTAAGATCCTTGGTTTCATCATCTCTTTGTGGGGTATCAAAGTTGATCCCACTAAGATCAAGGAAATTCTTGACATGCCTCCACCTATAACCTTCGGCAAATTCATAGCTTGCAAGGAAAATTACAATCCATCCGACACTTCATCTCTCAACTTTTAGACCGATGTTAACCATTTCACCACCTCCTTAAAAGGATGTTTCTTTCCATTGGAATGATGAGTGTCAAAAATCCTTTGAAGCATTGAAGAACTACCTTCTTCAACCTCTCTGTGCTCATTCCACCTAAAGATGATCAACCTTTTTACCTTTACATTTCTGCTACTGACCATTCCTTGGGTGCCATGCTCACTCATCATGATGAGAAACACAAGGAACAAGTGGTTTATTACATAAGTCATACTCTTCTAGACTACGAAACTTGGTACACTCACGCTGAAAAATATTTTCTTAGCCCTAGTCTTCATGGCCACCAAACTTCACCACTACCTTCTTAATCACAAAATGTTTTTTTGTTACCAACACTAACCCTCTTCATTACATGTATGCAAAACCTTACCAACACCAATGCACCACTCATTGGCTCATGCTTCTTGTAAAACTTGGAGTTGGAGTTCATTCATCAAAATTATGTCAAAGGAAAAACCATCATGGATCAACTTGTAGATGCTCCTCTTCCTGGGAATCAATCCTCAAACTTTGATTTTCCCGATGAATCTATCACCACCCTCTCCACTGATGATATTGTTTATCAAATGACATTATTCTTTGATGGATCCAAATGTCACCATGGGGGAGGTGTGGGGTCATCCTCATTCCTCTTGATGGTGAGCCTATGCCACTATCCTTTAAACTAGACTTTGACTACACAAATAACATAGCTGAGTATGAAGCTCTTGTGTTAGGTCTTCAAACTGCCATTTCCCTAGATGTTAAATCCATTAACATCTTTGGTGACTCTCAACTGGTTGTGAACCAAATCAATGGTTTGTACCAGTTTCATAATGATGAGATTTCAAAAGTATAAACATCATGTCCACCTACTTTTGACCATGTTTGATCACTACCTCATTCAAGCCACTCCACGATCCACTAAAAATTCATAGATACCATGGCTTGTCTTACTTCTCAAATACCTACCTCACCTTCGACTCAAAAATATTTTTCACAATACAATGGTTATAGTCACCTTCTTATATTATCCCCTTGACCTTAATTTTGTGGGTAGCATCGATACTGACCCACAACATTTGGTATAAGTAGTTTGTTGACTACCTCTCACTTTCAATCCTACCTCCGGATCTCACTCACGTAATGGATGATGAGCCTTCCTAAAAAGTGTCTCTCATTACATCATCATGGGAGGTCTTCTCTACAAATGTGGATTTTGATGGTATCCTCCTATGGTGCCTCACTAGTTTTGAAATCCCATACACCATCAAAGAAATTCATGATGGGATTTGTGGGGACATTTTAGTGGCCTCACTATTGTAAAAAGTGTATCCTTCGACTCGGATACTACTTGGCCAACCCTTAACCAAGACTGTTGTGACTATGTTAAACATTGTGTGAAGTGTCAACAACATGCTAACCTTCATCATACTCCTAGTCACACCTTACAAGTCACAGAGACTTTTGTCCCTTTTCTCAATGGGGTTTGGATCTCATTGGGAGATTAACCCTCATTCCTCAAAATCATCACTGATCATCACAAACTGAATATTACACTAAATGGGTGGAATCCATCCCTCTCATTTCTACCAAAGCCAAGAAAATAGTCAAATTTATCAACCACCATATCATTTGTCACTTTGGTGTTCCTCATCACCTCATCACTGACAATGGAAAACAATTCAAAAACAAAACCCTACGCCAACTGTGTGACAAATTTGGTATTCAACTCAGTTTCTCTTCACCATATTACCCACAAGAAAATGGTCAAGCCAAATCTTCTAACAAAACTCTCAACAAAATTCTTATGAAAGTGGTTGATGAATCTGTAAGGATTGGCACACACACATTCCTTTCACCTTATGGGCTTATCATACCAGCATTCACACCTCTACCACTACCACACCTTTCTCTTTGGTCTATGGTACAGAGGCCATCCTACCTCTCAAAGTCCAAATTCCATCTCTTCTATATCTCTTAAAGATATCCTCTCTTGATGATGATGATTTTCACAAGAATGTTTGGCACAACTTGAGCTACTAGATGAACGTCATTTAAATGCTCTAGACCACCTCCAAATCTACCAAAAGTGCATTAAGCATGCCTATGAAAAACACATTTGAGAATGAACATTCAAGATCGGTGATCTTGTCCTGAAGGAAAATCAACATGTAACCAAAATGGAGAAAAGTAAATGAGGAAAGTTTTCTCCTAATTGGCTTGGACCTTATATTATCACCCATACCTATAGATTCAAGAACTTATCATTTATCTTCTCTTGAGGGTAAACCCAAACTTGAGCCCCTTAATGCCTTGCATCTTTGACCATTCTATTGTTGAATAAAGTACTACATCACTTTATGTCTCATATATGCTCATCCCTTGAGTGAACCTCTCCTTCCACCTACCTCTTTTAAGGACCAATGACTCAAATAAATTGTGTGATTATCCATCACCATTCAACCTTATCTTGAATATGAGTACCATGGCTCTACTCATGGCATGATTCTCATGGATAATTTTCATCCTTTTTAGGATGGAATCCCATGGTCATTCATCACTTGAAACCCCTCTTTCATAGCTAACCTTTTCGTGTTATGGTTTTTCCTTCATAAAAGAGGCCTATACTCCTTTATAGTCTTGTCCATGACTACAAGTCCAAAATAATGCAAAAAAATTTGGGATAACAAAAATTCTACTCCTTGAGTCAAAATTCTCACAAATAGATGATTCCCTCAAATGAACATCTATGTCTCTCTATTGCTGCTATAAGTAGACTACTCCCTCAAAGGAAAACTATAAAAATCTATCACATATTGTACTTAGTCTATCAAAAAAAGACTAATATATATTTTTAAAACAAAAAAAATTATCTTGGAGCTTCCCACATCGATCAACTTCACGAAGACCTCAAGGAGACACTACTATTCATCCCAATATAGACTTCCCACATCGATCAGTCTATGAATGAAAAAAATAAAAAAAAAAAAAAAAAATCAAGAAAAATACAAACTTTTGGTCATGGACTTTCCTATGCTAGTTTTGGGTATCTTGCAGAAGGGGCATGTTGTCCCACAACAAGGTTACGCTAAAAAACCACTCCACCCTACCCTCTTTTATTTTCTCCTATCTACTCAAGGGACATGGCACACATGTGACACTTTGTGATCATGCAACTTCTTTCAACCATAGACCTATCAATCATGCAATGTCTCAAGGGGTTTATGTTCATAAGCCTATTTGGTATGGCCATTATGGTCCTTGCCAACTATGGAGCATTTCACTTCTTTTTTGGTTCCCCTTTGTCTACTTGTTGCTTCTTCAATAGGATGAGACCATCAACATTCAGATATCTTGGTTCTATTCTTGTCTCACCCACACCTATACCCATCATCTAGTTCCCATAATACCATCATACATTGGACATTAAATCAAATAACATATTACCCACCTTACCTTACCACACTCTATCTTACCCAATCTTACCTTACCACAATCTACCTTACCAATCTCTACCTTTCCATCTACCTTACCACAAATACCTTACCCAACCTTACCTAACTTACCTACCACCATCTTATTCTTCCCTATCTTATGGGAGAACTACATCATCTTGAGGCCCTTTTGCAAGGGCTATGTAGGCAAGCACTCCAAAGGCATGGGGTCTTCAAGGTTAGCTCAGGCCATTATTTTCCCTCTCTACATGATCTTTTTGACTACTTTTCCTATCTTACCTATCCACTCTCCCACCCCATAACTAGTTTCCATAAT
Organism: Taxus wallichiana var. yunnanensis; assembly: GCA_018340775.1. Lineage (NCBI taxonomy): Eukaryota > Viridiplantae > Streptophyta > Pinopsida > Cupressales > Taxaceae > Taxus > Taxus wallichiana. Next base: position 934,539,518 of record CM031240.1, on the reverse strand, counting down.
ATCAATACATTGGAAATTAAAAACCAAACCAACATCATCAACCATGCCTACATCTAGTTTCCATAATATCAATACATTGGAAATTTAAACCAAACCAAAAAACATCATCAACCATGCCTACATCTAGTTTCCATAATATCAATACATTGGAAATTAAACCAAAACCATAATCATAAACATTGCCTACATCTAATTTCCATAACATCAATACATTGGAAATTAAACCAAACCAAACCAAATCATCAAACCATGCCTACATCTAATTTCCATAACATCAATACATTGGAAATTTAAACCAAACCAAACCATGCCTACATCTACCATAATATCCATGCCTACCATCTAGTTTCCATTTCCATAATATCAATACATTGGAAATTAAACCAAAACCAAACCATACATCATCACCATGCCTACATCTAATTTCCATAATATCAATACATTGGAAATTAAACCAAAACACAACATCATCAATCATACCTACATCTAATTTCCATGATAACAATACAATGGAAATGAAACCAAACACAATAGATATAAATACCATCATCTATATACTGGAAAGTCATGTGTGTCAATACATTATATACATAGATATAAATAAGTCTCTCAAAAAATCTCATATACAACTCACTCTTTGGCACACAAGGGTATATATAAGTCATAAATCAAAAATAAAAAAAAATCTCATCATCTCATCATCCTCAGGAGGGCCCGATGCCTCTGCCACTCTCTCTCTGTCCCTCACCTAGCCTCTATCTCTATGCACATTGGTCACCTCCTCTGCTGGCTAGCCCTTTCTATGAGTACGGTGGCTCCTAAACTACCGAAACTATGGGTCCATGAGTTGGACCTCTGAATAGCTGCTTGTTGAGCTTTAGGTAGGTAGCATAACTGAAAATAGTGAGACCAAGCTCAATCTTGATCCTCATAATATCTAGCCTCAGCCACAACCTCTCTATATCGGTCCATCGATATCACCTGTGGTGGTGGCATCACTCTACTACTATTTGTGGACCTTGTCCCAGTGGTAGTGGTCCCTGTCCTATACCTAGGTCTGGGACCTATCCTAGTACCTATACCTGTATGATGATGGACCTTGTCCCTATATATATGTCCCATCATGTGCCCTCAGAGGTGAAGGAGGGGTAAGCCACGTGTCCTCGTCCTCGACCTATGCCTGTGCTGTGTTGCTTGTAACTATGTCTATAATGTGGCCACCTGTGCATAAAGTAGTCACATGGCTCCTATAATCCCATAACCTCCCCCTCACCAGCATTGTGCCTTGTATGCTTATCTAGTATATATAATGTGGCCACTGTGCCCTTGTAAAGTAGTCACTTGGGCCCTGTAATCATATAACTTGTACTCTAACCTATCTATCTCTCTCACTCATAATAATGGCCAAATTAGGTTGTCCTAGCCTAGGCTGGTGCTTCTGTAAAATGTTGTCCACCATACCTATACCCAACCATGCACCCAACATCATCTATCATCTCATCAACTACCTACTCCTCCACTCCTGCTAGTGGTGCTGGATATGGAAGAGGTAATGGCATCTCCACATCATCTCGATGGTACTATGGGAATGGTGGGGGCACACCCTATTGTAAGCCAAACTATTGTCGTCGACCCAATCTATGGGTATGCACTCATGCTCCTTGGCCCTACACCCTAGATCCATCTCAAAAGTTGTAGACCCTCCATCTCCTCCTCCATGCCTGTGAACTCTGGATACATGAGGTATGGCCTCCATAGAATCTCTACTAGGTGATAGGCTATCTAGTACCCTCTAATAATATGCTATATCCCGAGTCACCCCATCCACCCTCACTTACTCTCCAATCTATAACCACCACCTATATATCCTTCCTTATATACACCCACCTCCCACCCCTATCATGGTAGACCAAGTGGATGAAAGGCACACAATGTGCTCATATGCCCAATAATGTAATAGATAGGTACAATAGAGACCATATCATTATCCCTCCTGTAAGCCCACAACTCCCTATACAACTAAACCAAGTATGCTTGGTGCCCATGCAAAACAAACCTTGTCAAACACCATGTCCTCTAGGACTCCCATCAAGGCCCATGGAAACCTCCCACCCTCTAAGTCTGGAAGGGAAAAAAACCATGCCAACCATCATCAACACTAATAGATGAGTCTCTATGGATGCGCCACATACATCACACCATAACTAATACTCACACTATGATATGTCATCTCATGGCCATAACCCAAACACCATAGCCATATGACCCACCACATCTAAAGATGACACCTGATATAGTGGCTCCCCAATGATCGGAAGCCAAAATCCTATACACATCCTCTAATGTGACATGTCATCTCTCTCATCATAGATGGAAGGTGTTGGTAGCCGGTCCCATCTATCGATGAGGGCTACCATCATGTTGTGATCTCGGAAATCCTCCTATATCTCCTCACCACACCTAGCCCAACTACCCACTCATGTGCTCCCACTCCTCATCTGAAATGGTAGGGTCTCATCTATACTAACAAGGGGTGGAAGTTGGTCCCTCATCATCATCTGCCTAGCCTACATCATCAACACCCACACAAGTTAATCATTTTTCTTTCAAATTTCTATTCAACACTTGACCTTAGCCTAATATTTACCATGCCTTACCTAGACCATTCACCTTCACCCAACCTACTTCCCAAAATCATATTCTTACCTATTTTCCTCCCATTTTCACCTATTTGACCTACCCTTCCCCATCCCTCCCCAAATCATCCTATCTACATCATCTTCTTCCCCCCCAACCCTTTCCTAAGACTTCTTTTTCCCCTTACTAACCAGCCTACCCTACCTTAAACCTATCTTTGACATTCTAACAAATCATACCTTTTCTCCCAACACTTTGTCATTTCACTTAACCATTCCAACAACATTGGTCACCCCCTACCGATGTCGTACCCCTCTATCTATGTCATTTTGGTTTGTCAACTGAATCGATACTCACGAGATAACGAATCGATGTTGTTACTTATGGTTCCAAGGCCAAACCCCATGTCCCCAATGTAAAAAATTGACAAAAACCTAATTTACCCACCCAAATCCCTTTAAACTTTCCCTAAGTTTCTTTTAACCCCTAATTAATCTAATTCCACCCTCCCACATACCCGATTTCACCCCCATTTCAATTAAATTTCAAAAAACAATTTTTTTAATTTTTCCTATCCTATTCTTCAACAAAAACCAAGATTAAGCTTGAATCCTACTACTCTCTCTCACCGCACCTCCATGGTGGGATGGGTGGAGCCTAAACTAGATCACCCCTAGAGCCTTCTCCTACCTCTTCCATGTCAAATAGCTCTCCAATCTCTCAACCAATCAAAATCAATCAGGTGGTTGTAAGTGGGCCCCCGAACTCACTCCTCCAACCACTAATCTCTCGCCAAATCACTCTATTAGGGCCTATCTTCATTTTTCCTCATGAATATATCTCTCCCAATTTTTTCCAAATTAACCAATGCTCAAATGAGCATTTTTGGGTGGGTTTTTCATTTTAACTCATCATTTTTTTGGAACTAATGTTGGTCGGGTCATGCCTAGGTGACCGAACATCAATCACCCTACCGACATTTCTTCCCTGAACTAACATCGGTCACCCCTTAATACCCCATATGCTTCCTTTTCCTAATTTTTTTTCATCACAAGGTGCTTTTTCTTGCTTCCACAACCCTAAAACATCTCCCTACAGGCTCACCTAATAGCCTCACCACCTCACCAACTCCCTAAGGATACTTAGGGGCATGTTTTCCTAAATACCTTTGCCAACCTGACCTTACCCAAATACCTTCGCCAACCCGACCTTACCTAAATACCTTTTCTGACCCAACCTTGCCTATATGACAATCAAAATCAACTCACTTACTCACTCTACCATGTGATAATGCTACCCATGTTGTTTCACCTACCAACCTTTCCTTGCCTTATTTCATGATGTTTATCTCAACCAGACCAAACCTTTTTGGTGTTTTGGAACACACCTATACCCATTCCTACACCTAGACCCATTGTGTTTCTAGGATCACATCCTATACCTTGGATACCTAGACCACATCACCCTTGTTTGGATAAACTATCACCTTTGACAATGTAGATTTGTGTGCTCTTCAACCTTTTGCCTTGTTGCATTCTAAGAGTGTGTGTGTGTGTTTGAATGTCCTCCACCTTTAGATCACCCCATCATCACCATTTCCTACCTACACCTTCACCTTACCCCATTTTTCATCACCTACCACCTTATCAAACCCATCACCGATTCTGACCTTCCACTACATCAGTTCTTGGTTTGAGGGGATCACCTCCACCCTTATCTAGGGCAACCTACTTCTTTTTTTTTTCATCATCGCTTATTAGTACAAGCTACATGAACAAAAAGGGGAAAATGTAGACACCCAAAATTGGGTCACAACCCTCTAAGCCCCCTTTCAATTATATACCCCTTACCATGACCCCTTTCACATATTTTTATTAATCTAATTATCAATATTAGGTTAATTACCACCTCACCCCTCCACCTCACCTCTCCACCTCACCTTGGACCCATTCCAAGGCCATTTAACACCTAAGGCTAAGTCATCACTCCCCTTAACCACCTAAGACTGAGTCATCACTTCCCCTAACTAACTAAGACTCTTTCTAAACCTAATATTTATTGCCAACTACCTCTCCCATCAATTTCCCATGGTTTAAATGAGAATCAAGACTCCTAACCCATTTCCATTCTTGACCCATGCCAAAAAGGGAAGAAACAGGCTATTTTGAGAAAATTTGACTATTTCTCCCTAACTAATGCCGGTTATTCCTCAATCTGAAACATTATCAAGGAACCACCATCGATTCCTTTAAATAAGCATTTTCAACTCTTTTCCTGGGTTCTTCTTTTGGTTTCTTATTCTTTGATCTTGTATCTTGGGCATTCAATCGACTATCTGATCAATTTAACACCAGAGCATTCAAACCTTCACCAAAACTAACCTCTTGCTCCATAGCCTCAACCACTCACATGGAGAAGCACTCAGGCTTCATTTCCATGGCTTGGATCTCATCCTATCTCTCCTATGAGCACCCACCAACCACCACCATCTACCAATCTCTAGATCTTTAGATAAGTATCTTAACCAGGTTGTTAGTTCTTAACTTTGGTCTTAGATCTCTTATTATCTTCTATTGTATGGATCCTTTCTCACCCAAATATCATCCATCACCATCTACCCAATACCCTACCAACCTGAACCTCTCTGTTCCTCCAACCACCTCTTTTACCCCTGTTGAGCCTTCACCTAAATCCCAACACCCTACCTAAACCTTCCCAACACTTTGTGTAATCACAAAGAGCCCAAACCAACCCCTTTTCACCTTTGGCACCCAATTTCCCCTACCATGATCGGTTAGCCAACCAATCCCAGCTATAACCAGTTATCGACATTAGTTCCCAACCACATCGGTCTTTGTGTTTGACATTTTCCCTCCAGACCAAGCTCATTCACCCACCCAAAACTCCTCAAAACCTCCCATAACTTCACCCAGGCCTCCATATTACCCCTACCTCACCTACAAACCTTGATACCCACCACCCACCACCCTCTTTAAATTTAATCTTGTATTCACTATTTAGATTAGATTTGAATTATTGTGCTTATGTGAGATACCTAAATTATACAACTACAGTAGGACTCTCTCTTTCATGTTATTTATCAACATTAATTTTTTTAAAACATGGATTGACAGCCTTCGAGGAAGCACCCCGCTTCCCGGATCTAGCTTTCGCTAGGCAATCCACCAACTATGCTTTTAATTCTATCTTGTGGTCTTGCTTTGCTTCTCAAGTAGTCCTTCCTAAAAAAAAGAGTGTTATCAATCGGCTTGGTCTTGAACAATCGTGCACAACCTCTTCATGACCTCCAAGTATTCCTCGTACCTTACCTTTACCTTTCTCCTATATGATGAAACAGGATTTTGGGTTTGAAGGATGGGATAAAGCACTTTAAAGGTTATTGGTGGGAAAGGGCTATTTAGGGACGTGTAGGAAATAAATCTAGATAGGATAAATGATAGAAAAATCATAGGGATGTAGATTTAGGTGTTTAGGGATAAAAATCCTAAAAGGAAAGTTAATTAGGGCTAGTTAATAAATATTAATCAATTAATTAATTACTAAAGGTTAATAAATTAGGTTAATTAATGAATATTAACTAAGAATTAAAGGTTATGTGGAAAATAGATGGGGATTAAAGTAAATTAAATTAAATTAAAGGGGTATAGATTGAACCATGGTTGAAGATGTGCATGCGGGAAATCAAGGGTAGCGATACCAAATTTTGGTGTCTACAAGAAGAACAATAAAATCATACTCCTCAAATTCACACTCAAAAACATTAAACTATCTTATTATCTCATCTCACCCCCATTAAATCACAATTCTACCCTCGTAAATCTTATTTACTAATCCTAAAACCTCTATAACCACCCACAACTCATCCTAGCCCATTTTAACCCTAACCATATAACCTCCTAACTCCCTCAACATCTTCATAACCATTTCCACTCATCCCCATACCCAAATCAACCCATTTGGAAGTGGTTGAAACCACTTCCAAGTGGGTTTCCCCAATTTTCCTAATTTGTAAGTGATTGTAATGGATAACCTGGTGATTATTTAAGAAACATCAAACTTCATACAATAGATTTGGAGACGTTTGCGGTAAAGGTCTATTACTTTGAGACTTAGATGGCATCATTACACTCATATTTGCATCACCGAATCCTTTTCATGTTCTCAAAAGCTCTATAATCTCTGTAAGAATCCTACGACATCATTTTATAGCATTCATCAAAAAAGGTAAGTCCTTGTCTCTCGTTTCTATATTCGGATTGTCATTACAATATATTAGAACCCATACCAAGTCATAAATCACTTGTCTTAGATAAAGTTTACATCCTATTAAAGAATCATTCCTTTTCACAGTAATCACCAATGATTCATCTGAATCACCTATGATCGTACAAAATTGCTAGCGATCCCTATCATTTTAGCATTTTAACCATATTCTCACATCTTCAGTCAAATATGAATATGTCTTGTATAAATTTCCTATTTTCAAGTTATTTCTATCTTTATATGATTGTACCATGTCACACACATTTGATTACCAACATATACAACCTTCTTATTATCTAACAACCCTTTGTTTGGGAGCAATTAAACATTGTACACAAACTCAACCCTTATGCCATCAATTTGACACCATACGTCAAAGACATTGAAGCAATATAAGAATAAAGAGATGATTCTAAACATGCTTGGTTTGAATACTTCAATGAGTTATTTGGGCCACCTATTACACAAAGCAGGATCTCTCTATCCCCATGGATTTCTAGTCATCCTATCATTGTCTATCATTTTTAAATCATTGCCACTTGATTTTAAAATGATTTGACACTTTCGAGGTATCCCATTGGTTCCTGGGATAGGAATTTTTAGCAACTCATCATATATTTGTCTAATATCTATCTTGTTCAACTATCTTTGCATGCAAGTTCTCTCATTCGTTGGAAGTAGTCTTGATTCGGTATTGTACAATATTCATCCCGACATTGCATTTTCAGCACATGTATCATTAAACCATGCTATCTTCTAATTTATTAGTGTTTTATAATATTATTAATAAACTGAAATTCACCTTAAAAAAATAATAATCAATAAGGAGTGTATTCATTGTTACATATATGTGTTTCTATGTAACTCTACTCATTCATATAAAAAGAAGATAAATATAAGAATTATTTGAGTTTTCATACTCTCCTAAATTGTGTTGGCATGATTGAGTGATATTAAGGAAATAGAGACTATAATGGTGATGATAATGGAGGTTATTGTAAATTTTTATGGAATATTTACCTTGTTCTAGGAGGTTATTCACCGTAATTTGCGATGATCGGGATAAATTGAAGAATGACAATGTTGCTGGTATGATTTATATTTTTCTTAAGTCTATCAAGTACATATTGATTTCTATTAAGAAGAAAGGGATTAAATATTTAATGATAGTTCATAAAATTTAGCATTTACTTCTAAACCCAACTATGTTTTGTTAACTCCCATGATGTTTCTCACCTAACGATTATTGTTGGGAAAATATAAAGAATATATAGATCTTGGTTATAGACGAGAAAACTCAAGGAATCCTCCATAAAGATAAATAAACCGAATTTAGGCTATGAAAGGAATTCCAAATAAAGTTAAGTGTATTTTCTCCTTCTCGTGTTCTCCAAAACTCTGTTTTGGGGTTTTGAACAATTTTTCTTATATCTTTGTTATTTCACAATCTTCAAGGCTAAGATCCAAAAGAAATCATATGTATATGTGTTCATATTAAAATTGCTATGCTAATTGAAAGAAACTAACACCTAGTAGTTTCAAAGAAAATCTAAATCTAACATTAACGTTATGATTAGAGCTTAAAGGAATATAGCTTGTTAATGTAAAAACATGAAAAAACTCATCTAATTACCAACCATTCCTACTCTATTTATGTATGATTTCCTTTAAAACTATGAACCTATGAAGATCATAAGAAATCAAATTTGTGTTGTTTCTTCAAGATGATGAAATAATCTCACTAAAATGGCTACAAGGCCATGTTTAGATCTTCATTTACTAATAAAACATGAAGAAATGGATGCAAAGATGAGAAATATATTCCATCAATGGAGAAAGGCTCTTAATCATATGTTTTATATGAAATACTATCAAAAGTATGGTGTAAGGTGTGAAGGAAGGAGCTTGGTCCTTTATATAGCTTTCCATTTGGGAGAAGCTTGAATCCCAATGAATGTGGGATAAAGGAAAATGTAGATTTAGACTTATTAAGATTGATTAGATCAATTAATGAGTGATTAGCAACTCATGGGAGTTGGAGCTAATTTAATTAACAAATTAGGCTTAATTAATTAGAATAAGATGTTTAGGATATTTAGCAGTGATTTAAGAGGATTTTGATATGATTTGAAGCATTTGAAAGCGGGATTTAGCCAATAAAAGGGTTTATTGATTAAATGCATTGTTAAAAGGCTTAATTAACTAATGATAGTTAATTAATTGATTCAAAGATAATTATAACTAACAAAGTGTCATTAATTGGAATCCGAATGTGATACAAACTAGTTAATTAATGAAGTGTTGTTAATTGACAAAGATAAAGGGAAATGTTAGTTAATTAGTGGGAAATCACTAATTATAATGTAAATGATAGGAAAGAGGATAATTAGTGTAATCTTAGTAATAAAACTGTGTAAGTGGATTTTAGGTGTCTACATTTTCCCCTCTTTGGGGTGGCATAAGCAACGCCACTTCAAAGATAGTACAAAAGTATAAAAAAATAAAATTTGAAGAAAAATTAGGATGATGAAGGGTGCCCCATTGACTTTTGATGGAATGATAGAAGATCTTGATCGATGATAAAAAAATGAAGGAAATGGATAGAAGAAACATGGTGGGGGAGGGAGGGATAAAAATGATTCCTATTGCCTCAGGTGTTTTGGAAGAAAAATTGCGAGTGATAATATATAATAGTGAATAATATGGAAATCAATTTTTCATTCATCTCGTTCAATAAACAACTTGGTTTCATCACGCTCTCATATGATCTACATCATCATATCTTATTAAAAATAGACACATACAACAAAAGTTTAAAATAACATGAAAAACTATAATACTAACATTTATTCATTGATAAAACACTAAATCAATGAAAATACATTACTTGATGCAATACAAGAAAGTAAACAAGCTAACCTAAAAAAGAAAACAAGTATAAACACACATACTCAAAAAAACAACGTTCAAGACAGTTGTACCAATGGTTTTATTATCAAGCTCCAGCTCCCAAATGTTAAATTGAACGATAAGGGTTGAAAATGGTGCCCCAAGAAAAGATACATGCAAGGGGAACACATGGAGGACATAGGGGTCCTATGAAAAATAAATTATGGACTATGAAATGGTACCAAACAACTCAGTTGTGCGAGAGTACAAACATAGTAAGCAAACTAGCTTTGTTAATGGAGGTAAATCCAAATGATTTGTAAGTTGTTGGTGAGAAAAAATGAGGAATGAAGAAAGATGTTTCACAGGAAAAATATTGATGTTTGAGGATGATAAATTTGATACAAGCTTCAGCTTGCGTGCATGTCGTTTACCAATTTTTGAAAAAAAACGAATTTTACAAATTTTTGGATTTTTTGAATTTTTACAATTTTTTTTTGGATTTTGAAAATTTTAAATTTTCTAAGAATAAAATGATTTAGAAGAATTAAAATATCACTGGACATCACCAAAAAATTTAGGAAAGCAAAAATATACCCTAGGTACCAGAAAGGGTCGCTAAGAAGAAAAACATGCCCCAACGTAGCAAAAACGGGTGAAAATGACTATTTAGTACAAATAATCATCGCAATGAGTGCTAAAAGAATATAGAAGAATCAAAATGGTCATCTACTACCTCGGGGTGAGAGAAACAAAAAATTAGGGGAAAATGACTATATATAAAGAGGGTAAAACCCATCACGACAAGTTATTTGTTATTATACCCTTGAGATTTGCAGAGAGTTTTTCTCTGACTTTGGAGAGAAATGGCATGGATTTAGAGGAAGAAACACTTTGCGACGATCGAGTACGAGAGTTTGGGAGGCTTCCAATGGACTCTACATCAGTACCTAAAGAATTTTTTTATGTTTTAGTGCATTTAGTAACATTTATAGGTAGGGAAAATCATGGGGTCATGCTAGCATAAGCCCGAGGGTGTGATGGTGTGAAGGGGTGCATTCTTTGTGAAAAGGTTGCATGTCTACACATATGGGGTGTGTGCTAGCATAATGATATAAATTAGATTAGTTTAGGTATGTGCGGGTGTGAAATTGGGTGAGCTAGTGAGAAAGATGAGGTGCTAGTGCAGAAGCTTGCGCTTAGTGCGAATAAGAATGAGTTAGTGATTAACAAGAATACATGGAAATAACTAGGTAGACTAAGGAAATAATATATTAAATAACTAGGTAGACTAAGGAAATAATATATAGGGTTATTAATGTTAATCTAAAATAGGAGGAATAAAATATTGAAACAGTATGAAATAAATGCAAGTAAACTATTCTAAGTGAAATAAAACCCTAAATATGCAAGAGAAGGAGAGAACTAGCTTAGCTGATTGGTAGAGATTGTCGTAGGTTGTCGCAGATCTAGAAATAAAATTAGAAAGTGCAAATAAACACTCGAGACCCTTTGAGAGGAAGATTTGGTAGATCTGACATAACCGGGGCACTTGAAAGTGTACTAGGGCACCCCGAGGTGCCCTGGCCTGTAATTTGGGTGCTTTGTGAACACTACAAATGCTCAAAACCTGCAATTGGTATGGTCGCAAGTTGGTTCTAAATGATTCTTTTTTCACACTAGATTCACCAAGTGAACTGTGTAATCACCTGTAATGCAAAGAGAAGTATCAAACCTTAGAAAAATGAAAGATGAAAATGAATGGGTCAGACTGACCTTAACCACCAAACTTGTGGTCTTATCACTGAGCATTGCAATACATTACAGACTCAGATGTAGTTCTGGTGTGTGTGCATGTCATGCCCTAGTTTCTCTCATGCTAGTCACACTTTATGAAGTAGTGAGCAATAATAGATATAGAAAATGTAAATATTTTATGTGCATGGAATAGAATAGGATCTCCCCCCTATGTAGTGTGTGTGATTCAAATCTCCTAGCTTGAATGCATGACACTATGTGGATGTAAGTGATGTAATGGATGTAACTCTAAATGGAGTGATAGTATTCATATGATGTAAATACCTATGACCCCCATTATAGTCTTATAAATTTATATCTATAGGGCTCTTAAGATTAATTTCGTAATTAATCCCGAAAAGGCCCACCGAGAAAAGATAAAGATGACCAATAACTAGAAAATGACCCAAAAAGGAGCAACATGGGATTTGCATAGATCAGGGTGCCCAAGGTTAGACCAGGCTACCATGGGGCACCTAGTACAAGATGGGGTGCCTTGATTTAGGGATAGAAGGTTGGGGTAGTTGTGAAATGGGTAGTGTTGTCATGCAAATGTGTAATAGGGAAATTGACAATTTCCAAGCATGACAATGATACCCCGGTGTTAATTTTTTCAAGTCCCATCATTCCAAGATACCCTGGGTCTATCCAATCAGTCCAAATGACCTCTTCAATAATGTAATCTCATCCCCATAGGTAATTCGTAAGTCTATTCATTCCCCCTAGGTGATTTTAGGGAGTTCTGAAAAGATACTATCTTCTGGATAGTATTGGGAAGGTCTATCACTGGCCTTCCCAGGACTGGATCAATCCCTTGGAGTGGAATGGAAGGGTAAAATTCAACATGGAGGTGAATTGAAGACCTTAAAACATCATGGAAATGATTTCGGAAGATTTTGGGAAGTTTTGAGAAACTTGGAGCAGTTTTGAGAAATAGTATTTTCACAACACCTTGGCGCATAAGATTGGAAGGCAATTTTTATCGTACAACTAGAGTCTCAAATCATAAATACAATTTTTTAGGGATAAGATGGATGCATAAAGACATGATATCCCCACAATTGGATTAAAAATTCCATTTCTAGTTAGGATCATATAACATTTCACCAATAAATTCCACTGGGAATTCAAGTTATCTTCTTTTTAAGTTATCCTCTCAAAGGTAGTTCGGGACTTAGTCATATTTCGAGAGGACACATGTCAGCACTAGGAGCCTAGCGGGATTTCATGTCCCCAATGTCCACTGAGCTCTTGTACAAAAACCTTGAAAAATGTATCCATCCCCCATGTGATTTCTTGTACCCTCATATGACTTCCAGACTTGACAAGTTGCTCATTCGGCCCAGGGAGCATTTTTGGAGCATGCATTCCTTGTTGTCAGATTTGGTGCCACGTGTCAGCTCCAGACCACAACAAACTAATGTACCTTATTTCCCTAAGGTGAGGGACATCAGACATTGAATACTATTCCAAACCCATATGGGGAGTCATTTGAACACACACATGACCGACTTTTAGCTCCTAGGTGCATTTTTGGAGCATCCATTCCACAATCGTCGAATCTAGTGCCATGTGTTAGCTCTAGGATAACTGTGGAAACTGATGTCCCTTATTTCCTTAAGGTGAGGGACATAAGACATGGAAAAATGTTCCCATCCCCTATGGGGAGTCATTTGGACACCCACGTGACCGACTTTCAGCTCCCAGTGCTTTAATGCATTTTTATTCACCTTCATTCGCTTTGTCGGATAACCACCACATGTCATCCTCTTGATAACCATGGAATTTGATGTACCTCATGTCCATGAGGTCGAGACATAAAACATGAAAAAGTGCACCCAAGCTTCTCCCATGTGTTCAAAATTTAAAAATTCTAGCGTCAATTGTCAATGCTTCTTAGTGCTTCTAATGCTTGAACTCCACTACATGAGACAAACTTCATCCTTCCTCTACAAATTTCCTCCATCACTCCACCATTGCAAAACTCAAAATAGACCTGCCATAGTTATAATTACATTCACTGCACAAAAACATGTAGGTCCTAGAAGGAGAATTGGATCAAACATAGAAGGAGAAGCACATAGAATACTCTATAGCCACGAAACAAATAGTCAAAGAATTATCCCAAACGGATGCATGAAAAAAAAAATTATATTTCAATATTCATTCCTCTACCAAAGGCCATCAATAATACACCTTAAAACTCTCCTCTCATGCACTAGAGCATCTGTAACAAAGAAATCCCACTTTCGGCTCAATGAAGAAAGAAGTAAGCTTTCTCGTTAAACTGGTTGCAGTTGAAGTAAGATCACACGTGAAGCACCGAAAGAAAAAAACCACATCAAAATATAATTTTACTCATAAATGGAGGAAAAAATCAGACCTACAATTTTGATGTCCATTAATGGTTGCCGTACCTAGAAGCAACTTTGCCAAGTCTCGAAAATTAAAACTTTAAAATCTCCTGGACTATTAAGCGGGTGGGCCTAAAATTTTAGAGGGGTGATATTGGGAAAAAAACCATATCAAAATACTTCATTCCATGTCAATCTGATTCCCGGAGGCCAAATTTCTAAAAATAGCATGTCTACTACATAGGAACTACTATTTTGGGAAAGTCATTAATGAAGAACTCGCAAAGGAGATGAAGACATTGGAGGTGCATGATACTAAGAATTCACAGTAATGGACATTTTCAGCACTTACCAAAAATAGTGAGTGAGCCCTTGAGAACTTGCTACAAATAGAAATTTGATCCGGAAGGAACGTGGAACACGGAAGAAAAATGATAACCAAGCGGTAACATCTAGTTGAAGATCGGGGGACTTGCTTTTTCACACTTACTAAAATAGTAAGTTACTTTTTCAAAAACAAATCATGAAGCATAAGTGGAAAGGGTAGAATCGGCATAACCCTTCACTTTTGAGTAGGAAAAAGTGTCATCTCTATCATCATACTATGCAGAGTATGTGATTGTGAGTATTTCAATAGTTTCTTTCAACACTCATTTCATGCTTTAATTGGTATGCAAGAGGTGGAATTCACAATCAACTCCACTGGGATAGTTCATAAGATGATTCATTAGGATCCTATTAGAATCAATTGAGCGGTGTGACAACATTGAGGGAGTCAGGATGAGATTTTTTCAAAATGGATCTCCATGAGTGATGCCCATGGTCACCAAATGAGTCATGCGACAATGTATTTAAACAGTGTTCACACATCATCCAAATTAATACAAGGAATTTAAAGATTTAGAGTTTCACTTTGCATTTGGAGCTTTCCATCAATGAGGATCAATGGACTTCATCGGGTGACATCTCTTCTTCCTCTCTTTCCCTCTCTTCTTTCTCTCTCCATTCTAATTCTTCATTATGTGTCATCATTGTATTTCATCCTATTCACTTAAGTGACCTATTTCAAATTTGTAAAAAGTATTTTCTCAAAATTATAAGAGAAATACTTAATTCATGGAAAATGAAAGGTCATGAGTAGAATATGGAAACCAAGAGTCATGTGAGGGAGGTGAAAATTCAATTCTATTCTATAAATTGTAAATCCATTCCCATTTCAAAGGGTTGGCAATTGATCTTGTAAACTCAAGAGTGCATTGTACTTAGAGAAAGAAAAGGAGATAGCCATTTTCTTCTACTTTCCTCCATTCTCAAATTTCTTCCATTCCCACATTATGTACAACTTCTATTTAAGCATCAATACAAGAAGAAGGAGTTTGTAGCCTCTTTGATGAGGAGATTTTAGAAACTTTGATTTCGCAATATTATCTCATCTTGTTGCCATTTGCAGGGTTGTTTCTTCTCATAAATGCATGTGTTAAAGTTTCTAACTAATGTGCACAAGAATCGATTTCCTACTGCAAATGCGTTAGTTCTCATAACTATTTTCTCACTCCCTTTCCCACTCTTAAGAAAAATTTTCCCTAGCAAGAGATTGCTAGTTTTGTCGTAGGGTTAGTGGAGTGCCCCTGTTTGATCCTTGGTGAAAGGCCATCATAGAAATCTACCTTTTCATGCACATACATATACTGAAAACCGCACCAATTAAGTAGAGGGACTTAGATTCCTAGAGCATTGGCAAGAAATACACATGTTTGTCCACCCAAAAATTTCTCAAAACAGTTTTGGTGCCCACCGTGGGGCATATTTAGCAATCTACACCCGAATATGACCGCAAGGTCCCAAAATACAAAAATTCAAAAAATTAAATATTCAAAAAACTAGAAAAAAGAGTTCATGAAAGTCCATTGCCAAAAGATACACTGTCAATTTATTGCAA
The DNA here is from genome assembly GCA_018340775.1 of Taxus wallichiana var. yunnanensis. NCBI lineage: Eukaryota > Viridiplantae > Streptophyta > Pinopsida > Cupressales > Taxaceae > Taxus > Taxus wallichiana. The sequence goes on along the minus strand of CM031240.1, from coordinate 934,523,618 downwards.
GTGAATCTTCATATTCCATAGTGTCCTTTCGTGTTCTCACTTCAAGAATTTCCAAAAGTTGGTTAAAGGAAGATACACCAGGTTGAATAGGTTGAGAGGTAGTTTTGTTTCCAATTTTGAGGCTTTACAAAATCAACAATAACGAATTAGAGATAATCCATACTTCTTCTCTCAAGCCTCCTCTCCATCTGGTGCTTCAAGAAGTTCACTTGGGAATCCTATCCAAACTCTTGGTGATACTCCCCTTCAAATTCTCCCATTTTTCAACCACCATTAAGCATTGAACTCCCGGAAGAAGAAGAATTTGAAGAAGCAAGAGTTGAAGTAGAAGCGAGAAGAAACAATGGCGGAAAAATAAGAAATACCTCAACACATTGTTCCATGGGTAAGGAATATAGTCCCTCTTGATCTTGAACCACCTCTCCATGATCTACCAACAAGTTCCCGCAAGAACTTTGCAAATTTCAAAGGTGAAAAAAAACAACATCCTGAAGAAAACATCACTTCCTTCATGACATCATGTGGAATTCTTGGTGTCCAACATGAAGATGTTGTTGTACGATTGTTCATGGAGTCTCTCTAAGAAAAAGTAGCATAATGGTTCTACCTCCTACCTGCTCGATCCATCACTGGTTGCGATGACATCAAGAATTCCTTTGAGGAAATATTTAAATCTACTAAAGACCTGTCAAGACCTCTTGGTGTAGTTAGCTCAAATGATGAAAGGAGAAAATGAAACCACGAGAGACTTCGTGGCTCATTTCAAATGGTTGCTTCAAATAATACACTGAAGAGGATTCCCTATCTAAAAAAATTCAAGAGATTCTTCATCAATGTTCAATCATCGAAGTAGGATTTTTCTTTGTGAATAGCCCAACTAACGATCATTGGAGAAGCACAAAGGATTTTCATTGAAGTTGATGATAAGCGCATCCTCTTTGGGAAGATCAAGAATCCATCAAAGGAAAGGTCCAACATCTTGGAGATGAGAGAACCAATCCATTGCTGCAAAAGTTGGTGAATGAGATGGCCTCTTTGAAGAGGGAATTGTTTGAATGAATATCTTCTCAAAGAAATAACATAAATCAGATTACAGGAGCACCCCAAAGGCTTTCCTTGGAGGCCCCACCCATGAACATAAATTGCAGTTTTTAAGAAGGTGAAGAAGAGCTTGAATAAGAAAGTGAAGGTGGTGATTTCCTAGAAAATGACAAGTTTGAGAACAATACAAAAATCATATTCTAGTGAGTATTTTGGATGTGATGAAGAAGATGAAGAGGATGCACCTAGTTTCTCATGTGTAGTATTCACTCATTCTTAGTATGAGAAAAGAGCATCTCCCTCCACTGCTACAAAAGAAAACAAGGTTGATGATCCTCCTGTGGTGACTCCACAAAATAAAATAATCAGTCAAGGATCCCCACTTCCATCTTCCATGAAGTCTGCATTTTTGGAGCCTGACCCTATAGTAAGTAAGAAGACATCCACAATCCTAATTAAGTCTTCCAATGTCACTTCTAAGTCTAAATCTAAATCTACTCTGCAAAATATAATACCTTGAAAATTCCTCGTGTGTCGTTCAAATTACCGTCCATCCCTCAAACATCAAATCTTGCTCCCAAGTCTATCTAGACTCTAAAATCAGTCCCTTCACCCCCTTTTCCACATCTTCTCCTTTTAACTTCATAGAATAAGAAAACAAGGCCAAAGTGCAGCTTATTGGCCGAATATTTGCAGACTCATCCTGAATAATTTGAGAGGTTCATCTAATATATTAGGAGTTGTAGTATAACACCCAATGCTATAACATCTAGATCCAAAGGCATGCTACCAAACTCACCTACAACCCCTTCACATAACATGATTTCTCTGAGTGTATCAAAGAATGATAAAGTGGAACCTTTCTACGTCTCCCTTATTGTTGGAGAATATGTATTGAACAATTGCATAATAGATTATGGTGCCTTAGACAACGTGATGCCTTTGAAGGTTGCCAAGGATCTCAAATTTATAATGACTCCACCTAGTGGTTCTTGTTACTATTTGGAATCAAAAAAGGTCTCACTTTTAGGGAAGGTCAAAGATGCATAGGTGGCTCTTACTGGATTTCCAGGACAAGAAAGTTTCATGATGATTTTCGTAGTAGACGTCCCAGTCTTGCTTAGAATGTTTCTAAGTAGAAATTTCGATGAGACTTGGGAGGGAAAATTTAGATGAATTTGTCTTCTACAACCATACCAGGAAGGAAGACATGGAGAAATTGATTCTAGAGAAGAAGATGAGGTACACGGTATGAAAGTCTAGAAGCTAACATTTTGTACCGGGGTAGTAGGCGGATGAATCACTTTGTGGTGACCGAGGAGGAAGAGGATATCCCCACTTGATAGGAAAATAAATGCCTTCCTAGAGATATTTAGACTTTGAAAAATGTGCCTAGCCCCCATGTGACCTCTTGGACCCTCATATGACCTCCAAACTTGACATTTCAACCCAGGAGCATTTTTGGAGCATCTAATCCCTGCCATCGGATCGATGCCACGTGTCACTCCAGGACCATAGTGGAAACTAATGTCCCTAATGCTCTTGAGGTGAGGGACATCAGAGCTTGAAAATTTTTCCCAATCCCTATGGGGAGTCATTTAGACACCCACGTGACCGACTTTTACCTCCCGGGTGCATTTTTGTGTATCTATTCCTTATCGTCGATCCGGTGCCACGTGTCGGCTCCAGACCACCATGGAAACTGATGTCCCTTATCTCCATGAGGTGGGGAAATTAGACATGGAAAATTAGACCCATCCCTTATGGGGAGTTATTTGGACACCCACATGACTGAATTTCAGCTCTCATTGCTTTAAAGCGGCTTTTCTCAACTACATTCCTGCCATCGATCACTACCACATTTCCTCCTCTTGAACACCATGGAATTTGATGTCCCTCACATCCCTAATGTTAGGGACATCAAACATGAAAAAAGTGAGCTAAAAATTCTGCCTTCATGTGTTCAAAATTCAAAAATTCTAACTGTCGCTCAATGCTTCTTAGTGCTTCCAACTGCTTCCACTCTAGTGCACAGACAAACTTCATCCTTCCTCTGCAACTCTCCTCCATCACTCCACCATTGCAAAAATTGAACCAGACCTGCCATAGAGATAATTACATTCACTCCACAAAAAAACGTAGGTCCCAAAAGGAAAATTGGAGCAAACATAGAAGGAGAAGCATAGAGAAAAATCCATTGTCATGAAATGAATAGTCAAATAATTCTCCCAAATGGATGCATGAAACAAAAATTTATATTTTTATATTCATTCCTCTACCTAAGGCCATCAAGAATACACCTTTAAACTCTCCTCTCATGCACCAGAGCATCCACAACAAAGAAATCCCAATTTTGGTTCAATGAAGAAAGAAGTGGAATTTCCCGTCAAACCGGTTTCGAGATTGAAGTAAGATCGTACGTGAAGCACCAAAAGAAAAAAACCACATAAAAAATAATTTTATTCACAAACGAAGGAGAAAACCAGACCTACAATTTTGAGGTTCATTAATGGTTGTCATACATAGAAGCACTACCAAGTCCAAAAATTAAAACTTTAAAATCTCCTGGACTATTAAGTGGGTGGGCTTGAAATTTCAAAGGGGTGATATTGGGAAAAAAACCATATCAAAAAAATCTGCTCCATGTTAATCCAACTCCCGAGGCCAACTTTATAAAAATAACAAGTATACTACATAGGAACTGCTATTTTAAGAAAGTCATTGATAGAAGAACCTATGAAGGAGACGAAGACATTGGAGGTGCACTACAGCTGAGAATTCACTAGAACAAACATTTTTGGCACTTACTAAAAATAGTAAGTGGGCCCTTAAGAACCTTCTAAAAATAGAAATTTGATCTAGAAGGAATGTGGAACACAGGGAGAAAGAGGAAAACTAAGTCGCAACATCCAATTGAAGATCGGGGACTTGATTTTTCACACTTACTAAAAATAGTAAGTTGATTTTTTGAAAAGAAATCATGAAGCATAAATGGACAGGGCATAATCTGCGCAACCCTTTGCTTCTGAGTAAGAAAAAGTGTCATCTCTATCATCATACTATGCATAGTATGTGACAAAAGAGATGTCAATAGTGTCTTTAGAAACTCATTTCATGCTTCAATTGGTATGAGGAGGTGGAATTCACAATCAACTCCACTAGGCATTGTTCACAAGATGATTCATTAGGATCCTATTTGAATCGGTGAGCGGTGTGACAACATTGAGGGGATTCAAGATGAGGTTTTTTAGAATGGATCTCTGTGAGTGATGCCCATGGACACCAAATGAGTCATGTGACAATTTATTTACACATGATTCTCACACATCATTCAATGTACAAGGAATTCGAAGATTTATATTTTCACTACATTTGGATCTTTCCATCAACGAGGATCAATGGAATTCATCGAGACAACATCTCTTCTTCCTCTCTTTCCCTCTCTTCTTTCTCCCTCCATTCTAATTCTTCATTATGTGTCATAATTTTATTTTGTCCTATTCCCTTAAGTGACCTATTTCAAATTTGTAAAAAGTATTTTCTCAAAATTATAAGAGAAATGATTAATTCATGGAAAATGAAAGGTCATGAGTAGAATATGGAAACCAATAGTCATGTGAGGGAGGTGAAAAAGTCAATTCTATTCTATAAATTGTAAATCCATTCCCATTTCAAAGGGTTGGTAATTGATCTTGTAAACTCACAAGTGCATTATACTTAGAGAAAGCAAAGGAGATAGCCATTTTCTTCTACTTTCCTCCATTCTCAAATTTCTTACATTCCCACATTATGTACAACTCTTTTTAGTATAAATACAAGAAGAAAGAGTTTGTAGCCTCTTTGATGAGGAGAGTTTAGAAAATTTGAGTTCGCAATATTATCTCATCTTGTTGCCATTTGTAGGGTTGTTTCTTCTCATAAATGCATGTGTTAAAGTTTCTAACTAATGTGTGTAGGAATCTAATTTCCTACCTACAACATTTGCCGTAGGGTCGAGTGGAGTGCCCTTATTGGACCCCCTGGTTGAAAGGCCACAACAAAAATCCACCTTTTCATGTGTATGCATATACAATAGCTACACTTGGTTAAGTAGAAGGACTTAGATTCCTAGAGCATCGAAAAGAAATCCACAAGTTTGTCCACCCAAACAAATTTCTCACCAACAGAAAATACGTGTTGAAAAATACATGGGAACTACGAAAAAATATAAAATAAAGATGGCCGAAAAATGGGATTAATTATTACTTTGTGCACTTGAGAACCTTTTAAATAGTATTATAAGATCGAGCCAAATTATGTGTAAAGTGCATAATTTTGTGTTTACATTTTTCCCCCACTTTATGTTGGTGAGCGGAAAGCTCGGTAACATAAAGTAGATAGATATGCGTACCTGATATCCATGTAGAGTGTAGAACAAGATGTGCCAATGGAATAGACTCAAGCATGGAATGAGAAGAAGAAAAATGTGGAGCATGGATTCTAAATATGAAAAATGCACATAAAAAGTGATGAGAGTGAACGTAGGGCGTAACACGTGTGTAGTTGCTACTTTGTATAGTGTACCCGTATGGTTAGTAAAGTAAAATTCCTATAGTGGTGTGTTGTTATTGTCATTGTTTATGTTTTTGTTGTTATCGCCCCAATTTGACTACTTGTTTCTTATATGATAGACATGCAAGGACAAAAGATCAAGTAGTCAAATATATATGTGTGTAAAATTGTTGTGTAAACTATGTAAATGTAAAGTATTCTAGAAAAAGTGTAAATGGAACATGTGCACTGATACATATTGAGAAAAATGGATAAGAAGGATATCTTATATTGTCGCGAGTTTTTTGAGAAATATCATGCCACCCTAGTCAAGAAGTGTAGGGAGGGGTTGCGATGTATCCTCCAACTCTAACTCGCTTCTACTTGAAATCTATTAAAGAGATCTTTGTATTGTTCTAGTTTTTGGGATATTTAATGCCATTGGATGGAGAAGTGTAGAGAGGAACACCCACTCGTAACCACCAAGCTTGTAACCACTCCGAAGAATTGCCAAGAACACCATGTCCTGTTGAGGCCACTATGTATGGAGTTCATAGACTGGTCTTAACTCACTCATTATATCTAAACCCACAATGACAAGGGTGGAAAGTAAATTTTATTAAACCAAAGTGTAAAGATGTTGTGTTAGTGGAAAACACTCATTGATGCCCCCTCTTTGGGGGAGTATGCAATGTCACGAAAATGAGAATGTGGCTCCAAAAGAGGAACCAATTGCACTCGACCTATATAACTCTGCTCCGTAGGGGAAAGGGAAACACTTGGTAGATACCAAGGCACACACAAAAAGGGGATGGCTAGCCAAAACAAGTGTTGGTCTAAAATACATGCATGCAATAAGTGTAAAATATGCAGACAATGTAAAAATACCAAACAAAATAGTGTAAACACACAAGAAAACAAGTGGACTGCACAAAGAGGGTTTCAAACATGGGACATCACTCATGATTTTTCAAGACACACAATGCCATAAAGGCCGCAAACAATAGATAAGTGTGCACACAAGAAAAGGGAAAAGCCCACATATAATAACAAACAATGGAAGATAAGTAGAAACAAATAAGTAGTCATGGTAACATGTAAACCTGTAAAAATAAGTGTTGCACATGGAACACCCGTTAGCATGTTAGAGTGATAACCAATATGTCAAAGCATGTATAAACTAGTATAAGATGCTAAGTACAAAATGAAACAATAACACCTATAGAAGATGAATGTGGATGCCCCCAACAACCAGTATAGGAAGGGTAGAAGGTGAGCATCCATGCCATGTGTAAAGTCCTGTATTTGCAAACACACTAAAAAATAGGTGAACACACATGTGTGTATGATAATAACATATAAGAAAAAAATCTAACATGTATAGTAAAGTGAGTATGCGAAACACTAACAAGTAAGAATAAATGATACTAAGACAATGCAGTATGCTATGGATGGATGAAATGGAATGCAAAATGGAATGATAGGAGAAACATTCCCCCAGTGGATGGAAGTGTATGTAGTGAGGTTCATTTTGTTTTCCCCCTCGGAGTCAAGAATGAACCATAAATGAGAGTGCATCATCAGAAATTATCGAGCAATGTAAGTTATATCTAGCATGTTGTGATGAATGTGTATGTGTAGTGGTGATGAAATCTGACATGTGGTAAGAGGTGTGTGTGGACCCTATAGCCTAAGCGTATACCATGACTTGCTGAATGAAGCAGTGATGATTTATCCCTAAGTGTATATCATTATGGAATGAGTGTATGGGGATGAGATATATGAAAAGATGGGCGTGAACCCTATAGCCTAAGTATATACCCTGACTTTTTGAATGGAAGAGTGATGATTAAGCCCTAAGTGTATATCACTATGGAATGAGTGTATGGGGATGAGATATATGAAAATATGGGTGCGGACCACCGTAGCCTAAATGTATACCATGAATTGTTGAATGGATGAGTGATGATTTTTCCTTAAGCGTATATCACTATGGGATGAGTTTATGGGGATGAGATATATAGAAAGATGTGCATGGACCCTATTATCTAAGCGTAGACCATGACATGTTGAATGGAAGAGTGATGATTTAGCCCTAAGTGTATATCACTATAAGAGGATATGATTAATATGGGTGATGATTTAGCCTAAAGAATATATTAGTATGAGATTAATAAGAAGGGAGTGGTGATGTAATCTATGGTGTATGCCACTAGAAGATGATAAAAATGAGGGTGGTGATTTAGTTTACAATGTATACCACTACAATATAAAAAGAAGGGGTGACTATTTAACCTAAGGTGTATGGCACGAATGCAAGAAAGGATGGATAGGAGGGATGTCACATGGTGAATGTAAGTTACATTTGATTAGTAAACCCTCGTAAGTTGAGTATGGACTAAGGAATGGAGTGCATCATATGGTAGTGAGTGTTGGGCCCCAGAATATTGGCTAAGTACAAGAAGGCACGTGGGGTGCCTGGGACCTATTTGAAGAAGGGTGCATGGGGTGAAAGCACATAGGAAGGGTTTTAGCGGTTTTAGCAAAACCCAAGGTGCGCATGCAAGGAATGATAGGTTTTGATACTTAGCCATATTAGGTGTTCTAGGAAGCACACAAGAAAAACATGACCCGTCTAGCATGTGGAGTGGATAAGGTGCCAGCCTGGAAACTGCATGGTCAAGAAAATAATATTCCATGCATGTGATGGAAGGATCCAGAAAGACATAATTGTAATGAGTGGAGAGCTCGATTAAAGGAAGCATGCTCCATTGGAGGACCACATAAACACTTGGTAACCAATTTGTTATCTTAGGAAGGCATGGTGGTGGAGACTAAGGCTATATATAGAGATGCTTAGGTAGAAGAAAGAGGATGAGAGGGCCATCATATAGTGTTTGGATAGTCAAATCTTTGCAGAGATAATAACAGGCTCTATGGGTTAATGTCCTCATTAAGAGGACCGTAGGTGAATTGGTATGTTTATGGGGATGGGTCTATAATTAGTTTTTGTAATGTGGAAAGCATAGCTTAGGTTCTTGATGTATGACTCGATTTGTATTGTTATATTGGTTTGTTATGTCCTTAATGAATGTAAGGTGGTTATTGAATTGGTTAACATGAATATAAGGTTATGTTCTAAAGAATATATGTTGTTCATGAGAATAAACCCTAGTACATTTCCTTTGTGTTATGAATCAATTCTATATTTTGTTTGATACTTCTCGCTTGTTATTGTTATGTTTGTGGAGCCTATTTGCATGTTATAATGTGGTACACCTTCTATGTGTTACACTCGGGTATTTTTATTTAGCAAATCCCGCTCACTTTGGTGAGCAGTTAAGGGGTCAAGCCCCACCGATGGAAGGGGGTTTGGGGGTGAAGCCCCCAAAGCAAGTTTTCATGGGTGGTTTATTAACCCATGGGTAATGGGTAAATGTTATGGGATATTTTTGGGCCCATGGTTTTTTTGGTCTTTTGCCCATTGTTTTGATACCCATGGTTTTTGCCCTTGGTTTTGATACCCATGGTTTTGTATCAAACTGCTTAAGCAATTGTCTATTTATATGGTCTTATGCATATGATAGATAGAAAAGAAAATGTATTGTAGATGTGCTTTGAATTTGGGTTTGAATTCTATAGAGTTTGTTGAGCATAGCTCCAAATGGATCTGGGTATTGTATTGAGAGAGTGGAGGCTTGTAATAAAATCTGAGCAAGTGATTCTTGGTGGACGTAGCCCAAATTGGGTGAACCACATTAAATATTGTCTCTCTGTGTTGTGTTATTTATTTTGCACTTTTATTTGAGATCTGTAATATTTTCTGCATATTAGTTTCTACTGTTGTGATTCTGAAAGGGATTATTCTGCATATTTTATCTATTATTTCCTAACAGCTTATCCGAATGGATGCATAGATATAATAATTCATCCTAAGATTTTAGAATGAATGTATGGTTCTTTTCTTTCTGCTGCATTTAAATATGTCATTAATGATGTATTCTCAAATAAATCACATAAAGGAGGGGCTCGGTGCCTGTGCATACCTTGGGTGAGTGCCCAACACTTGATAGGTGATAGGTTGGTGTGCATGGGATTTTAAAGTTATTCTAAGGGTATACAAATGACTACATCTTGATCATATTTATGGGACCTCTTTTCAATTTTTTGTCGAAATGACATACATCTTGGTCCTTGTGATGCATGATGACTGAATGTATGACCTTAGAAAGTGTTGAAGTATGGTTCAAGAGCATGGAGGATGATTTTTCTCAAATATTTAGCACTGGACCTGAGTTTGATGCACATAGATGGGTAGGAGAGAACTTATACCATGAGTTATATGAGACGTTCTTCTACTATTTTCCAGTAGAACTATATGAATGACTTTCAACATATGCATCCAGATTGATCTGGTACTATAGATCGCACGTATGAACCCAAGATGATTACCAGAGGTTGTAGGATGCATATATGACTTGGATGCGTGTTGTTGATCACTGGTGAAAAGGAGTCCTAACTAGTTATACTTTGGAATACACCATTTCTATGTATTCTTTCCCAAAGGTTACTGAGTTTGAGTTTCTGAGGGAGCCCAAAGGATGATTTTTACATGTTATCCCTTTGGATATGAAGATCTTGATCATTACCCTAAGTTTAGAGGCATTCCTTATGGTGACTAAGCTTCTTTGAGCACTAGGCTTAGGGAAGCTAGGGTGGAGGAAGATGACAGACATTGTAGATGAAAGGGAAAGAGAAGAGAGATGACTCAAGTATAATGAAGATCATGAAAGGGAGATGGCTAGACAATGTGAGGTTGTAGGTGTGATGGATCTATAGAGGTAGACATTACGGGAAGGAGTTGAGGTTCATGCAGAGGATGTGGAACCTAAGTTGTTTGTGATATCCCATCTTGGAAATCATGGGAGAGAAGCCCCTTTAGCTTCTGATGAGAGTTTGTTGCATGGAGAAAGGAGAGCCATCGGCACACATATGAACCCACCTAATGACTAACCTCATGCGATTGGTTTTCTAGATCAAGGGAGAAGTATTGTTAACCCAAATTGTATCAATGGGAGTAAGCGATCTGCATCTAGGAGATATAATTTCTCATTTGGGACATCCATGGTTGTGTAAACCATTCTAGTATTTGGAGGAATTTTTAGACAAGGTGAAAATATATAAGGTTTGGGTATCACATTTGGAAGTGGCAAGAGACACATAATTGGTAGTGGGACAATATTGCAAAACCATCGAGCACAGTTTAATGGGACATTGGGGACACTAGGTGTGACCACTTCAGGCCATTTTCCAGCTACAGGAGGTGGATCTGGTGGTATAAGAGCTGGAGGAGCTAGTAGACCTAGAAGATCTAGAGGATCTGGTGGGTTAGGAGGAACAAAACCTGGTGGATCTAGTGGATATGGTGGAGGAGGAAACACTGGAGGGAACCAAGGCTCTAGATCAAGAGGACAAGGGTCACAACCACCTCTACAAGAATTTTTTGAGATGTCTTTAAACTTACCGGTATACAAGGGTATTGAGGATGCTACAAAGCATGTCCACAATTGTGAAATATTATGGTGTGCAAAAGGGATGACTACCCTGCATGGAAGGCAAGTCATTTTTCAATGATGTCGCAAGGGTGCACACATAGTTGGTATTGGAAGTATAACCCCAATCAAATGGTGGTAGACTACACTACATTGAAGAATACCTTTGTAGAAAAGTTCCATATCCCTGAATTTGAGAAAAAAAACATCATCACTCTAAAGGAGATCAATCAAGGAATGAAAAAGAGTGTGTGGGAGTATGAAGCGTGGTTCAATACTCTCTTGTAAAAACTATCCTATGGCATTCACCCTTCTTTATATGCTTAATGGTTTGTTGGAGGATTGATAACACCATTTATAAGGGCACTATCACACAATACTTTCATAGAGCTGCGTGAGGACTTGGAAGCTTCCCTTTTCGCTAAGGCTCTTGGGAGTGTTGATACTAGTGTTAGCCCTTTTTGGGAGGCTCAAATTTCTGTAATGTTCAAGCAATTGGAGAAGCTATCTCAGAAATTCTGCGGATGAGGTTCCTAGTTGTCTTTGGTGTACAGATTGTGAAGTTGAAGGGTATGTAAAGGATAGTTTCCCTCAAAAGATGGTACACGCCATGGTGGTAGACTGTGAAATTTTCCATGGGGATCATGATGCAAGTAGGTGTCCTCTACTATAATGTGTAATCTGCAAGAATGTTTCTTGCTATTGCAATATTTGTACCTCTATGACCCATGATACCAAGGATTATAGGATTGGCCAGATTCATGATGCTATTGATCTTGGTGTGTGTCGACTAGTCTTGCAAGCATTTCCAAGGATGATGATTACCACTGTAAAGGGCACGTAGATGGAGGAGCACATGGAAGAGGATTTTGTGGTTTTCGTAACCACAATTTGAGGAAGAAGTGAGTTCTCGTGAGGAACCTATTATAACTATGGGTCTATAGAGAATTATAAGTGTGAGTGCCTTGATCTATTACAATGCTCATGGTGTAGAAAGAAACATAAGTATGAGGAGTGCCCTGAGTTATTTGAGCACATGATCTAATAGTAATGGAAAGACAAAGGCACTTTGGGATGGTGAGTATAAAGAAGGAAAACCTACAATGGATGCCAAGAGTGGTGCATGAGTTAGGATTAAAACCTGTACTAGTGACAATAGGATTAGAGGCTATGTGTGCAAGGGAGATGCTTAGATAGAAAATATTTGTTAGGGAGTAATTGGTACATGGGAAGTATCCAGACCCTACTCATCAGAAGGAAGTGTATCAAGAGACTATGGATGCAATTTGAAGTTTTGAAGGGGAGATGCAGTGTCTAAAGGAGAAGTCAAGGAAGTTAGAGTAAAGGAAGAATGTCGAGGCTACGAAGGAGGACCTAGATGGAGTCAAGGAAGTATGTAGGATGTTAAGGAAAGAGAATATTATTCCCTTGCTAGGAGAATGGTCGTGGGAGAAGGTACCACGTCTTTGAAGCAGAGTGTGAAAGAAAAGTTTTGCATGCAAACCTTCCTCCTCACAACCTTGACTATGTTAAGGATATCACTTTAAATGCATTTATTGATGGTTGGCTTATGAGTAATATCCTCATTGACACAAGATCATAGGTCAATGTTCTTACCTTGGATTCTTGACATCAAATGGGAAGGCCCACATTACAACCATATTCGAATGTGTTGTTTATGGAAAATAAGACAAAGGAAATGCCCATTAGAGTCTTGAAGGATGCATTTATCACTATTCATGGCGAAAAATTTGTTGGAGACTTTGAAGCCTTGGCACTTGCCAAGGAAAACAATTTTCCAACATTTCTTGGGTGCCCCTGGTGTTACAAAAACAATGTTGACCTATGGTTTAACAAGTGGTATATAAGTTTTGAGAACAAGGATGAAACGGGTCATCATCCACTTGACAGATGGAAAATAAGTGCCCTATACTTGAGCCCTTAGGAGAAGAAGTACTTGATAGAATTTATGTGCATTCCATTAGAGAACCTAAGATAATTCATCCCATGGAGGGATTTATCTAGGCTAAAGATGTTAACTCCTTGAGTGATACCACTATCATGACCTCTGAAAATTGGGCACATGGGACTTATGAGTTGATTAGGTGATAGTTGAGAGGATCTGTAACAAGGGTAACAAGGGAATGTTTAGTCAAGCACCTAAGATGGAAGAAGTTTCCAAGTTACTCTGGAGGAGCCAACCGTGATGATTTCTTGTGAGAAATGGAGTCTCAGTGGAAACATGAGGTCAAGTAAGAGAGATGTTCAACTATAACTTGCTTATAAATACAAAGTGTTTTGATGGGCTACACATTGATAAATCCTTCTAGAATGGTGGGAAGTAAGGTTTTCATTCTCTATTAGGTTCTCTAGAAGCAACACGCCCATTGTCATCCAAGACTACCATGGTAAAGAGACCGCATAATTTCATGTCCGAGCATGTGAGAAGGCTTGGATAAAAGGAACAAAAGTGTTACCACATTTGTCATGGGTTTGTAAGTTATATTCCACCTTACAAGGTTATGTGCATGCATGGTATATTCATTTAGAGATGTGTCATTAAACAAGTAATTGGCAAGAGTTGGTGGCTAATCTCATTCAAGATTTTGAGTATAGGAGTACAAATCCATCAGTGGATAAGGTGTTATAAGTAGTCAAACACCTTACAATGGGAGATAGTGCTATGGAAGAAGATAGGATACTAGAGTTTCTAGGTGATCCTTGTTTGGAAACACATTTTGATGAAGAGGAATCAAAGAAAGTGATTGAGCACACGTGCATGGAAAAGGAAAAATGAAAAATGGTCTATGTAGTAGATTGTGAGGAGATGGAAAGTTTGGATGTTAACCATTCTAAATGTACATGTGAAGTCATAAATAACACTAATGAGTGACCACTCTCCTACCATGCACCCTTGAAAACAAAGAAGGTTAATATTGGGACAGAGACAAAACTAAGGAAGCTATCATTGGGTACTATTGGTCGAAAAAAGAAGTTTCAAAGGTTATTGATCTGTGGTATGAGTTCTAGGATTTGTTCCCTCATGGGTACCATGAAATCAAAGGCATACACCATTCCTTGGGGGATATGAGAATCAAGTTGAAGGAAGGTGCAAACTCAATTCGAATAGGCCTTATCAAATGAATTCAAACTTATGAATTTGGGTCAAGGAAGAAATAGACAAGATGATAGCATTTGACATCATTGAGGCTATGGAGAAATCGAAATGGATAATCCCAATGGTTATTAGTATCAAGAAGGATGGAAGAATAAGGATCTATGTGGACTACAGGGACCTGAATGTAGTACATGTCATTGATCCTTTCCCAACCCTCTTTACTAAAGAAATTATGGAGGGAGTAGTCGGGCACGAGGTCTACTCTTTCACGGATGGGTTCTCAGGATATCACCAAGTCAGGATTGCAAAGGAAGACAAGAGAGAAACATATTTTGCCACTGATTGGGAAGTTTTACCTACACATTTGTTCCTTTTGGATTGAAGAATGCGCTGTTGTGTTCTCACGCATCGTGGTATAAGCATTTCAGGACTTCGTCCATAAATTTCTTCAAGTTTACCTAGATGACTGGACTATGTATGGGCTGGTAAAAGACCATTGTGAAAATTTGAGGCTGATGTTTGAGAGATGTTAGTAGTTGAGGATATCCCTCAACATTAAGAAATGTGTCTTTTCTACTCCACTTAGAACCCTATTGGAACATATTATATGTAAGGAAGGCCTACAAGTGGATCCGTCCAAAGTTATGGTTATTATGGGATGGGGAGCCTACTAGTCAAAGCACAGTGTGTGAATTCCTTGGACATATGGGGTAATACATGAAATTCATCAAGGGGTATGCTAAGATCATCGTACCATTAGAGGGATTTATACATAACAAGAGCTCCTTTCATTGGGGAGAGGCGCAATAGAAGGCATTTAAAACTTTGAAGGATAGACTTATCACTGCACCCATACTACATTTTCCTTCTTGGGATAAACCTTTCCATGTGCATGTTGATGCCTCAGGGACAACCATGGGAAAAGTACTAGCACAACCTAGTGAGGGTATTATTGATCACCCCTTGTTTTTTGTAAGTAGGAAGTAGACACCAACAGAATAGAATTACACCACTACGAGCATGAGGCACATCAATGATCTACATGTTACATAATTTTAGATAATGCTTGTTGGTAACACCATTTATATTATATATAGACCACATGGTGTTGAAATACTTGGTGAACAAGCCCATTTTGCAAGGACGCATATACCATTGGGTCCTACTATTCTAAGCATTTGAGTTCACGATGGTTGTAAAATAAGGGAAGAGAAATTAAGGGCCTAACCACTTATCAAGGATTGACTCAGGGGAGGATGTGCAAAGCATTTAGGATACCATGCTAGACGAGAAACTATTTAGGATGTGGCACGCACCCTCGGACTTGGAAGATATCAATGTATTATTGAAAAATAGTTTGGCACTAGAAGGGATGAAGGCTCTGGAGAGGAAGCAATTAGCAATACATTCCGCACCCTCCATGTTGATTAGTGGAGATTTGTATAAGTTAGGACGTGATGAGATTCTACACCGATGCGTATTGGAACATAAGTGCATGGTAATTATGGAGGAAGCACATGGTGGGATTGCAAAAGGAAACTATCCAAGAAATTCTATTATGTGAAAGATTTTAATGGTAGGGATTTGGTGGGAAACCATCTACTAGGATTGTATTGAGTTTTGCAAGGCCTGTGACCATTTCCAGTGCCTTGGAAAACCTAGAAAGAGGGATGAAATGCCTTTGTGACCAATAGCTAGCGCTGAACCATTTGAAAAATGGGCAATCGACTTTGTAGGACCAATTTCTCCAGCCATGTGAAGGACTGTTCATGGTATATCATTACTTACACTAATTACTTGATAAGATGGGAAAAGGTAGCACCTACAAAGGATTGCATTACAATGACAGCTATTAGATTTTTATGGGAGAACATAATCAATAGGTACGGATGTCCTTTAAGCTTGAATAGTGATATGGGTACACATTTTCTCAATGAAATAGTCAAGATTTTGCTAGCATGTTTTATGGTGGCCCATCACAAGAATACCCCCATTATCCACAAGAAAATGGAACCGTGAGGAATTTAATAAAATACTAAGTCACACGTTGACCAAGATCTATTACGTCAAAAGACAAGAGTGGTATGACAAAGTATCATCTAGTCTATGGGCATATAAGATAACCTACAAGAGGTTGAAAAGTGCCACACTGTTTCAATTGGTGTTTGGCGTAGAGGCTATTTTTCTAGTTGAATTCATGTTACCATCACTATGTATAGTGCATGCAAGAAGTTTGGGTGATGAAAAAGAGATGGAAGAGAGGATTTATAATTTGATTTAGTTAGAGGAAATGTGATCACTTGCTAGATGGAGTCGAAAGATAGAAAAGGAAAGAAAAATGATCATCATATCAAGAACAAACAATTTAAGGTTGGGCAGATGGTCTTGTTGTATGATTCCAAGTTTCTGTGCCATCCTGGGAAGTTGAAAGTCCATTTTCTAGGACCATACATCATCTTGTACATCCTTGATTCAGGTACTTGACAGTTACAAGTGCTAGATGGGATGAGATTACTAGGTCATTTCAATGGGAGTAGGCTAAAGCCCTACTATAAATAAGTCTTCTTGGTGTTTGTAAATAAGGAAGTTTTTCCATCTAGTTTAGGGCTTCCTTTAGTGCTTTTCCTTTCTTGTGTTTCCCTTTCTTGTTGTTTGTTCCTTTCTATTTGTGTTGTTTTTGCCTCATGAACTGGTAACCACATTATTTTCTAAGGTTGTGTATGCACAAAGGACCGCACATCTATTTTAGTGTGGGGTGGAGCAGTGTAAAGTAGAGTATAAGCTAGTAGTACAAGTTGAATGGCCCAATAGAAGGAAGTGCGTAATATTGAGAAAGCACATAGGGAAATGGTGGATAATGAATTTTGGTGTCAAGAAGGCTGTAATAAAGACCACGTATAAAGGATGAAGATCGTATGAATAAAATGAGGTAGGCAAGGACAAAAATCAGGTAAAGGACATAAAAGTGTGCCTTTGTTGCTTTGAAGACACACACATACGAGTCTTCGATCATATTGGATTTTACGTGCTGAGAAGGTTATAGAAGGTTTTTCACACAAGATTGGGTGCATGGGTAAGGGTGCTTAAGGTCGGCCTAATGGAAAAAATCACATTTAATGCTAAGTATGTCATTAGGTGGTATAACATTTATTGTTTGAGAAGAGCAAACATTATGAGTAAGAAGTCAAGCACGTTATTATTTACCTTGCTTCGAAGTTAGAGATCTTGTGAACTAGGACATCCAAAGAAATTTGTGTGAAGGAAAAACAATCATAAATATCTAAGTGTGTGACTAGGGTTGATCAGTAAACCAGTGGAAGGAGTACATGTGCATTGGGAAAATTCTTTTTAGAATATGTTGTCTTTTGGAAGATGTTGTTCTTAGTTAGGGTTTTACAGCTAGGACACATAAGAAGGAGGATTCTTTATGGAGTGGAGCCTTGAAGTTGAGTAGATTAGTAGATCGAGCAGCAAGGGAGGGATTTCAGTTATAACCCAACAAAAAAATATGGCACCAAAGATGGTGACCGTTTCACCAAAAGAAACAGAAGGGAAAAAAAAAAGGAAATAAAACCACCATTGTTACCTCCAATAAAAAATGGTATGCAGAAATGTAGTACCCAAATGGATTATTTCAAGGGAAAGATTGATTATCACACTTGAGACAATTTTCCATGAGTGATTAGAACCATCATACGAGCATTAATGAGAAATAAATGATGTAGGAACTAGCTCATCTAACTAACATGAGCACACTAGATGGAATGCCAATAGATAGCGGCCAAGTAAAGATAAAGTTGGAGAAGGAAAGGATGTTGCAACTATATGAGTTTTATTATTTTGTCAACCCTGAGAGGCTATAGTAGTGGTTGATGTCATGCATACATGAAGACCACTTCTATTTTGTAGGCCGCAAGATGTGCATAACCCCTCAGTTTATATCCAAGTTCACTAGCCTAAATTGTGAATTTGAATCCATAGATAACGACTTAGAGGATAAGGAATCCATTAAGGAAATGGTAGAGGATTATGAATACAAAAATGGTTCATGATACTTTGGCATCGTAGAAATCCCCAACCCTCTTATGAGGATGGCTGTGCTTAGTCAGCAAGCTTAATGATAAAGAAAGATGGACACAATTAAAAAAGGCATGGTTAAATGTATGCCGGAAGATCTTAGAAGGGACCATCTATAACAAAGCCTTAGGTTTTTATTTTCTAGGAGTCTTCCTTTGTTCCTTATTAACATGTGAAGTAAAAATTTCCAATTAGCAAGTAAGAGCTTGTACTTGTTCTAAGGCAACGTCTTAGCTCGGTATCTCTTCATGATTCTCATGAGGAGTCTTCATGATCATTGTAATGAATTTTGACAGCGAGCATGCAATATCCTCCATCATTCTAAAAATGCACTTCTTCCTCATTCGGTTGATTGGAATTAGAATCATATCCTAGGTTTAGGATTTCATAAATGTTATGTGGAGAAAACTCTACTTCTTCCTCTTCTTGGACCATGCTGTAAGGAGAGAAGGATCAAATGTATATGGAAACTTTTCCCCTAACTCTACAACATGCATAAGAACCTCATGTCTATTTTGAAACAAGAATTTGTCTATTTGGGCAGGACTAAATTCAAATTCCACCCGAGGAGAATTCTCCTCACCACCACTATGATCAACCATGGTGTTGTCTTCAAAAAGTGGGTTTATCTTGTCATTTACAAAGGGATTTGACCCTAATTTTTGATACCCCATCCTTGTGATGGGTGACATAATAATCTCACAAAGGTGTACTAGTCAATTAGGTAGCGGGCACTTCCCATTTCATCTACCATTTCTCTCAAGGTGTGGACTACTTTGGGGTTCCTGTGGTAATCCTCACAATGAGTTTTATGGCTTATGCCAAGATACTTCCCCCAGTTCAAAGCAGACGAGTTTTAACCCTTAACTCGAAACCTATAAATACAATGTGTTGAATAAAGTGGTGTATTTTTTATCTTTTGGATTAAGAAATGTGGTTTTGTACACCTTTGGAAACCTAAAATACACGTGTAGTTAGAGTTTTTATATCTCAAGTCTTTGAAAAACATTAGGTCCTACGCATAAATGATTTTAGTAATTTCCAATAGAAAGTGAACCAAAGTTTCTTTTGATTCTCAAGATCATCTAAGGACACAAGATAAGACCATACAAAATGATTTGATCCAACTAGATAAATAAAAAGGAAAACTTCAAATCAAATTAACTTTAAACAAATGTTGATAAATGGTTCATTTCCTTCAATAAAAATGAAAGATTGAGTTTCCAAATTAACCAAATGTTAAAAAAAAGAAAACTAAAGATGTTTTGATTCTCGGTATCACCCTAAGGTGTAAGAGAAGAGCATACAAAAACTGATTCTAACTCAAGTAAAACATGGAAATATGATTTCTCATTAAAGCTTAACAAAATGTTAAAAATATGATTTAAAATCTTAAAACCTGCTGAAAATAGTTAGGAAAACCTACAAAACAATAGAAACATAGAAATTCAGAATCTTAAGCCTAAAATATTGAGCAAAAAAAAATCAACGCAATGAGCTAGTGCAAGCTTGTGTAGTAGTAGCGCAAGGATTAAAGCTTTAGAGCAAGGATAAGCCCAATAGTGCAAGGGTAAGCTCACGAGACATGGGTCCGAGACAGAAAATACATAAAGTGTTTCACTAGCATAGGAAAAGGAGTAGTAATGCAAGATAGCTAAGAAGTAGCATGTGGTTATATTATAGTAAATCAAGCCATACATAGAATAGCAAAAATCTAGTTGATCAAAAACATAGGCCGAGAGGCACTAGCACAAGCCTTTCAAGTGGTAGTGCAAGTCTGATAGTGGTAGCACATGGGTTTTATCACTAGTGAAATCCTTAAAGTAGTAGTGCAAGGCACCTATGTAAGCACAAAAACATGGGATTTTACAAAAGAAAATGCAAAAAAATCAAAAATTTGTCAATTTGATCCAAATTTGGCAGCACCTCACCTCCTTTATAGCTGCAAAGAGCAACAAAACAAGGCAAACTCAACTAATCTAGTTAAGAAACACCATATTTATCTAAAATATGCTAAAATGAGGGTTAGTAACCAAAATTTGAAACTAATCTAAAAATATTGAAAATGAATGCAAAGGACAATGGATTATGTCCCATTGGGCATGCCAAATGTGTTCATATTAAAATTTCTATGCTAATTGAAAGAAACTAACACCTAGTAGTTTGAAAGAAAATCTAAATCTAACATTAAAATTATGATTAGAGCTTAAAAAAAACTATCTTGTTAATGTACAAACATGAAAGAACTCATCTAATTATCAGCCATTCCTACTCTATTTATGTATGATTTCCTTTAAAACTATGAACCTATGAAGATCATAAGCAATCAAATTTTTTTGTTGCTTCAAGATGATGAAATAATATCACTAAAATGGCTACAAGGCCATGTTTAGATCTTCCTTTACTAATCAAGCATGAAGAAATGGATGCAAAGATGAGCAAGCTATTCCATCAATGGAGAAAGGCTCTTAATCATATGTTTTATATGAAATACTATCAAAAGTATGGTGTAAGGTGTGAAGGAAGGAGCTTGGTCCTTTATATAGCTTTCCATTTGGGAGAGGCTTGAATCAAAATGAATGTGGGATAAAGGATAAATTAGATATAGAATTTTTAAGCTTGATTAGAGTAATTAACAAGTCATGGGATTTGGAGATGATTTAATTATCCAACTAGGATTAATTAATAGGCTAAAATAATATTTTAGGTTATTTGGAAGTGATTTAGGAGGACTTTGATATGATTTGAAGCATTTGAAAGAAGGATTTAAAAAAAAAAGGGTTTATTGTTTAAATGCATTGTTAAAAGGGCTTAATTAAGTAATGAAAGCCAATTAATTTATTTGAGAGAGGATTATAACTAAAACATTGTCATTAATTGGCATCTGGAATGTGATAAAGGCTAGTTAATTAATCAAGTGTCGTTAATTGACCAAAATAGAGGGAAACATTAGTTAATTAGCGGGAAATAACTAATTATAACAAAAATGATAGGAAAGAGGATAGTTAGTGCAATCTTAGTAATAAAACTGTGTAAGAGGATTTTAGGTGTCTATAATATGAAATTTTATTGAATTTTCAAGAGGTTTTAGGATCATTGATATTCACATGAGGAATATTTTATTGAAATTCCGCCAAGGACAAGATTATGCACACTTAAGAGTGCTTATTTGATAGATCCAATTGTGAACTCGGTGTGATTCAAAAAGAGGGTTCTAAAACTTAGTAGTCTTCAAAAAATTAAAAAGGGTATCTAAAAAGGTTTACACAGCTTTAATTAACTATGTATAGAAAAATTAGATCTTAATTCTCTCAAAGTAGACCTAATGGGCATAATCGATCAACTACTTTGTGAGTTAGGAAAAAGCAATAGGAAGATAGGTAATATAATGTGGTAGAATTCAATAAATCCTAAAAGGTTATCTATAAATGTAATCAGAATCATTTGATGATGAGTATGAAGGAAATTGACGAAGATTTGATGAAAAAAAGATCTACTAGGTAGGACAGAAGGTCTATAGAGGAGCAATATAGATTAGACAAAATATATACTAAGGGTATTCAAAGTTATTTAGATAATCAACAAACAATGATTAGAAAGAGATTTTTCCTAAATTTCACCTCCAAGTGACTTAATATCGGTGACATGAATACATTCTTATAGAAGGAACAAAATGACCTTGTAAAAAGAATGATAATGATTATCTAAATTCAAATTATCATGGGAATATGTACAAATTAGGTAAAGGGAATTGTGATACACCTTTTACACATGCTTAATGGCTCATATTTTTAGTCTCATTGATAAAATTATAGATAGATTATTGATTATTTTTATATTGAGTATCTAATATAGTGAATTAAGTTGTGAAAAGAAGAACAAGGTATCAAATTCGGTATCAAATCTGGTTGGGATCTTGAAAAATAAGTTAATAAATTCAAGAGAGTCAAAATGGAAGCTAGAGTAAGAGAAGGAAGAAGGAAACCTACTCAACAAATATAATTCAGATGAAAACATAACAAGAAGAAAATATTAGTTCACAAAGGCTAGAAAAATATTTAAGAGGAAGTGTTTCAACGCTTTCTTTATGGATTTGATGAAATAGATAAGGGTAGAAGGGCCAAGAAGGAATACTTGTTGCGATGGTCAGTTAGAGTTCATGCATGTGTTCTAAATTCTTGATCAATTGATGATTGTGAGAGCTTCATTTTGGCTAGGAGGAACTACCTAAATTACAAAACAAGACCAAAAAGATAAATAGACAATCTATGTTAGTGGGCTTCTAGTGTGTGCTAGATCCAGGAAGTGTGGTACTTCCTTGGTGGCAGTCAACCCACTATTTAATACAACTTAATGTAAGAAATGTCATAAATAAATAATTTCCTACTGTATTTGATATGATTTAGGTATCTCATCCAAATACAATAAGAAAATATAATATAACAAGCTAGGTTATGATCAGATCTGGAAGTAGGGTAGGTAGTCAAGGTGTTGGAACAGGTCAGGGTCAGATTGGGTAGCTTGGGTTACTTGGATGTAGGTTATTAGGTTTCTATTATTGGTAGGATTACCAATATAGAGACCAACGTCAGTCAAGTATGACTGATGAAGGTTTAGAGAGAACCAATGACAAATCATGGATAACCAACGTCAGTATAGGTGGGATGATAGAAACTCAATGAAACTTGGTTTTGGGGTTTTTTCTGAGATTAAACAGAGATGGTAAGGAGAATGGTTAGGTATGTGGAGGTGTTGGGAGTACTCAGAGATATTCAGGAATTGGGTATAGGTGATCAAATGATTGTGGGTGGTGGAATGGTTGGGTTCATAGGGAGATAAGATTGGTGGGATAAAAATGTAAATAGAGGCTGATAAACAAAAGTGAAGAAACTTTATAAACTGAATAAAGATGAAATGATGTAGGTTATAAACACACTTCTTGGTGTTTTTGGTTTGATGGTTAGATACTGATGATGCTTAATCTATGAAATAATGCTCGGTGCCATGACAGTGCTTCCCAGAATGCTACCGTGAATGTAAATACATTCAGATCAGTCTTGGTGTCTTGGTGTTTTTGGTTTGATGGTTAGATAATTTGATGCTTAATCTATGAAATAATGCTCTCAAGGTGCCATGACGGTGCTTTCCCAGAATGCTACCGTGAATGTAAATACATTCAGATCGAGTCTTGGTGTTGGTTGTGGGTATCTAGAGATGCAAATGAGCTCTATTTCTTTCTTTCATGAAAATCTCCTCTGTTCCAAAACTTGAGAATGTGGCCAACCCTTGAAACAAGGTTACCAAAATGAATATATGGTAACCGACCATGGTTTAGGGCGACCAGCGTCGGTTAAGGTGGGAAATCCTAGGTTTACTAAAAATGACATATCTTGGCAAAAATCTTGGCTAGATCTCTTTATTCTCATGGATAAAAATGGAATGTTATGCTTAGATAAGTGGGAATGTGGTTAGAGGAAGAATAGGCATGTGATTTTAGGGTTGAACTAAGTCTTAGTTAATTAAGGTAGGTAGGACTAAGTCTTAGTTAGTTATGGTGAG
Organism: Taxus wallichiana var. yunnanensis; assembly: GCA_018340775.1. Taxonomy (NCBI): domain Eukaryota; kingdom Viridiplantae; phylum Streptophyta; class Pinopsida; order Cupressales; family Taxaceae; genus Taxus; species Taxus wallichiana. The sequence goes on along the minus strand of CM031240.1, from coordinate 934,499,741 downwards.
TGAATGTTGAGTCCTAGTAAAGGGGAAATATGCTAAAAATAGGTTTTTGATTAGGTTTATACGTGAGGGGGTGGGATGAGGTGTCTAGGTGAGGTGGAGATTAGTTTTAATTAAGGTAATTAAATAATGAATGAAGTGAGGATGAGTATTAATTTAATTATAAATAATTAAACTAATATTAATGTGGGGTAAAAGGGTCATGGTTAGGTGAATATGTTTAATTTGGCTATTCAAAAAAGTACCAAGGGGAGTGTGACCCAATTTTGGTGTCTAAATTTTGCCCCTTTTGTTACGTATCTTGTATTGGTAAGCGACGCTAACAAAATCAGAAGTGATTGCTCCATGTGTGGGTGAAGGTGATCCCCCTCAAACTAGGCACTTGGTGAGGTGTAATACAGAATAAGTGAGTGGTTTGATAAATGTGTAGTTGCTGAAGATAGGTGGGGAAGGGTATGAGTACTATGGGAAAGGGTGATGATCAACTCAGGTAATAGGTAATAGGATGGATTCAAAATCAGGTCACGGGTGATGATAATCAAACACACACACACACACATGTATAGATTGCAACACTGTACTAGGTTGATGAGCTTGCAAAATCTACATTGTCTAAGGTCGATAGGTTTATCCAAACAAGGGTGAAGTGATTCAGGTATCTAAGGTATAGGATATGGTTCTAGAAACACAATGTAGGTTAGGTGTAGGAACATTTAGGTATGTTCCAGTACACCAAAGGTTTGGTTGGGATAAACGGCATGGAAATAGGCAAGGTATGGTTGTTAGGATAAAAAAATACATAGCAACATCGTAAGGTATAATGAGTACATAAGGTCAATGGTCACACCAAGTAGGCCAGGTCCAAGTAAATAGGTCATGGCATGGGTAAGGCCAAGGTATAGGTAAAATAACAAATCCCAAGACACAACAAAGGAAATGTAGGGGTAGTGTGGGCTTGTAGGTATGGTTCCATAGGTGTCCTAATGATAAAAAGTGTGTGATCACTAATGGTTACAAGAAAAAGGAAGCTTAGTAAGGCCAAATAGTTATAAGGGTTGACCGATGCTGGTTATAGGGTGACCAACGTTGGTTGTCTAGGGCACAAATATGACCAGATTGATCAAGTCAAGTTGGGTTTATAAAATAAAAATTATGTATTTTATGGAATCATTGTTGTGTTGTGAATTTGGAGAAAATGATAGAGCCGTTTGACCTTTTGTACCTTTCCAAGAGAGAAGGACAAGGCATTGTACCAAGCTGAGGTGGAGATTACGAGTTGGTGACAGGAGCTAGTAGACAGGTCCATGAGAGTGGTGTGGTCGATTGTGATTGGTTGGAGGTGATGGGTGGATTGGGACATGATAGAGGTAGGAGAGGGCTCAAGTGGGCCATCGGTACAATGTGTGAACATACCACCATGCTAATATAACCGAGATGAGGTAAGATTTGATCTCATTTGACGTTTGTTAGTTGAAATAATTTGTAGAAATTGGTTTGGGTAGAAACGGTTTTGGGTAGGAATTAAATTTGAATTTGGAAGTAAAATTGATGAAATGGGAAGGGTAGGAAGTCCAATGTGGGTCAAATATGGGTAGGGGGAAAGCTAGTGGAGGTTTGGGTAGGATAGGGTAGGTTTATAGGTTAGTATGGTCAATTTTTTGAAAAAAGGGGGAGGGTTTGTGGGTTTGGTCGTGCTGGCGACGGCGACCGACGTCGGTCAAGGGTAGCTAACATCGGTCAACCATAGCCGGAATTGGTCAAATAGTAGGTGATCGATTTCAGTCATGATGGACTGATGCTAGTCACCAATGACCAATGCCATTGGATTTTGAGGAAAAATGTGTTGAGATAGGGTTATGGTGGGAGTTAAAGAGAAAGCGAGGTAGTGAGGTATAAATGTAAGTGTGTTGAGAATAGGTAGGGTAAAAGGTATATATGATATGAATAGGGGGTGGGAAAGTGGGATGGGGGAAAGGGGTAGGTCATTAGGGTTGTGGGGAAATAAATAATAAGAATTTCGGGAATAGGTTAGTCGGGTAAGTGATATGTTAGATATGGTCAAGATTTAATAATGGTGTGGTTTTATAGGTGCAAGCTAGGGACTAGTTCTGAGATAAGGGATAGGGTACCGCCTTTGTTATCAGTGGTACAAGGGAGTGTGATGACAGAGGAATGGAGGCACATTATATATGTCAACCTTATCGGGTTAGATGATACATGCACATATTTTGGGATCCGATCTTGATGATCACACTCATCAACATAATGGATTCAGTGACCAACACATTTCATTTGCTGATGAGTGAGATCACAGTCACCCTAGAGGAAATGTACATGATCTTATGGTTACTGATAGTAGGGATGCAAGTTTATTCTATTTCTTTAAAGGCATAAGAGGAGATGATTTCGATGGAGTTTAGAGTGGGGATGGTAGAGATTAGGTTCCATAGTGTGAGCATGAGCTATGGGGATATGTATGTGGCCCATCCTGAGGAGATGAGGTTAGTGGTCCTGATCATGGAGGTAGTGTGTTGTTTTACATTGCCAGATGTGGAGGGTGGGAGATTCCCATGGGTGCTGATGGGGGTTCTCCATGACATGATGGAGGATAGGACCCATTTTTCTTGGGTACTAGCATATTGCGTGCCGATTGATATAGGGAATTATGGGCCTACGGGCGGTTGCAGAGGTTTAGCTTGTGTTGTATGTTTCTTCTTCACTACTGGGCATACGAGCACATCGTATGTGTGTGTCTAGTTGGCATGCCCCGACCATTTGCATTCGAGACGGGATTTTTTTATTTGGCTACAAGATTTGGGTTCTGTTCTTTGGAGAGCACAGGGCTGATTAGGGATAAACACAATTTAGCATACTATAGCGCAGTGTTGAGAGGGGTTATCTAGGGTGGACATCATTTGGAGGTTATATGTTGGCTTCCCTTTATACAGGTAGATGGCGGTGGAGTGGATGAGTTATAAATATTGAGGTGGATAGAGGGCATCGTGCCGGTGAGCACGAGATGATACCTATTGATAGGGTCAGGCGGTAGTTTGGGCTGCTCTAGGATGTGCCACCACCATTCCCTCAATACAAGAGAGATGACATGGAGAGGCCTATACCTCTACCACAACCAACAGTGCCCGACCCGGGTAGGAGCATTATGTAGTGTACCGATAGATTGATGACACCAAAGTTATAGATAGATATAGGTAGTGGTGGGTAGTCCAGCTACGAGCAACACCACCTAGGCCAGGGTAACCAAACTTGGCTACCCTTACAATTTAGAGGGATACTTTGTAGGGGTAGGTTTCCACTTTATAGGCCCAAATCACAGTATTACAGGGGCAGCTGATAGGGTCCGAGGCACAAGTGGCCACATTATAGGCATAGGTGGTGGCATTACAGACCAAGATTACCTAGGGACATGTACGCGCATAGGGTAGAGATGCGAGTAGGGGACATGTGGCTTCCTTGTAGAGTGTATGTAGTAGGTTTGTAGGGCCGGTTAGCTCACTGCAAACTCAAAATTTTTGACCTTATAGGCCCAGGTCACAAAGCACATGCAACACCTCAGGCTTTAGAGTAGGGTCTTATGGTACATGCATCAATGATATGGGGTCCCATGGTACAAAGAGGAGGACATGGATCATAGGTAAAGGGGTCAAAACCACCGTAGTAGGGGGGGTTCACAGGTTGTTGCGAGACCCATGGCACCACCACAGATAGTGTTGATGGCTAGATTTAGGGATGCCCTGAATGAGGCCAGGTACTACTAGGATCATTTGACTACTACTAGGATAGATGTCCCTTCCTATATGGAGTACAGAGTATAACAGGACTCGAGTGAGAGGACAAGATCTCACACACATATTATAGAGAGTATAGGAGGTTGGTGAGTCCATAGACGGGGGGGGAGAGGCTACTATCTCACAAAGGTCGGACCAACATGTAGGTTAGCTAGAGGTGAGGGCTAGACCCATAGAGGGTGGAGAGATTTTGGTAGGGTGCCGGGATAGGGGAGAGAAGGAGGAGATAGATGAGACTAGCCTAGACATCAGGTGGGGTGACATTTAGTCACCATATATATTCAAGATATAGATTTTTATATTTTTGATTTATACCGCCCATGTGACAAAGATAGGAGGATGTATATGAGAGTTTTGTGATTTTTTGATTATTATACCGGCCTGTATGCCAAAGATGTTGAGACTATATATGAGAGAAACGTGTATTGATTATGCTTCTATGCACATATGTATGGACACATAGATTCAAATGATTTATATAGAGATGGTGATATTTATGGTATGATGTTGTGTTTATGTTGTAAAATTTTCATTGTTATATGCATATGGGTGAAAACCAGGTGGATTAGGCATGATGGAGTCAGGTCGGTTTAGGCATGATTGAGTCAGGTTGATTTAGGCATGATGGAGTTAGGTCGGTTTAGGCATGATGGAGTCAGGTCACTTAGGCATGTTTGAGTTAGGTTGGTTTAGGCATGGTGGAGTCAAGTTGATTTAGGCATGATGAAGCTAGGTCATTTAGGCATGGTGAAGTCAGGTCATTTTAGGCATGATGGATTTAGGTTGGTTTAGGCATGATGGCGTTAGGTCATTTAGGCATGGTGAAGTTAGATCAATTTAGGCATGGTGGAGTTAGGTCGATTAGGCATGGTGGAGTCGGTCGGAGTTAAGCATGATGGAATCGAGTTAGTTTAGGCATGATGGAGTTAGGTCATTTAGGCATGGCTGAGTTAGGTCAATGAGGCATGGTGGAGTTAGGTCATTTAGGCATGGTGGAGTCATGTTTTTAGTGTTTGATTTAATTTCCAAGTTATTGGTAACATGGGAAATAAATGATGAGTTATATGTATGTTATGGTGTAAATTTCTGAAATGTTTGATATCATGGGAATGTGAAATGGTTGTTTGGATGTTTTGATGATGTGATAAAATGGTAGATATTTATGTTTGTAATAATTGCCAAGTGTTGTATAAAATGGAAAATAAGATAGAATATGAATAAGAAAATAGGGGAAAATAGGTTAGGGTAAAGAGTTCTTTGAGCAAACCTCTAAGGGCCCAATACCCTCAGGAGTGGTACCTACATAGCCCTGGTGAAAAGTGGTCTCAGGCCAATGTAGTTATCCCATAAGATAGGGAATAATATGATGAGGTAGAGGAATGGGTTGGTAGGTTTTAGGTATGATTGAGTTTATGATTGAGTCTTAGGTGATAAGAATGGTTGAGTCGAGGTCATAGGCATGTTTGAGTTGAGGTCATAGGCATGGTTGAGTCATTTAAATGTAGGTGTCAACGGTCGGGTCCTATATAGGGTGATCAATAATGAAGAAGGTGAATGGTAAGAGGTGGTATAAGAGCCGCTTAATTGATAAGAACCCTAATGAGTCTACCATACCTAATATGGGATTATAAACATGAGACCCTAAAGGTGTTGGATAATGGACTATTCTAAGGGTTATGAAAGTCACATGATCAAAAAATGTCGCAGTTGCAGTAAGTCCCTTGAGAAAATATAATAGTGGGGTGAGATGGAAATGAGGTAAAAATAGGTTGTTCAGTTTAACTTAATGTATGCCAACCTATTTACCTAACAAGAAACCCATGATCAAAAACAGGCAAGTCCATGAAAAAAAGTTATTATTTTCTTCATTTGTATTTGTTTTTGATAGATTGATCGATGTTGGAAGTCTATATGGGATGAGTATATTATGTCCTTGAGGTCTTTATGAACTTGATCGATGTGGGAAGCTTATGAACATTTTATTGTATTTTTGCAATGACTATATATAGTTGTCCTTCAAGGGATCATTCTATTTATAGCAGCAAGGTAAAGAGAAGATATGTCCCTTTTTAGGGATTCATCTGTTTCTTGCTAGAAGTTTGAATCAAGGATTTGAATCCCATTTTGCTTTTGGACATTTTAAAGTCATGGAAAATACTATAGAGGAAGATTAGGTTCTTGTTTAGAAGACAAAACCATAATACACATAGGTTAACTATGAAAGAGATGGTTTCAAGTGATGAACGACCATGGGATTCCATCTTTGAAAAAAAAGAAAAGTATCCATGAGAATCATGTTATGACTATATCCGTGGTACTCATTTTGAAGATAAGGCTGAAGGGTGATGAGTAATCACATGATTCTTGTTTAGTCATTGATCCTTAAAATGGCTAACATAGAAGGTGAATGAATCTCAAGGGATGAGCAGTCAATAGATAGAAGGTGAAATAGGACTTGATGTCAACAATAAAATGGTCTAATATGCAAGGAATTGAGGGGCTCAGGTTTTGGTTTACCTTCGAGTGAAGAAAAATGATAAGCAACTAATCCATAGGCATGAGTAATGATATAGGGTCCAAGCCAATTAGGAGCAAATTTACCCCGTTTACTTTTCTCTTCTATGGTTACATGTTTATTTCCTTCAAGGAAAGGTGACAAACCCGGAAGGTTTGTTTGTGGACATGTTTTTCATAGGCATGCTTGATACATTTTTAGTAGATTTATATATGGTCAAGAGCATTGAGAGGACGTGCATCTAACAAATAAAGTTGTGATAAATGGTCCTGGTGAAATTCATCATTGTTGAGCATGTCTTGTAGTGAGATGCCGAGTTATGGAATCTGGAATTTGAGAGGAAAGACAACCTTGGTACCATAGACCGTAGAGAAAAGGTGAGGCAATAGTCGAAGTGTAAAAACTAGTACGGTAGGCCCATAAGGTGAAAGGAATGTGCATATGCCAATACTTCCCAAAGATCGTCAACTAATTTCATAACAATTTTTTCATGGTTTTACGAGTTGAATGCCAAAAGCATCAAAAAGATTTTATAGGGTTTTGTTTTGAATTACTTTCCATTATCAATGATGAGATCTTTGAGGGACACAAAAGTGAAAAATGATGTGATGGTTGATGAATTCACATATTTTCTCAGATTATTTAGAAATGAGGGGAATGGCTTCTACCCATTTAGTGTAGTATTCGTAGCGGTTATAGTCCATTGATGGAATTGTGAAGAATGAGATTTGATATCTTTGACAAGATCAAACCCCATTGAGAGAAAGGCCAAAGGTCTCGTACGACCTGTAAGGCTTGACTAGGTGTGTGATGAAGATTAGCATGTTGCTGGAATTTCACAATGTTTAACATAGTCACAATAGTCGCGGTTTAGGGTTTTCAAAGAACAACCAAGGAAAAGAATGCATTTAGTGATACATAAATCACTAAAGTGGCCTCCACAAATTCTATCATGAAATTCCTTAATGGTGTAGGGAATTTCAGAACTTGTAAGGCATCGTAAGAGAATACCATCGAAGCTGCACTTATAAAGGAGACCACCCATGATGAAATAGTGAGAGACACTTTTAAGAAAGGCATGTTGTCCATTATGAGTGAGATCGGGAGGTAGAATGGAAAGGGAAAGGTAGTCTATAAATTTCTTATACCAAAGGTCATGTGGGTCAAGTACAACGGTTCGATAGAGTGGACCTCATGAGGTAAATAAGAGAGTGATTGTAACATTTATATTATGACAAAGATTTTACGGTCGGAAGGAAAAGCGGGTATCTAAGAAGCCAGGAAGGACATGGTATGCACAAATTTATTGGTAGAATGCGGGGTGGTTTGAAGTTTGTAACGGTCAAAGGTAGTCAATAGTATGTCCACATGATGCTTATACTTTTGAATTATTTCATTACAAAACTTGTATATACCATTGAATTTGTTTACAACTAGCTGGGAATCACCAAATATATTGATTGACTTAACACCTAAGGCATAAGCAGCTTAGAAACCTAATACGAGTGCTTCATATTTAGAAATATTTTTATACAATCAAAATCCAGTTTCAAAGATAAAGGCATGGGTTCACCACCAAGAGGAATGAGGATAACACCAGCACCTCCCCCATGCTAACACTTGGAACCATCGAAGAAGAGGGTTATTTGGTAAGTGGTATCATCCAAGGAGAGGGTAGTATGGACTAATATCAAAAATCGAAGTTAGAGGGTTGAATTCTTGAGATGGGTGCATCTGTGAGTGAGTCGTGATGGTTTGGAATTTAATGGATTTTGATGAATGAATTCGAGTTCAAGGTCTATGAGAAACATGAACCAATGCATAGCACATTGATATTGGTAGGGTGCAGCATACATGTAATGTAAGGGGTCAATATTGGTGACAATAAATGTTTTTTGGTTGAGCAGGTAATGACGAAGCTTGGTGGCGACAAAAACTAAGGCTAAGTATAGTTTTTCGGCATGGTTTAATCTATTTTCATAGTCCTAAAGGGTATGACTTATGTAATAAACCATTTTCCATCTATGTTTCTCATCGTGATGAGTGAGCATGACACCCAGGGAATGATCTGTAGTAGAAATATATAGGTGAAATGGTTGGTAATTCTTAGGAGGAATGAGCACTGGCGGTTGGATAAGGTATTGTTTTAAGGAATCAAAGGATTTGTGACATTCATTATCCCATTCTAAGGAGACATCATTTTTTAGGAGATGATGAAATGATTGGAAGTGGTGGGAAAGTTGCGAGATAAAATGATGAATAGATTACAACTTACCTTGCAAGCTTCAAAGTTGACAGAGATTAGTAGGCAGAGGAATTTTAAGAATAACGTTTACTTTAGCAAGATAAAATTCTATTCCATGTAAAGAAATGATGAAACTATGGAGTTTTCCTTAAAGTACCACAAAGACACACTTCTTAGGTTGAAGGAAAACATAATACTTAATGAGGCAGTCAAATATGACCTTAAGGACTATCGGTGTTCGGTCTAAAGTTTAGATTTGGCAATAAGGTCATCTACATAATCTTATAATATGTTATGCATGATGTCATGGAAGATATAAGTCAAGGCTTGTTGATATGTAGCACTAATGTTTTTAAGGCCAAAAGGCATGACTCGATAGCAGAAGGTCCCCGAACGAGAGATGAAGGTAGTTTTGTGTTGATCTTATGGAGCAAGTAATATTTTATTAGAACCCGAGAAACTTTCCATGAGTACTAGAATCTCATGGCCGATAGTGAAATCAACCAGTTGGTCAAATCCTGGTAGGGAAAATCATCTTTTAGGAAAGCTAAGTTGAGGTCATGGAAATCCATGGAAATGTAGAGTCCCCTATCACTTTTGTGATAATAACAATATTAGAAATCCACTAGGGATAGTCAATGGGTAGAATGAAGGAAACTTAGAGAAGGAACTAAGTTATTATTTGACCGGAAGAGTAATGCGAAGATGCCTTTTCCACAATTTTTTTATGGGTTTGGCATCAGGAATAGTTATGATATTGTGGACCACAATGTTTGGGTCAATACTAGGAATATCAACATAGGATCAAGTAAAAGTGTTGTTATGATTTTGATAGTCCATTTTTTCAACATGATTTTCATCTTATAAGGTAACGATCGATGCATATAAGAATTTTCCGCACCAAGGTAGGTGAGGATAGACTCGTCATCCTAATATTGAATGAAGTTAATAAAAGGTGTATCATCATTGATCATGTCAAGATACAGGAAGGGAAGAGAAGAGTTAACCTTACCATCATGTTGATAGGTCAGAGGTCCTAGGGAAATTGTGTTTACAAAAAATAATAGGAATGTTAGGAGGAATATATTCGGGATCTATGGACTCTATGGGTGAAGATGGTGACATTGGTGAATTGGGTGAAGAAGGTTTGTATTCCTCAATAAGGTCGATGCATCCCTTCTTGGGAGGTGGTGTGTAAAGATAATACCACTACAATCGTTGTGTTTATGGGTGGTACATGAAATTATGGTATGGAGGCCTTGTTCATAAAAACCAAAACCAAATCCTTTCCATGTGCAATGGTGAAGGAAAGCATGGGTGAGGTGATAGTTAGTAATAGATTGGAGGTCAGATGAAGATAGTCATGTTTGGGATGGAGGTTCAGGTGACTAGGTGGTAGTGTCAAGTCCCCCATACATTAGGTTAGTGCGAAGGTGGGGAGGACTATAAGGGAAAACCTCACCTATGTGGTAGTCATAACGAGGGTGTTGGCGTAGGTTTCCATACTCTTGTGGAGTGAGGAATGTGTCGATATTGTATAGGCGGTACTCCTCAGAGTGAAGCATTGAAAACACCTTCTAAGGGATCGAGTAATCTATATGTAGGTAGCTGGGATAGATGATTCATTAGATGATCTGGTAAGAAGGGTATTGGCTGGTTTGAAAGTAGATGGGTCACTTGTAGAGGTAGTAGTAGTAGTAGGAACAAAAGATTTAGATGTGAGAGAGGTGGTGGTAGCATTGGTGGATGGGCTCATGGGTGAAGGAGAAGTGGGGATAGTGGCAGATTCATGTACTGGTACAAGTACACCATTGGGTTGGTACAATATGTTACAAGTTTTGAATGGTGATGGGTCAGAGGGGATGGTATAGTTATGTCCTTACTGTTCAAATTTTAAACATCGGTCTAAAGTTGAAGGGACACAACCCATGAATTGAATCCAGGGTCACCGAGTAATAGGTTATATTGAAACTCTCCCTCTAAGATGTAGAATAGTTCTAGGATAGTGTGAGGGCCTACGTGAATGTGAAGGATAATGGTGCCAAGGGTGGATGTAATGGCATTGTTGAAGGAGCGCAACATAATTGGGTTATTATGCATACAATTAGAAGGGATGCACATTTGATTGTATGTGTGGGAGGAAATGATTTTAATGCTAGCACCACCATTAATCATGATGCGTCGTACGTGTATGTTATCGATAGACATGGAAATGAAAAGGGTGGGATTAGGGTCATCTGACTGGAGAGGAAAAATATCCTCATCAGAGAAGTTGAGGGTGATGACTTGAGGAGTGGGAATGGGGGTAGAAGAAGGAGATTATTTAGTAAGTGAGGCCACATGGTAAGGGGTGATAATGGAGGCCACTAGTGTGGGGTCATTGGGTAAAAATTGAATGGATTGCAAAATCTCAATAAGGGTTTATCTATGAGATTCAAAAGTTTAGACGAGATCATAAAATGACATCTTTAGAAGAGATTAATGTAATTGTTTTATCATTGTGTGTTTGGTGACCTCGTGAGAGATAAGGTATGTAGGTCTACGAATGGTAATATTTGGTGTGGGTACATATGACATATTAGGCATGGGGTTGGTTGATGGGTTAGTTGTTTTTCCTTTCCTTTGTCTTTTTAAGCACGGTGGCAACGTGAACCATGTTAATCTGAGGGAGGTGGATGAAGAGGGTGTGCCATGAAAGGTATAATGACATGAGGGGAAAAAATCCTAGAGGTGGATAAGTGCCTTGTGAAATGAGTAGGGCGCACTTACAATTAGGTGGAGGTTTAGATAATTCTTTAATATGGACCATGTTGATCTCAAATTTTGGAGATAGATAAAATGGTTGTGGGGGTCGAGATACTAATTGCTGAATCAGTAAAGGATGATGATGTGTGGTGAAAGGTGAAGGTTGAACATTTTCCTCATCAAGAAGGTCATCATTGTCAAAATTTTGCTGGAGGAAAAATTTGGAGAAGAACGGTCTTTAGAGCCTTACAATTTTCTACATCATGTCCTTGTAGACATCAAAATTAGGTCACACTCCCTTTGGTCCCTTGTCAAATAAAAACCTTGAACACATCCACCTAGCCATGGCCCCCTTCACCCTACTATAATATTAATTTAATTAATTTAATTAAATTAATTCATTATCTTCATAATATTTATTATTTAAATATTCTAATTGGGATAATGCCCACATATCCACCTCACCTAGCCACCTCATCAAACCACCTCACCCTATGACCTATTCTTAGTAAGTTTTCATAACTAACTAAAACCTACCCAAACCCTAAAAATCAATGCCTACATTCCCTCTAACCACATTCCTACCCATTAGAAGGATTTTCCATGCTAATCCATAGAGAAAATGAAACGAGATCCCATAAAATCAAGGGGATATGCCCAATTTAGTAAACCTAGGAAATCCCACCCTAACCGCACGTCGATTACCCTTAACTGCCGTTGGTTAAGCCGAACCTCCATCGGTTACCTTTTAACGCCAAAAATGAATGTTGCTTCTGAATTACCTCATATTCCTTCCATAGAGGAAATTCTAGCCCAAAGTCTTCCACCTACACTTGAACCCACTTCACCTATTCCTCCACCAACAAAGGAACACCATTCACCTCCTTCCTCATCTGTGGAGGAGCCTTCTGCTAATATTGAAGCTATTTCACCATTGGCTTCTCCACTTAGAGAGTTGTCACCCACAATAATTCTTCATTCCATGGAGGATACATGTTTATCTCCTCCATCCACAGAGGAGCACTCATCATCTCCTCCACCTATAGAGGAGCACCCATTTTCTCCTCCACCTATCGAGGATCTAGTAGAGATACCTTTGCCTCTAGGAAAATATTCTCCATCGCTACCAAAGATCCTGTGAGACCTAATTTCAGCTCTCTTACCCATGGAAGCTGAAGCTAGCAAGTTCCCCATCTCTAAGACACATTTTACAGGAATTTCCATTAGGTCCTCATCAACCTCACCTATAGACGTTCCATTCTCACATTTAGCCAATCGCTTAGATTATGTGGACAGAGCCTTACTTTGGGGCGCCTTCTACTTCCTATCTCAACGCAAATGCAGATGTCACTTGCTGATACTTCCACTATCTACCCAAAAATATTTCAACCAATCAAACCAAACACAACCACCTCTATCAAAACTTCTTCCACGACACCCATCACAGCTCAACCTACACCCTCACCCATAACCCAACATACATCTAAATCCAAACCCGCACTTACATCATCTTCCTTGACTAAACCTATTACTACCTTAGGGGTCACCACAATTATAGTCATATTTACTCCCACTATAAGAGGAAGGAATCCCATGTGCATCGGCCTATCACCCAGTAGAAGCTGAGTGCTCACTTGAGGCATGCGTGGGTGTCGAGTCTCTCTTTTATGTGAGTTTTTAGTGGGAAGCATTCATCAATGATTAGTATAGGAGTATTCAAGAAAGAATTTTAGACATACAAGGATTACAGGGCTCAGGACGGCCTCTAGATCCTTGTAGTTTCTTCAGAATGTGTTTTAAAAGACTCCATAACATATAATATAATAGAAAGAAAGCTACAACCATTCATTCATAGCATGAAAGGAAAGAGAACTTCTATGAACAAAATATACATGAAACCCACTAATATTCATATCTAATTGCAATAGGTAACCTCATTGTATTCATCATTTCATTACAAAGAGCCATAGAGGGTAGACTGTAGTCATGCACATCACTAGGCTTGTATAACTATGCAAAAATAGAAAAGAAATTACAATGTTGAGCTCAGTACATCAAATCCCCACTCGCAGTAATCCTGCAGAGCTTTACCCATGTTATCTCTCTCTCTGTGTATCTCTCCTATCTTCTCCTCTTATGTATATATCCTCTTTGGTCTACAGGAACTTGTATTTATCACCTTCCTATGCTTTGCCAACTCACCTTTCCATGCCCTCAGATCATGTCGCCAAGTGTCGAATGTGGTCCTTCAGCGAGCATGTTTCCTTAGGCTGAGCTCTCCACTCCATCTCATGATGGTCTTCTAGAATATTCCTTTCTGGCATGCCCTTTCCTGGGCCACCTGTTGTCAGGATGGCATGTTATCTATGTGTAACCGATCATGCTTTTCATGTGTTCTACCTTTGTTGCTTAAATTGGCCAAGTCCTGAATCTCGTTTCACATGTCGCACACGCTATATTCTTCCTTGAGCATTTTCTCTTGCACACTTTTACTATGCGTGCCAACCCATAATTGGGGTCCTGCGCGCCCATGTGCCTTCATACTTAGTCAATATTTCAAGGGCCCAACATCACCCCACACTATGCCTATTCTCTCGCCCTTAGAAACATTCTACTTGACCAAGGTGCAAGTTGGTTCAATGGAACCAAGATGTAGATAAATACTACAAAGATGAATAAGGAATGAAAGAATAGGGGAAAGAATGAAGAATGGGGGGAACATTAAACCAAAAGGCTGGGGAATTCCTTCCGTAAGACTACCTCCAACTTATTCCATGTATCGACCTCATTCTATGCCTTCTGACAGAGGTCGCCAACCAGGAGGTTTACCTCATCAAAACTTAGGCCAGCTCCCTAGGTGCCCAAAGTGTCCACAATTTGTTCCATATCTTTACCCAGGTCTATGAGCTTGTCCATTCTCCTGGTAATTTGAGGATATAGTTCCTTTAGTCGTGTCTTGGTTGAGCCCCTTAGTGCCTCAATCTCCTCGGATCTTCTTTCTACTTCCGCCAGGACTCTATCCCACTCCACCCTATTTCCTTTATTCTTTTCCTAGAACTCTTTTAGCTCTGCTTTGAGTGTGGTAACCAAGGAGCTTGCCACCTTATCTCTATCTGTGCATGTGTCATATGTGGCCTCAGCAGATTGGGAAGTAACCTTTACATTTGTGAGCACCTTGTTATACTCGGCAACCAGTGCTATCACCTTTAACCGGTCCTCCTTCTTCAGGCGCATGGCTACTTCCTCCAAATATTCCAATGCCAAGGGTCACCTCTCCATGGTGAGGATGTGTGTTAAGTATTCTAGGTATTCCAGCATCAATGCATACCTCTGGGGGATAGGTGTTAGATCTGGGTGTTTCAAGATGATGGCACTTTTTATCGATTCTACTTTCTTGTAGACCTCCTACACCTTTGCCTTTTCCTCCTTGAGCTCGCACCTTAGCTGTGCACTAAATAATTCCTCATATTTTAGGTTTATGGCCACCTTAGCCAAATCTTCCTCCTTATTGGCTAGCTTTCCCTCTAAAGCCTTTATACTATCATTACTGCATTAATGGCCTTTCCTCGTTTCCACCATGACCTTGTTTAGAGCATTACATACTTGCTCATCTGTGAGCTCTTGGGCATTCACTAAGGGGTTATCTCCCTTAGACTCTGGTAGCATGATAAGTGCCTTCTGGTAGACTTCAAAGTCTGGCTCATTGATGTGGGATTCAAATGCCCAAGAAAGCATCTTCTTGGTCCTGGGGTACACGCCCTCCTTCTCAAATGATCCCATGGCTATAAGTCTTTCGGTGGGTACCGTGCTCTGGAATCATGTGTGTAGCACCTTCCTTGAGTCATCCATGTAGCCCATTATCTACCTTTGTTCTACATCTAGAGGTCTTCTACCCAAGTGTACACCTTTGGGGAAGTTGACTGTCAGAGCGGGGCCTCCTAGGTTGTCATGTCTCTTTTCACTACTCTCTTCCCTTCCTTCCTTTAGCACTATGTCTACGCTCCGCTCTAATTCCTAGTCTACAAGGATCTCAAGCATATTTTCTCTTCTTACTCTACCACTTTGGTTATCTACTCCTTTGTAAAATTTGTGGCCCTCTATCCCGGCATCCCTCTCATCTGCCCTTGTATCTTCAGTGCTTTCATCTCCTTGTGTGCCTTTCCGCCACATGAATATGAACTCTTTCTTTTCTTCTCCACTCTCCTCCTCCAAGTCATAGACACTAACTATGCGAGGTTCTAAAGGTTCCTTTCCTTTTTCGGCTCTTTCTCCTCATCGCCACCCTCTTCACTCTCATCCTCTCCTTCTCCCAGATATCTCTCCAAGTGTCGATCACCTCCGAGTTAGCTTCTTCATCTACCTTCTACTTCTTCCCAAGAGGTTGCTTCTAGTCAAGAGATTCTGCCTTCTCTTCTTCCTCTTGTGACTCCTCTAAGGTGGTGGGTTGTTCAGTGCCTCTACTTCTGGCATCTTCTCCTTTACTGGGGACTTCTTCCTCCGAACATAGGTGTTTGGCTTGGCACTTGTAGAAGGCATGCTCATTGTCTAAGAAGTTGGTACACTTGGTGCTCCTTCCTCTCCTCTGCCCCTCTTCTTAGACACTGGCTTCTTCATTCCTAGGGGTCTTCAGGTATGGAGATTTCATCCACCAAGTATGCGTTGTTTTCAAATTTTGGCCTTATGCGTACGTATACACGCACGTGGATCCTCTCGGTAATAGGAATTGTTATTTGTCTAGTCATGTGGATATTTTCGACACATACTTCTCCATGTATGCATGTTTACCTCTGGGATAGTTCAGTTTCTTCCTCATATCCCTGTGTTCTTGGTCCAATTTTCCTAGCTCCAGCCTTAGCTTTTTTGATTCTTTAAATTTGTTCACTCCCGCTTGGAAGTACTAGGAAGTGAATGCGAAAGGGAGCTTGCACCAAGGGCTCCATGATTCATCAACAAGTTTGAACCTACCCAAGAAAAAGTGTTGGTACACCACAAACTCAACTTCTCCTTGTGTGGCTACTGGGAGTTGTTTGGGGATCCTCCACTCCACCCCGAATGCATTTCTCAAGCGTGTATACCATTTTTTGAGCCGCACTTTGTGGGGAGCCATCATTGTATCACATGCATACTTTTCAAACCTCTTCGTGGGTGAAGGGTCTTCTGGGTACTCCCACACAAACTTATCTGGTGCATCTGGCACTCCAACTTTTGCAAATACTATGGTGAGTAGGACATTTCCAAAGAGGATCTTGTCCCCTTCCTTTGCACACTTTACAATTTCCTTGGCAATGTATGTAGACAAGTTGTAAATAGTCCCCTCTACAATCTTCCTGCAGACATGCAACCATGGCTTGTTGACTTGCATCCACCTTTCTTGGCCATTCAATTTTGTTACTAGGTGTGTGGCCATCTTCATAACTAGGTCCTTGATGTCTGAGATGTCATAATACCATGACCCTTTCTTGCAAGAATACTCTGTGATGGTTTCTGAATAGCTTCCTTGTCACCAAGGTCATCTTCTAGGCTATCTCCCTCGCATATGAGGCCTATAAACTATGCAATCAACTGGGGAGTTATGCACATCTTACACCCAACAAAGTGGAAGTAGTCCTCATGCACCTGAGACATCAACCACTGGTACAAGTGATCTAGCTTCCCAAAATAAGGCAACTCGTAGAGTTACAACAACCCTACCTTCACTAGCTTGACCTTCACATCATCATTGTAGATAGGCAACCCTTCAGGTGTTCGCTTGTTGGTTGGGTGTACCAATTCTAATGTCATTTATTTCTCTATAGTGTTGGTGTAGTGATTATAGTCACTAACTAGTATGTTTCTCAAATGGGATTCCCATTCCTTTCCCATCATCACTCCATCAGGGTACTACATTTCTACATACCATTCTTCATTTGTTTCCACCTCGGGTTCTGGTTGTTTAGCCTTCACTTTGCCCTTCCCTTTCTTCGGTGCCATGGTCGAGGTAATTGTATTACTCTAGTCCTCTCCTTGTTACTTTTCTTTCCTTCTCCCAACCTTTGATCTCAAATCGATACAAATATCCTAAACCCATGACCTAGTTTGTTGAACCCTAACTTTGATAAATTCTTCACAAAAAAATGTCTTTTCACTTCATTCCAAGCCCGTGTAATTCCTTCCTTCGGTTTGCAATCTCAAACTAGCTCTTTACTTGTTTGATCACACAGATCTTCTCTCTGATCGAATATGAAAAATTCCTATCTTATATCTTTCACTTATATCTCTGACTCTTTGTTTTCACAAAGTAAAATGAGAGTGCCCGACCATGTACTTAAAGTTTTTCCTTTTTCTATTCATTAAATACTACTTTACCTACCCCATACTTTGTTCATTTAATGCGGCTTTTTAAAACAAAACCCGTCTTTATTCTCCCAAACATCCAACACTTTTTATTCTCCCATCCATGGAGAATCATCATCACCTTCTCCTCCACTAAGGGAGAAGTCTACCTTACCCAATTTACGATCTATCCTACCCACAAGAGACTCTTCGGACATGACACTACCTATTCGGGATAGTTTTCCCCTAGCATCCTAGGACCCCATTGACATGATCTTAGCTCTATTACCTACAGAGTCTGAGGCTAGCCAATTCCCTATATCACGACATATTTTATAAGGATCGCCAAGAAATCAATTTCATCATCTTCTTGATAGTCAATTTTCATAATTTTTTGATCACTTGGATTATGTTAATAATTTCATGCTCGAGGGACATCTTTGGCTACCCTTTTCAACCCAAATGCAAATTTTGCCTAAAGATACTTCCACAATTTACCCAAGGGTATTTTCAGCAACTAGATTAGCATTGACCATGCCTATTGAAATAACTTCTTATTCATCATCCCTACCTACATCCAAACCTCTACCCATAACTAAAACCATTCCCAAACCTAAAAACCTACCCACACCTATCTCCTCACTTGTATCTAGACCCATAACTACTTTGGGTGTCATGCCAACATCAAAACTTACTCACCCACCTGTCAAATTAGACTTAGCTACATCATCTCAAGCCCACACCAACATTATCCCTCCACCTAAAAGGAAAACTCGACCCTCTAGGCTGTATAAACCGGTCTCACCCATCACACCATTGTCACCTTCCCCCCTTCCATCCATCCTAGGGCCCCATCCATCAACAATGATCAAACAATATCCTACCCAAGGCCATTCAAAAGTTAAACAACATACTACTAGCATCAAGACCCTTCATTACACTTCATTCACCCAAAACCAAACACCCTCACCCTCACTCGTGCACTTCTTGCAACATATACCTCCAAAAAATACTATAACCCCAACCTTACCTATACTACTTCAACCCATGCCATCTACCAGGACCTCTACCAACCACCTCCAATGTAAATCGATTTACATTTGTGGGTAACCCATCCTCTTCTACCATCTAGTTTCCCTTCTGCATCCAGTACTCCTATGTCACCTTTACCCAAGAACGTGCAACCCAAAGATAAGAACCCACTACTCTCTAATAAGGTATTCAAACCAAAAAAATATTTCATCATCATCTCCTATACCTAGCCTTTACCCAAGTAGATGCCATAAAACATAATACCATACCACTCACCAAACCGGTGGAGCAACCCATTAACCCTCCTATAAATCCTCTTCCCTCACCCAATCCACATCCACTTGCTACTTTTAATCTCATTTTGGGACATTATTATGTTTTGACTTAGTATGATGTGTATATGTTAGATCATGGATTACTATGGACCTTGATTCAGTTAGCATGCATGATGATTATTGGAGACATTATGGATGATGATATACTGCTTTATATGGACATGTTATTGATATTGATTTTAGACATGTGACATTTGATATTATGAGTAGCTCTAGTATAGAGATTCATTGGGTGATGATATAGTGGCAAAATTGAATTTAAAATGAAAATGTTGAATTCTTGATATTGTTGTGATTTGGATTTGATATTTATATGTTGCTTATATCATTTCGGATGTTCTGATATGGCCACGAGGCCGAAGGAGGTATTGTTATTTTGCAGGTTAAAATATCACAACAATGTCGGGGACTGGAGACTAACCATATTGAAATTTTGGATGAACTCAATGGGGTCACCATGGCAACTATAATTGTTTGTGTGTTGTGTTATGTTAGGATTTCCCATGGGGGATTTCCATTATTGTGACCATGGGATATATGTGTTTTATTTATGTGTTCCTTTTCATTATTGTTGTATGTATTTTTATTTGTAATGTGTTCATTTTTAATTTAAATGTGATAGTCATATAGTTAAACTTTATTTAAATTTAATTGGGATGTGGAATGTAAGTAATAAAGTGTTGTCTTGGTTATTAATTAAATTGGATTTATGTCATGTATAACCATATGTTAAATAAATAAATCATTATGTCAAAAGTAAGTAATAAATGAAGTCATAGATATTAATTCATGTTGTAAGAATGTGTAAGAGGATGTAAGAGATGTGTAAGTGATGTGAGAGTTTGTGTAAGTCAGATTTTGGAGTGTAGAACACTCCATCCTCTATGGAATTCGAATTTGACCTTGGAGGCCAAATTTGGAGGCTTGTGGGACAAGTTAAACTTGTCCCACACCTCTTAAAATCATACACCAACCATACCTATGGTTTGGGAGTAAATTTTAGCCCTTATAATTAAAATTTGAAATGACTATGTGTAAGTTTTTATTGCACTTTCCTTACAAGCTTTTAATTCAGTCCTTGTTAATGTATGGGTTAATTTTGAGTGTGTAAGTTGCTTGTCTTTTCCATTTATTGTGAATTGACTTTCTCCTTTTGGGGTGGAGTAAGAATGATGTGGCATCCCACTTGGAATCCACATCATCCTCTCCCTCCCTCTCTTATAAAATTCAAATTTCTCCTCTTGTTTGGGTTGTTGAAACTTTTCATTTCCTCTTGGGGGCACATTTTTTTGGAGCTTGGTTGAGGAAGAACTTGGAGTCTTTTGTATGCACTTACTTGCTATTTTGGACTGCATAATTTGAGCATTGAAGAACTGTTGTTTTGGAAACAATCTCCACTATGGAGAGGTAGGATCTTGTCCCATTTTATATGTTGTTTTTCCCTTTTCTTGCATGAATGAAATGGTGAATGTGTTGTGTATTCATGGCTGGTTGGGTAGATTGCTTAGGGAAAGGTGTAGGAGAAGACTATGGGGTCTTATATGGGGGCATAAGGGATTGCCAATGGAACTTATTCTTTTGTGGAGGGAGTGTTGGTTTGGGATCCACCTAGGAAAAGAAATTGCTTGCATTTCTTACTATTGGGGGCATAAGGGAGAAACTTTGGGGGGGCATAAGGAGGGGTTGGGAGATATAAGGTTTATGGGAATTGATATGGTTTTGGTGGTATGCTTATTGGTGGATGCCCAAATCCAACTTGGGAGGTATAAGGAGCTCCCCATAGCTCTTGCTCTTGTTTGGCTTTCTTGAAGAAGCCTTTGTGTTGTTTGAAATGTTTAAATGCAGTTGGGAACTACTGTCTTGTTTTGAATTGTGCATTTTGTTGTTCTATGCATGTGAAAAGAAATGTGCTTGTATGTGAAAGAATCCTATGTTGCCATGTGTTGTTATTCATGCTCCATTTCAATATGGTTGGGGCTCGGGGCCAATGGGGAAAGATGGCTTCTCTTTTCCCATTGGATGTCTTGGTTGGGTGGAGAGCATTTTCCTTTCCCCCTTCCTTGTTGTGATCGAGTTGCAAAGGAGAAGAAATAGGCATGCTTTGTTTGGAGAAGAAATTACAGTTTGACAGTCTTATCCCTTTGGAGAAAATTCAATGTAACCTTTCCCACTTCGAGTGGATGAGTGTATAAATGTTGTAATATGAAATTATTGTATTGATAGTAGATGTTTGAAATTGAAATCGAGAATGTAAAGAAGAAGTATATTTGATCTCTGTTCTATTTTGGAAAGAAAATGTAAATGTTATTCCATGCTTTGTAAATTGAAATTTGATACCAATTCAAATTGGAAAGGAGACCAATTGTAAAAGTGTTATTGAATTTTGAATAAAGGATTGAAGTAGTTTTCAAAATGTATTGTATGCTGGAATTGAATTGTTGTCAAGAAGATTGAGATTTCTGTGTTGAAAGAAAATACGTATGAGAAAGCTAAACTGTATTGTTCTCATTTGAATTGTGCATTCGAATTGAAATCTGAATTGTAATTTAATTTAGAATTGAATGGTTGTCTTAATCAATCAAATGTATTTGAATAAGCTTAGGAATCACATGCACATCCAAATTACCAAAAATTGATGAACAAAATTAAAAGAAATAGTTCACTATTTTAAAACTCAAATATGGCAATGCACATTTAATAAAAATGAGCAGTTCACTTTATACTCAACAATAAATTAAAACTTGAAATTTATACTTAGGAAGACTTGAGGAATCCAAATTCACTAAAACAGTCAAGAATAAATCTCTAAAACCCAAGGAATTTCAAATCGGAGCTTGCACGGTCATTTTTCCATCAACTGTTGGAAAAATGCAAACTTGTACAAATGAACAAATTGACTTCACTAAAACACCCTAAACCCTCCCTAGACTGATCCTCCATGTTTCTTTTGGCATGTTGAGTGAAGGAGGTGTTCTAATTTTATTAAAATTATAAGTTGAAAAACTGCCAGTTCACATATTAAAAGCCTGCAGATCGATTTCTTAAAATTGACCTTTGAAAACTTCATCAAAATCCCAAATTTATGATTTTTGCAAAGAGGACTCTGAGAGATTTTTGGAAAGTCCTTGTTTTCCCAAAATGGAGTTTCTATCAAAAGTTATGGCCATTTGAAGTTTTACTTCAAAATGGCCATCCAAAAATAAATCCAACTATATTAAAATCAAAATTTGAACTTTGGAAAAATTTCCCAAAAAGTCTGCGGCCCCACAACACTCCCAACCAATCATGTGTCACCATGTGGCACTTGGGAGGGTGAATCTATTGAAAAACTTAACTTTTGAAAAAAATTGTCATTGGGAAAATTTTCTCAATTTTCTCCGCAACTCTGCGGCCCCACAGCCAATCACGTGCTGACACGTGGCTTGGCGGATGCGCGAATGAAATTTTGAAACTTAAACTTTTTGTTGCCTTTTGGAAAAATTTCATATTTTTCTCTATGGCCCGTAACCTTGTAACTAATGGGGTGATGACACATGTCCTAACGAACACACGAACCGCATGAGTCATTTTGACCTTTTTATGCTTTTGGCTAAAAATTTAAATCGCTCCGCCACTCCGTAGGCCCGTGCCCAATCCGAAGACGCCACGTGGCCTTTTACGCAAAATCGAGCCAAATCCTCCTTTAGAAAATTAGGTTGTTTTAAACCTTGGGAAAAATTTAAATTTTTCCCCGCAGCCCGCCGACCCCTGGTCTAATCACATGCTGACACGTGGCGAATTGGGCATCGATGGGAGAGCGGAGATCTTCTCCCTTTTGAGATTTTAAATCATAAAATCTCAAATTTCCCTTTGTTCCATCACTCTACCTTTCCTAGTGTCAATTAAAAGGTGCCACGTGTTCTCCCAATTGGATCCATGGGTGCGTGGAGGATTTTTGCGCTTTAGCGCTCAAAGAGGGAAAAATTGTCACCTAAGCCCGCGGATTTCCCAAGGGAAAATTTCTCCCCAAAACTCCGTCGGGCCATAACTTGAGTTTTATTGGGAGTTAGGAGGACTTCTTTATATGGTTGGAAAGGTGAAGAAATTTCCTATCCAATGAGAATGATTTAGGAAATTTTGATGATTCTAAGTGAATGAAAAATTAAGTTGAACCCTATAATCCTATTTGGGCAGAATTGAGAGGGATTTCACTCTCCTAACCTAAGAGATGAATTTAACTTCTTGTTGGCCCTTGTGCCTTGTTGTTGTTTGTTGCTTGGATTACTTGTTGCAAGTGAGTATGGCTTGATAATCCTTATCTGGTTTGCACTAACTATGATCTCTAATTGTTCTTCTCTAACTTTTTCCTCCAAATTTTTTTGTTACCTTCTTGAAACACCTTTAACAAAAAAAAATTATTCCATAATTTTTCCTAGCTAAACCTAGTTTGTTTCTTGGTCTCAAGTATGGGAATTACACTATCATCGTGTGTCAAACATGATGTATAATATTTTAAGGCTCTATTGTTCTTCTCTAACTTTTTCCTCCAAATTTTTTGTTATGATGATGACCTTCTTGATAACTATGTTCCACCTTTACCTATCACCAAACATCATCGTCCTTTACCCATTGATAAATCACCTCACACCCCCATAACCATTTTATCCACCTTTAAAATTTGAGATGAAAATGGTCCATTTTAAAATTAGCCAAACCTCCACCTAAATGTCAACCTACTCATTTCACATGCTCTTATCCACCGCTTGGATTTCACCCCTTATGTTGTTATACCTTTCATGAAACACCCTTTCCATCATCCCCTCCTCAAATTAACATGGTTCACATTACCACCCACACTAAGAAAGAAAAAGGAAAGGAAAAATAAACTAACCCATCAACCAACCCCATGCCCATATGCCATCACCGCATTAAAAATCATCATCCACGGACCTCATACCCTATCTCTGCGGCGGGGTCACCCATCATATAAAGATAAAACAATTACATAAATCTCCTCTAAAGATGTCTTTGTATGATGTCATTCAAACTTTTGAATCTCATAGAAAATCCCTTATTGAGATTTTAGAATCCATTGAAGTTTTACCCAATGACCCCACACAAGTGGCCTCCATTATCACCCCTCACCACGTGGGCTTGCTTACCAAATAATCTCCTTCTTCTACCCCATGCCCACTCCTCAAGTCACCACCCTAAGATTCTCGATAAAGAGATTGTGCCTCTCCATTCAAATGACCTTGATCCTACCCTCTACATTTCCATCTATATTGATAACATACACGTATGACGCATCATGATCGATGGTGGTGCTAGCATTAACATCATTTCCTCCCATGCATACAATTAAATGTGCATCCTTTCTAATTATATGCATAGTAAAAAAGTTATGTTGCGCTCCTTCAATGATGCCATTACCTCCACTCTTGGCACCATTATCCTTTACATTCATGTAGGCCCTTACACTTTCCCATAACTATTCTACGTCTTAGAGGGAGAGTTTTAGTATAACCTATTACTTAGCAGACCTTGGATTCACATCATGGGTTGTGTTCTTTCAACTTTACACCATGTAAAATTTGAACATGAAGGACATAACTATACCATCATCACCGACCCGTCGTTATTCAAAACTTGTAACATGTCGTACCAACCTAATGATGTACTTATACCAGTTAAGGCATCTGCCACTACCCCCACTTCTCCTTCACCCATGAGCCCATCCACCAATGTTGTCACCACCTCTCCCACATCTAACTCTTCTATTCCTACTACTATCGTATCCTCTATAACTAACCTATCTACTTTCCAACCAAACAATACCCCTCCTACCCAATCATCTAATGAATCATCTATCCCACTACCCACATATCAACTCTTACGATCCCTTAGAAGTTTTTTTTCAATGCTTCACTCTAAGCGAGTATCACCTATACAATATCGACACATTCCTCACTCCACAAGAGTATGGAAACCTGTGCCAACACCCTCGTTATGATGACCACATAGGTGAGGTTTTCCCTTATGGTCCTCCCCACCTTTGCATGAATTTTATGTATGGGGACTTGACACGCCACTATTCACTGAACCTTCATCCCAAAAATGACCATTTTCATCGACCTTGAATTTCTTACTAACCATCGCTTCACCCATACTTTCCTTCACCGTTGCACATGGAAAGGATTTGGTTTTAGTTTTTGAACAAGGCTGTCATATTGTCATTTCTTGTACCACCCATAAACATAACAATCATAGTGGTATTATATTTTCCACAAACCTCCTAAGAAGGCCCGCATCGACCTCATTGAGGAAGAAAAACCTTCTTTACCCCATTCACCAATGTCACCACCTTCACCCATGGAGTCCATAGATCCCGAATCTATTCCTCCTAACTTTGTTTTCATAAAAACATTTCCACAGGACCTCGACCTATCAATGCGATGGCGAGGTTCCCTCTTCTCTTCCCTTCATGTATCCTCACATGATCGATGATGATACACCTTCTATTAACATTATTCAATGTCAGGATGATGAGTCTATCCTCACCGACCTTGGTGTGGAAGATTCTTATATTCACTAGTCATTACCTTCTAAGACATTAATCATGTTGAACGAATTGACTATCCAAATCAACATTAATACTTAGGATGACTGCACTTTCTAAAGATAGGCCAATATTTGAATGATGCTGAACATAAAGCTTTTACTTCTTTCCTCTGGACCATAACAACACTTTTTCTTGGTCCTATGCTGATATGGTGGTATTGACCCAAAAATTATGGTCCACAATATAGTAACTATTCCTGATGCCAAACCCATAAAACAAAATCTGTGGAAAATGCATCCTTGCATTGCTCTTCTGATCAAAGAAGAATTTCAATGCCTTCTCTTAGTTTCCTTTATCCTACCCATTGAATATCCCGGTGGATTTCAAATATTGTTCTATCACAAAAGTGAGAGGGCTATTCTACATTTGCATAGATTTCCATTACCTCAACTTAGCTTTCCCCAAAGATGATTTTCCCCTACCAAGCATTGACCAACTAGTTGATGTCAACGCCATACATGAATGCTATCACTCATGGATAGTTTCTTGGGTTATAATCAAATATTACTCGCTCTATAATATCAACACAAAACTACCTTCATCACTCATTAGGGGACCTTACATTTATCGAGTCATGCCTTTTGGCCTTAAAAATGCCAAGATACTACATACCAATGAGCTATGACTTATATCTTCCATCACATCATGCATCGTATATTGGAAGATTACGTAGATGACCTTCTTTCCAAATCTAAACATCGGGAGAACATCGACAATCCTTAAGGTCATCTTTGACCACCTCATCAAGTATTGTGTTCACCTTGACCTAAGAAATGTGTTTTTGCGTTACTTTTAGAAAAACTCCTTGGTTTCATCACTTCTTTATGTGGAATAGAAGTCGATCTTGCTAAAGTAAAGGCTATTCTCAAAATTACTAATCTCTGTCAACTTGAAGCTTGCACGATAAGTTGCATCTATTTTAATTTTATCTCATAACTTTCGACCACTTCTGAACTATTTCATCATCTCCTCAAAAAGGAATCCTCCTTAAAATGGGATGATGAATGTTAAAAATCCTTTGATGCCTTAAAACAATACCTTCTCCAACCACCAGTGCTCATTCCTCCTAAGGATAACCAACCATTTTACCTATATATTTCGAACTACTTATCATTCCACAGGGTGTCATGCTCGCTTATCGCAACAAGTGAAGTAGAGAAAAATTGGTTTATTATGTAAGCCATACCCTTTTGGACTATAAAACTAGATACACCCATGCTTGAAAATATCTTCTTAGCATTAGCTTTTTCTCCACCAAGCTTCGTCATTACCTGCTCAACCACAAAACCTTTTTCGTCACCAATACTAACCCATTAAATTACATGTACACAAAACCCTACCAACATTAGCACGTTTTGCGTTGGCTCATACTTCTGAGACCTTGACCTTGAATTCATTCATAAACAATACATTAAATTCCAAACCATCGTTGACCGAACTTGCGGATGCACCCATCTTCGAAAATCAACCCTCTAACTTTGATTTTCTTGATGAATCCATAGCTACCCTCTCCTTAGAGGATACCACTTACCAAATGACCCTCTTCTTTGATGGTTCCAAGTGTCATCATGGGGTGGGTGATGGTGTTATCATCATTCCTCTTGGTGGTGAACCCATGCCTTTATCTTTGAAAGCTGGATTTTGATTCTACAAAAATATTGCTGAATATGAAGAACTCGTATTGGGTCTCAGGGATTCTTATGCCTTAGATGTTAATTCATTATGTAGACACCAAATTCATGTCTTACGACCCATTGTGACCCGCATCCCATTTCACAACCTAACCCCATTACCTAAACCTTACACAATTATTTATTAATTACCTTGTAATGGATAAATCCACATCACCTTACCCTGCCACCTCATTTTGCCACTTCATCATGACCTAGCCCTAACCTAAACTAACCTAATTAAGACCCATAACTTGGTCCACACCTACACCCATAACTAATAACCCCTTTCTCGCACTTTTAAAACCAACCTTCTAGTCATTTGACCAAGCCCGCAACTGATCTCTCGGGAGAAAAGCAGGGAAGGTGGGCTATTTTACTAAAAATAGCCTACTTTTTCCTTACCGATGCGGTTCCTACTCGACCGCCGTTGGTTACGTAACCGCCATCGGTTCCCTGTAAATGGGCTCCCCAAACCAAAAACAAAGGATCAGAATTTCATTTTTGGATCAAGGTCGAAGGATTTTGAATCAATAGAGATCATTGGGAGTGATCAGAGTCGAGATCTTCACACGACCGAGCGAGACAAGTGAAGAAACCGAGAAGAGTTCTGACAAAAGGAGATCAACTTGCATCTTCGTCAAAACCAGTAAGTCACATCTTGCATGTCTTCTGTTATAACATTTCTTATGCCTTTTGAATCACAGTCCTCATAAATCCATTTCTGAATCCACTACCCAGCGTGCCATTTCATCTAACCATCATTCATCTACCTCTCATCACCTCATTTCCTAATATCACCCATTTACAGCCTTACAAATAACACAACTACCAAATAACACCACCACCCCACAAAACAACTAACCTTCAGATCCTAGACTCTACCGATATCGGTCATCGAAAACGCCATCGGTTATCGATGCCGGCATCGGTTATCTTGACTATAACCAATAACCACCTTTCCCTACCCGATTCAACAATGCAATTTGATTGATATTTTATAGTCTTTTGTGTTAATTCATATTAGTAGAAGCTGGCCACCTTGAAAAGGAAGTTTTATATTTCTGGGCCCAAGGCGGTTTCCTCATTTATTGTCTAATTAAAATCTTGTGGTCTTGTGTTCTTATTCGCGAGTAGTCCTTCCAAGACAAAAAGGAGTTCTTCGCGGTCGGCTGATCTTTCTCTACTGATACGCGCACATCATCTCGACATTCTATAGGTATTCCTCCTAGCCCCAACCCTTATCTGTTTCTAAAAGGAATGAAACATTCCGAGTGAAACATTTTGCATGCCAGTGGGACCCATTTTGGGTTTGTTTCTCTTGCTTATTTTCATTTTAGGAAGCATACTTGCTTTATTCTTTTGCTTTTGTTATATATTTCGTAAAAGAATTTGTCTTGCTTTCCTAGTTTCACATTAGTGAAAGTCATCTCTCTTGCTTCATCAAACATAATTTTCGATTTGGGTTTAAAACACGTGCATTGCATTCCTACTTGTTGTTTTTCAATTCTAGTGAACGTAGATTAAGTAACGAGTCATACACGTGGGGGTGATATCCACGGTATTGATAGAAATTAATCTTACATTCACTTTGCACAACACATACCGAATCACTTCACAATTAACACAACAGCTCAAACATCCCCCTTTTCATGGTATTCCTCACTTTAGATTGAGGTAACCTTATAAGCCAAAACAACTTGACATTTCCCTAAGTCTCTTGTTTAGGATTACGACATCATTCTACGTCTAAAGGCATAAGCCCACGATAATTAAAATTAACCCTAGGGTTAATCTCTGGATTTGTGTGTGCATTTGCTTGTTTTTAGCTCTGTTTTCTTTCTCATACTGCCTTATTACGTGATCAATAATTGGACAAGTATACTAAACGTTGTTAAAAATCAAATTAGCACCTTTTTATATCTTGTTAGCCTGAGACTTCTTACACCGACATCGGTTACCTAACCGATGCGTCGGCTATAGTGTAACCGACATCGGTTCTTGAGTGATATCGATTATTGTCTTCTCTGACCCACACGACAAACCAGCAACCTGCCAATTTCACCATTCTAAGGCTGTTTCTGTTCCGGATAGATT
The DNA here is from genome assembly GCA_018340775.1 of Taxus wallichiana var. yunnanensis. NCBI lineage: Eukaryota > Viridiplantae > Streptophyta > Pinopsida > Cupressales > Taxaceae > Taxus > Taxus wallichiana. The sequence goes on along the minus strand of CM031240.1, from coordinate 934,470,386 downwards.
GAAACCTTACTCTGAACTCCTGTCCATGGTTGTTATCACTCGAAAGCAAGCCGCCGCCATGGTTTCATATGCTTGCTCTGTTTCTTTTCCTGAATCACCCCCTTCACATTCTGTGGGGAATCCTACGGATACCAGCGAGGTTCCTAAAATTCCTGTGGGAGATAAGGACTTTGCCAAGTTTCTGGATGCTAATTCTAGCACTGTACAATACTATTTGTCTCATACCCCTGACCGTATGCCTGATGGTCAGCTCCTTGTTAGCATGCCTATTAGTATAGCTGCTCATTTAGCGCCCACTCCGCTTTGATAACACCGCCTTGCTTCTGCACCTTTAGCCCCATCTCCCAATCAATGACTTGACTTGAGAGATTCATACACTCAGTTGGCTTTCCTTTGGTTAATCTTGGACCCCACATATCATTACCACCGACTACCCCTACCTCATCTCTCTTGCAGTTGCTCCATTCATGACTTGCTCTCTACCACCTATCCACATGAGCTTTCCTTCTCAAGCTCCACCTACCTTCTCATTCCCATACACGTATCCGGTGACCTCAACATCCTATATGGGACATCCCGATTCGGTTGCCTCAACATATTCATCCTCCACACCTTATCAACACTTAACCCCACCGGGTCTAGCGGTGGTCCTTGGCCCAATTTTCCTCCGTTTACCACAACCACACCATCATCTCATCCAACTACTGATCTAATTAAACAAATGATGGACAAAATGCAAAACCTAAGGGCTTCTATTTCAGGAATTCGTAGCGCCTTGACATACAAGCAAGTTTTTCGGAGAGCCCAATCACCCTTCTGTCCCCCTTCATTCATATCTTCCTTAATGGGAGTTACCAAAATTTACCCGTTTTAATAAAGAGGACCCTCAACAACACTTGCGATCATTTAGACATGCTTGTTATTTGATTGCCCATGATGATGCCTTGTTACTCCACACCTTTCCCATGTCCTTATCAGGACCTACCTTGGAGTGGTACAGTGCTTTAACCCAGCACTCAATCTTCCCTTTTAACCAACTAGCCCAATCTTTCTTGGATCATTTCTCCATTAACATTGCTTTAGAAAGTATCCATCACCGACCTTTATGCCATTCAACAATTCGAAGGCGATCTATCACATGATTTCGTCGAGAGATGGCATGGCCTTATCAACCAACTTACATATGCCTTCCTCGGGCTGAACTTATCGAACTTTTCACGCGGGCATGTGCTAAGCACATTTCTCCTACTCTTCAAATTCAAACTTTCCGCACATTTGATGAGGCCTTTACCATGGCTCGGAAACTAGAAATTCGAGCCTTAGAAGAAGAGAAATTGCGGTTGCGCAACAAAAACCCCAATTTCCGAACTCCTGATTCTACCAATAAACCAAATACCACCACTCCTCACGCGTCCACTTCTTCTAAATCAAAAGGAGCTGTCCACGCGGTGATGGTCAAATCTCAAGCGCCGTCCAATACTCCACCAAAAACCACCTATAAGTACAAAGCCGAGCCCATCAATTACACTCCCTTAGGAGAAACCTATGGCGTCATCTTGGAAAAATTGCTCAAAGCCGGAGCTATCACTTTGCCTCCTGTTAAACCTCATTCCGGGTTTGATTCCACTCGCGCCATACCTTCCTGGTACAAAGAAAATGACTTCAGTAACTTCCACTGCGTAAAGGACATAGTCATGAAAAGCGCAACATGTTGAAAAACATAGTGCGAGAAATGGTTGACAGGGATATAACCCTCGATAATCCTAATGCCCACCTTGAACCGAAATTTGAAAATCTTCAACAAACCATTCCCGAATCACTCTTCCAACAGCAACGTAAACCAGGATATCTTAGCCGAGGAGAGTGTTCATGAGATCCATGCAGTCTTTGATACCCAGCCCAAAGCCTCTATCGAGAAAATTTTGAATCAAGCCTCTTCACTAACACAGGAGCCCGAACCTCCTTTACCACCATCGAACCAAAGTGAAATCATTCCTTTACCCATAAAGGAGTTAACTTCCCAGACTTCTCTTCCCATCGATGAGTCTTCTTATACCACATCCCTACAAGACTGCGAACGGATGTTATCTAATCTATCTATTTCCCAAACTTCTCCTTCTACCACTCTTGCTGCACAAGAGGAGGGTACGCCACTCCTTTTGACATCCTTAGATGAGAAATCTCTTGCACCGACATCACCAAATTCTTTAACCATGACAGACCCTCTCAAACATGCCCTCCTGCCTATTAGTCCTTCATCGCCTAAATCTTTTCAACAACCTTAGGTCGTGTTTCACTCGGAAATGCCGTTCCTTTTAGAAAGCAGAGATAAGGTTAGGGTTAGGAGGAATACACAGTAGAATGTCGAAGATGATGTGCGCGTCCGTAGAGAAGATCGGGTTATTGCGGAGAACTCCTTTTTGTGCAGCAAGGACTACACTGCAAATAAGAACACAAGACCACAAGATTTGATTAAACAATAAATGAGAAGCTGCCTTGGGCCGGGAAATGTAAAACTTCCTTTCGAAGGTGGTGAGTTTCCTGCTAACGTGAATTAACACAAAAGCGTAAAATATCAATTAAATTGCTTGGCTTTGAAGCTGGGTAGGGAAAGGCTTTTTCACAGGTTTTTGATCAAAGGCGATCGGTTACCTATAACCGATGCGATTCTTGATAACCGATACCGGTGGGTTCTAGGATCTTCTGGGCTGGTTGTGGTGTTTGTAATGGCTGGTTTTGGATAGTATTAGGAAATGGGATGGTTAGAAGCAAAAGAATGACAATTAGAGGATAGTACGTTGGATAATGGATTGAAACGGATTTGGGAGGATTGTAATTCCAAAAGCATAAGAAATGTTATAATGGAGGACATGCAAGATGTAACTTACTAGTTTTTACGAAGGTGCAAGTTGATCTCCTTTGCTGTAAACACGTCTAGTATTTTCACTCGTCTCTGCTTGGTCAAGTGAAGATCTGGACTCTGTTCCTCGCTTCGCATGATACTCTCTGTTGATCCCGAAATCCTTGGTGATCTCAAAATGAAATTCCCATCCGTTGTTTTGGTTTGGGGAGCCCATTTATAGGGAACCGATGGCGGTTGCGTGTAAGCCGACGGCGGTCGAGTAGGAACCAGAAGCATCGGTAGGAAAAAGTAGGCTATTTTTAGTAAAATAGCCCACCTTCCCTATTTTTCTCAGGGGATCGGTTGCGGGCTTGGTCAAGTGGCTAGAAGGTCGGCTTTGGAGTGCAAGTAAGGAGGCATTAGTTATGGATGTGAGTCTAGACCAAGTCATGGGTCCTAATTAGGTTAGTTTAGGGTTAGGGCTGGTCATGGTGAGGTGGCCAAGTGAGGTGGCGGGTAAGGCGATGTGGATTTATCAATTATGAGGTAATTAATAAATAATTGTGTAAGGTTTAGGTAATGAGGTTAGGTTGTGAAATGGGATGCGGGTCACGAGGGGTCGTAAGACACAAATTTGGTGTCTACATTAGCCCCTTATTGTCGTGTAGCTTGTTTTGTTAAAGGCTGCTTGTGAACAATAATATGAAGTGGTTTCTCATGTTAAGGATATAGGTAATCCCCTCAAATCTATCACCGATGGAGTGAGCGGGAAATCGGGGATAGAGTTGATAAAGGGTACATGTTGTAGAGAGGTTGGTAAGGTGGTAGGAAGGTCGAGAAGCGAGACGCATGTTGAAATGCAACAATCTGACTAGGGTATATGATTTGGCGAAAAACCAGCGATGTATAGGCAAAGGTCGATAGTTTATCCAAACAAGGGTGATATAATCCTGGTATCAAGGCATAGGAAGTAGCTCCGGGGTATATAACGGGTAAGGTACGGGAGCGTTTAGGCATGTTGGCGGTGCGAATGGTTGGTTTGGTTGAGATAAGCGTCACGGTCTAGGTCTAGGCAAAGTTGGTCGACGAGATCAAGTCGAGGACCCTAATCGTGCTAAAACACGAACATGTGAGCTCGATTGGACACAAGGTACATGATGGATGGATAAAATAAAATGTTGATTGTGGGTATGGTATGGAAGTGATACGGCCTTGGGTGGGCCAAGTTGTTGGGTTGTGGCCTTGGGTGAGACCATAATGGTAGAGTGAGGCCTTGGGTCGGGCCAAATTGGTAGGGGCGAGGCCTTGGGTCGGGCCAAATAAGTAGGTTGAGGCCTTGGGTTGGGCCAAATGGTTAGGGTGAGGCCTTGGGTCGGGCCAAATAGGTAGGGGCGAGGCCTTGGGTTGGGCCATTGGTAGGTTGAGGCCTTGGGTCGGGCCAAATAGGTAGGGGCGAGGCCTTGGTCGGGCCAATTGGTAGGTTGAGGCCTTGGGTCGGGCCAAATAGGTAGGGCGAGGCCTTGGGTCGGGCGATTGGTAGGTTGAGGCCTTGGAGTCGGGCCAATTGGTAGGTTGAGGCCTTGGAGTCGGTCCCTTGGGTCGAATAGGTAGGCGAGGCCTTGGGTCGGGCGAATTGGTAGGTTGAGGCCTTGGGTCGGGCCAAATAGGTAGGCGAGGCCTTGGGTTGGGCCAATTGGTAGGTTGAGGCCTTAGGTCGGGCCGGACAGTGAACAAATGTTGTGCGTGCAAAAGGAAAGGTGGGCCAGAGGCGATATTGGTGAAAAAGAGGCGAGGAGTAAAGAAGCGGCGAAAGAATGGGGTGAAAGTTGGGTATCAAACCGATGTCGATTCCGCATGACCGATATCGGTTAAAGGACCGATCTTGGTTTCTTAGGGCAAAAAAAAACCGACATCGGTTAAGGTCGAAAAACCTATAAAAAGAAAAATACGGCTTTGTCATTGTCACTTTTGTTATTTGCAATCCAAATTGACTTGTCGGCGTGGAGAGTTTATTTGGAGGGTATTTGAGTGAGGTGGAGCTATTTGATTGGCGGAGAGAGTTGATAGTGGGCCCGAATAGTTGAGGAGGCGGCGGAGTGATTGGCCAGGGGACCCAGCGAGATCGGGATTGGAGCCATGACATGGCGAGGAGGAGGCTGGAGGAGCTGGACCAGGCCCCGGACCGCCACCACCCATCCCACCACGACGACGTGTCATCGTACCGGTAGGTTCTAAACTCGTTATTTTATGCATTTGGTTGTATTAAGTGAGATTGGGGGTTTGGGTAGGAATTTAGTTGTTTTAGGAAATGAGGAGTAAAATAGACGTAATTTGAAAAAGAGAGAGGGTAGATAGGTAAGATAGGGTAAGGCGGCTAGGTGTGTAAAATTTGGGGGTGTTTGGGTGGGTAGATGGGTAAAAATAGGTGAAAAATGGTTTTTGGGGGCCGCGCGGGGGTTCGGCTCGGGCAGGAGACAGTGACCGATGTCGGTCAATAGGCGACCGGCATCGGTCGCAAAAGCATAGGGTGAGGTTGAATTGGGGGCTACCGGCATCGGTCTCGTATCGGCCGGTATCGGTGGGGAAGGTTGAGGGTGGAGTTGGGATGGGATTGGGTGTTTGGGTTTAGGATGGGGTTTAGGGTTTAGGGTTTAAGTTTGAAGGTGGGTTGGGTAGCGTGTTGGGGTGTGGGTGGAGTGGGGTTGGGTGTTTGGGTTTGGGATGGGGTTTAGGGTTTAGGGTTTAGGTTTGAAGGTGGGTTGGGTGGCGTGTTGGGGTGTGGGTGGAATGGGGTTGGGTGTTTGGGTTTGGGATGGGGTTTAGGGTTTAGGGTTTAGGTTTGAAGGTGGGTTGGGTGGCTTGTTGGGGTGGGGTTTAGAGTTTAGGGTTTAGGTTTGAAGGTGGGTTGGGTGGCGTGTTGGGGTGTGGGTGGAGTGGGGTTGGGTGTTTGGGTTTGGGATGGGGTTTAGGGTTTAGGGTTTAGGTTTGAAGGTGGGTTGGGTGGCGTGTTGGGGTGGGGTTTAGAGTTTAGGGTTTAGGTTTGAAGGTGGGTTGGGTGGCGTGTTGGGGTGTGGGTGGAGTGGGGTTGGGTGTTTGGGTTTGGGATGGGGTTTAGGGTCGGTGTGGGGGTTGGAGAAGGGTGAGGTGTGGGGTTAGATTTTGGGGTGGAGAAGGGTGAGGTGTGGGGTTAGATTTTGGGTGTTACAAAAGGGGGTTTAGATGGTAAAGTAGATGTTATAATAAAGAGTGGGTCTAAGAATGTGGGTTGGTTTTGTAGGCACGTCGGCGATTGACGATGTGTGATAGGATGCCTCCACTATTGAGTCGGATGAGGCCACACATATCTGCGGCGCATTGGGCCATCATGCGCGAGTGGGACTAAGGCGGGGTCAGTGCAGGCGATAGAGAGATCACGGTCGATGGTCGCCCTCATCGAGAGATGGGATCGGCGGCAATGTGTTCCATCTGCCCGGCCAGGGAGATGGCCGTCACATTAGAGGATGTGTATCGCATCTGCTGGCTACTGCGATCGAGGAGAGGCCGTTTTCGAGTAGATTCGAGAGGCTGCCATGGATAGCATACTGCGGAGTTTTGGGGATGCGGCCGCTTGCCTTACGTATCATAGCGCGAGCATTGGATATGGTGATATGTATACCGCGCACAGAGACATGAGAACCACGGCTTGCCGTGTTGATGATGATAGGGATCACTGCTTCGCCCTCCCGGATTCGAGAGGAGGCCGCTTCCCACGAGGCATTGATAGAGTGCTGCTTTGGAGATGGTGGAGGAGCACACATTGTTTGCATGGGCACGGTGTATCAGTGTAATTATACGAGGAGTTATGGGGCTATCGCCGAGGAGGCGATTTGGTATTTGTTCTACATTTTTGTTGCACTGTTGGGCATACGAGCACATCGTATGCATCAGGCCAGTAGGGCTACCCCAGCAGCCAGGGCCACAGGTCGTATACCGATATGGCTTTCAGAGGTGGTTGGGGGTCGTGGGCCAGCCACGAGCAGTTGTTGCAGGTCGGGATGTGGTCTATTATAGACACTTGCTAGAGGGCCTTACAGCAGTAGACATTGTATGGAGACCTACGAGAGGTCACCGGCTGGCGAGGAGCCGCGTGCGGCTGCGCACGATCAGTATACATTACGGATAGCGGGACGGAGGCGGGGAGAGTGCGGCGGATACCCCTAGAGAGGAGTGCAGCGGGCGAGATGGGGCTGCGGCAGGGCCAGAAAACCACCTCGCTTCCCTCGGTATAGGAGGGATGATGTAGAGCCCCCACTTTGCCGGCGCCACGGCCTTGGGATCTAGGCCCAGGTAGCGGAGAGACCGGCGAGTGAGGTGTGGATGATGCGGGTGCAGGAGCATACGGGGTATGGTGGGCTGGGCGAGAAGCGGCGAGATAGTACCGCTTTGCACAGCCGAGACTTGGTTGCGATTCTGGCGAGAGAGAGATCAGCTCACGAGGCGAGTGCAGCTATTACAGGACAATTAGCTGCTGCCGAGCACGAGATAGGGTCTTACGAGGCGGCATGCCGAGCTCGGAGTACGAGCATGGCGCGCCACCACAGCGGCCAGGCCACGAGTGCGAGTGCAGTACGGCGGCCATACCAGCGTGCCTGCCACGGCCCGATACCACCATGGCCACGAGTGCGAGTACGAGCACGAGGCACCACCACAGCACCACGGCCACGAGTGCGAGTGCGAGCTCGGGGTATTGGTGTTAGGTGCGAGGACCCGGCCCGATTCCTTGATGGCGCGAGATCGCTATATGGAGGTGAGAGCGAGAGGCCGATATTATCGGGATATTCTTGATAGTACCGGAGTCGAGTATCGAGGCATATGCGGCTCATAGCCGCAGAGACCTCGCATGCCCGAGAGATCTCGAGGAGGAGCAGCCACGGTGGCGTGTCCGTGACAATCGGGGGCGAGAGGCACCACGAGGACCGGCGGGGAGAGGTGCGGGGCGGTGGGGAGGCGATAGATCCCAACATGGTTTTGTATAGGGACATAGGCACCGTCTGCGACAGGTTGTATTGATAGAGGCTGCGTGCCTACACTTATTCATTGTTTTGATTCATTTATTTATTATATACACGGCTGCGAGCCGAGTAAGTGCAGGTTGTATATTTGATACTGAAGCTGCGGTGAGTATATTTTGATATGAGAGACCGGCTGCGGCCGAGTCGAGATTTTTGGTAGGTATTGCGGCTGCGTGCGGCTTTGGTATTGTATGAGATCACGGAGGCCCCGATGTAGGGCACATTGTATTTTGAAAATTTGTATATATATAGAAATGATGTTTTGATCCACATGCGGTGTTCAAAATGTGTTGAAATATGTGGTTAATGGTAGTAATAGATAGAATGTGTGATGAGTTTAATTGACATGTTGATAGATGGATGATCTTTGATGTTTTTGTTTGTTTATGCGTATATATGAATGTCAGGTTATGTGATGAATTGGTGGTTTTGTGACATTGTGATATATGTAACTGATGAGTTGGATCCAAATGATGTATAGATTGATAGTTTCTTGATATCCGTAGTTGATGGTTTGTGTATTTGTGTAAAATAAATGATATTTAATGAAAATGTAATGTTATATGTGGTGGATGAACAAAATGTGGTAAATTGTGTGGTTTATGCAGGAAAAGAGGCGGGCGCGACAAAAATTTAGGTGAGAAATGAAGAAAAGAACGTTGTTGAGAAAAGATAGGTGTGTAACCGATATCGGTTAAGGAACCGATATCGGTATCTAATAGACCGATATCGGTTAAGTAACCGATACCGGTTATTTAGGTATGAGCTTTTCTAAAAATAGAAAAGCTAGGGTGGCACTTAAGTTTTAATTTTAGAGCCATGTAAGAGGTTAAATCGCGAGCAGCAGCACTGGCGGCCCGAGAGACGGTATTTGCATGAGAGATTTGGGTGAGAAGGAGAAAAGAGACAAGGAAAGTAAATGTGATCCGAGTTCGGGAAGGCGAGAAAGATAAAGTTGAAAAGGGTGGTGATCATGGCGAGCGAGGAGAAGCATCCGGCGAGCAAGGACATGAGGAAGACAAGGGCCACCTCAGGCTGCTTTGCACCCAAGAGGTATTGATTTGTTTGTGATTTGACTCTTTGCATGTTTCGTGAATAAGATGGGGAGAGTAGGTTGGTAGATATGAGAAAGAAAACATGATAACAAGGGTTGCGGGTGAGGTAAGTGTTACGGGGTAGGCAATCGGGGGTTCGGTATGTTTGTATGTATAAAAGCGAATAAATGAGCAAATTATTGTAAGTAGGTGGTTGTTTTTAGGAAGGTGTATAAAATTGTGATGGCCGTAGCGGTTATGGAGAACCGGTATCGCTTATTCAGCGATATCGGTTATGTATAACGATACCGTTCTTGGAAAATTTCGAGAATGTTTGAAAAAGACCTAATGGATTGAATGGTTGTTTGTTGTTTTGGTGTATGCGAGGTAGAGCGGGGTTGAGGATGAATGATAGTGTGCAGTATTTTGTTGTCGCGAATCAGGCGGATGTAACACCAGCGGAATGGACATTGATAAATCATTTGGGGTTAAGTGGAATCCGTTATTATTCACGAATCGCACGTAACCATGGTATGTTACTGATTGATTGAGAGATGGAATCCTGAGACAAATACCTTATCTCTGCCAGTGGTGAAATAGCGGTAACTTTGGAAGATGTGTTCCGTATTGTGAGACTCCTATTACGGGAGAACCGGTATATCGAGACACTACCTGCGCGGGGGCAGCGATAACGAAGTGTTTGGTCCATATGCACGGGACTTAACACGGCGAGGTTTGTCATTCACATATGGGGTAATGTATGCAACACACCACGAGGAGACAAGGTTAGCGATGATTTTAATGATAGCGGTAGGGTATTATGCGTTCAGAGGCGAAGAAGGGGAATATTTCCAAAGGTATTGATGGGTGTTATTTGGGAGATGATAGAAAGGAACGTGAATTTTGCATGGGCACTGCATATTTGGCGGAGCTATCTGAGGGTTTATGGGCTTGTAGGCGAAGTCACGGGACAACGTTGGTTGCTCATACTTATTACCTTGTTGGGCCTATGAGCACATTGTTTGTGTGCGACCAATAGGCCCGATTCATCCCGAGCCGGGAGAGGCGGATGCGAGAGGTTGGGATTCCGACGATGGGTCCAAGCAGAACAAGAGGCAAGATCTCGGGCCGTGCCGGGTGACATTGAGTATTACGACGGTATGGGAGAGGTTGACGGTTGCGGATATCTGTTGGAGGCCTACGGGAACTATATAGTAGCAGAGAACATAGGCCGAGGAGTTGAGAGGTGTAGAGTGATTGAGGTGGATCGCGGGGCACGAGGCCGGTGAATATGAGAGGATTCCTATAGATCGCGTGCGCGACAATTTGGATTTGTGCGGGACATACCACGAGCTTATAGACCATATATGAGGATCGATCTTTGAGGCGGCATTCTCACCACCCCGACCAACACCTCGAAAGGGCCCGAGGAGATAGGCGCCGATCGCGATGTAATGGATGTAGGAATGACAGAGGCCTATAGATTATGGTGGGTAGCGAACTGCTGCGAGGTGTACGTGAGCACCACCGACATAGCGGTGATTACAGCGAGAGAGGATCGTGCACGGCGTTTGGTTCGGCAGCTCAAGCGTAGGTGAATGAGACAAGAGGATTGTTAGTGGTTGCGAGTCACGGGCGGCGAGACTAGAGGCTGGAGTTCTCCATGCGAGAGCGTATTCATATGTTACGAGGAGAGATTGGCGGATCGGTGGGCGGTACCCGATAGCCGCGGTACCTTTGAGGGCGAGAGGCTGGTGAGAGGGTCGGCGATCACTATCATCACCTAGGTCGGGATGAGGCGTGAGGTCTAAATAAATGTTAGCAAGGTATGAGGATAAATAAAATACCGACTGCGTGTTGATGATATAGAAGATGTATTTGTTTAACATCTAAATAAAATGAGATATGTATGTTGATTTGTGTTATAATAATAAGAATGTTGTCGTTTTGACTTTCGGTGTTTTGAAAAAGGATCAAAGAGGAATGTGATTAAATAGAAATACACCAAAATATTTATATTTACCACACATGATAGGTTATGGTAGGGGATGGTCGAGCTAACCTTGGGAGACCCCATGTCTCAGAAGTCTTGCCTACATGCCCATTGCACAAAGCGAGGAAGGGCCTCAGACCGATGTAGTTCTCCCTTAGGATCAGGGAGGGGTGAATTTAGGCAATTTGGTATGGTTTAGGCAATTTGTCGTTTGGTAAAAAATTTGATGTTGGTAGGGTAATGTTGTTGGTGCTGGTAGGATAATGTTATTGGTGTAGGTATAGGTAAAGCAAAGGTTAGCATACCCAGTAGTAGGAATAGTGTCTGATTAAGATCAACACACAATTCTAGATGCGAGGCGAAGCGGAAAGAGAGTGCTCCGTAGGTGAAAAGAGATAAACAAACCACACAACGTAGAGCGATCACGAAGCCCTAAGTGCGTGTATAGACGAGAAGTCCATAGTTGAAAAGAGTTGTATGATCACAATATATCGGGTGTACGTTACGTCCCTTGAGTTGAAACAAATGGTGAGGTGATGTGGATGATATAGGTGAGGTACAAAGAACTTGTTACAATGAAAGAGAACCTACCTAAATAGACAAGTCCATGACCCAAAAAAGTTCTTTTGTATGAGGCTTTTATTTTATTGAATGTGGTGATCGATGCGGGAAGTCTCTGAGGATATTGATTGTTTTATTCTTGAGGTCTTCACGAAGCTGATCAATGCGAGAAGCTTGATAAAGGCCGAGTGCTTGTGTATAGCTGTCCTTCGGGGAAGCGATATATTTATAATATGAGAGATGATTTTAGTGCATAGCTGTCCTTGAGAAGCATCTATTTATAATGCTTGAATAGTTTGGCATATAAATGTCCTTCGAGGAAGCGATCTATATTTAATTTTAGATGACTAGATGTTCTTTTGGCGTGAAGCATCTAGTTTAGTAGGAAGTTTGACTCAAGAAAATCCCATAAGAATACGGCTTATTTTAATACTTTGAAGTCATGGACTAGACCTAAAAAGGGAAGGCATTATCGAGGGGAGTGCGAAGTGATTTCGATTTTATTTAGACATATAGAAAACAAAGTGTATGTAGCGGTAAATGAGCTCGAGGGACGAGCGCATAGGTAGATAAGTGTGATATAACACTAGATTCAACGATAGAATGGGCGAAGATGTAAGGCATTAAGGGTTGGGCTCGAGGTTTACCATTAAGCGAAGCTAAGCGATAAGTGCACGATCCATGTAGGTGTGAGTGATTATATAAGGCCCAATCGATTGGGAGCAAATTTTCCACGTTTGCTCTTTTCTAGTTTGGTGACATGTTGATTCTCTTTGAGGACAAGATCACCAACCTTAAAGGTACGCTCATGAAGTCGCTTATCATAAGCACGCTTGATGCGTTTTTGATAGATTTGAAGGTGATCGAGAGTTGTAAGGCGTCGTTCGTCAAAGCTCGATTGGGCTAACACGCTCTTGGCGGAAATCATCGTTGGTGAGAATATCTGAAGAGATATTCTAAGGGAGGGTATTTGTATTTCGAGAGGCAAAACAGCCTCGGTGCCATATACCAAAGAAAAGGTGTGGCATTAGTAGAGTACGAATCTTTGATACGATAAACCCAAAGGGCAAAGGGGATGTGATCGTGCCAATTTCTTCGAGATTCATTGACAACTTTCATGAGGATTTTGGTTAGAGTTTTATTAGAAGATTCAGCGACCATTGGCTGCGGATAGTAAGGCGATGAGAAACTAAGTTTGATACCAAAGTTGTCCTGAAAGGTTTTATAACAACTTGTTTTTGAAAAGATTTACCATTATCTTTTATTAGGCGATGAGGAATACCAAAGCGCCAGGATAATGTGATGGTTAATAATTCGACAATTTTTCTTTTTGATTGAAATGAGTGGGATGGCCTCCACCCATTTTGTGTAATATTCGGTCGCTGTGATTATCCAGCGGTGACGTTGTGAAGAGGTCGGTGAATCTCACGAATAAGGTCTAAACCCCATTGTGAGAAAGGCCAAAGATCACGAGCGACTTGTAGCGGAGTGGCTAGGAGTATGTTGAAGATTGGCATGTTGTTGACACATGACACAGCGCTTAACATATTAAGTAGCGATCGTTATTGAGTAGGCCAATAATAACCTAGGCGAAGGATTCGTTTAGCCATGGCAAGGCCACTAAAATGTCCACCACAAATCCCATCGTGTACTTGTTGGATGGTATAGGTGACCTCTGCGCCGGTTAGACAGCGAAGGAGGATGCCATCAAAGCCACGTTTATAGAGGAGTCCTCCCATGACAACATAACGTGAAACACTTTTAAGAAAAGCACGTTTTCCGTTACTAGTAAGGTCAGGTGGGAGAACCGAGATTGTAAGGTAGTCGTGAAATTGGTGGTACCAGGTATCCTGCGAATTAGTAGACACAGTATTTATCATGCAAACTACCGGGGTTGAATAGGATGGTGCAAAAAGTTGCTGGACCACAACGAATAATTCAGAGTCAGTTGGTGCGGCGGGAATCTGCGAGGCTAAGCAAGCCATAGTATCTGCAAATTTGTTAGTGGAGCGGGGAATGGTTTGGATAGAATAGTGAGTAAATAAGGTTAGAAGTGATTCCACGTGGTGTTTGTACTTCTGAAGTTCCTCGTTTTTACATTGGTAGATGCCCATAACTTGATTGACTACCAATTGAGAGTCACCAAAGATATTGATAGATTTGATGCCTAAGTGTATCAGCGACATGGAGACCTAGAACAAGGGCCTCGTATTCCTTTGTATTATTAGTGCGGGAAATCAAGCCGGAATGAAAGAGGCATAGGTTCCAGCGTCAGAGGGATGAGAACAACGCCGGCTCCTCGCCGCAGCACTTAGATCCATCGAAGAAGAGGGTCATTTGATACGACTCTTCTCCGAGCGAAAGAGTGGCGATGAGTTCATCGGGAAGGTAAAATTGGTAAATTGTTCCCGAGGTAGAGGGCCTCCATGAAGTTAGTCTGCAAGAGTTTGTCCTTTGATTGATTTACATTGTATAAACTCAAGGTCAAGGTCGGCGAGGAGCATGAGCCATCGAGCGAAGTGTTGGTTTAGGTGTGGTTTGGCGTACATATAATGAATGGGAATCGTGTTGGTGATGTGAAATTTTTGTGATTCGGAGGTAATGTCGGAGTTTGGTGGCGGACGAATGATAGGGCCGAGCCGCACAATTTTTCTACATGTGTATACCTAGTCTCGTAATCCACGAGAAGTGCGACTTATATAATAAACGGCTTTTGCTCTCGGCGTGCGAGTCTCGATGTGCGAGCATAGCTCTATAAGTCGGTGGCAGAAAGATAAAGGTAGAAAGGCGGTCGTCACGGGGTGGGATAAGCACGGGTGGCTGCAGAATACGTTTTGAGAGCTTCAAGGCTTGGTGACACTCCTCACTCCATTGAAAGGCAACGTCCTTTTTTAGAAGGTGATGAAAAGGGTGACATCGATCGAGAGTTGGGAGATGAAAGCGCTTAGGATGGATTGAAGTTTATCCTGAAACTACGCAATTGTTTGAGGTTTTTGGTGGGGGCATTTCTAGGATAGCTTTTACTTTAGATGGATCGACCTCGTAATGCCACGCAAAGAGACGATAAAGCCAAGAATTTTCGAAAGAACACGAAAGACACTTTTCTTGATTGAAGGCGGACATAATATTGTAACAGTGATCAAAAATAATGGTTAAAACATCGAGATGTTCACTCGATGTTTAGACTTGCGAGAAGATCGTCGACATAGTCTTCAGGATAGTGTGCATAATGTCATGAAAAATGTAGGTCATAGCCCGGCGATAGAGTAGCACCAAAGCATTCTTAAGGCCAAATGGCATGACACGATAACGAAGGTTCCCAAGGAGTTATGAAGGCGGTTTTGTGTTGATTGGCGAAGCGGCACCAAAATTTGGTTGTATCTGAAAAGCCATCCATGAGAGAAAGCATTTCATGGCCCTTGATGAGATCAACAAGTTGATCAATACTTGGGAGGAAGTCATCCTTGGGCAAGCAAGGTTAAGATCCGGAAATCATGTGCATATCCGAAGTCCCCTGTTGCGCTTTAGTAGCCCGGAGTGCGATGTTAGAAATCCATTGAGGATAGTCAATAGGAAAGATGAAGGAAATAGAAAGAGTCGTTGGAGCTCCTCTTTGACGAGAGCGTGCGTGGATGCATTTTCTCAATTTACTGTTTGGTACCCAGTTTGGAATCGGGGTTTAGGGTGATGTTATGGGCGGCAATGGTAGGATCAATTCTGGCATGTCGGCATAAGACCATGCGAAAGCTTGGTTGCGGAGCAGCATGGAGAAAGGTAGAAAAGGCGGCTTGTTCGATGTGTTAAGGGATTGTCCAATCTTCACTATGTGAGGATCTTCCTCCGTGTGGATGTTGATTTCTATAGTAGATTCGTTTAGCATAGTTTGGGTTTGGATGGTAAAAGGCACGTTGAATATAAGAATCATCGCGCCCGGGTAAGTGAGGATGGAGTCGTCATCCTGGCATTCAACAACATTAATCAAAGGCGAATCCTCTTCGATCATGTCGGATACGAGAGGAAGAGAAGATGGGTCCTCATTATCGCGTTGATAAGTGAGAGGACCTATGAAGATAGCATTTATGAAAAAAAAGTTAGGAGGGATAGATTCGAGGTCCATCGATTACAGGAGATGATCCCAAAGTGGGTGATGATGATTCGGTAGGGCGACGCCTTCCTGCTTCCGGAGATCACGGTGATAGGAGGTGTCTCTGTGTAGGTGTTCGGAAAAACCTTGAGACCACTTGATCATTATGTTTGCGTTTGGTCACGGGAATGAGTGTATGTCGGCCTTGTTAGTAAAGGCCAAACAAAAGCCTTTCCACGCCTGGCCAATGCAGTCAAGAAGGTGAGAAGCGAAGCGAAGATTTGTCAAGTATTGAAAATCGGATTGGAAGGGAACCACACCAGAGGAGGTTCGGGGTAATGGAGGATGCGTCGACACCCCCATACGTTAGGTTAGTGCGGCAATGGGGTGGTTCAAGTAGAGAGATTACCTCCCCCTCGTGACAGTCGTAGGTGGGATGCGCATGTAATTGTCCGTACTCTGCGGAGTGCAGGAAAGAACTAACGTTATATAGGCGGTACTCCCCCCGAGCGTGAGGCGATGAAAAACATCTACTAAGGGTCGGAGGTTGGGATGTTAGCTGCGGGAAGAGAAGTGGTTTATGCGGACGGTGGTTTCATCGAGTTGAAGGCGTAGGTGCGGTTGAGGTGGATGGTTGAGGTACATTTGAAGAGGATGGTTGGGTTGAGTGTATGGGTGTCTTAATTGGTATAAGCACATCGTTTGGGCGGTATAACATATTCAAGTTTTGAAGGGGGAGGATCAGCTTTTACTGTGTAGGACTTCCCCTCGTACTCAAATTTTATGCATCGATGTAATGTTGAGGAACGCATCCCATGGCTCGGATCCAAGGACGACCGACCAGCAATATATTATATTGGAACTCTCCTTGAGGACATAGAAGTTTGGGTAAAGTACGTGGGCCTACGCGAATGTTGAGGATCACGGTGCCTAAGGTAGAAGTAATAGCGTCATTGAATGATCGCAACATGATGGGAAATCGGCACACATGCAAATAGAAGGGATGTTCATTTGTTGGAAGGATTTTGAAGAGATGATGTTTAGAGCTAGCACCCTGTCGATCATAACCCGACGTACTCGAATGTCTCGGACGTAGCGAAATGAAAAGAGCGAGTCAGAGTCTTACTTTTAGCACAAAGTCGATAATTTCATCTTAGAAACTAAGCTGCAGCAGGCTGTTGTTTTGAGACAGTGGTGGGGAGATGGATTGTTTGGTGTGAGAGAGGAAACTTGATTGGGTGTTAGAATGGAGGCCACGGGCGAGGGTTTCGTTGGGTAAAACCTCTATCCCTTGAAGGATCTCAACGAGAGCTTGTCGATGAGATTCGAGAAGTCTCGAATGAGATCATATAGTGTCATTTTACGG